>CM073123.1:43555794-44155794 GCA_037039145.1 Fundulus diaphanus | reverse complement strand
CTGGGTGAGCAAATGGTGATGTCACCATGTGCCAAAACGTGTTCATACAATAACAGCTGATGTTTACAATGAAAACTCTAGGGATTACCTTACAAGCAGCTGCACAGCTTGTACCTTAGTCATGACTCACGAACATACAACTTTATTTATAAAGCACTTTAAAAACAACACAGTTGACCAAAGTGCTGAAACTTTGGTCAACTTTGGTTCAACTTTTGGATGCATCTGATGTTTTTTGTAGAGATCTTCCAATCAAATCCCAAGTACCTGATTAGAGTCCCAGTCAAGGCAGTTTTAAGTTATCTATGTGAGAGTCCGTGACTAAACCCAGCTGCCCATACCCATCGTCAGTGGACTGTCTGTGATTTCATGCCTGCCGCACACCCACCGAGTCATGAGGCTGCAATTTGGGTGGCTAGTTTTCGTGTGTCTGGCTCTGCAAAAGTCACTCTTTAAGATTGTAAACATTCTTCTAGATCTAAAAAAAAAATCTTTGTTATCCTTTGTGCTGCACAGCATTAAAAAAAACATGCAGTTGCAACAAACAACGACTATCTTGAATCTTGTAATGAGTTATTAATGAAGATTAACTCAGATTCTCTCACTGGTCTGTTTTTTTCATTCCTTCATCACAATGGCGCCATCAATCCCCCTGAGCTCCAGGATCTTTGTCTCTAACATCTAAGCCAAATGTGTCCAGGAACGATAGTAGAAGAGCAGTTTTAATGCACAGCACCGGAAATATTCTAGTTTTTCCAAGCATCGTATCCAAGCAGTCATTTGCGACTGTGATATTGCAGACATTGATATTGCACAGAAGGCTGGACGTATTTCACAGTTATAGTTTCCCATAGTTTATTTTTCCAACCTTCCATATTTGTGTGCTCTAGTCATGACCTCTTTTTGCTCAGACAGCTTTCGAGATGACAAAACCCTGGCCAGAAAGCAGATGAAATAAAAAAAAGTCAAATGTGTGAATTTCACTGTAAAGTTCCAAGTTTATGAAACAGTACAGCTTCTCCTGCACAGGATTAGATGGAAAGTCGTTAAAATGTGTTACAAGCTGAAATATCAACAGGACGTATCAAAAAAAGAGAGTATGCTAGCATGCCAGAGTTAGCCTACCACTTTACCAAATGTGAGCCAAACCTTTGTTCATTAAAGGTATAATAGACAATTTTTCTGGAATTTCTTCCTACTGAGACCTTCCTCTTCTTCTCAAACTTTTACGCGGTTTGCTTTTGTGCGAGTTTCAGACATTTTTAAAGTATACGGTGAGAGCAGCAGAGCTACAATGAACGGCTAACACCGAAGCTAACTAGAAACAAACGCTAGAAGTGCGCAGCGAGAGGAAACCAGCAAGGAACGGTCCCGCACATTGGCGTTACGTCACAGTGATTGGCATGTGGGACAACCAATAGATAAGATGATACCCCCCAAACTTAAAGCCAAAAAAAGATTGACCACTATGCCTTTAAATATACCCAAAGTCAAATGGCAAACATAAAAGTGAAAGTTAGGGGAACTTTTTTTTTAATGTGGGTGTCTATGACAAAAAATCTTCAACCAGAAGTAGACGACAGTCGGGCTGGTCTCATTTTCGAGATTCAGAAAGCTGTCTTGGTGGGAGTCAGACATTTAGAAAGGTTCCTACGGGTTTTACAAGTCAAAACTCGATATCTTTCCAGACTCTGTAGTTTTCAGTCCTTTCATGCACTTACAGCTTAAATGCAAAAAATCACTATGATTTTAGGGCAGATATTTATGTCTTTATATTTATGAGATGTCAAGCCTTTAATTATAGGACCTGACAGAAAAGGGAAGGCATAACAGACACAAGAATACGACCCAGGGCCCAGATGGATGTCTGTTAAAGAGGAGAGTCAGGAAACACAAATACTCCTCAATTATTGCCTATTAGTTCTGGATCAGGTGGTTATTCACTCTGGGAATGCCTATCAAGGTCCACTATGTAACACATGCTATAAAGCCAATTTTCAGCATTAAAAAAATGTATGCCCAACTAATCGCATGATGCAAACGTGATGTGTACAAATGTGCATTATGGACAGCAGTGTTGTCCAAACTTTTTAACATAAGCCCAAATTTAACCTTGCCTGCAAGCTGAATTCTGGCAGTATTTGTGTGTTCACAAACACACGAGAAACAACACATGAGAATCTTGTCCCACACCTGCCTCAACCATTTAAGACCGACCCAAAACGGGCAGTATTATGATTTAAGGCAGTACATACAGCTGTGACGAAAGCAAGGGGCCCCGAGCCCACAGCTGGACCAACATAAACATGGCAGTGCAGAAGGACGCACACATAGCTGCTGCTATCACATCTGTTTTGTCAGAATCCACGATTGTCACTATCCAGATAAGCAGACCTTGACCAACGTAACTTGTTGTGGTTTCTCATGATACCTGCTGCTTACGTTTTCATTTGATACCATGATTGGCTAAAACCAACCTCGCTTTGCTCAATCAGCTCTGAAGGTTCTGCTGAATGTGTAAGATGTTTGCCTTAATAAAAAGAAAGTTGAAGAGCTTCTTAACTTTTTGGGTCAAAAGTTTAAAATTTTGATGGTCTAGAATAGGGGTTGCCAAAGTTTGCACAATGCCAGAGAATCAAGAATCGTCATCGTCGTTAAGAAATCATAAAGAAGTTTTTGTGAAACATTGGCTCAGAATTCACACATAACACAAAGACAAAATGTTTAAGTTGAATGCATCGACAACACTTCCTGAGAAGCTAAAAAGTGAGCAAAATGTCCTTAGTATCTGATAAAATTTAAATGTTCCAGTAAAAAAAAAACAGTCTGGTATACGCTTACACAAATAAGGAAATACTAAATCTTTTTACCATATCAAATTGTTATTAGTTTTAGGACTTTTAGGACAATTGTGCAAACCACTGTGTGACTATATTCTGCTAACATTATGTTCTGCTAATATGATTTTATTCTCATAATTAAAAATAAATTGTATCACCATATTCTCTGACATTGCAAAGTTGGAAATGTATTAACAATATGATTAAAGTTTGATATATTACACTTGGTGTAACACAAAATGAACAATGTTGGCAAGAATGTAGCTGTGTAAACCTGAAATATCTGTCAGCCCGTCCAGCTGCATCAGCTACATTAGCTGGAGGGCCAATTTAGTACCATACCTGAACTATGGTCGGCTGCCACACTAAATTATTCCAAGGGCTGCAATTGACCCCTTGGCTATACTTTGACACCCCTGATGTACAGCATCCACTAAAAACGCTCATTAATTTCTGATGTGTGAATTGTTTTGTACGTCTGTCATTTTTCTTCGCAATATAGCCAAGTGTGAAGAGGCTTTTTGAAAAGGATTGCTCTGACAGTGATCTACTGCAGGCAAGATAATAAGCACCCAAAACTCCAGACGACCTTATTTCGAAAACAACTGAGCAACAACCGATGCGTTTTAAAAAATCTCTACCAGCCAATTCTAACTGCGGTGGAATATTTGTTTCGAATTTCTCACATCGATCAGTTACATGAAATGTTTTTGCAACTTCTGGCAATAAATATATAAATATCCAACTTGTTGTTTTTTTTTTTAAACCAGTTTGCACTGCCTCTTCTCACCTTTACTCGGACGATTTTAACTTTATTTAAATTGTCTCTGAACATTTGCCTTACAGCTGGTCCAGAATTACTAGCTAGGCTCAAAGAACAGCTCATTTTGATGCAAATGCTATTTGGCTCCATGTCTGCCCAGCTAGAGTTATAAAAGAAGGCGTTGTTTGCTTGTTAATGTTTTCCTCTGTAATTTATTAATCACCCATGAGTTATTTATATGGCAGAAAAAAAGGGAAAAAACACTTTTATGATAACATTATGCAGATACTTATTGTATCAGGAAAACAAAACATGGACCGGACATCTGAACACTCATTGTGGTTCTTTCTGATGAACTTTAATGCCAGCCACAACTTCTTCCGTGTTTCTGTGGCTGTTTTGTTTGCCAGTGTCGCAGAACTGGATATCCCTGTGGCAAACTAGGCCAAAGATTAAGGCAAAGCTAAACGCTTTTAAACAGCCTGTGATTGTTGGTCACTTCATTTGAAGGTGAACCCTAACTTGCCCTAGAGATTCAGAGTGCCTTGCAAAATATTCATACCCCCTAATCTTTGTAATATTCTTCACATCAATACCAATGTATCATTTTAGTATAATTGCAGTTCATCATTTGAAGCGATAGGCCAACACAAAGTAGGTCCTTGCTTTTGTGGGAGGAAAATGATTGTGGTCGTCTTTTTTTGAAAAATCTCGGCATGAATTTGTGTTCAGAGCCAATAGCTTGTAGAATCACCCTTTTCTTTGTATATCTAGAGACTAAAGCTTTTGTCCAAAGCATGATGTTGCCATTACCATTTCAATGTGGGAATGGAGTATTCAGCATTAGGTTTCCATCACACAGTGTTTAGGGACATTTTACTCATACCCCCTCCCCATGTTTGCTGTGTCCAGTACATAAATGGTAAATGGTCTGTGCTGGTATAGCGCTTTATCCAGTCCTGAAGATCCCAAAGCACTTCACACCACATCCAATCATTCACACAGCGGTGAGCTACGATGTAGCTCACCGCGGCCAGACTGACAGAAGCGGGGCTGTCAGACAATCGGTGCCGCCAGGCCCTCTGAAGAAGAGGGTTGAAACGCCTTCCCCAAGGACAGCAACTGAGACGGTCTGAGCAGGGATTTGAACCGGCAACCCACCGGTTACATGATGAACTCCTACCTCCTGCATCCACTGTCGCTACATGGCTTTTGGAAAACTCAACGAGACTTCGAACAAGTTTCTTTCAAGTTTTTCCTTTTTTTCTACCTCTCCTCAATAAAGAACCAGACTTGTGAAATCCATGAGAAATGGTTCAGTAACGGATAAAATCATCCTATGCACAATATGGACTCTTTACTGCAAAAAAATGACTCCACATTATACAATGAAGCCTTTAAATAGGCCAATAAAGCCAAAACAAATCAATTAAGCTCGGCAGGGAAATGTTATTAAGGTAGCTGCCAGCTGCAGAGGAAATCATTGACTATGTGCAGTGAAATTCTACCTCCTGACCCATTTGCTGGGGGAACTACCTTCCTGCTGTGCTGTAAAATGTTCCTCACAGCTCCTGTGTTGTCATTTGCGAGTCCCAACATCGATGACTCACGACGCATCTCGCTCGGCTACGGATGATGAGTCAGACTTGGACTCGGCGAGCAGCGAGACAACTGGACAAAATGATAGTAACGTAAAATTGAATACAGCACCACCACAGGTCTGATCAGGTGAACCCGGAGTTGTTGATGCTTTGAGGCAATGCGATTCCCAGAGTATTAAAGCAGTCGGCAGCTCGGTCGGACGCTCTGCTCGGTGCCGTTTGCTCGTGCTCAAGCAGACTCCAGCCAGCAGGAGAACGGACTACCCCGGCTGTTAGTGCTGCTTCTGACGGACGAAAATAGAAGCAGGAACACACGCCAAAAAAACCAAAACAGTATTTGTGTTTTACAGCCAGGCTTTTCAGAGGAGATCCACTTTGGCCGCATCTTGGTGGTCTTCTCTCTGCCGCATGCACTGTGTGAAGAAGCCCGGTATCTACACAAACACTGTGTGCTTTGCGTGCAGCTTTTCTATCTGCTCTTACAAGCCGTCAAGCTATGAGCCTTTTGCTGACTGCGAGTGGCTCGAGACTCACATCAGGATAAAAGCCTCGGCTGAATAAATGCACTCAGAAAAGGGGGGGGGGGCAAAAGGAGGAACACAAAGACACAAAAGAAGGGCAGTCCTGGTCAATTGGAAGAGAGCAAATGTATGCAGTGCGTTTGTGTCAGCACTCAGGTCCGCTCTGTCTAAGTGTGCGACCTGCGCGCGCGGCTCAGCGTGTGTGTGCGCGTTGGTGCGTGTGCTCCCCCTGGCGTCGGGACGTGTTGCGAGGTTGTGTGCGAGTGCATGCGTCGGCCCCCACAAAAGCCAGTGAGTCAGAGCGGTAGCTGTGGCTGGCTTCCTTTCGGGTCAGTTAGCAGCACCGAGCGGGTCTGAGGAGGCACGTTACAAAGCGTGCCCGTCCGCGGCCGTCTCGCCGCGCAACGCAAGGAGACGAGAGGGGAGGAGACGAAGAGGGAACACGATTTACACTAACTAGGCCATCGCTGGGTCATTTCACATGAATAAAGTCGTTTGGGGATCTTTACTTCCTCTGGGCGTCAGCGTCTCGCTACAGGCCGACCCAGCCACTCTGGAAACGTGCCGTTAACAGCAGCTCACGTTTTGTCTCAGCGACCGGATTAACTGAGGAAGTTCAGCGCTCGGGATTTTATTTTAGTTTTTAGTCAGTGCTGCGGGAAAAAAAAAAACAGCTGGAAAAACGTTGTGCATGATATGTGTCTGTGGCACAGCGAAGAGCCAGGAGACACCCTCTTGTCATATTATTCCATCCCACGCCATCCCCCACCCCTCACCCAGTTGCTCTTCCCCACTCCTCTTGCTGCTGTTCTCCCTCTCCTCCCACTCTCTCCCTCTGCTGTGCGCTTCTCTTCTTTACGCTTCATAAAATCCAGACGGGACCCCACGTATATGTCCCGCCCCCACACTTGTCAATCTAGACAATTTGCGTCTTAGCAACAGGATAGCAGCAGGTTTTAAGCTCCGCCCACTACTCCGTTCTCCCATCTCCTTATAGGGTCAGATATCTGTTCATCAAACCAAAGCCCCCCTCCCAACCGCTCCAGTGGATTGCATTAAACCTGTTAAACTGTTTTACATCGTCACGTTGCAGTTATAGACCTTAATGTATTTTACTGTTAATTGATGTGATAGACCAACACCAATTAGCGGAGCTGGCACCAAGTCAATACCTCACAAGTATGGAGTCTTTACTGTCACGTCTCAAGTCATGACTAACAAGTACTCAGTCAAGTTCAAGTCCAATGGATTTAATTTCAAGTCATGACAAGTCCATACATTGTTTCAGCAATTTATGGACATTGCTGAAACACAACAGACACAAAAACCAAAGAACTTATTAACTGTCAGAAAGAATCAATACATGCTTTCTGTAGCTACTGTATTTAACTTGTTTCTTGAAGGCTTTCAGCCCTGCAGTGGACTGGCGAGTTGTCCAGGGTGTACCCTACCTGTTATCCTACCTGTTATTGGTAGGCAGCTGGGACGGCCTCCATAACCCGAGTTTTGACTTCAAAGAGAGCATCAAGTCGTTTCAAGACGCTCAAGTCCAAGTCAAGCCACACGTCCTCCGATCTGTGACTCCAGTCTGACTCAAGTCAAAGTCCACACCTTTGCCAATTAATACATTATAGCGAAGTTGAAACTGTTTTTATGTCTAGACAACATTTGTATTCTTCCCTCCAAGTCAGTACTTTGTAGAATCAACTAACATTTTGGGATATGTCCCTACCTTCTTTGCTTTTTTTGGAGACTGAAATGTTTGTCCATTATTCTTTGCAAATTAGCTCAATGGTTACTAGAAAATCGACCGATACAGTATTTTTAAGACCGATACGATTCTGACATCAGTCTAACCGATACCCGATATGTGCTGCTGATTTTTCAGGGCTGATTCTTGAGGCCGACATTGTTTTTTTCTTCCTCCATTTACATGATAAAAATGACAATGATAACAAATGTTATACACGTCTCAAAACTTGTTTTTAAACCAGCTAATATCAACCAGCTTCAAACTGCCCTTTGAAAGGTACACCGAACATCCGTCATGACTCTTATGGCAGCACTTTGTTCTGTCGCAGCGAGAAATTTGCCTCCTTAGTTCAATAGGGAGAAGGAGAAGAAAAAAACACTGACCACCGCTGCAGTGTATGAACATCATTTTATGGAAATTTAGATGCTGTACGCATAGTGATCGGTAATTACTTTTATGTGGATACGTAATTCTCCATGGGAACAAAACACGCGCACAGCTGTGGCAGCTCGCCAGTTGGCGATCAGACGTGGGTTTTTAGATACAGAAACAGAAAGAAACCGCTGTTTCCTCCCGCTCACAGTGAGCAACAGACTTTCAAAGGACAGATAGAGCTAAATTAGACCGTTAAAGCTGCATCAAAAGTTGAAAATGTACCCTTGTTGTTGTTGTCGACACCCAGTTTTGCAATATTACCAGCCACTTTCTGCCAGGGTTGGAGTGGCAATATATGCGCTTCACATGATCTCAAGGCATGGCTGCTGAATGGGCTAATGAATTGGTATCGGTCGATAATTGACCAAAAATATCGGTCGACCTCTAATGGTCACACTGCACGTCTAAACATTATTTCCCTGCCTTGCCACAGGATTGCCCTGTATTTAGCTCCATTCGTCTTCCCACTACAAGCTCCCCTGACCCTGCAGAAGAAAAAACAGACCCACATTATGGCGGCATATACTGCCAGCACCATGTTTTCCCCTAGAGATAATTTGTTCTAGGGAGTTTGCAATACTGTTCCATACCAGCGGTGCACATCTGAAAAGTAAAATGTTTGCCCCCTTCTTTGAAAATTGTAGCTCCAACACTTTACCCGATCTAAAGCTTTTGATTGCATCCAAAGCAGTAAGTTTGGGTTGCCCTTGTCTCAGTTCAGTTTTTCCCCCAGGGACGCCCTTTATTCAGCTCCATGCATCTCCCAATCAACTCTTCATCACTCACCAGTTGCTTGACGCATCAAAATCCCAAATTGTGGAAAACATGGTCATCACAAATTGAAAAAGGCCTGTCCCCCGTCATTTAGAAACGTGTTCTGAAGACCCACCTGATCGAGTTGGCACACTCTTGAATCAGGAAAAAAAAAAAATTTTGTTCTGATCCTGCTTTTTTTCCTGACTTCTATGTTTTGTGTTCTTACAGATACTTTTTCTTGTATTATATTACATCTGCAAAGATTTTACTAATTTCTAATGCATTTTATCCGTTTAACTACTCTAAGTGCAGTACATTGGACTGTTTGCTGTTTTTAAAAGTGCTTTATAAATAAAGCTGGCTTGGCTTTCCTGTCCCCTCTTAAAAAAAAAGGCATCCCCAAAGCATAATACTGCCACCATCGTGTTTTACAGTGGTGGGATGGTGGGGAAGATGAGGTTTCTGCCACACAGCTTTTTGCATGAAGGCTAAAAAGTTCAATCTTGAGGACCTGATTCCAGATGTCTGATGTCTCCCCTCCATGGCTCATAAAAAAAAAACCTGCCTACTGGTCCTCTTATGGCTTTTCTTTCAACAATTCCTGCCACAAAAGCCTTTTATGAAAGATAAGCAATCCATAACAAAAAGAGAGGATGACACCCGACAAACACGTGCAGGTGAGCACACAAGCTTGCTAAAAGATGTGTGTTTACCCAACCAGCACAGAAAGTAAGGTATGACCATGAAACCAGTTTGGCTTGTTCTAGGAAGGCCTTAGCTTCAGGGCGACACGTGTCCTGTTGTCCAGTTTGCTCTTAAAAAAACGCACGCAAGCCGGCCGGAGGATGGTGTCGTCACTGTCAACTGCGCCCTATGAAGAGTCAATGAAGGCAACCCACTGTCTGTCACAGAGGCCGTTTTATTTTTATGCGTTAGAAGGCCTCCCTGCGAGCAGCTCCACAGCAGTCAGACCCGACTGCTACAGCGGCAGAACTGTCACAGCAGCTCAAGACTGAAGCCGTTTCATAACTTATCTTTTCAGAGTGAAAAAGGTGCTTGACCTCTCGCAGCTCTCCCGATCTCCGCTCTCCTCCTGCCTCGAACCGGCCACCAATCAGCACAAAATGAGTGAGTCACGCTAGTTGCCACAGCAACACGGCTCATTGGGATCATTTAACAACTTTCATTGTAAAACCCGAGCGAAGAATCAATAACAAGATTTGAGGAGGCGTGGGAGAGGGGGGGAGAGGTAGGAGCGGGTGGATCCTCGCAACCCATTAACAGTTTATGCAAGCGCGCTAGCATGTGCTCTGCTTAGGCAAGCGGTAGGTGTCTCTCCCTCGCCCCGGGGCGCACGCTTAGGTGGGGCTTGAGAAAAATATTTCTTGTCTTTTGAACCTGATCTGCTGCTCCGACTCCTGCAGCAAAAGGCCAACCTTATTAGCGCATGCAGCACTATCGGGGAGCTAATAAATTACTCCCGTCATACGGCACCTTTACACACTCCTAACTGCAAAGCCAGCTCCAAGAGCATCCCGCAGAGCAAACGGGACCGCTCTGCCAGACCCATTGCTTCGTTACGGCTCAGAGTCCGCCGCCTCGCCGGTCCCTTTCAGAGCAAAGCGTCCGAACTGTCCGAAGGTCTCCAGTCACCTTACAAATCCATTTCCTGGTCTCGTGCTGCTGTCCTCTTTCGTTTCTCCCGGCCCATCCCCCCCACCCCCCCACCCCGTTCCTGGGGCTCTTAAATGAAAACATTGAGATAACAGCTGCCAGGGCCCCAGGGAGAGCAAGAGGAGGGAGAAAAGAGGTCAAACAGTAAAGAGAGCAGGAATCTAAGGTACAGCTGAAAAAGAAACACACACACACACACACTCAGTCTCTCTGGTCCTGACTCACACCAACTGAAATGTAATATGAACATGACACTTCATGCACCAACTTTGCAGCCCACAGTGTGTGCTTCAGCTTCTGTGTGTTTGTGAAATGTGTGACACAGACATTACAGTGAGGAGGTGTTTGGAGCTGAACAGAAGAGATGCAGAAGGAAACAAGAGAAAGTAAAAGTGAGTACCGTAATAACAAAGGGGGGGGGAGAGAGAGAGAGAGCAAAAAAAGACATCAGCAACTGTTCGGCGGACACCTGTCCCTTTCGCTCAGGGGTAATGTACAGAGACAGCTGCAGGAATAATACAGACTTTTCACCTTCCCCCAATCGGCCCTTTTATTTCCACTCTTTTGCCGGAGAAGCGTCTAAAGAGCCGGGGTGTTACTAAACAGCTACATCCAGCTGTACGATCTAACGCAGCGAGCGGCGCTCTCACATGGATTCCTCTGAGTATACATAATACATGGCCGAGCACAGTTTTTGGCAGCGGCAGCTCTTCAGATTGCGTGCACACTTCTAGCTCTGGGCAGGAGAACAGATGCCACAACAACAGCGGCAACAATAATGCATCGCCACTCGTGCATCTCGCCGTAGCGAAATCATGATTGCGGGCGCCCCAGCGCCGCCGTCATCCTCCACGCCAGCTTCCCCTGTTTGTAGCGGCGACGGTCGAGTCCTAACAGGAGTCTGGCATGTCCAGCGAGGACCGCTGTGGCAAACGGGTCAGGCAGAGTCCTCGTCTGTTAGCACTTAATTAACATTTCATGCTCGGCGACGGCGGCCGGTGCTCTCGTGCGGTGTCGCGTACGGCAGCAGTGGGCTTGGAAAGATACGGAGACAGACACTCACCGACAGCACGTTAGGATAGTACAGTCCCATCATCGTATACTGTGCAACAACTCCAACTGTCGCCGCTCCTTGCTCCTTTCCTCTTCTTGCGCTGCCTCGCCTTCTCTCCCTCTCTCCGAGCCTGTGTCACCTCACCAGCTCCGTCTCTCTTGTCTGTCTCACAGATTCAAAATCTCCCTCTCTCTGCCCCCGCTCGCTCCGTCTGCCCTGCCAATCCCCACCCCACCTCCTCCTCCTCCTCCTCCTCCTCCTCTGCTGGCCTCTGTCCCTGTCACTCTCCCTCGCGTGCTTTCTTCTGTATTCCCCCTCTCTCTGTTTCTCTCCTCTCCCACTCAATCTTTTCTCTTCTTTGCCTCTCCCACTCGCTCCTTGCTTTCCTTCTACCCCCAGCTTTCCTTTTCGCTGCTGTGCCCTTGCCTGCTCATCTCTTCTGTCTCTTCTCCAGTCCTCCTCCTCTGCTCCGCTCTCTCACCCAGAAAGCCTGACGCCTCCTCCTCCCCCCTCCTACTTCGCTGCTTCTGTCACACCTGCAAACTTTCCCCTCCCCTCTGCTTCCTTCTCATGTCGCAGTCCTCCCCTCCTCTTCCTCTGTTCTCTTTCTCCATGTAGGTGAGTTAACTGGGGCTGCTGGCACCACTGGGAGAGGAAGACAAGACTTTCCCTATATTCCTACTCAGACATGCACCTTGTTACACAAAAGTGCTGCCGACTGCACACAAGGTTCTCCTGTCCCTGCCTACGGTTTGCGTTTTGTTCAATGTTCACAAGACATGGCTTCCAAACAAATACCATCACATTCAACTCGACTCCCCGAATGTTTTCTTCTAAACAGAGGCTTAAAGGGCCACTAAACCTGCTACGATTGTGCAAAATTGCACAGTTGTAAGCATTTTTTCAACTAAATCCTTATGACAAATCATAAGGAGAGATGCAGATTTCGCAGGAGGAAGTCAAAAATCATCTCCATGATAATATAGTCTTTATTTTGAAATGTATTTATTTATTTAATTTGAAGTCAAAGCTAGTTCTACAACAGATGCTCTTTCTCTCTCTCATACACACAGTTACATGTCCCCCATGCTCTTAATGTAAATTGTGGGCTTCTCGTCGCAAGAACACTAAAAATAAATACTTTGAATGCTACGCCAGGTTGAAAGCTTTACAAAAACAAAGGTTGGATATCACATGTGTTCACGTGTTAACATAGCAAAGTCCTTTACATCTGCCAATATAGCGACTTATCTAACATACATAGACATATTTATGTTTAGTTGTTTTAAATGGTTGAATTCTGCTAAAGCAGGGAGAATTAACTGGACTAAACCCGACAACAACTGTGCAAAAACCTAAAATTATAGCGCGACTCCATCACGGTGTTTCACCAAGGAAAATTTCTAAAGCTAATGTCTCGCTCAGCTAGCTACTGGTGTTTTTTGCTAACGCTAAGGTTGCTAAAGTTGTCCGATTTCTTTTCCTCCAAAAACGTAAAATGTACCAGCTAATGTCGCTAGCATGCTAACGGGTCTCAGTTGTGGCGGAGCTGCTAAAAACAACTATTTGCTTGTGTTAATACTGTTGTTGCCGTTGTAATGTTGCGTGAAAAGCCTTTGTGTTTCGCTAAAACGAAATTAAAGCCCTGTCTACACTTAAATGGATATTTAACAGATGTTCTGTGTTGCATCTCTCATCGAAAAGGAAACTGATAAACAAAGAAAGAACATAACCAGATTTTACAGGCTCAGTTAGCAATGCATCTCTGTGCATTTACAACGTAGTAGTACGATGACGCAATAGCCTGCTTCATGGGCTGAATCTTATAGTGAAGTTGGATTTGTCTCTGTTCTTTCTCCACTTCGGTTTCAACTCTGCTTTGGTCAACTTGCGTCAAGAGAGTCAGTGACTAAGAGCAAAGGCTAAACAGCGTCAAAGAAACCGAGACGCTCATGAAGATACGCCAAAAAAAAAAAAAAAATCAGTGGGTGAACGCCATCAAAGTATCTACATCTTGACCAACCCAACTCATCAGTCGATAAAAAGAAAAAAATCACAAAACACAGCATACCAATACGGAAACAGTTGCTAACCACAAACCTCTTCTGCAACAACGTGGTTACTGTGGGAAGAAGACTCATAGTTGGCCATTTCCATTATTGGTGAGATATTTAAATAGTCAGACGCAGCTCAATCCTCCAAGAAGCTACTTTAAAAACTATTTTTTATGTCAGCTCTTTATTCAGGATGCTACTTTTACCTCAGATTTTAAAGGTTTGCCTTAATTTCCAAACCCAGCATGTTATTAGTTAGTATTTCTCCCTGTTTAAGGTGAGGTTCTCAATTCTCTAAATAATACGGTGATTGATTTTTACAGCTGGTTATGCTAACGACGCTCATCGGTAACATAGGATGTTTAAGCCAAAGACAAATCATTTTATCTTTCTTTTAAAATAGTAAAACCCTGATTTACAGCCACTGCTCTCTCTCCTGGTGTTGCATCTGCTCCTAATACAGAGTGAATATTTTGACTACTTATTGAGGCTCCTAAAGAAAACTTTGAATTGGATAAAATAAATATAAGGAGGTCAAAAATAAAAAAATTAAAATTACTAATTAGAAATCGGTGGAAAATCTCTGATCATTACGTCTCTAATGTAGCCAATGGAGTTCAACTACAGCCACCAAAGGGAAATTCATTATCTAAAATAACTATTTCATACATCCAACGCTGAGCCACTAAGAAGCTGCATTGGTAATTCATAACGTCAGGAACTTCTTATCTCCTCTAATATTAAGTCTAGAGGCTTGCATCACATGCATTCTGGTTAAAGCTTTGAGTCTGGCCGCTCATTTTTAAGCATTTGGTCGATGTTCTAGATTGATAGGCTGAGATTTATAAGGAAGCAGAAAGCTCATTTTAACGTTAAGAAGTTATTCAGCAGACATGGCAGTTTTTCTGTTGTAGTTTGTTTTTAATAATACGTTTTATAATAGAGCCTTCCCTTAATTTATTTTGGCTGCTATAAATAACCGCAGTCGTGCCTAGCGGTCTTACATAACGATTAGAGCTCTGGCAGTGTTTGAAGACCTTGGAATCGAGACATTAAAAAGGAAGACGAATATTCAGAGATTTTTTTTTTTTTGTGTTATTTTGGCACATTAGCTGCCAGGTTTTTTAAGATACTTAGAGGCACATTCAGGATTCCTCACATAATCCCGTTTAAGATTGTTTTCATAATTTCTTTCAGCTCAGTACCCCTCAGCTGTAGCCGACTCAACTTTACATTAAAAACAAAACCACTTAATTCCTATAGCTGAAGGATTCATTTCAGCCCTCTGCCTATTGAGGGGTTGTTTCTTCCTTCACACACACACACACAGCTCCTGCGACTCTCTAGGCTCTTCCTTTCAGGAGCCTTTGATCGCATCATTCTCACACTCCTGTTGACAGTTTAGCACCTCGGCGTTGTGGAAACCTCCACTGGCCGGCATTGTTTTCTTCCTCCCTGCGCCCCCACTCCGGCTCCCTGGCCAGTTCACACCTCCGAGACCCGAGAGAAAGCCCTGACTGACTCCTTGCCATCCCAGAAAGAAATTGCTCAACACACAGCAGAAAAACGTTATCAGTAGCGCTGAAACGTCGTTTGGAAGGAAACGATTCAAAGCCTCATCGTTTTCCAATGAAATAAAATCCATCTAATTGACTCCCAGGCATCCACCGCATCTACTTAGCTGTACTGGAAAGGAGAACATAGTCGTACTGCGGCAAATAAAAGTGCACGCGTGAGGACCAAAGACAGATAAAGAGCCGATAAAGCAGCCAGAGGTTGCTGAGCTTCGCAGAGAGCGAGGGATGAGGGGATTACGGGCAGAGGCTGAGAGGATGAGTGGATGAACACAGGATGATCTAAGGATTAACCACGTAAACTGAGCAGCCTAATAACACATTCAGCCAGCTAATACAAATGCGCGCAAACAGATTGTGTACTTACACACGCAGGCACACACACAAAAAAAACATGTGATACAGCTGATTTTTCTTTACCGAATTATCTTTTTTTTCCTTCATTTGTGGGCAGATCAACAACAATCTGCTGCCATTTACAGGCCTGAAGATGAAATAAATGTGTCCTGCGAGCTTAAAAGATGATTACTATCATCGAGGACAGAGAGGAAAGTAGGTGGAGGATAGGAATAGATGAGTGATGGTTGTGGAGGCACATCTTCCTCTACACAACCATTAAAGTGAAATCTACACCCCCACCTTGTGGCTTAGAGAACAACACCGAGCCATAATAGTGCAGAACGCAGACTGCAGGAATGTGGCTTATTATACAACTAACCCTTTTACAGGTGCTCTTACCTGACTGTGAGATGGGTATCCATGGTAGCCGAGGGTCAAAGGATCGTTGTTCTGAAAGAGAGGAGCAGATTTTTTTTTTGTAAACACGGGCCTGTAATTTCAACGGCACACTGTGGATTTTCAGCACTCAGGAAAGCAGTGTCATCTGTTGTTGTGTCTCTCTCTATCTGACTTTACAGTTAGATGGCATTTGTTTGACCCCACCCCCACCCCCCAATCAAATTAACTTCACTGGTGACACACTCCCCCAATCTCCAGTCAGCCTCCTCTCCAGTTTTCCACCCAGCGAATCCCTTTTGTCTGCTTGTTAATACGTGATAACGGGGGTGAGGGAGCCCGTGCGAACGACGGATGAAAGGCAGGAAAAGAAAGGAAGAGTGTTGGCGCGCCTCTTAAAATCACAAATAGGTCAGGAGTGTCGGCGAGCGTGAAGCCCACTGGTGGGGAATGCCATCATAAGGCCTTATGCAACCTCTAACGAGATCCTTTAAATGTTCTGGCTGCTCGGAGCAAAGCCTGCGACATCAAACGTCTGGAGAACGAAGCAGAGAAAGTCATTCCGGGCCAATTTGCCCCTTCGCCAACTCGCACCCCCCTTTCATACCTACATCATGTAGCAATCTCGTCCTACTCTACTTCCCGGTTGGACGTCTAAATGTTTTTGGCTTAAATGCAGTAATAAAGTCATATTGTGAAAACTATAGGATGCCACCCACCGCTCCTCATAGCGCCCATTTAAAACTACATTTGCCAACCTATGAGCGGTGTGCATGTTGAGCAGCTGCCAGCGGGCTCTCCTTACCAAATAACCCGACTAATTAGCCAGATAAAATCAGTTTATTATACTTTTATCATATAAATACCAGAATGCCAAAATGGAATAATACTCTGTTCAATAAACATGCGTACTAAAAAGCTACAACTGAATTCAGAGGTTATTTATTTTATGTTCCTGCTAAAGTTGTAACATTATTTTCACCTCATTCATCAATGGGTTCTAATATTTCGGCCGTAATCAGAATCATGTTGGATTTTGCATGTTAAAAAAGCAACTAGATCATGTTAAAACCGGCTTGCTTTAAATTTTGTGAGGTTTTGTACAGGAGCGCTATTATTAGGAGCCCCATGCGCGGGCCCAGTCCTGCTAGAGGGGCGATGTTCGTCTCCACTGTCGCCGCATGCTTGCTCAGGATATTGTTACAGAGCAAACGATTAAACCTTTAAATTGGTCATATATAAACAAACCGAGGTCCATGCTTCCCATTACATCTTGGGAACATCTTCAGGCACACGCATAACGCTGTTTCCCCAGCTATTATGCCAATGTTTTTTTTCATTAAAAAGGAGACTTCACGGCAATTACAGCACGCTTGGAAAAGCTGAAAAACAGATTCTCCTGTTCCTGCCTGCATATCGGTAGATTACAAAACATCCCCGCTCCTCCCTCTGCTCTCAGTCCTTCCTCCTCTGATCTTCCTTTCATGTGGAACCAATGTCCCCTCGTCTGCTCTGTCCCCCAGGGTGGAGGGGAGGGCCACTTTGCTCTGCGCGCGTTGCAGCTTGAGTTGCCTGATTAATACTGGAGCCATCTCACTCTGGACCCCATGAGGCCATTTCACTAAAACTGAGCACAATGTATCCAAATGTAAGAGGCAGAGGCAAGGAAGAGGAGGCAGAGGAGGAGGAGGAAGAGGGAGCAGGAAGCGCCTTCGTGATTGAAAAATACAGCTTGTGCGAGTCTATCTCAGAGCCAAAAATGTACTTAGTGATCTGGCTTTGGGAGGTAGAAGCTCTAAATAATGAATCACCTCTTAGAGGCTTGAATAACATGAATAAAGTATAAACCGTCTTTTGCAACGAGGGCAAACTCCGAACGCAACACACTGCAGGTATGGAGGAGCAAAACAACACCCGGAGAGGAGACGGGGGAAGAAAAAGAAAAAGATTTATGGAGCTGCACAGTGTGGAAGTGAAGGGGGTGTTGGGTGAAAACACATCTGGAAACATCTGGAAATCATATGTGCGAGAGGCTGAATATGGAGCTGGCAATATAACGGGAAATGGACAGGGGGGAAAAAAGATGGAGGGAGCAAAGACAATGACTCATACATGAGCGGAGTCATGTGCTTAATTTCCTTAAGGAACCGGGAGGATTGAGATGGGGGGGGGGGGGAGGAGGGAGCAACACAACATGAGTGAGTCTCGCTCTCACTCTCCACGCCACACTTACTTGCAGTGAATATGAGAAACAAAACAACTGTGTATGTCACGCAGTCATCCTTGATCGTTGGGATTCTGCTGGAAACACGGATGATTCCTGCGTGGGAGGCGGCCATGGGGTTCGTTTTTTGGGAGGGATTCACCGCTTTGGGTTTTGTGGCTAATTCCTGGTTTGTATAAAGCCTTTTGAATTCAGCGCATTCTGATTTCTCTTCAAGAACTATAACAAAAGAACAATATTACATTTTTTAACCCTAGCCTTCCTGCTGACAACAATCATTAATTTCTCATCAGCAGCAGAGGCGACGTCACACAGTGTGTGTGAGAGAGAAAGAATAGCAATTAAATGATTGTGCAATGACACCATTCTTTAGTCCAGTGGCTCCTTGTCAATAGGGGGCGCTCAGGCGCCGCTCCCATCGAAATAGCAGGAAATAAGTGTAGACACAGTAAACATAAATTATGAAATAAAAATGATCACATCTGTTCTGTCATAAAACATGTCTGACTTGATTTTTCAGCCGTTCCCTTCCATACCGGGTTTATTTCTTTGTGCAGGCCTCCTGATTTTACTGTTTCAATGACGAGGGGTGCTGGATAAATGAGTACGTCTCTGCATAACCTTTTGGCTCCCATGTGACTTCATGCCGGTCTCCAATCGGTTACCTAAAGATTCTCTTTGGGACAAAGCTCTCTGCGCCTGTGGCCAATCAGCTCATTTGTGTCACTTTTCATCCAATCCGATCCGATTCATTCATGATACGCATCAATCAAAGTCAAACCCCTCACAGGTGTTGCAAACGGAAGAGTCAAACTACAACAAGACAGGAGAAAATGGTGTCACCAAAAGAATTACAATCATTTATTTACAAAATAAAAAAAAACTGGTAACGGGATTTCGACCTGACCCACCAATCCAGCACCAGGCAAGAGATCGTAGACCAATTTATGTTTAAGTAGAGTTTATTGTACTGGTAATCTCCGAGCTCTAGTTTGCCCTCCAATAAATACTATCGAAAAACATGAACATTCACAGACGATGTAAAGCCTTTCCTTACCTTAAAGATTTCCAAAAACGTGTCGACATTTCCAAATCTAGCATATTCTGATACTGAGATGAATTAAATGTTTGCTGGTAACTTTGCTCGACTTCTTTAAGCCCTCCTGTTATCAGCTAAAAAGTCTAGCTCTTTCTCCCAAAGCCTGGATGAACAGGCAGACAGAAACTTCAGCTTCCTTTTTTAATGAATTTCTTATACGTCTGCTTTTAATGACTTCTTTTTAAAACACTTCACTGATATTTAAATCAGCTAACTTTAAGTCTTCTCTCAGCGCGACATAGCAGGATTTAGGAGTCTCTGACAGGCTGGTAACCCGTCAGTCTAGAGAGGAAACAGAAAACCGTCCGGTTCTGGTCACTAGACAATTTCTTGGCGCATCCCTGGTGTTTGGGGGAGGGGGTAGACGCAGGGAATGCTGCAGGGAAGCACTAGCCGAGCACAACGGACTGTGAGGAGGAGACACGGCTGTATCACCTATTGTACACATCACCCTCGGTGCTCCGCCAAACACTGCCGGTCACGGCAGGTGTTTGATGTTAAATCTGGCCACAGGACCCATGTCTATTCTTATCGTGCCCCGGGCCGGCTGCCTTTCTGAGGACGGACCACATTTTACTACCCTGAGAGTTATCCTTCCTCGCTGCAATGCAGGACACCACAAACACTCAGGAGGATGTGGATCGCCCGTTTCCACAGCACCTATGTGCCAACTCTCCAGACATCTGAAGTTTGTTTTCCCTTCGTATGCCTCACATTCCTACGACATTTCACAGTAAACCTACACGTGCTCCCTCAAGGGGACGCTGGCTCAAGTCAACGTGGATTTTGGACGCGAGCTTGACACTTCTGGAATCTAGATAATCACGGAGCGGCATCAGCTGCCAAATCATACGCTACGCAGTGAACCCCACGGTCCACTGCACTGATCCCGAACAGTGAAAAATAAAATGGAGAGTTTCTCTCCCCGCACCCCAACAAATTACTTCTGATCTGATAAAAGAATCAACTTTTGCTTGTAATTATTTACTGCTCAAGATAATTGCCCACAATTATTTGCTCTGCCTCACAGCAGCACCATTCAAAGTGAAACTAGAGAGTGAAATGTGGCTTCTGGGGCTAATGTTAGAGGCTAGGACCAAAGCTTCAGTGGGGATTTGACAAATGTGCTGATAAAGAAGTTGTGAAATAAGTGTTGTGTTGGGTATCACATTGGTTTTAACCTGCCAACCCCCCTGGTGTGCAGCTTCAATAAATATCTAATTGGTGAATGGAGCAGGTAACCTTGGACAACAGCTTTCAGTTTCTTTCTCCATTTATGCTCAGCTGCAGATAGCAGAACAGATACATCCAGCATCAGGTAATATTCATATCAGCTTCAAGAATAATCTATATTACAGATATGTTCCTCTTCCATCATTTTTCATCAGTTTTCTGTGAGAAACCCAGATTTCTGCAGTGGTCGTTAGCATCGACAATGTAGTGCACTGTTTTTAAGGGGTCAGACTAAGCAAGGAGCAGTTCAGGTATACACTATATTGCCAAAAGTATTCACTCGCTTCACAGCTTTCACTGTTCTGGGAAGGACTTTATGAAAGTGTTCGTGGTAAATTCTGATGGCTCTGCCAGGACTGCATTTATGAGGTCAGACGCTGATGTTGGACAAGAAGGCCTTGTTTTGCCTTGTATTGCCGTGAGGAGATCGTTTTCAACTAAGTTATTGATAATGGCATAATAATGCCGTCTTTTGTGCTGTTGTACAGCTGTGGAATTGCTGTTTGTGACACGTATGTTTTCCCAGGCAGTTCTTATAGGGGGTCAAAGGTTTGCAACACTTTTCAAAACTAGCTTTTCAACTAAATTAAAGAGCAGCGTCTCTTTAGAGATGAAGCGAACTACAGTGTCTGCAAGTGCGCACCGATTTGGAATGCCCTTTCTGCATTTGGTTTGGCGATTAAACGCTCCAGCTATTGTGGATTGTCAGGAAAACGGAGATGGGCCACGGGTTGTGGTATTTTTCCAGCTGGGAAAACTGCATTGGACAATTGGGTTTTAGATGCAGCTCCAAGTGTGCTGCATTGCCACTGCTTTGGAACAAATGTGCCATACCGGCTCATCCAGGTTAAGTGGTTCACCATGGTCCTTTGGCTTAAATCCAAAGTGCTCCCACAATGCCGCTGTCGCGTTCGGTTTTGAACCCCATTCCATGCATTTATGAAATCTCGACTACCGTTTCATTGCCTTGCTACTCCTCAAGGGGCTCTCTGGCTAAAGTCTGATCTACATAACAAGACCATGCATCTGGTAAGTTCCTGACGCAAGAGTCAACTCCTCCCTACGCCATGGAAACAGGAAGGAGAGTGGTGACCGACTCACCAGAGTAAAACCTTCTGTCATTCAGTCTCTTTAGTAGAAGGAGAGGGAGACACAAAAATGAACAAGCATGCAAATGGAAATTATCGACCTCATTCAAATTCATCATGCGATTCATTGATTTGTGACAGGCTTAATTGGGAGCATGAGTTTGTCCAAAATGTCTTAAAGCATAAAGTGTTCCTTTCACTGGAGCGAAGGAGTCCAACCGGACCGCTGGAGCACAGCCCCCAACCATAATCTACCCTGTTCCAAACTTTATACTTGACCGTGCAGTCATGAAGTTCTTCCGCACAGCCAGAGAGAGAAATGATTAGTCCCTCCAGAGAATAACCCATGCTCTATACCTCCGCTTTAAATTGGGACTTGGTGATGAAGGCCGGCACATAGTTTGTTTGTAGAAAGAGTTTGCGTATCTGACGGTTTGATTTTGGCTGTGGAAGTGACTGGAACAACCAGATTCAATTATCTGGACGGGTCAGTGATAACCTTTGCAATATAGGGAATCAAGATTTTAAAAAGTGATGGTCTCAGAACCAGTAAAATGTTCTTACTGTGTCCAACAGTTTAAGCTTCTTTAAACAAGATGCCATACGTTATGGCTGTATGGAGCACAGGGTATGGAAGCGCCGTCTCCTATAAAACCTGTTGCTGCACACTTCCTGTCAGCTGGCTAAAAGAAGGATTTAAGGTTTGGAAAAACATTGATTGTTATGATCTGGAGATTAAAAGCAAAAAAAAAAAAAAAACAATCTTTTTCAGGTAACACTGTTTAAAAAAACAATATAAAGCGATGGGTCTGTTAAGCAGCTGGCTACAGATTCTGCCTAAGATCACCTGACTAATAAACCAGTTTGCTGTACCTCTAGTCTCACTATATACAGAACCTGTAACACCGCTTAAAACTACTACATTTATCAGAGTTTATCCTATATTTTTTAGGTGCGTGTATAAAAAATAATCATAACTGTAAAAATAAATTTACATTATTTTTGGCAGCAGTGGACAAATTATTTGATTTTCAAATAAAAAGAAATAACATCAGGTTATACATTTCTGTTATTTAAAATACAACTGCTTCTTTATCAAGTTTTCATGACTGCCTAGTTCAGACCCTCAGCTTTAATATGGGGGGTTACAGTGGAGCGAAATCATTTAAATTAAGAGACTACATTTCAGAGGGAAAGTTGTTGATGATGATGGTGCAAAGAGTTTATTAGACCATAGCAGACAGAGCAAGTGAGGATGGCTTCTAAGGGTCTAATAACATCTTTCCACAACAAAACCCGTGGTACTTCTCATAAAAGTTAATTCTGTCTTTCAAAGCGCCAGGTAGTCGATGTGTGACTGCTTCTGTTGAAAGACGTGGATGCTATTATTAGGAGCCCCACATATGAAGTCGAGAACTTTGCAGCTCGTATTATGAAAAGGAAAGAAGCAGTTCTTCAGCTCTCCCGTGGTGCTGATGGTTAAATCTGACTACATTATTAGCAGCCATTCACTGCTGCTGAGTAACAGTAAAGTTAGCCCCTGATTCATACCTTCCTACCAGTGTATAAGTCAGGGGTGGCCGATGTGCGGCCCGGGGGATATTCGTGGCACCCAAAAGTGGTTTTGTGCAGCCGCTGACCACAACTCGAGAATGGTACACATCCAGAGGTGGGTAGTAACTAGTTACATTACTCTGTTACTTTTACTTGAGTCATTTTCTGAGTAAAATGTGCTTTTAGGAGTAGTTTCACTGCATTGCACTTTACTTTTACTTGAGTCATTATTACTCGGGTATCGCAACTCTTACTTGAGTAAAATGTCTGACTACTCTGCCTACTGCGAGTAACTTCACGAATAAAGAACATACTTGTTATAACCTAAAATGCACCAGAGAGACAAAAACCTAGAGTTTATGTTAAAGTGAGACTTCTTATTTGAACACAAGCTTTGTTCTTTTAAAGTTATTTTCTGACCTCAGTGAGCCATATGGAGGTCAAGTGACCATACAGTAAACGGTAGAGATCATCATTGGAAGTACTTTGCACTGCTTTAACAAATTGTATATACATGAACTGCTGTAAGTATTGCTTTCAAGTTCAATGCTGAAAAAAATTATTTAGAAAACTGTTTCTTCTGTCTTTAGTTTTTAGTGCATCTTTCGTCTTTACCAGAATATGAATATAGCGTTATTTTTGTCTGTCCGATTACATAATTTTTAAATATCAAATCATCAGCTGTTATGATTAGTCACTCGGTACTTGAGTATCCTTCTTAGTGAATACTTTTTTACGCTTGAGTAATTTCTTGGCTGACAACTTTTTACTTTTACTTGAGTAAAAATATGTTGAAGTGGTGCTACTCTTACTTGAGTAAAATTTACTCAAGTAAGTTACTCGACCCACCTGTACACATCTAATAATAATAATAATAATAATAATAATAATAACAATAATAACAACAACAATAACAACAACACATATTACTTGTAAAGCACTATTCATTAAAAAAACAAAGTGCTACAAGATAAAACTAAAACATTACAAAATAAAAATAAAATAACCTAAAAACTAATATTTGGCACCCCAGCACAGGCGGTTGCTGCAGGTGGAGATGACCGGTGTTACCATCTTTGTAACAGACAAGAAAATATAAATGAGTCCACAAATATGTCAATTTGTATGGATTTTTTTTTCCAAGGCAAACCTACAAAACCATGTTTATCTTTTGGATCCCCAGTAACTTCCAGATCACTTTGTTTTCAACAATGACAATTTGTTTCACTACAATATAGAATGTGGTTTACCATTAAGCAACAAAATAAAAATATTAAAGGAGGTTTTATTAGAATCACTTTTTTTAAAAAATCCGTTTTTGTGGCCATTTTCGACTTGATGCTTTTGGCCCGTGTGGTGAAACATCTGGACACCACTGGTCCAGGTGAAGGATCGCTTCACTGCTTTTGAGACCTCTGGACTGCATTTAATCCCTTCTAGTCCCAAAGGTCATCTCTAATCTGACCTGGAAGAGTCTCTACTGTTCAGAAACTTTTAAAAGAAAGTTTAAGATTTATGAGCTCTTTATTTTATTGATGAAAACTCCTAATTAACTAGGAGTTAAAAGCCTAATTGGCTTTTAACTCCTAGTTAAAAGCCAATTGACATAATTACATGTCAATTGGCTTTTAACTTTTCTCCTCAAGAAAAGAAAAATAAACTCACACATTTTAGTCATTTCAGTATTTTGGCAAGCACATAAAGGCAACGTACAGACGATGATGTCCTGGCATCATATCAAAATGTGGAGACAAAAGCCTTAAAAATAGCATTAGCATCTTTGACTAAGGGTGAAAAAAAAAAAAAGCAAAGGCTGGTTTCTTATTTTTGAGATGCTCTCGTTTTAGTGCCGAGCAACAGAAACACAGCAGGAGCAGCTCATCACTCAGCTGCAGTCCACATGGGATGAAACCTACACGTTAAGCACAGCAACATTTCAGCAGATCCGCATCCCAAAACGCTGCTGGTACCTCAGAGATGCAAATCAGTCCCCAACCACTTATAGCAGCCCACAAAAATGAAAAGCCGGGCTACGACGTTTTTCCTTCCTGTGTCGTTTCAGTGCTGTGGCTGGGATTAGAGCGGGACGGGATCATCCACAGACACCGACGGTGGAGTCCAGTCATCAGTCCTCTGCGCTGCCACTCCGGGCAGGTCCTTATTAGGTTCGAGAGCCCAGGTTCCTACACAGAGCGACAGCATAACGCCAAGCTCTCCACAGTAGGCCAGACGGATATCGAAGCCGACAACCTCCTCTCAACATTCCCAATGATCTGACTCAAGCTGAAGATGAGAGGTGCTATAAATCCCCTGCCAGCCTGAAAATAAAAACGGGACTTCCCCCAGCACGGCGCATGAATATAAAGCAGACTGATTGCATGTTGTGAGCCAGACGCCGACAGAAAATTCAAACCCTGTGTTTGGGAGTACAGCTCAAACTCCCGTTAGACCCGCAGCCTTTAATTTGGCCGCATTAGCCGAGCATTCAGTCACTTCCTTCATGCTGCACTGATTTAGCAAGGCTTCGTCGCTTGGCTAAGAACTCTGCGGATCGGACTTGACAGAGCATTTCCTCCCCTGCACAGTGATGACATCACACCAAATAAATAATAAGGAACAACAAAAAATCTGCAGCCTCAAGGATCAGGCGGGGGAAAGTCTCGTTGTTAAACTGTGGTGGTGCTAACACGCTGCTCACTACTCCAACCACACCCCAATGTGCAGCCTTCACATGCAGGTCAAAGTTCAAATCTTCCCGTGATGTCAGCAAAAAGAAAAAAAGAGGATTTTATTTTGCTTTACTAGAGGGATGGAAAGGATTAAGTAAGGGCGACTCTGTTGCGTCTGCGAGTCGGGCCAGCGGTAATATTTTCCATCCTCTGCCGGTCGGCCGGACAGATGCGCTTCTCTGCACTTTTGTGGGCTCTTCTTGGAAACAGGCTCGCAGAAGTCGGAAAACTGAACGTCACTTAGCAAGGCTGGACCGTAGAATCTTTGCGGCGTCAGCGAGTTGGAGGAAAATACATGCAGTAAGCTCAACAGGTTTAAGTAGAACACGTTTCCACCTTTTATCCGGTTAGAAATGTGTTTTACGGCAAATACAAATTTGAAAAGGGTGGAATGGGATTTTTTTATTTAGGTCCCTTTACTGTGATAACTTGGAGGGGGAAAAACTCCATAAAACCAACTTTAGAGAACTAAGAGAAATGTGAAGACCAAGGAGCACAGCCCACAGGTCAGGGATAAAGTTGAGAAGGTTAAAAAACTAATCACCTGACAATGGAGAGGACTGAGCCACGATTCCAGATCTGCCAAGAGACGACCGTCTACCTGGACTCACAGGCTGGGAATGGAGAGAGGTGTTTGGAAATGACTCCACGAAGTTTGTAGTGACTTTGGAGGAGCAGCAGACCTCTGTGTCTCAGGTGGGAGAATCAGTTAACGGTAGAAATATTAGAACTCCACTAATTTGGCCTTTATGGAAGAGCAGCGAGAAGAAAGTCAGCCACAACAAGTCCTGTCTGCAGTGGGTCACAAGCCATACAGGGGCCACAGCAAGGGGCCCCTGTATGGCTAATATCAGATAAGCACGTTCTACGTTTATACGTCTGGGGGAAACAAAAGACTGCCAATCATCTAAAATAACGGTCCCAACGCCCGATACATGGATCATGATCACGCATAAAAAAAAAAAAAACAGATGACTTACTTTTTCGTTTTATCATCTCAGTCTGCACAATGTTTTATTTTGAAAAACATCCGGATTTTCTCCGTTACATACATCTATGACTCACTCTTGGCGCATGTCTCGGTCACGTGACACGTTGCAGCTAAACTTAAAAGCTAGCAAAAGGAATAGCAAAAAGACAAAAAAAGAAGGTTGCATTTAACAGAAAACACCAGGGGTCCTACTTAAAATATGGATTTGTTTACCGAACTGCCCAGTTTCAGCGACCGGTTCTCTAATGAGGCGGTGAATGGATCTGCACCCGTCTGCCCACAAAGCAGGTGAATCCAGCACAGACATGGAAAAAGAACAACAGCTGGGGATCACAAATGATGATAATTCACTGTAACGTTTGAGACAACAACTCCGGATTAAAGAATACCCCGAGATCGCCACAACGACACTAAAACTCCCCGCTGCGATCTCTGACATCCTGTTTGGGCGAGCCGCGGTTTTCTCCAGCGACAAAGATCCAAAACAGAATCGGGGAGTAGAACAGACACCAGCGACACACATGGGGTGCCGTTGTCTCCGTCAGCTCTAGACGGGACCGTCTCGCTGCAGAGAAGCGAGCCCTGGGTTCCCACTGAGTCAGCGTTAGGGTGAGCGGCACTTTATTTTAGCTTTTGCGGTGCATCTCATTTAAGGCACGTTTGAGCGTTCCCGTAGCAACCAGAAAGCGTTGAGGGACAAGAGAGGATGCTGCTCACCATACGTTGTTGGTGCAACGTTACAAGGATGCCCAAGTTGCACACAGAGGATGAGCGTTCCATTATCACATTTAGAAATGACCTGTCTTTTTTTGGTCCTATCATTTTTATCTTGTATGTATCCAACACACCTTTAAAAGGTGCAGTCTGTGAAAATGTTGGCTGACATTAAACCGATCCGTGGCGCAAAACAACGCTGGGGATCACTGGCCTAGAATGTGGTTCTATTATTGACTCAGAGAGGCTGAACACTAGAGCAGGACAATCTTTACAGGTTATGTATAATAATAATAAAAATAATAATAATAACCATGTTCTGCTTTTCACTCACTTTATTGTGCACAACTTTGAGTTGGTCCATCATAAAATCCCAGTAACTGAGATTTGTGCAGGCATGTGACAAAGTATGAGGAGGCTCACAAGGCTCTGTGTCTTTAGTTTTTTCCACATACACACACACACACGGAGCTCTGACAGCATTTATTGTAAACCCACAGAACACAGCCATAAGTCTGCTCGTTTCTTTGAAAGTTGGGCTCAGACCAACATCCACCGTAACTGCTGGGAGTCACACAGAACCCTAAGGTCCAGCTGTTTCTGAGCCCCATCTTCCTTCTGGATTCATTTTCTATTTTTTTTTCCCTCAACGGATTCGTCTTTTAATGTATGTAATAACCCGTCAGAAGTGATAAACTGACAAACAGAAGGCCCAATGCAACATCGTTGCTGTGAAATGGGCTAAGCTGAAGGGCTAAACATAGCTTTGCTATCACGCCTGCTTGAGAAAAAAATGATTTTATTAATTGACAATTACGTTTCTGTCAGGCAATTACAGCAGCTCCACACAAATAACATTAATCTTCCGTTCCTGCACATGTCACCAATATTTGTCCATCCACTCGATCCCCCCCCCCCCCTTCAAATAAGAGCCTTAGATCCCTCCAGTATGCGAAGTGATCCCATAAGCTGGAAACAAAGCCTCTTTACTGCAATTGATAGTGCAAATCTGTTCCTGCAGTACCAACAGAGGCAGCCATTGGGGGGGGGGGGGGGGGGGGGCTAACTTTCCCACTCATTTCCGGATTGTCCGGCCAGGCAGTTCGATACGTTTTAAAGCCTGAATGTGATTGATCCAGCCCCCCCCCCCACCAAACACACACTCCTCCATTCACATGTGTTTTAAGTGCATCACAGCAAGCACTGCCTGTCAGCACTCACTAGTCGGGATGGCTATCTGAAGCAAGCTATTTAGTTTTCCCAAACAGGAGCTAACAGGCCACTTCACCTCCATTACAGGCTCTTTCAGCAGCGGAGAAATAGCTTTCTGTCTTCCACTGGAGTAACTCAGCCTATAATCCACTAATGATACCCTGAACGCTGCCCTGCCCTGCTGTGATGCTCTATAAGGACAAGATAGTCGTTTTTTTTGGCACAAAGCTTTTATTATTATTATGATGATTATTATTTAGTGAAAATCAGTTAAAAGTTTAGACAAATGCTTTGTTGCATAAATGAGCATAATGTTGACTTATTTCCCACTGGATTTTAAATACCTTTCAATAGATAGATAGATAGATAGATAGATAGATAGATAGATAGATAGATAGATAGATAGATAGATAGATAGATAGATAGATAGATAGATAGATAGATAGATCTCTGTAATCCTATCATTGCCTGTATGACTGCAAGACAGTAGCAGCTTTTTATAAGCCTCATAATTAAAGGTCGGGTTTGTTTACATCATCCACCCAGTGCTGGAACCCTGAGCCCAGCTTTAAGGACATTTTTCCAACCAGATGATGTCTTTGAAAAGTTTTAACAGAATATCTGAGCAGCAGTCTGAATCTACACATGCACTACACTGTAATATGACTCCTGCTTCGTGTTAAAAGTCATCTGCATGTGTAGTCCCCTGCAGCAGGGGAGCACGGCGAGGGCTGCTGGGGATGGAGGCAGCAGCCTGCATGCGGGGCCTTCTGCTGCGGCTCCAGCACCGAGCTACAACCAAGCTGGAAGAAAGACAGACTTCAAGCATGAATCGACCTCCGTCCTCACCTGTCCAACCTCGCCGATCCCTCCTGAGCCGTCGATCCGGGGGCGCTTGCACTCCGCCCCGGTGGAGTCCACCAGAGCGGCCGCCGTCTGTCCGTCGGGCTCCGGGTCTCCGCGCTTCATGCCCCGCACGGCTCCCGGTGCGCCGGCCGGGTTGGCATGCACCCCGGCCATGGTGTCCAGCTCCCTGTCCCGGTCTAAGAGAGCCCGGGACACAGGCAGCATGATGGATGCAACGTCGGTCGACATTAACATTTAAAAAATCTGCTTTTGTTCCTTTTTTTTAATCCAGAATTTAAACCGAGGCTAATTTCGCCTACCTAGCTCCCTGCACCTCCGCGCGTTAATCCTGACGGTGGAGGATAAAAAAAATAAAAAAAAAATAAGAACGACCCAAGACGCGTTTTTGGGTTTTGTTTGTTTTAGCTGGGCCTTTGTATAATCCCCCCTAAAGAGTTGGTGGGTCTGTAAATGTCTCCGGCAGCAGACAGCCAATAGCCAGCTCTGTTTTTACTCTAAATGAGCCGGACGTGTCCCTGTCAGGCAAACGCAGCTTGGATCGGCAGCTAAGCGGGTAGCCCCTCTCTGCTGCCCGGGTGTGTGTTCGGTGCGGGGCTGCCTCAGAGGCCTGCCTGCTTTCACACCATAACAAAACCAATTAAACACACACCAACTGGCTCCTGAGCTCACTTTCCATTCGCCCCGGGTTTTTTTTCCCTTTCTTTCTCCTCCTATTCCTCCAAGTCGCTTCCCCCCGCCTCTCCTCTTACCGGAGCCGAGTGCTTAGAGAGCGGAACACCGAACGCAGCCTACCGCAACCTCAGGACGAAGAGCCCCTCAAACATGTCTTCCCCGACGCCTTGTTCCCTCCCTGTCAGTCACAGAGCAGAGGTTCACTGAAAGCCAGTCCTCCTCATCAGCTCTCTCTGGCCACGTTAGTTAGTCCGCAAGCGGGGAGGCGAGCAACGCTTTCTCGGGCTTAAACGGAGGGGGGAGGAAGAAAAAAAAAGCCAACCCGAAAAGGACGGACGGAGGGACGGACACACGGACGGAGGGGCTGCGGTGTTTCCTTCTCCCTCTCTTGTTTTTTTTTCTTCCCTCTCCCCGTTTTTTTCCCCCGGCGGTGTGTTCCTGTGGCGTGTGTGTTACAGAAAGGAAACCGCTCCTCCTCCCACTCTCCTGCTGTAGTCGTTCCCCTCCTCCTCCTCCTCCTATCTTCCGCTGAGCCAGGCAGCCATGCAGCCTGCAAACACACGCAGCGTGCCGCAGTGCTTCCATACATTGCGCCGAGGGGAGGCGTGCTCACGAGGAGGAGGGAAAGCCCCGCCGAGGAGCCGCGCTGCTCCCCACTTTTCAATCCGTCTCTCCACCTCCAGTGGGAGAACCTGTGTTTGGACGGATTTTTCCGGCTGCTTTTAGTGCGCTCGCCTCGCGTGGTGGGGCTAAATATTAATCTTTAGATTCCATGCCTGTCTCATTACACAACCAGCCATTACCAGGGCCAAGGTCCCCTCACACAAGCCCAGCTGTGAGTCATGCAGCTCTGAAACCTTCATGTTCCTCTAGCACTTTTATTGCTTGGATGACACCCAGTGGTCAAAGGCTACCAAGGGAGGATCACGTTTAAAAAAATAAAAAACAGGCACAGAGAAGGCTTTATTGGCTCCTAAATAAACTGATAGATTATGCTTATTTGTAGACTCTAGAGATTAGTAGCAACATCTAACCACAACCTTTTCAGTCATGTCACTGTTCTTCCCAAAATGTACCCAAACCGACTGGTAACTCGGTGACCCAGTTTCAGCCCAGAGTCTCACTGCCTCTCACATTAGACAGTGAAGCACAGCTTGAGGATGATGACACACCATCACTTCCAGCAGATACTGGCCACAGGAGTCCTTTCACATACACTGCCTCACATAAGTGTTCATACCGCTTTAACTTTTACACCTTTCGGTTCTATTGGGATTTTGTGTGACAGGGCAAACGCAAAATTGCACAGGAAGGAATGAACAGAAAAGGGTTTTCCAAAAAAAAAAAAAAAGCCAATGGAAAATTTGAAAATGTGTGCACTTTGTAGACCCAGCTTTCACTGATAGTACTATAGAGCAGGAGTAACCAACATGGTGCCCACGAGCCTCCTCTACAAAAGCATAATCTGCTAGTGAGTTGCATCTAAAATTTTATTTTATTCCGTTACTCTTGCTGTTTATTCATACCTGCATTTATATAGATTTATAAACGACAGTATCTATAACAAAGCTTGAAAAATATGTTTATTTTCCATAAAGTTAAGATAAGCTTTATTGATCTCACAATGGAGAAATTCACTTGTCCCATCGGCTCAATAGTCAAAAGTCAGAAGAAGGTGCCAAAGTAGGTAAGTAGAATCAGTTAGATACAGTTATACAGCTATATACACTTCTATGTATAAATAGGTTATTGCACATATATTATACACTTTATATAATAACAAGTGTTATTGTACACATTATATAAGAAACTGACTCTTCTAGTTCAAAGGGCCTTTGTATGACACAACGGCAATGAAGCCCATTTGTTGATTTAAAAAAAACACACCCCTTTTGGCTGTCTCAGTTTTAAATACACTTGAGAACAACATGCAACAACACGACATTTGAGCAAACGGAGGCAGGCTCTTGGTCTTTTTCACACCCCTGTTCTCCGATAGCCATCTGGAGTCTGGGGCCTGGAGGAGAAGAGGACCACCTAGTTGGGGCTGGGACTTCTGGTCTCCCTGGAATATGGGGTTAGGGCTTAAGTATGAAAGGCAGGGTGTGGGGGAGACATCGCCTCAGGGTTTATGGCGTGTAACACCCCCCCCCCGATGATGGTGTTCACCTCTCGGGTCTGGGGGTTGGTTACCCCTCTGGGGAGCTAGTGCCTGGACCCGGGAGTATAGGATGTGTGTGGTGAGTGCGAGTGTGCGTACTGTGTCCCTGATTTTTGCATTTTTTTTGTGGGTGAAAGAGTATGCATGTGGGGCCACTAGGGTGGGAACATGTGAATGTGACTGTGTACCTGGTTTTCTGTTTGACTGTCAGGTTGGGTTTGGGCTGCCCCCTCTCCTGGAACATCTCAGGTCTCCACTAAGTGTGGAGACCATCCCCCCCATTGGCCTGCGACTTGACCCGCTGGTGGTCCTCTGTGTCCGGGGCAGGGTGCTCGGGTGTGCGCTGCTCACTCCTGGCGGCTGCTTCGCACGAGGCTTGGGTGCCCCTGGGCCTCGAGTCTCTGGACCCATGGCTGGATCCGCTCCGGCAGAACCTGCGTGCTCCTCGCTGCGGCTCCCGAGGGCTTCGGCGCTGTGGCTGTTGGAGGGTTTCCTGGGACTCCTCTCTGCTCTTCCCTGGGATGGGGGAGGCAGCTGTGTTGGTCCCTTTTGAGCCCCTTTGCTCTGGGGGCCCTTTTGAGCATCTGGGGTTCTGGTTTCCCCAGTGTTTACCTTACCACTCTGGGGGGCTGGTCTTTTGCTGCTCATAACCACTATTGCACATTTTTCTTATTGATAAACCTAACATATACAAGTGCACTCTTGCAAACAGGTGCGTGGATTCAGGTACTTACAGATGCACTTCTATACAGAAAACCCCTATCATTAGCTTTAGCTGTCACTTTATACATCTCATATTAAATAACACTATTTTCAGTGATGTTTTCAAGGTATTGGTTGTTTGTACCTGTAATACCTTACCGGTTTGTTTTGCTGTTCTTTTTATACATCTCTTTGCAGGTGTAGAAGCGGACTCCGAGGATGTTATATCGCTCTCTCCTTTTCCTCTCTTTTAGCATGTCTCATCTTTTTCTCTTTTTTCTTTTCTACCTTCCCATTTCAGTGTCCATTAAATAGAAAATAAAAAATAGCCCATGTGAAACCGCACTGCAGGGAAAGATTCACAACCATTCCTTTCCACCTCAGACTTCCAGTACAGACTCCTGTCGTCTGTAGAAGTACCCCTGATGACTACGCAGTCGTTGGGTGCAACAGAGATGGATACGCCAAGTACAGACAACTGGTGGAGCGCTTTGTGGCAGGTGTGGAAACAATCTTGTATGTGAACAAAACAAGGGAGATGACTGTAGATTCAACGAGAAATGGGAACAGTTCAAACACTTTCTATCATGGAGAGGATCTGGAGGTGGTGGAAGAGTAAAAATACCTCTGTGTTCACCTGAACAACAGAGTGGAATGGAGATGCAACTGTGAAGCAGTCTACAAGAAATGACAGAGATGAAATTTGGGTGCTTCAGTGTTTGCAGCAAAAGCCTGCATATCTTCCATTAGTCTGTTGTGGAGAGTCCAATATCTTCTGCCACCCAGAGATGTGGTAGCAGCATCAAAGCCAGTAACTTATAAACGCTTAAACTAATAAAGAAGGCCGGTCTTGTTCTGGGGACTGCTCTGGAGATGGTTGTGCAAAGAAAGATTCTTCATTAAGTGAAGACCGTGGACAACCCTGAGCATCCTCTGATCGTCATACAAAAACGCGTCTTTCAAAGCTTTCCCAGAGCCACTGTAATACTGACCACTGCATGAGCTCCTTACTGCCCATAGCAAACCAGCATCTACGTCGACCCTAAAGAAACATAGAAATTACACTTTTTCCCCCCTTTAGGATTGTAGTGTTTTTGTATTGAATTTGAATACACTTGCTGTTTATTTATGAGCTGTAGTAGCACTGTACTGCAGATAAGTAAATTGTCCAGAATACATAAGAGTTCACAGAAGGAATCATAAATAAGTTTTCCTTGCAATATTTAGACCAACCAAGCTTGACCCAGTGGTGCCCATTTCTATAAGTGGTTAAGAAAAAAACTGTACTAACGTTAAAAAAAAAAAAAAAAAAAAAAAAAGGTATTAATAGCAGATTAAATGTAAAAGGACAAACTCTGTACTCAACACTTAAGACATTTTATAGTAATATTCATGCTTTCAGCAATCAAATCCAGGTTATTCCATATTCTGCAATGTATACAGGCTATGCTGTTACAGTCCGTATGTACAAGATGACCAAAATATAGATAACCATCAGGTTATTAGCAGATAAAGTTAATATATTAAACAGTTTTACACTCTTAACCCCACAAGGATAAAATTAAAAAGGTCACCTTGTTTGTCTTTGAGATCTAAAGTTTTTTTTTTCTTCTAGGTTTGCGTTGGCATTTCCACAGGGTAATCCTGTGTCACATGTCTAATTAGACTTATGCTTTGAAAAGGCATTCATACTACTACAACTTTTATTTTATTTCATTTTTGTCATGTATCAACCACAAACCTCAAAGTATTTTACTGGGATTGTGTGTGTGAAAGAGGAACACAAAGTAGCACTGAAGCATAAGGGGAAAAAATATGGTTTCAAAGCCCTTTTCAAAAGATCTTGCAGCTGCAATTTTAACTCTACAAAGTATTGACTCAATGGAGCAAAATACAAATGCACGCAATTTCACAATTTTTTCAAGCAGGTTTATGCATTTGAAGGTCCACTGAAGTTTGGTAATCAGTATTATTGCTGTGGTTTTTCTTGATCATTTTCTTGCAGACTACAATTTCTTTCGCTCATTCCCACTTCAATAAAACCTGTAGGTTTAAAGGAAAACACAGCAAAGCCTTCAGAGTCGTTTAAGATTTTTTTTATTGGAGGTTAAATGCGTCATATCTGAGGATAAAGAGGAGAGAAGACAGAATGAAGACCTATAATCCTTCAAAGAGGAGTTTCAGGTATTTGTACATTTACCATCGCATCATTTTAAACCACTTTCAGAGATCATCCATGTTATAGCCAGCAGAAAATGTATAGATTTTAATAAGGCTCTGTGTTTTCACACCAAGTGCTGGAGCTCATAGGGATACTGTGAATTGATGAAATTGTTTCCTCACCATCAGTGACCAAAGCATCCCTCAATACAAGGACCGTCCCGAGGAGAGCAGATCTCAGTTGAACACATGAAGTAGATCTGTAAGGAAGGCCAGGAATAAATTAAGTGTTTTATAAAGTTAAGGCGATCAGTCACAGAGGAGAAAACCATTTGAACCTTGATCTCTGTAAGAAATGTTCATGTATCCTTAATGTTGGACTTTTCCTTTAAACTGATTCAGCCGCAACAACTTTGTTCCCAAAACATTCAGAGCATGTCTGCCTTCCCAGAATGACCCGCTTCTATTTACAGCGAGTGTCTTTGCTTAGCCTTACCTCTTCGTCCGTGTCCTGGAACTCCCCATCCGGGAGGAACTGAAAGGTGTGAATGGTGAAGCGTCGGGTTTGACTCTGAGGAGGAGGAGGAGTAGGGTCTGACAGAACTGTCTTTGGTGGAGCTGGGTCCAAAGGGTTGGGGCATCTGGACAAAGTCAAGGTAATGGCATGAGCATTTTCTTTTTATTAGAAACAACCTCCCTCAGCTGAGGTGGGGGTTTTACAAAGGTGGTTCTTTTTGCAGTGGAGCTGTTCTTGCATACCCGTTGTAAAGCAACACCCACGCAGCTTTTCCAGAGCGGGGGTAGGCCACACAGAAGTGCACCAGCAGCACTAAACTGGGATCTGGGGAGTTGAGGAGGCGCACTTCAAGGTGGAGAGGTTTCCCCAGCAGCATGTGCAGAGGCTGGTGATACTGTGGGTAGTAACTGCTGTACTGGGCATCTAATATTTGAGCACAGGAAGAGAACAACATCAGTTCAAATCTTTTCATGGTTTTTTTTGTGCGTCTTCCTCCTCAACCAGTAAGCATCTAGTTTATGACAAAAACAGGATTTTTGTTTTCTTTTTTAGAGATAATCTTAAAAACTAAGAATAAAGTTATCTTCTTATAAATGGAGCAATTGTTTGAGAAACATTTCTTTCAAGAAAATAAGAGTAGAAGAGTGTGGTCCAGGTACTCTACCATATATTATGGTTCTAAATCTAAGGTGGTTCTAATGCCATAAAAGGTTTTATGCTTTTACAAAAACGAAAAGTTTCATTCATCTCAAACTATTATAAGTTACTCTGTTCAGAGTAGAATTATCCATCCTAGCTCTGATAAGCAACTTAACTTTTGAACTAAAGATGCAATGCAGTTCAGAATCACCGACAACCATAAATTAGCTCTTTAGCTCAGCATTGATTGGAAGCTCTGAAGCAGACGCAACCTTTAGAGTTGATAATATTAGCCAGTCGCGGCATTCTCACCGTTTAAGAATCATTTTCATCTCGTCTGTCACAGCTTTTCAAAAAAGTACCCAAGATGTTGCTATACCAAAAAACTACCCAGTGTAAATCAGAGTTGATTCTGTAAACAACAAAACTCTGGCAAGTCCTCGACTCTTACGCCATAATACGTCTCAGACCCCAACCTTCATATCAGTCTTAATAGTAGCTTGTATTTATTTGCCAGGACAGAGTCATAATGAAAGCAACTATACAACACTACGCAGACTTCACTTTGATGAGAAAAACTGCTTTGTTAATTTCACGACAACTCATATCATGAAGCTGTTACACCTCCGATCTTCAACATTAACAGAACCTCTTGGTTTTGAAAGGAAGATCCTTTACCTTTGGCAATCCTCAGCTGGACTCCAAACACTCCCTGAGTGTGAACATCAGGACCAAAGGTGGGAGTTTTCACAACGTAGCTCACACTGAGAAGTGTTCCTGGCATGTACCTGCACTCCACCAGCAATCTGGAGATGATGGATGAGACTCAGGTCAAGCCAACAACACACCTTCAAGTCTAAAATGTATTGCTTTGTTATTGCTGGTTTAAAGCACAAAAATAACCAGCCCATCACACTGAGTTGCTGTCATTGGTTAACAAACAAAAGACAAGTTGCAGTCAGGCAGCAAGTCTCAAGTATCAGCTCAGAGATCAGAACTCAGAAACAGCTGCTAAGGCTTACTCGTGGCTTTATTGCTCCCCGAGCATTCACTGGAAACGTTTCAGGAGCAGAGCATCTGTTGAACAGCGTTTCTAACAAAGTTAACAGTTGTTTTGCACGCAAAGCCAACATCACACAAAAGAAATCTGATGCATGCTTGCAGCTGTAAAAAACAGAATCAATATTTCTGAACTGGTTCATTTCAAAGATGGTGCCTAACAGAACAGACGTCAGACTGTAAATTTCATTTTTACGTTGGAATAACACTGTGTTTTACAACTAGAGCATCAAACTAGAAACCAATTATTAGAAAGGACATTTGAAGATTTTAATTCAAAATTATATCAAAGCTCCTATAGATTTATTATACAGTAATCTAACTAAAGCATACATTTCTGTTCCTATTGATTATGACCTACAGCTATAACCCAAAATCCAGATGGTCAGAAAATTACATTATGTAAAAACAATAAAACTGATTACTATATAAATGTCAAGCCTACTGAAGAGGATGTACATGTCATGTACAGAATATTCACTCAGTACTTGGTTGAGGCCTTTTTTACATGAATTACTGCATCAATGAAGCTTGGCATGAAGGTGATCAGCCTGTGAATCTGCTCAGATGTCCAGGAAGCCCAGTTTGCCTGAATAGCTGCTTCAGCTCATCTCATTTGTTCCATTGCCTCATCTTCCTCTTGACAATACTCCATAGATTGTTGATGGTGTTCAGGTCAGGCCGGGTTGCTAGCCAATCAAGCGCAGTAACATAATCATTATATCAGGAGTTGGTAGTTTCTGCAGTGTGCCAAGATGCTGGAAGGCTAAATATGTGTCTCCATAAGCCTCGTCAGCAGAGGGAAGCATGAAGCCCTCTAAAATGTGCCGCACATGGCTTAGCTGACTATTTGTAGTGTAAACGGGGTTTTGACTCGGATGGCTTGGCTCCCAAAATCCTCACAGAAGAGGAACTAGTTGTTAACAAGGGCTGGTGCTGGGTCCTGTTCTTCACTGGTTCTCTAAAAAGAACCGTCTTACTTTTGTACCAACTGAGACCTAGCTAATTAGAAATCTCTCATTCAGTTGGTGTTGATCCTCCATTTCTCATCTTGTGATTAGTAAAGACTCAGTGCAGGGACACAACCACAGAAATAATATTTGTCCAATTATCCCTGCAATCAGATGCCCTAAAATCACCACTGTAGTTTATCAACACCAAAAACAGCTAGCGGTATTTGTGAATGCTGTAGCATCTGATCAGTTACATCAGCGCTGAAAATGGGAGTTTAACAAAGTCCTTTTAATATCACCAGATGATGTTAATAAACCTTGCTAAATGTTGTTTAAGAGTACAGTCAGGAATTTTGTTTTGGATCGCAAAATAAACTGCAATGGGACGTTTCCTCATTAACAGAGTTAAGATGCTTCTGATGTTTCTGGTTCAGGAGAGGCTTAACACAATGACTGCAGAAGTTTTTACCCCACGCCCCTGAAACGTCTGTCGTGGTGCTCGATGCGCTGACCCTACCCCACATTTTGAGACTCTGCCCCAAACTCTTGAACGAGCTTTGCCTTACAATCCTCTCAAGGGTGCAGTTATCCCCGTTGCTTGGGTACTTTTCTACAACACTTTTCCCTCCACTAAACTTTCCATTAATATGCTTGCATACTGCCCACTGAACAGCTAGCTTCTTTAGAAATGGCCTTCTGAGGCTTACCTTCCGTGTGGAGGATGTCAGTGATAGTCAGCTGGTTGACTGCTGAGCCAGCAGGCCTGATGACTGTTTTGGGGGTAAGATTACTTTTCTGATTAAACATCCTTGTAGTCTTTATGTAATATGCAATGTTGTGAGGAACTAAAATTTCAGATTTTCTATTAGCTGCCAGCCTAAAACATCAAAACATACATGTGCTTGAATATATTGTCTAATGCGTCTACACGAGTTCTCCTTTTTGAACAGAATAACTGAAAGGTAATTTTAAGATCATACTCAGACTATCGAGATGCACCTGTAAATAAACTCCAGTTGAGAAACTTGAAACCACACATTGCGTGCACGTTGAAGACCTAATGAAGGTGTCCACCCCAGGTATCAAACCAACACATCCTCGCTGGTTATTCAGATCGAGGCTTTTAGCAGCGCTTTCTGTGACCACTCCAGGTAGAATATAAAAATGTTGGCTGACCTGACGGGGGAATCTCTTGTGATGGTGCCGTAGTTAAGGCTGACAGTTTGAATTATGTTTGTAATCTCCACCATGTACACTACAGTCTTTCCCACCACCTATAAGGACAGAAGAAGAACAAAGACAATTCAAAAGAAGTATCCTGTGTCACATGTTTGTTTCTGATGGCCAACAAATCCAATGATGAGAATAAAGGACATAAAATATGGAAAGCAGATCACATCTTTTAAACTCAAATCTAAATGATGTCATGATCAGGATTATTACTTTAACAAAAATAAAGCAGTGGGCATGTAAAAGATTTAGTTCCAACTCCATTTCATATAGCACAGATTCAAAACTAGAAAATTTAATCTCATGGCACTTTACCAAACAAACCTTTTTTACAAAACAATCAACTTTATATGAAGACATACACTCACCGACCACTTTATTAGGTACCCCATGCTAGTAACGGGTTGGACCCCCTTTTGCCTTCAGAACTGCCTCAATTCTTCGTGGCATAGATTCAACAAGGTGCTGGAAGCATTCCTCAGGGAGTTTGGTCCATATTGACATGATGGCATCACACAGTTGCCGCAGATTTGTCTGCTGCACATCCAGGATGCGAATCTCCCGTTCCACCACATCCCAAAGATGCTCTATTGGATTCAGATCTGGTGACTGCGGAGGCCATTTGAGTACAGCGAACTCATTGTCATGTTCAAGAAACCAGTCTGAGATGATTCCAGCTTTATGACATGGCGCATTATCCTGCTGAAAGTAGCCATCATGGGTTGGGTACATTGTGGTCATAAAGGGATGGACATGGTCAGCAACAATACTCAGGTAGGCTGTGGCGTTGCAACGATGCTCAATTGGTACCAAGGGGCCCAAAGAGTTCCAAGAAAATATTCCCCACACCATGACACCACCACCACCAGCCTGAACCGTTGATACAAGGCAGGATGGATCCATGCTTTCATGTTGTAGACGCCAAATTCTGACCCTACCATCCGACTGTCGCAGCAGAAATCGAGACTCATCAGACCAGGCAACGTTTTTCCAATCTTCTATTGTCCAATTTCGATGAGCTTGTGCAAATTGTAGCCTCAGTTTCCTGTTCTTAGCTGAAAGGAGTGGCACCCGATGTGGTCTTCTGCTGCTGTAGCCCATCTGCCTCAAAGTTCGACGTACTGTGCGTTCAGAGATGCTCTTCTGCCCACCTTGGTTGTAACGGGTGGTTATTTGAGTCACTGTTGCCCTTCTATCAGCTCGAACCAGTCTGGCCATTCTCCTCTGACCTCTGGCATCAACAAGGCATTTCCGCCCACAGAACTGCCACTCACTGGATGTTTTTTCTTTTTCGGACCATTCTCTGTAAACCCTAGAGATGGTTGTGCGTGAAAATCCCAGTAGATTAGCAGTTTCTGAAATACTCAGACCAGCCCTTCTGGCACCAACAATCATGCCACGTTCAAAGTCACTCAAATCACCTTTCTTCCCCATACTGATGCTCGGTTTGAACTGCAGGAGATTCTCTTGACCATGTCTACATGCCTAAATGCACTGAGTTGCCGCCATGTGATTGGCTGCTTAGAAATTAAGTGTTAACGAGCAGTTGGACAGGTGTACCTAATAAAGTGGCCGGTGAGTGTATATAGTCAGTTCAATCCAGTCATGTAGACAGATTCAAATTCATTTAGATACATTCTGAGTTAATCCTCATTATCAAACAATCCAGTCAAATTCCAGTTATTACACCACTTGGTCAAAAGTTATATATATCCAAGCAAACCCAGTAAATTGTGTTCTGGGTTTATTACGCCACCAAATAGTGACAGCATAATGGAGAATCACAAACTACCAACACCTCCTGGCTAATGCAAAGATTCATCATATTCTGCAGGAAAACAATGAGGCATCCAGGAAATGCCCCAGCTGATGTACTGTTTGGTGCACAGGGTAAACGAGGTTTGCATACTATTTCAATCAGCCTCCGGGTGATAAATGGCTTGTCTCCAGTGATTGTCAATTACTATGGATTGATTCTCAAAGAGTTATCACTAAAGGGACCCAATCGCAGTCAGTCAAGCTAACTCCTTGAGGCCAAAACTTTACATCTGAACTTCTGCACACCAGTTTACTTTATCTCTAAAATAGTCCTCCAACCTTGGAATGAAGTGTTCACGAGCCGGCATTGTAAAACTGCAATGTTGGTCTAACAGCTGCTGTAACTGAGTGAGGTTTGTAGGCTGCCACAGTCAGACATATTTGCAGCTCTGACCACAAATTGTCGATAAGGGCTTAGTAATGAACAGTCCAAAACGTTGTTTTTTTAACTTAAGCACACCACCAAATTAGCTTCAAACTGGCTTGAGGGTGTTGTCCATTTGGAAAACTAATTTCTGCTAGAGTTTTAATTTCCTGGCTGAAGACTTGATGTTATTTTAACATTTAAAAAAAAAAGTAAAAAACAAAGCAACTGGACTTGTTTTCCATAGTTGAAGACGTTTCACTTCCTCTCCAGGAAGCTTTCTCAATTCAAAAAGTCTGGAGTAATGATGAGTACCAAGCTTTATACTATTGCCCAAACAAAGGCCTTGTAATGGCTCAGATAACATGCAAATTCAACCGAAACAGGTCCACCCCTTAGTAATGGGTGGTCGTTAAAGCCATTAAGCCAGCAGATTGAACCGAAACTGGTCCACTCCTCTTAGGAGTGGATCAGTTTCGGTTCAATCTCAGAATGTTATCTAAGAATCTTCACCGTTATTTTAACATTTCCACATAATGTTGCGTCCTCATGATGCCATCCGTCTTTTTAGAGGAGAACCAGTCCTGCCTGTAAGTCTAGGATTGTGTTCTCAGGGTTGCAAAGTAGAACCTTTTTCTTCTAAATGCAAAGATGGTCATCATCACTTAAGGAGTTCATCCTGTAACCGGCAGGTTGCCGGTTTGATCCCATGCTCCGATTGTCTGTCGTTGCGTCTTTGAGCAAGATGCTTCACCCACATTGCCTGCTGGCGGTGGTCGATGTATGGTAGCCCCGCCTCTGTCAGTCTGCCCCAGGGCAGCTGTGTCTACTAACATAGCTCACTACACTTTGGGGTTGTCAGACTTAATAAAGAGCTATACAAGCCATTTACTATTATGGCAAAACTAACTTTTAAACTCAACTTTTTGTTCCCAAGCTCATTTGCAAACTCTAACCAGGTTTATATGTTGCTTTTGGAGTAATGGCTTCTTTCTCTCCATCATGTCAGTACAGGACTGGTTTCACTGTGGATAATGATACTCTTACCAGCTTTAGGCAGTCAGAGTCTTCACCAGGCGTTTTGCTAAGCTGTGGGGTTGGTACACAACACTGGTGAGCCAAGCCTCCCGTAGCTGGGCTACTAATCAGGTCACTTCTGTAACTGCTGACATTTTAATCTTAACTAAAGCCACAGTCTTATACTTCCTAGGTGACCACTTAGTATAGAAACGTCAGTAGGCTTGCATGTGGTTGTACAGTCAGTTTTACACAGATCTGCTACAAACAGATTGCTCAGATCATAATTACACCCAAATAGGCTAGGAGGCTTTCTGGAATATAAACTCACAAGCACAGTATATGCAATTAGCACTTTAAAGCAGACAGAGTGAAGTCGTGAATTTAGGACACCAAAACTACAGAAGCTACACAAGACTTCAAATATAACACCATAAGTCTGATTACAGTTTGTAGATACACTTGGACAAAGAGCATAATTTTGAAACAGGTCTGATGAAAAAAAAATTTTTACAGTGTTTGCCAGTACCTGGCTTCAAGTGCATTTCAAGAAAAAAAAATCCCAATAAAATAAAAAATGGTCAAACCCATTATTTTAACGTCTGGTCAATGGTGTTTATATCCAACTCCTTTTTCAGTGTGTCGACATGATTTATGAATCTCACCACTCTGCGTGTCCCACAGCCGTCCATTGGGATATTGAACAATGCATACTCAGGGGTCACTCTCTGAGGTTTGCAGGTGGAGTTGTTGGCAGCGACCAGCAGCGCAGTAGAAAGAGGGGGGTCCGTGAGGGAGGCGGGCACAGAGAAGATCATGTGGCGGTCAATAGTGCATTCTGGAGGGATGAACAAAGACACACAAACAGATACACACGCACGGTTACGAAAAGGTTGCATGAACAAAAGGTCAGAAATCTCAGGAGGCAATGGGTAAGACCCAAGATTCTTCCAGCCTGTTCACATTCTGTGTCACTGGCGGCTTGAATCATACTGTGCCGGCCCTGAACATGCTTCTTCACACAGCCAGGAGCTACAGTACTTTTCGGTACTCTAAACAGCTCAACTGCACTTAGCTAAGTGGCGTGAAAATGCCAGTAGGGTTAGGGAGTGGAGCTCACCATCCATTGGGTAGTAGCAGGCAGGGGGGTGCTTGTCGAAGCAGCAGCCCATGGAGAGGCACTGTGTCTGGGATATAGAGCTGGATCCGCAGGGGAGGCGGTATTCGCTGTGAAGGTTGCACTCTGAGGGGCAGCACGACAAATGTCAGGAGCACAGTTGAAATAACAGACAGGCCTGGATAAACTGAACAGCCTTTTAGAGAGGTGAAACGTATCTACCATGCTCAGACCTCGGGATCACAAGTGGACAGGAAACCTTTGCCTCCTTTCTTCCACTCTGTGTTGTGTAGAGGATGCTGATAATGTACATCTTACCCTTTAAAAAAAAAAAACCGGGAAAAAAACAACAACTGTCAGACAAAGGGTTAATATGCGCATAAAATAGTCACTTGTTCAAAATGTCATGTGCTCAGTGTGAAATCTGAATCAATACTTGCCTGCACACTCATATGACAGTGTGAATGTAACTGGAGAGACAAATGGATTTTGCCATCCTCGCCCTCACTTGCATAATATCCACATTCTTTAGGGGCTTCATGGAGGCTCATCTGGTTCCCATCGATGTCTTAAATATATAGAAATAATCACAATCTTTGAGTGTAGACCTTGAAGAGAACAATTTCAGCCTTGCACAGCGAGGCAGAGTCCCCAGTCACAATAAAACTCAAGGTTTAGCCCCGCTCCCTTTCAACGCACAGAGCCCTGAACCCTCTGAACCCATGCAGAACTGATGGCTACCATATGCACCTGGCGCATACACAAGCAGGCACGCACCTTTAACAACTATTTCTGAAACGGGTCCAGGGGGAAGCACGACCTTCATCTGCTGGACGGAGCAGAAGACTTCAGTCCTCGTGGCAACAGATGGACCCGGCTTGTCTTTAGTGGTGCTCAGAGGGGTGGGGAAAGTCCGCGGAGTAGCTGTTGCTGGAGTATCAGGGGTGCTCTGATATGGGCACTGCAGATTCACAGTCCTATTCTGCCAAGTGTAGAAGTCCCAATAAGTTATGGGGAGAGAAATGGTTGTGGGAGTCTAAAAAGCGAGAGAGAGAAATCAATAATGATAAAAAAAAGTCAGAGCAACTATGTGTAGTTTATAGATACAAAAAGTTTGAATTCACCTGAACTTTCAAAAAACTGTTCTTAACAACTAAGAAGCAGAAGAGAATCTACCCTGCACAAATACCCTATAGTCAATGATGGATTGGTCTTAAACATGAGTTATTTGACTAAACTGCTGTTCTATATGTACAAAGAAATACAGCTATTTTTTTTTAAAGAAAGCAGACATTAAAGAGCAGTACAAATCTAGAAATGAATCATAGCTCACTAGAGTTTCATGACGCTTAACATGTGTTGCACATCTCTGGAGCTTATTAAATTTAATAGTTCTTTGGCTTATTCCAAAGATAAACCCTGCATTCAAACTTTAAGATCATGTGATTATTTCATGGCTAACGTTCTGCATATTATTGCCACATATTTGAAATGGATCAGAGTAAAGGATGATCTTATTTTTCCTCTTTGAAGGCAAGAAGCCAAATATTTAGGTAAACATAAAAATCCAAAATCAACTGTAAACACAGACTGGCGGCAAACAACAGAGTTAAGGAGTCTGACCTCCAACTGGCTGTGACAGGCCGGCAGGGGAGAGTGGAGGATTAAGCCGTGGTCCGCAGTCCTCTCTAACACGTAGCCACAGAATGGAGACACGCTGGAGAGCGACTGCCATGACTTTAATGGGTCTGAGGTAAGAAGCAGCATTGGTTAAATCTTTGATATAAAAAAAAAGAATCAATATAGTGCTTTGAAGGAGCAATAAGTAAGATATTTACTGTAAAATCAACCCAAATCATTCTCATTTGCCACCTGGTATGGGAGTAACATTCCCTATAAACAATCAGTCCTCTCCATCAACAATGTCTTAGTCAAATTTTTCTCCTTTCAACTCTAGAGGTACGGTCTGGAACTACTTCGGTTGAGAGTACAGCCCGTGTTTACTTCCTGACCTAGAGTTCCCAAAACATAGCGCAGCATTTGGTATTTTATTTTGGCAAAAGAGCAGCAGTCTACAAACATGGAAGCCAGTAAGAGAAGCGGACTAGAAATAGAACAGAATACAACATCATATACCTATCCTGTGGAAGTAAAAAGTCAGCAACTAACTGTTGACTAAATGGCAGGTGTCCGTGAAAGGCATTGTGTACGTGTTGTTCCGATTTTAATCACTAGGTATCATTATTACTTATTGTTGCTTTAAAACCTCAATTTCATATATAAATCGATTCTGCATTCAGATGTGATGCCTCTGACGGTCCTGCTAAAGTTCTCATACCAACTTATAAAGTAAAACAGAGGTGGGACCAAGTCACTGAAATGCAAGTCCCAAGTAAGTCTCAAGTCTTTATCCTCAAGTACGGACAGCCAAGTCCGAGTCAGGTCTCAAGTCAAAGGTAATGCTAAAGTCAAATCCCAAGTCTGAAACTTCTAATTTCAAGTCATTTGGAGTCTTTAATAATGTTGAAATACATGTTAAATAATAGAGCATTTTTTGTGTGTCCTGTCTAGCAATGTGGCAAGAAGAATTGTTGTCTTAATGCCAAAAAGAGCCCAACAGATTTTACTTCCACAAGCGGAGCCTTGCTGCTTTTGCCATAGTGCTCCGCTTGATTTATATATACAAGAAGCTTCATTATAATTTATACGGGGAATAATTCATGTTAAATGGACACTGAAACAAGGTAGAAGAGGGAAAAAAAAGGAGAAAAGGTGAAAGAAAGGAAAAAAGGGAGAGAGCGATACATCCTCAGTCTGCTTCTTCACCTGCAAAGAGAGACAACAGCAAAACCAGCCGATAAAGTATTTCAGTTACAAACAGGCAATGCCTTGATACCATCACTGAAGAACATACAGTATTATTTAATACAGAATATATCAAGTGACAGCTAAAGATAATATGGGTTTTCTGTATAGAAGCGAATCTGTAAGTACCTGGATCAAAGCACTTCTAGGAATTTGTGAGAGTGCACTTGTGTATGTAAAGTTTATCCGTGAGAAAAATGTAGAGCATTTTTTTTAAAAATCAGTATTTATCTCAAAATGTGATGAAACCAGTGCAACTGACCTCACAAAACAGTAAAATTAAACTTTGAACTATATTTTTCCAGAATATTTAGTGAAAAATTCAACAACAGAACTTCATATTCAAACCCTGACAAAATTAGTCTTGAGAGCATTTTTGTCCTTAGTTTTTTTTCTCCTTTTCTTTAATCTGGTTAATTTGATTGGCTGTGCTGCTCACGCACACATACCTACAGAGTGAGCAAAGAGATAGTCTTGTAGATTCTGATTGAGTGAAAGGATTTAATGGTGCACACCTTTTAAAGCTATAGTGGTAATCCTGTTCTGTGGAGCTGAAGGCCTATAAAAACTATAACCAGTCTCTGCCGTTTGGTCTGAAAGGCATGGACTTGGCAGAGTTTTATTCCTGCTCTCCCCCATAGACATTATACACTCACATCCCTCTGTCCCTCAAGTTCTGGGGGAAATCGGCATATCCATTGATTGTCCCACAAGCCAATATTTCGGACGCACTTGCGTAACACCAGTGTATGTGCTCGTTCCTTCCTGGTTTCCGCTTGCTGGCTACGCATGCGCACTTCTAGTGTTTATTCCAAAAAAAAAAAAAAAAGTAAAAAACAAAGCAACTGGACTTGTTTTCCGTAGACGGAAAGCAAGTCCAGTTGCTTTGTTTTTTTACTTTTTTTTGGAATGACCATGACCTGGATGAGTGAGAATCTTCACCAGCATATTCTTGTGTTTATGTATCCAGTTATCTTAGCGGTTAGTTTCATTGTTAGCCGTTCATTGTTGTTCCGCTGCTCTCACTGTAGTCTTTGAACATGACTGAGAGTCGCATGAAGCAAACCGTGATTATGTTTATGAGAAGAAGAGGCTTTAGTAGAAAGAAATAAGACCAGAGTGGATTTGAGAGATTTTTTTTTTCCCCCACAGGAACCCCCCTAAGAGCGGAACAGCAAAGTAAGACGGTGTTGCGCATGCGCACTTATTCAAAAAGGGACTTGTGGAAACTTTCAGGAAAAAATTTACGACACTAGCTTTAAACGATAAATTATTACGCTTTAGATTTTGGGTCAAATATCAAATCTTTTCAACAAACAGGTTTAAGTACAATTCAAGTCTCGAGTCATTGGTGTTAAAGACCAAGTCAAGTCACAAGTCTCTGAACACTTTTTCAAGTTAGGTCTAAAGTCTAAAAAAAAAAAAAAAAAAAAAAAAAAAAAAAAAAAAAAAAAAAAAAAAAAAAGAGGACTCGAGTCTGACTCAAGTCCAAATCATGTGACTGGATTCACCACCTCTGAAGTAAAACATTAGAGAGAAAAATAAACTGTCAAAAACCTAAAATGTTTTAAACACTAAATAGTAGAATATTGAACTGATTGTGTACTTGAAATTTTGCAAGCAACATAAAAAAAAGGTAGCATCCCATGCAAAATCTGGTACCAATACACAATTGGACTTTTTTTAAACTACTGAATACCTACTCTGTATCAAACCAAGAAACCCTAGAACACCCCATCAGATCCCTAGCAGCGAACCCGCAGTTGATCATCAGATCTGCGCCTAGTAATGACTCTTTCAGCTAACTGAGCAGCAGTGCCCAGCAAAGGGTAAGGAAGGGGGTGATGCACTACTATACGCTTCATAAAGCCAGAGAAAACTCTGATCATTCCAGCACTCTCTGGTATCTCATTTAAAAAAAAAACGGCCTTTATACAGTAGGAACCACAGTTCTTAACACGTTCTATGCAAAATCCCAGCCTTTTCCAAAAGGGTGAAGGATAGAAAGGAAGTGGATGGAACAACAAACAAAAAATGAGATCGGGAAGGACAAAAAGGAAGCAAGAAACTACAATCAAGAAAGCTTATCATAGAAGAAATGGAAGAGAGAAGGACACTAGGAGGGAAGGAGCGAAATGACAAGAAAAAGAAGGAATGAAGAAATAAAACAAAAAGAAAACATTCAAATAGGATAAGGAATACAAATATTTTTCCACCACCCCCATTCTTATCAAGAGGTGGGAAAAAACTAAAATCAAACTGCAGACCTATCCAGACCGCAAGAGGAACCATGAGGAATACATTTTAGTTGTTTTACACCTTTAGCTCTACTGCATCCCTCGATACCTATAACCTCCTCATGCCTCACTACAAACCATGCAGGACAATTTACTGCAGTAAAGAAGAGGTCCACTTGTGACTTTCTCACTGCAGTCTAAAGGAGCCACACTATCTTCTAAGAAAGAGCTCTTAGGTTTACACAAATACTGACCTCTGACCTGGACAGATTCGGGATCAGCAAAAGGCAGGAAAGCTGACATATTCTCCTTCAGACACTGGATATGGGCCATCTGAGGGGCGACCCAGTCCGGGGCTGCGGTGGGAGAAGGAATCTTTGGATGGTGGGGAAGTGGCGGGTGGAGTTTAGGGTAGTTTGCTTGGTAGAAGTTGTGATGACTGACTACCGGTTTCTGAGGCTCCTGTTTGATTGGTGGAAGATACGGAGGCAGCTGAAGGTGAAAGGGAGTTAGGACATTAGATTGGCTGGAATAATATCTGGGACCATCAGGGGAGCCAACCGGTTGAGCAGCAGCAGGATGTGAAGCAGAGTAAGAAAGTGCTTGTTGGTGATAGTAAGACATCGGATAAAATGGACTAGTCTGATGCTGTGGATTCAAAGGCTGTTTTGGTGGAAAGGACAGAGCTGGAGCTTGGGTCACGGGTGTCGCTGTGGCCACAGGATAATGAGGTTTCTGGTGATAGTACGGAGGATAGTATGGACCTGCTGGAGGTTCGGGGTTTCCTTCAGCCGATCGGGTCAGCTCCTGGTAATAGAAGGGTACGTAGGGATACAACACAGTATATGGATACTGAGACATGTGGTTAGGCAATTCAAAATGCTGATGTTCAGAAGGATCCTTCGAGTGAAAATGATGAGGAAAGTGCTGCAGATGGCTGCCAATAGAAGAGAATGCCTTTTCAGATGCAGAGGGGTTCTGGAAGTGTTTCTGCACAGACTCAGGGAAGTTATCAATGGTGGGATGAGGGGAAGGAGGGGTTTGTAGGGCAAAAGGGAAGGTTTTTGGTAGCAGCAGGAAACCAGAAGAGGGGTAGTGCTGAAAATGTGGATTTTGCTTAGTCTGCTCATCAACTGGGGCTTGTTTTGAGGGCAGGAGAGTGGTAGTGTGGACAGGGGTGACTGGATCTGGGAAGTATGAGGGCCCAAGCTCACCAGGAGACAGAGGAGGATACTGAGGCAGGGAGGGAGCATAGGGAAACTGAGGAATGACTGGGCAGGACAGAACATACTGTACATCATCCAATACGAGCCGAAGTTGCAGACCATCCTGTAAAGGAAAGGAAAAAGCTAAAGATAAAAAAATCATTAGCTGGTGAGCATGCTGGTACAGCAGTGGGTTAAATGACATAACTTACATGAGCCACGATACAAGGAGCACTGTGGGCGATAATAAAGGTAACCTCCTGGGCGTCAGAGTCAACCTGGGACGCACATCTGTCAGACACAAACCGATCCTTTGCGCCATCCACTGTTAAACACATTAAACACTTCTTAGCAAGCAGTGGTGAGTTTTAGGCTTTTAGCTCCTACTTGAGGTTTTCCACTCGCACCTCTTGTAATTTGCACATCTCACATTTAGCTGTTGAAACTCACTGGTCACCGTTATGTTTGTAAATCACATTTGAAATCCTCCATGCAGAAGCTGACATTCAGAAACACTCCATATGTTATTATTTGATACCAAAGTGCTGCAAGTAATCTGTGTATAAAAATCAGATGAATCAGAAAAGCTTTCTTAGGTATAAAGATATATGCCCCTGGTGAAGGGCCGGTGTGGCTGAATTAAAACAATTCTGTAAAGAAGAAACGGTCAAGATTCCTCCACATTGATGCAGAAGACTGACAGTTTCATTGCATAGGAAGTTGTTGCTGCAAAGGGTGGCACAATAGAGTCTAAAACAGGCCCATTGAGCCCTCACTGTGGCCTACATACCTATGACGCCAAGGACAGGTACACCATGCTCCTGCCCTTGGATCTGCACCGCCATGCCATAGGCAGAGCAGAAGACTAAGGGAGCAGAGAGGGAGTACATGGGAATAGCTGTGGATACCGTCATCGGGCAGGACAGCTTCAGTGGGCTCCCCAACCACACCATGGGCAGCACGTAACTGCCATTCTGACATAGGATAAATAAATAGACAATGATTAGCACAAACACACGATCACTAGAAATGATAGACCATTTTTGCTCCGATACCTCTTGAGTGATATAGCAGCCATCATATGGCACCATCATCTCCAGCTCGGTCCATGAGGTCTTCACTGAGTAGCCGCAGTAGGAAGGTAGCTGGAAGATGGAGATGGGAGAGGCACTCTCTGGAGACGGAAAGTTTTATTTTTATTGTAAGATTTTGAATATTTGAGGTTTAGTTAGACTACAGAACAATGACTTAATTTTCAGGACCCTCTGAAAAACAGACAAAGAAAAACCACCACAGTCATTCTGAGCTATCACATAGTGCGTAATTTTAATAATTAAGCTCAAAGTTCAAAACTTGTGCTCGGGAATGGTCAACGGCAAAGATAGTTCAGCTATCAGACAGAACAAGAGATAGTCACTGCCGTGATAATCATCATTTGAAATGTGGCTCGTTCTGCTTTCTACAATCTCCTGGTAAGCATAAGTCATCCATCCCATCTACTAATGAGATGGATGCATCACACACTGGGTCTTACCTCTGTCAACCTGTAGGTGTGCGTAGCCTTGACCAGAAGCAGTAAAGATCATGACATCATCAGAACACTCCACCAGAGGTCTCATAGCCTCCCATTCAGAGAAATGTGGGCTGGAGTCAGACAACAGGCCCAAAATGTTTCCCTGAATTTCAGAAAAACCTAAAAAAAAAAAAACAGAAAATCTTCAAAATTATGTCGAAGTACCTGAAATACACCAATAACGCACAGATTGGGAAAAAAAAAAAAAAAATCGATGCAGCTGAGCAACCTTTTTATTCATTTATGTTTTACTCATTGAAGATCACCCAGAATGCAATTCAGAAGTCTCAAAGCCCCAACCTAAGCATAGTGCAACCCTGTACGGGGAATTGGCCCGCAGAATATGATCCAGGCACTTGCTGTTGGTGTGCCTTTTGTGAACAGGTTTTGTAAAAACATAAGTAAATTAAATTAGAACTGGTATGGAGATAGCCAAACATGATCAATAATCACACTGAATGCTACTACATCTACAACTCATGTTACCAAGGGCGAAATCCACTCATTAGTCCAGCTAAAATGTGTAAGTAAGATTTTTTTTTGAAAGACAACTTTTTTTTTTTTTTTTTTTTTTCAAAGATGAAATTCTTTAACCAGCTTGTTAAAAAAGAAAAAAAAAGAAAATTTATGTTCAAGTAAAGATGTATAGCCTACAGTAAAGTCCAAATATTAATATCCATGCGAGGTAAAGATTAGGGTGTCGACAAGAAGACCTTCTAAACCCAGACTTGAAGCTCATCCCTAACGAAAGCCAAAATATCTGCAGAAACATCCAAAAAGCTCCTCTGCAATTAAGGTTTGACAGCTGAAATGTCAATAAACATTTTCCAGTAATTATTGAAGGGTACGAGTATTTTTTAAAGATTATTTTAAAAAGTATACTTTTCCTGGCACTCATTTCTTGTCAGAAACAAACCTGCTGGGTGACAATGTCAGGTACGTTCATTGTATTTGTTCTTAATGACGTCATGAGACTTCCTTAAAAAAAAAAAAAGGTCCCATTTTCTAAAATGTTAAATTCATTAAAATACACAGTTTCCCCACAGTTATATACAAGTTTCCATTTTGGTGAGCTGTGGTTGTCTCGTGAGGACATTTTGACCTGACCTGTAAAATCAGCTTGATAACCATCCTCAGGGTCTGGAGCAGAGGGTCTTCCTTCCACCTGGACTTCCCCAGTGGTCCAGGTGGAGCTGTTGAGGGCCAAGCTGTTGCTGTTTTGCTCAGGTTTCGGTGCCCTGACACGGCGGAGTGGATTAGTGGGAGGCTTGAAGTCTGACCGGGGCTCCAGGAGTTCTGCCAGGCTGGATAAATCCAGACTCGGGGTCCATAAAACCTCTTTAACCTCACGCGGCTGCCCCTGCGGACCGTGTTCGAACCTCTCCCTCCGGGCTGAGGCGGACTCTCCTCGCCGGCCGGTCGCGTCATCTTCCCTTTGCGCTAAACTAACCGGACAACAGGGCTGGAAGGAATTCAAAAGCACAATAAGCACTATTAAAAATACACCTATGACTCTTTTTTGTACGGAAGTCATCGCCGGTGTGAGGACGTTCTTTCCCAGCATTGACGCTCACGCCCCACCTGAGCACCAGCCAATTAATTAGGCGTCATTGAGCACGAGCCAATTAAAGAGCAGCAGGCGCCCGGTCCTTTCCCCCACTGCTAATCAGTCGTTTAGTTTGTTGTTGCTTTTAAAATCAGTTTAGGTCGTCAATTTTACTCCGTTTACAAAAAAAATAATAAAATCTGGATTTAAACAAATAAAACTGGTGAAACGATTAGCATAGATTGTATCTGTGCATAATTTAATCAACATGTGATGAAATGTAACAGTTAAAGATCCTCAAATAAATACAATTAACTTGCCTCTAACCAATTTAAAAATCATACATTAGTAAATTATGTTATGACCATTCTGCTTCATGTCGCTTTAGACTTAGGACATTTCAGGCAATGTTTATCCATTTGTACTTTATTATTCATTGCAAAACATTTACAGACTTGACAGTTCATAAGCAACTTTTCCTAATATGCATTTATAACCTACCCACTCAAATAGATCAGCTCTAAAAACATCTAATTAGTAACGACTTCACAGCTGCATTCAGTGTGCACAGGTTTTATGGATGCAGAGCATTCCCCCTGACAGACGTCTCTTGAGATCAGAATCATAACGAAAAAGCATTTTCTCTTTTTCTTTCATGCAGACATCTGGTCTGTCCACCATGATAAACACAAACAAGTTTGGTTTGGTATAATTTATTGCTGAAATAGCAATACATTTCAACAGCTAAGTCGAGCAAACCCTATGGCCCCAATTTAGCTGTATAATATCATGTTAAGCCATATATTTTTCCACATAATGATGCAAATCCAGCTGTAATCGAAGGTTCCTGCTGGTTTCTGTCTTAGCTAGGGGTTTTAAGTCCAACTGTCGCTCAGGTGAAGCCCTCTCTGCTCTCTGCTCCTCATGAAGACCCTATCATGTTCATTAGAGTAAACCTTGTTGATGGACGCGTGTTGAGTTGTAAGGTCATTTATTTATTAATAAACGATAAAGGTAACAGTCCAGAATAAGAAACAGGAACCAGAAACGCGACAGAGCAGAGACCAGACCAGGGTTTGCATAGCAGAGGACCTGACAATGAGAACGGCTGGGCTGACTGAATACGTAGGAAACAGAAGGAACAGCAGGGGGAGCAATTAGGCACAGGTAGAACGTGGAAAGGTAACTAAGGCTACGTTCACACTGCAGGTCTTAATGCTCAATTCCAATTTTTTTGTGAAATCGGATTTTTTTGCGTGGTCGTTCACATTTCCAAATATATGCGACTTGTATGTGATCTCCTGTGTGAACTGAATGCGTTCAACTTAAGTGTCCCGCATGCGCAGTCGAGGACGCGATGACGTCACACGTAGCAAGCATCCTCAGTGTTTGCAGAAGTAAACATGGATTATAATGCCGGCACGCATTTTGCGGTCATTAATTTATTTTCTAACCGGAGCTTTCCCTCCATTGACTGCTCTCCTCATCGTTGTCCGCCATGGGTCTCGTCTTTCTTCCTGCTTCTGCATAGCAGGACGCAGAATAGTGACGTTTGTCGAGTATCGTGACGTACAGGTCGGATAAATGCGACCCAGCCGTACAGACACAGGTCGCATTTGAAAAGATCAGATACGTATCGGATTCAGGACCACATATCCAAGTGGCCTGGGTCGCATTTGAAAAAATCCGATATGTGTTGTTCAGACTGTCATAAAAAGATCAGATCCAGGTCGCATATGGGCAAAAAAATCGGAATTGGGTCACTTCAGGCTGCAGTGGGAACGTAGCCATAGACTGAGAGAGAGAGAGAGAGAGAGAGAGAGAGAGAGAGAGAGAGAGAGAGAGAGAGAGAGAGAGAGAGAGAGAGGGCAATGATCCCAGAGAGACAGGAGGAGAGCAGAATCTACAGGACTACATGATGGATGACCTGATATGATAGGATAAACTAAACTCAGGACAGGTAGGCAGGAAAACAATTAACATCATAATGAACAGAAACTTACTAAGACAGGAGCCGACTGATAATAATATGAAGTGAGAACACAGCTAAACTGCAGGATCCTCAGGAGCCTAACGCCAAATAATCAAACTCCTGGGGATCCTGACGGATTCTGGGTCAGCATTCAGGTTTTACCACTTACATCAGCCTGGGTTATGCCGCCTCCACCTGTCCCTGTGCGCCACACGCGCCAGGCTCCAGCTCTGGTTGGCCCCTCAGCCGCTTTGAAATGAGCCTTGTCTCCTCTTGTAGTGCTGTTTGAGGCGGTCACTGTAACTTTTCAGGTAACGAACTGGACTGAACAGCAGCTCTGGACTTCTCAAGGATGGATTCACTCGCGCAGATATTCTGTATTCTTTTCTTTTGACTCTTAGTCAAAAGATTATGGTTATGGTGGAGCGTGTAGTGATCATGTGGAATACAATACAAACTAAATGTATAATTCAATCTAATGTCATTTTGGGGCGTCATTTTAAAAGACATCTAAATGTCTTCTTTCCGGGGCTGTAGAGATAATGTCCAGACAATTTGGGTACTGTACAACACATTTTATTTAATTTCTTCAGCCCCCCTTTGATAGCACCACTTCATCTCTCTCTATTCTGATCTCTCCCGTTGCTGCAAGGATCACTTGCAGGATCTTTCATGCGATGAGACGGAATAGTCCATTTTAGTAGTGGGGGAAAGATGCTAAGGAAAAGGCTTAGAATCTGCTGACCCCGCTTTGTGATTTTAAATGGTTACAAGATTTTGGCTGAGTTGCTTTCATCCACAATTGGTTCTACTTTGTCATAAAAATACTAATAATCAAATAGAAAATAAATGTCCATTTATTGCACAGATGGCATCCCATAAAGAAACAATCCGGGAATCATTTGAGCACCTGAGAGCGACTCTTTTCTTCACTAATGGTTGCAGAAGCAGGTTGCATGTCTGGCGGCTGGATTTTATACACATGTGAACATAGAAATAATGTGGAACATACTACACATATGATCATATTTATTAACAGATTCAAAGCTAACTTTGCACGGAAGCTAGAGCACGGAAATGAATTTTCTTCCTTAAACATATCAAGACCTTAAATAGGTTATGTATGATGTCTCTCCACTGGCCGCCCACTGACAAACCAGTGTGAGAATGTAGGTTTTGCAGAAGCACACACGTTGCTGGTGTAGAAAACTCCTCTGGATCAGAAGTGGCATGTAACGGGAGCCAGCGCTGCGCAGCATCCACTCATCATTACTATGATATGAGAAACCAACAGGGGTCACACATAATGGCTGTGAATTACTGTGAGGAGAACATGCTTCCCTTAATTTATTCCCACACCCTCTAAAAACGATGCTGCTCTTAAATGATTTTTCTCCCTCTGCTACTATCACAACAGGCTTAGCATCTTGGCTCCACTACTTAGCACTGGACAAAAATGAACTCAAGTGCATCTTATGGGAAATGCATTGATTCCAAAGAAAACAACTAAAAATAGCTTTCATAACTACGCAGCTGTTGTCTTCTCGGGGTTTTGAGTTGTAAACAAACTGTAATCAAGCATCCGCTTCAGGCAAATTATAAATGTAAATTAGTTTTTCTTTTTTTGCCTCAACAAGCCCAACACGTCAATATTAAAGAAAAGCGGAAACTAAAACATCTGTGCACCATAAAGCACCAAATGGTTTGCTTTTATGCATTGACAGGTTCCTATGATGACAATGACAAAATTTTAATTGTCATTAAAATATTGTGTCTAATTTATTGTACAAAAGGTATTGAAAAAAGAGAATACATTAAAATATTTTTGTGCGATTAATCGTAATTTTAATTACGATTAATCGCATAATTTCAATAGTTAACTCGAGATTAATCGCAAATTAATCGCATATTTTATCTTTTTATTTCTGAAAGTGTAAAAGCCTATTTGGGCATTTTAATATGCAATTTTGCAATAAATGACACTAGTAAAAAACATGCTTGTACAAAAAATATTTTCATTTTTTTATGTTCAAGCACTTTTGAATGAAAATAAAACATGAATAAAAACATCCTGGTGCCATAAAATGATAAACTCTGGCCAATAATGACTAAATCGCTAATCATAACGCCCTGATGTTTACACAATGTGTAAAAAAATAAAAATTTAATTCCAAAATATTTTTCTTTGCCTCTTAAACAAAGATAGACATGGTATTAAGCATTTACATATAAAGTATTACTAATTTTACATTTTAGAGACAAAAAAGAAGACAAATTAATAAGCATGAAGCAAAAGTATGGTTTATGGGTTGGGTTTCTGCACTGTTATCAGCGTGTAAAAACTCATCTTCAGAACCAATCTCTGCTCAAAATGGTGATCTGCACCGCCAAATCTACTTTAGGCAGTTATTGCAACCGTAAACTGCAGAAAATACGGGTAGAGTTGCTCTTCCTGCCTTTACTCCCTCCGCTCCTATGTCAGTCTAGAGGAGGATGCACTGCAGCGCGTTATGAGGCGGAGGGATATTTATCCACTGTGTCTGTAGCGCAGCAGCGTCACTTACTTTAGAGCCCAAATAAGTGACTTCTCTTTCAGAAACAAGCCCAAAAACTGCAACCCGCAACTCATGAAATTTACAAACGACTTTAGAAGAAAGAAGCCCAAAGTCGCATGAAATAAGCGGAATTAGCTATAGTAAGCGTGGGTCTGTTTTGTTAGTCTCTAGCATTCTTGGAACTAGCGGCGAGGATAAAAAAAAGCATTAACGCGATTAATGCACGTTAAAAAAATGTCGCCGTTATGGCGTTAACTTTGTTAGCCCTAATATATATATATATATATATACAGTATATATACAGTATATATATATATATATATATATATATATATATATATATATATATATATATATATATATATATATACAGTATATATATATATATGTACAGTATATATATATATATATATAGATATTGAAAAAGTTGATTGCACTGACCAAGCATACTACCAGGGAAGCATAAAGCGGGCAAAAAGTCTTTAGGATCTGATAAGACCAAAAGATAAGTCAAGAGTCCGATATCAGTTCCTTTGTGAACAATATGAATTACTGTGTTGTTGCATGAATTAATCCAGCAATGCTCCCTCAATGATACACTCATGCCTGCAGTAATTACTACTCAACAATAGTAAGCCTTCATTTACAGAACTGTGCAATCTGATATTCCTTAGAAATTAGAGTGTTCAAATATGCATTACCAGTATGGTGATTTTAACATGTAGCAGACCACAACTTCTCAGCGGGGGGCGGCGGGGGGGTCAATAGCCCTCACAGCTTTTGTAAATAAGCTGTTTTTGAGTCTATTAGATTTACTGTTCCTGAAGCACTTACCTGACAGAAGTGGGCCAAACTTGCAATGCTTCTGGCTTTTTTCTGGTCTTGTGCAGCATAGGCCGTGTCCAGATCTTGTAGACGGTAGCCCATAATCGCCTGTGCTGTGCTCGCCACCTATGCTAAATCCTTCCTCTCCTGCACAGTTCAGCTCCCACAACACACTGTTACGCTGAGATGCTAAATGCTTTCTATGGTAGCTCTGTAAAAGTATTTTATTAGTTTAGTGGAAGGTTCAGTCTGTTTCAGTTTCCTGAGAAAGAAGAGCTGTTGTTGGGTCTTCCTTACCAGGTGGCAGGTGTTCACAATCCAGGAGAAGTTGGAGATGTGAAAATACAGCCAACAATTTCCTAGTTTCATTTTCTTCCTTGAGGAGAAAGTGGGAGGCTGATATGAACTGGGAGCACCAGAAAGGGGACAGGCAAGCTGCAGAAAAGGAAAGGAAATTGTGGGCATGGTCCACTTATAGCAGGTTCACAACCAGTACAAGAACAAGGGTTGATACTGCAGAGGATAATATGAATCTCCTGGTTCCTTCACTTTATGTTTGTTAGACTTAACACCATGCTAACTGCGGTCCAAATAATGCAAAAGATTTCCAACAGTAGTGCCAGATGCACTGCATTTTTATGGGTGAATATTTTGGCCAATTTGTGGACCCCAGCAGCTTGCACAACTCTTATAAAGCATGATCTGATTTGAGCGAGCCTATATCTCTCAGAAAACAAACTTTCCCCCGTCTAACATTGAACCACGTAAGCTGAGGCACTGGTCCTTTCATGCCGAGTGAAACTCTGCCGTCAACAAATGAGGAAAAGAGTGAGAGAGAGCAAAAGAGGAAGTGAACGTGCCTGAACCCTTCCCAGCCCGGACAGAATAAAGCAGCCATTGTAGCGCTCAGAGCAGGACTTCATGTGTCCAGACAGTCTTCATTGAGGCATCTCTGGCTGTCAGATAGCTACGCTCCTCTAGGAAGCCCCTCTGGGACAGTTTGTTTCATTCAAGATGGACCATGAAAGGCTTCACCGGATGTGTACTGTCTGCCCACTAATCCCCTAATATCATGGCTTCACTTGACCCATGCTTACAGTAATGACAGCTGTCGGACGCTATCTGTTTTAATTATGTGTGTGAAGGAAAAGTAATGGTTGAGCAGCAGAATATTGAGATCACCACAGTCCATTCTGTTACTCAGAACAGTCATGGATGACATATAAAAGATTTCTCCAAGCTTTATGACTCACTGCTGAGGCTGGCATAAAAAAGCCTGGTTAACTTCAGATTTTACTAACGGTAGAATACCAGAGATACACGAATGCTTGGGACAGGGCATGTTTCATTGGGTGACTCAGCTTTAATGGTAGTGTTGAGGAATTATATAGCAAATAAACGTTTAGCTGTGTTTCACTTTACATAATATTCACCCTGCAAATTTTGCAAATGCTTGCGCTGCAATAAATATTAGCCAATATTATAAGTACATTGCTTTCTGGCTCTCCTGTATAATATTTGGTGATGTGTGCTGTTTAATGTAGCCATCATTGTTTAAGGACGGCATTAATTGCAGCCTTTTCTCTAAAACCATGTTGTCGAAATTTCTTTTTTTTCCCCTAATCGCTGGGGTTCATGCTGGATCCAAAACAGAAAAACATTAGCACTGTTTAGGTAAAGGTTTTCTTCATCGCCCGTGTTGCCACATATCGCTTGATTTCCAAAATATCATACGCATCACTGGAAAAACAAAGGATTAAAAAATGGGTTATTTCCACATTCAGCAGCACTGCGAACCTGAAAAACTACTGACTTTTCCAAGATATAAACCAGTTTCTTTAAGGTGGGAACAGAGAAAAAAAAAAAAAAGCCTCCTTGTTTCCTACAACTTTCTGGCCTAGTGCTTATGGGCTAAACAGAGATGTTCCAAAACAATGAGAAATGCTGGCTCAGTGGCAAGCGGCATAATAACTGTCTTTCCCTTCCAGATAAGATGAGTCTCTTATTTAATGGAGACCTTCAGTGATAACTAGGGACAGCGGCTTGAGCGAGGAATGTTCCTACAGTGCATTGCAACTGCATTCCCCCCCCCCCCTTGCCCCTTTAAACATTTTATCACTTTGCAATCACAAGCTTAGATGCATTTGACTGGGATTTTATGTGGAAGACAAACACAAAGTAGTGCACGGTGCCTAACACATACTGAGCAGTAACCTGGCAGAAATGTTTTGCAGGGGGACCTCGGTATTTGGTGCAACTCTGTGGGAACTGCAATTATCAAAGTGATTGTATGGAAGAGGAAGTTGGGCCTCAGCTACAGGTTCTCTCTTGTTTGTGTTTGACCCTGCCTGCTGCCGGAAAAAAAAAGAAAAAAGATTTCTACGGAAGGGCATTACTCATTTGAAACGGAATACAGTTTGAAGAATAGTGATTTTAAAGCCGATTTTAAACAGATATAAATAACTTTACAAGCCCCTGCATCTCCCTACTTTAACGCTGTGGAAAGCTGAGCATTTGGTGACCTGCAGGGCCTAAAAAAATTGATTTGGGAAGAGAAACATCAAAGCAAAGCTCTGATGAGAACTGTTCAGACATTTTTGTTCATGGTTCAGTGCTTGCTACAGTGGATTCCCAGTGAGCCTGTTGACGCTGTTAATGAACCCATAAATGTGCTTCTTGGATAATCCGGTCAACGCTCTTGTAATGGCTGAACGTTCATGAATCTCATGGATGCATGGGATTTCACAGGCTGGGAAACGCCACAGTTGTTATCTTGTCAAATGATATTAACTCTGCAAATTCAAAGATGCATAGACAGGTTGGGGATTTTTTTTTTTTATCCAGGTATTTAAGATCATGCAAATTCTCTAAAACTCACACATTACCATGACTGCTGTCCCACTGGGTCACGTTCTAGTGAGGCTCTAAGCTCAAGAATTTCACAGAGGCTCATGCATATTTTGACTTAGAACCCTTTAAACTGCTGTCACACCACATTAGAGGAATATTAATGTGGATTTCTATGGCTCTTTACAATGAAGCTGGTCCTCATCTGAACACAAACGGTAAAAAGGAATGAGTTAAATAAAGATGAGCTCTGAAATCGATCTCTGTTTCATCAGAGCGAACACCACCAAGGTAGATGTTGACTGTTCCTAACCTCTTAACAGAACCCCACTCCAAAACAGTCTGAACTTTGTCTTTACTATTTGCTCTAAATGTCTAGACTTCTTACTTCACATAATTTGTGTAACGGTGTCATGGGACAAAGAATTGCTGTCTGTGCTGGTCGCAGTGTTTTGAAAACGCAGAGCAGAGCGGTCTTGCCTCCAGGAATACAGTAAGTTATTAATGAGCTCCTGCAGGGTTTACCACAAGTTGAGGAGCCTAAATTAAGCTGTGGTCAAATTTTTTGATTCTATGAGGAATTTTGTCTCTCACAGACTTTACGGTTTCAGTGTTTTCAGATCTCGATGTCAGGTGTTTCCGATAAAATTCAGAAGGGTTAGGGTTATTCAGAAACACGTCAAGTTTGAGCAAACCCTCGATAGGTTGTCAATGGGATTGAGAACTGGGAATTTTCCTAATCATAAACCATGAAGTTAAATTTCAATAAAAAATGTATTAATGCATTGTCTTCATGATACCTGAGATCAGGTAAAAGGTCCCAGAGGGGAACCTGGACAGATCCTGTGGAACCCACTGAATGACCTAAAAACTCTGACTGGCAGTTTTTAGGTCATTCAGTGGGTTCCAAAGGTGTTCCCAGGCCAGAGGGTATATACACTTCCTCCAGGGAGTGTTTCCTGTAAGGGGGCATGCCCTGAAAACTTTGAAAGGGAAACGCCCAGGAGGAATCCTAATCAGATGCCTGAAACACCTAAACGATCTCCGTTTAATTGTGGAGGAGCATCAGCTCAACTCCAGGCCTCCCCAAGACGCTAGAACCCTGCAGCCAACCCAACTCCATCCACCTTATGAAGAAAACTAATTTTGGCCGATCATTTCCGAGATTTTGTTTGTTTGGTCATGATCAATATAGCTCATGACATCAGATGTGACAGTCAGAACATCTACAGACTGGTAAACTGGGAGTGTTGTTTTTTGGCTCAAGTCTTTCTTAACCACAATGGACCGGAGGAATGGCTGTATTACCATGGGTGAGGCCCAGATATATCTATCTTTCCATCATCTGTTCCATCCTTCCGTCTCTCATAAACAAGACCAAAAGCTACCAAAACTCCTCTACTTGAGGCAAATGCTGACCCTCTACCTTGAGGAAAAGATCCACCCTTTTCCAGTAATGAACTATGTACTCAGGCTATGAAGAGCTGACTCTCATCCTGGCTGCTTTCACACCCGACTACAAACTGCTCTGCTACATGCTGAAGGTCATAGCACGTAGACGCCAACAGAACCACATCATCTGCAAAAACACAAAATACAAAGCTGAGACCTTGAGATTCCCTAACCGGATACCCTCCTCTCTGTGACTACGCTTTGAGATCCTGCCCTTGAACTCCACAAACAGGATCAGAAAAGATCAGGAAAAGAGGAAGTGACACACCACAAGAGGGACACCGTTTTTGGCTTGGGTATAAAAGGATCAGATCGCCTTTAAAAGCATCCCCAGAACCCTGATCACCCACGATAAGCACCATAAAATGCCTCTAGGGCCTCTACTGTTCTATGGCCCGGATGAAAGGTACTCTGACCCTTCTGAGTTGGAGGTTAAAGAAGCGGTAAGAAACTTTCCATCCCCCAACAGTAACATTTCCTAAGAAGGACGAGAAGAAGGCTCAAGAGTTAGAATACACTCTCCAGGACCACTAGCCATGAATCCCACAGGTTTATGGAAGGACTAAAACAGTGTGCAACTTAGGTGTCTCACCATCAACTTTCATTAACTTTGCATTTAATTGCATTTCATCCAAACACTCTACATGGCAGCCTAGACTGTAATGTTAGCACAAATATTTGCTTTTAATGCTTCCAATGATAAATTCTACTTAAAATGGAAAGTACACCCCAAAGTGTTTGTCTTTTACAAGCAACATTTTAGTTTTTTCCCAAATTTGAGGGAATACATTGGAAACTGTTGCCTTTCTTTTAACATGGCTAACATGTGAGACCCTTTGTTTCTGATATACAGTTATTTACAGTTCCCCTTTTCACAGAAAGCAGACTGCTTTGTTCACCTCATTAACATAGGGTATGTCCAGTCTATTGCTGGGTATGCACCATGGCAAATTTGTAACGCTGTTGCCTTGCAGTAAAAGGCGGATCGTTCTGCTTGCAGTTTGCATATCTTCGCTGTGCATGTGTGTTCTCTCCGGGTACGCCGGCTTCTTCCCACAGTCAAAAAACATAAAAGTTAGGGTAATCTGTGACTCTAAACTGCCCCTGGGTACAGGTGTGCAGAATTGTTCGTGTGTTCCTTTTGCGACCCTGCATAGATAGGAGCGTATAAACAATTGGTCGATGGATGGGTTATTGTTGAGCGTGTAAAATTAAAAACAATTCATATCAGAATAATTTTAGTATTCTTAATTTATAAAGGTGTCCTTTGAGTACTTTAAACTTGGAGACTTTGGGAAATGAGTCAATACGTTTGGACTCTACCGGCCTGGACGACACCCCCAGGGTTAAACATGGTGGGAGCAGAGTCATGCTTTTTTCAGTTTGGACAGAAATGGACATAGTAAAACTTTTGTCACAGTTCTTCCAAAACATTTGTCTTATTGCTGAAACTTTTGAGATGGAGATCTCTTCTATTTAGTGGCTTCTCTGTGATTTTCTCCCATGCTAAAATTCTCACCATCTGAGTGCAGCTGTTGTGATATAGAAGATGGGGTTCCAGGGACTCGGATCTTACTGCCAACATGTCTGCTTGATGAGCCATCTTTGCAGAAGTTATTCTGGGTGCATAATGAAGGAGAGGGAGAGGGGAATCTTCCTCCAGCTCAAGTATTCTTAGATATTTTTTGGATCGCCTCACTTCAGGAGGAAAGGTGAGCCAGCCACTGGACAAAAAGAGATCAAAACATCACAAGAACTCATCACACGGTGGGACTTTGAGGTCCGATGGGCTGTTTTTACGCACAGTTTGAAGTGCAACATGGTGGCATGAGCGTCTCTTTTACTAAAGAAAAAAAAAACATTTGAGGCTTTCTGGGTGGGGCTTAGTGCAGAGGAAAAAAAGGGGAGTGAGAAAACAGGGAGAGATGTGTGCTGTGAATTAGAGGCAGGGTGGGGACACACTTTTACACATTCACCAGCAGTTGCTGCGCCGAGGGTTAACGCACTTTCAGGTAACTTTTCTTCAAATTCCGCGAAGTCCTGAATTGCGGGACTTTCTGCGGGACTGTGTAATCATTTTTATGTGCGATTAGAAAGAGTGATAAAGTTAACCTAACGAGTAGTAAAAGTGTTAAAGGGATTAGTAAAAGTAAGCGCAATAACTGCGCCGAAGAGAGGAGTCGCGGTTGCACATTTTGTGCAATTATCTGTTTTTGCGCAAGTTGGAGTTGTGCGTAGTTTTTTCTTGTTGTTGTATTCTCGCGCTCTTTTTAGAGTTGTTGACTGCGGTGTGTGTGTGTGTGTGTGTGTGTGTGTGTGTGTGTGTGTGTGTGTGTGTGTGTGTGTGTGTGTGTGTGTGTGTGTGTGTGTGTGTGTGTGTGTGTGTGTGTAACCGAAGGGGTCCCATTTGGGAATGCCCAAACGTCCAAACAAACGCGCCTTTCTCGTCGACGAAACGTGCGGAAAGCGGCGAAAAACGAGCAGCTAAGCCAAGATCAGCAGTTTTTAGAGCGGCTTGCTGGACGGGAATGAACTTTTAGTAACATAAAGAGGACTGAGACGTAAAGTGAAGCGCTTTGGAGCGTCAATCCGCCTCACTGTGCGACGTGTCTGACTCCAGATGTTCAAAAATCCTCCTGACTCCCGGGGCGTGTTGGGACTCGCATGTAACGGCTCTCTCTCTCCCTCTTATTTAGTTAAGCTGTATAATTGGAACTCGTGCTGTGTGTTAATTGATGCGTCCTATAAAGCGCATGTTAGTGGAAAACAAGCAATGATGTGCCTCCTTTCGCATTCCTCTCATTTCCTAGTTTTCCAAGGGTCACAATGTTGGTGCTGGCAGGGATCGTCGTTTTGCACATCACCACCATCATCCTGCTCCTGGTGGCCACCATTGATAATGTAAGTAGGATACTTTTTAAATTTCCTACTTAAAGGTGGTATCGAGAGCTGATTTTTTTTTCTTCCTACTAACCAATCTACACAGATATAAAAGCAAAGCTGGAAAGTATCGATTATTCTTGAGGGGTTTTATCAAATTTTACCAATGGACAAAAAGCAATTCTGCTTTGTTTGTGTTTGGGTCAATGACGTCCCAAGAGGCATAAGCTGATGGCTCTGGGTCAGTTCATCCCTTCAACATTTCCTTCCCCCAATTTGCCACTCGTTCCCTTCCTACGTCCATCTTGTACTCATAAAGAATTTGATGTATATGGTGACAGCCATAAACACTGATGGGAAACATATGGTCCATGACTTATAAACAATCTTTATAAAAAGCAAGCCAGTATGTCTGCTACAGACTTTAAGAAGGGTTGGGGGCGCTTGATTTTTTAACCAGGGACTTCAGCGGCCTGTGAGCCGTTTATGGTCCATAACAATCTGTTCATGTTAGCTGTAGCTTGGTAATATTGGCCGCACTGATGTTGCTCTAACTGAATGTTGCATTAAATGAAGTTGGATCATCTGAAAACAAAAATAACTTAACACATAAAAACTTACTCTCTTATTATCAAATTTTCAGCTGAGTCGTTACAAAGACACTTCCTGTTAACAAAAATAAAAGCACTCCCTGCTCTGTTCATTCAGAAAGTCAACATTCTTGCCCATTTACTAAACTCTGCTCTTATGTTGGAATTTATAGCTTTCCCCCCAGAACATGTTTACTTGTTAGCCCTGACAATTAAGCTTTTCATTTCACATTTAGAACATGGTTGTCAGCCTCTTGCTATTATTTATCTTTGAACATAAATTATTATATATCTCTAAGAGAGTAAATGTTTATTAATTTTCTGAATAATTTCAAGCAGCCCATGTTGCATGAGGACTGAAATGTTAAATTACATTAGGCCTAGGGACAAAAAGACCCACAACAATGCAGTGGTATAGGAAGATTTCATCACACATAATTTTGGGGTGTGAGATGTGATTTGGATTAGAAAAATTTTACTTGTAAACATCTCGTTCATGTACATAAACTATTGTGTATAAATAAAAAAAAAATATTCTTCTGAACAGTGTAGATAGTCATAAAAATGTTCCAATTTCAGATTATTTAATTTATTATACATCGATTTCTCAAGACTATACAAAATAGGCAATAGCAAACAACTCAATTTTGTAGACAAAAGCATTGGATACGAATCAACTAAAACAACAAAGGGGCTAAACTACCAGCACTCTGGTGTACAAGCACTCCCAGCTCACAAGATAGCTACACCATGTTGGATTTGCAGGAACACAACGATATTTCAAATTAGGGCTAGACGATATAGAAAAATAAGCATACTGATAAAATAGAAATCATAATGATCGATATCGATAATTATCAAAAAAATTCAATACATATATTTCAACTGCAGCCCTGGCCGTTTTATACTGTTGCTTAATGACCTATGTTTAAATAAAGGACACTGACTTCAAACACAACCCTTTGTTTAACCAACTTTTTACCAAAACTGTAAGTCTTAAAAAAAAAGAAAAAAACAACTCGTGCTCTCTGAACTCTCTGAAGCTTGGTGAAGGAGCGTTCCTGGGTCTGCGTCTGTGATTGGTTGGGAGGATGTAATGACTGCAGTATTACCCTACATGATAGGCTAGAATGCAAAAGGAAGGAAAACTGTTGTTATATTGAACTTTTTTTTCTCTATTGAACCACACGTCTATTGATCGATATATTATTTCTATAGAATTATCGTACAGCCCTATTTCAAATTTTGAGAAAACCCCATTCATTCACAAATCACAAACATTTGAACAGTCTGTAATAAGTGTAGAATATTCTATCCCAGTTTTGGCTGGATCATGTGGTGCATTCTTTACGCTGCTTTAATCCAGAGTGGTCCTGATGCCAAAAAAACCAAAAACACAGTAAATTTAGGTTAGATTAGTGTAAATATATTAGATGTTGGATTTGAGACGATCAGACGCCGTCCGCATTCCTTAACTGTGACATACGTTTACTTTCAAACTAAAGCACGCCCCAGCACATGCCAGGTTTAGCGTCACTTTTGGCTAACAGTTAGCCAGTCTCGGTATTCTCATGGTGCCAGTCTTCCTTAAGACTTAAGAACAACTTCATTTTTTACTTCAAAATAAGAGTCTCAGAAAGAGATATAGGACGTTAAGCTTAAAACACTCATTTCATACTCATTGGTCATAATAATAGCATACACAGTCACATGCTAACACCAACCGGATGGCATATCAGGTGACAGACTTCACTTTGATGAGAAATGTTGTGGCACTTTAATATAAGAAAATCTTATCCCACGAAATCCCGTCACACCCAGAGGAAAGGTTCTGAAGGGTTTTGATGTAGGTTCTTAAACCTTCAAGTTCACGTCCCGTCCGCCTTGATCTTGTTGACAAACTACTTCCATGACGTTTTTGGCAAATATCTGAAAATCCATGCAGAGTTGCCAAATACAGCTCTAAAGTTTTGGCGTGGCAGTAAACAAGAGAAATTTTAAAGGAGGCATTTGATAAAAAAAAATAAAAAACAATAATAAATAATGAATTAAGTGGAGAAAAATGCAAGAGGAATACAAATGGAAAGATTTAAAAAATAACTGATTCTTCACTTATACCGTGCATGATGTCACCACAAAGCGCGTGTGTGGAATAGTATTACAAAGACTATAGACTTTGTTTTAACCCAATAATGCTCTCCAACAAAATAGCTAAAGACATAGAAAAACCAACCATGTTGTTCCTTAGGTGTCTAAAGTTTATTTGATTGATTTCACAGAAAAGTCTGGCTAATCGCTCAGATTTTGGTGAGCTCAGAACAGCCGCAGTCTACAGCCAGTCTTCAGCATTGCCTTTCCCTGCACCTCAGGGCTCTCAGCCGGGCATGTGTGGACAACATTTGGAAACAAGCCGGCGTTGAATGTCAAAATACGTTTCCACCGCCCACTGTGCTGCAGATCTTCAATCCTCCACATGCACAAAAGCAGGCCGAGCAATGCTTACAGAATAATAAAAAAAGCTTTGTAGGAGAACAGTGAATTGATCTGCCCACACTGATACACACACACTCACATCAGTGGGAAAAACAGGGTGAGGAGAGAAAGCACAAACCTTTGCGGGTAATAAATCTAAACGTTTTCAGTGTAATCACTCTGTGCCTCGCTGTATGTTTTGACATTTATTCTTGTTTTCAGGCCTGGTGGGTCACTGAAACTGTGACCACAGACCTTTGGGGCAGGTGGGACTTGAAAAACCTAGCCTGGCATTACAGCGAGCTGCAGAAATACACCGAAGTCCAATCAGGTTTGAATGCAGAGAACACTCAACTTTAGCAGTGTTAATGGCAGAAAGTTCAAACGTTTTTCCATCTCACTGCAGACTTCCTCCAGTCGGTGCAGGCCACCTCGGTTCTGGCCTGCGTTTTCACCATCCTGGCCCTGTTTGTGTTTGTGGCCCAGCTGTTTACCCTGCCCAAAGGCCAGAGGTTCATCTTCACCGGAGTGTTACAGCTAATCGCCTGTAAGTAACCTGGAGTCAAACGTGGAGTGCCGCTGCGAGAGATATTGATTCATGGTTCTGTTTCGTATGGCTGGATTTTTTTTTATTTTGTTTGTTTAATGCTCGGCTGACCGAAGTCAATAATGCCATTAAGCCTCGGTGGACCAGACACAAGGCTGAAAGATTACAAGCAGAAACAAATATGTTGAGATTTTGTCACATTACAGAGAGATGCATTATTAGTAACCCCTGAGGCACACGTGAATGATTATTAAAAACAATAACAGTGTGTGTGAGATCAGGTTTTAAAGGCCATGAAAAAAATGGGACGAGCCTCCATGTAGAGAACCCAAATCCTTGGCTTTCCGTGATACTAAGCTGGTATTTCTCTGCTCTAGAGTGTCCTTCACCTTACTTACAGCCCGGATCCCGTCTGCAGCAATAGTTCTGGTAGCATTTCCTCATCCAGATCACTAGTAATCTCTTCCACCCAATCATCTGCAGTCCGGAGCTGCTTTTCGTTAACACAGTGCTGTTTGTTTGCTAACAGCGGTTTGTGTTCGGCTATTTTGGATGTAAATGCCACTTCCTTTACTGGATCATTTTCCTACAGTCACAGACATTGACTCCTGTCTTTTGGTTTGGCAGAGGCATGCAGTGCGTCATATATTTAATTCAGCTTTTTTTTTTTCTTCAAATTTTGAAGTAACTATTTCAGTAACTTGTGCTACTTTGTGTTTTTCTATTACCTTAAATCCAAATAAAATAGATGAAGGTTTTTGCATGTGATGTGGCAAAATGTAAAAAAGAAAAAAAAGAAAGTTGGATGGGTATAAATGTTTGACGTCTCGCCACTTCATAGCAAGACGTGTTGCGTGGAAAATTTTACCCTGGCCCATTCTGACGTCTCCGTTACTCCGCCAGTTTGTTCCCAGTTTGTTTGTTCTCTCTTTAAATTAGAGGCACGTCTATCTGGGAACAACAACTGTGTTGAATTATCTTCCCGGGCTTTTATCATCCTTTCCATTGTTTCAGCTGTCAGCGCCTTTGGCAGGGCCGTGTTTCCTGTTCGTCCGCCAGCTCACTAGCGTCTGCCAGCACACCACGCTAACCCTAGACTCAATTGCAAAATCCGGGTGAATGCAACTTGTCTCTCATTGCTTTTAATATGTTTTAATACCATATTGTCTGACGAGCATATGTATCAGATAATGGTTAGCATGCTTTTATTTATCTTGGAGACATGAAGCAAAGAAGAGAAAGGAGGTCAGGGAACACCCAAAGACGACTCCACTGCCGTCACAGCCCCCAGTGGGGATGCAGAAGGGTGGGACAGTTTAAGACTCATGTTTCTGTGCGATCTAGGAGTAATGAACAGAAATCAGGTCGGCTTCCAAGAATGGGGAACTAGCTCCTTTTCATCTCACAGAAGGTGGGAAAGTAAAAAGGTACTTTTTAATGTGGTGGATGATACTGACAGCAGCACCCTTCAATGCTATGACCGTGTTTGCATCCCAGGCTCGTGTTGGTGCACCACAATAAAACAACAAAAACAGTACAGAAGCGGCGTTAAAGAGATCGGGATTTAACACATCCCTTTTTTCCTTCCACTTTCGGCTCCAAAACAAAGCTTCAGTTGACGAGAGGCTTACCAAACCGCTGCTGCCCGGGACGTTGCATTGTTCCAGAGCTTTGTCGCTTCAGTCACGATTCGAAACAATTGCATTTTCTCATCCTGCAAGCCTACGGCTGCTGAGGTTCTGTTTTTCAGTGTGCAGCCAAATACAGCAAAGCCTGGAATGATTCAATTCAATTTTATTTATATAGCGCCAATTCATGAAACATGTCATCTCAAGGCACTTTACAAGTTAAGTTCAATCATATTATACAGATTGGGTCAGATTATACAGATCGGTCAAAAATGTTCCTATATAAGGGAACCAGTTGATTGCATCAAAGTCCCGACAAGCAGCATTCACTCCTGGAGAAGCGTAGAGCCACAGGGAGAGTCGTCTGCATTGTACATGGCTTTGCTGCAATCCCTCATACTGAGCAAGCATGAAGCGACAGTGGAAAGAAAAAACACCCGTTAGTGGGAAGGAAAAACCTCTAGCAGAACCAGGCTCAGTATGAACGGTCATCTGCCTCGACCGACTGGGGGTTACAGAAGACAGAGCAGAGACACAACAAGACAGACAAAAAGCACAGAAGCACACATTGATCTAGTAATCTGTTCTACATTAGATGGTAATAGTCGGTGATCTGTCCTCCCTGGATGATTTCACAGTCAACAGAACGTCAGACCAGGTGTACCTACTATGAAGAAAAAAGAGAGAGAACAAAAAGTTAAAAGCTGAAATGACAACAGTCATTTCAATGTAATGCAATGCAAATCTGGAGAACAGTAGAAATCAGTAGAGTGAGAAAAATAGGCCCTGATGTCCTCCAGTAGCCTAAGCCTATGGCAGCATAACTATAGAGGTAGCTCAGGGTAACATGAGCCACTCTAACTATAAGCTTTGTCAAAAAGGAAAGTTTTAAGATTAGTCTTAAAAGTAGACAGGATGTCTGCCTCACGGACCAAAACTGAGAGTTGGTTCCACAGGAGAGGAGCCTGATAGCTAAAGGATCTGCCTCCCATTCTACTTTTAGAGACTCTAGGAACCACCAGCAGACCTGCAGTCTGAGAGCGAAGTGCTCTGTTAGGAACATACGGGGTAATCAGAGCTCTGATATATGATGGAGCTTGATTATTAAGGGCTTTATACGTTAGAAGAAGAATTTTAAATTCTATTCTTGATTTAACAGGAAGCCAATGAAGGGAAGCTAAAATTGGAGAAATATGATCCCTCTTGTTGATTTTCATCAGAACTCTTGCTGCAGCATTTTGGATCAGCTGAAGACTTTGAACTGCATTTTGTGGACTTCCTGATAGTAAAGAATTACAATAGTCCAGCCTTGAAGTAACAAATGCATGGACTAGTTTTTCGGCATCACCCCTGGACAGAATGTTTCTAGTTTTGGCGATATTCCGGAGGTGAAAAAAGGAAACTCTGGAAACCTGTTTAATATGGGATTTAAATGACATGTCTTGGTCGAAAATAACACCAAGATTTTTTACTTTACTACCAGAGACTAAGTTAATGCCATCCAGATTAAGTGATTGGTTAAGAAGTTTATTTTTTGAGGACTCTGGCCCAAAGATTACAACTTCGGTCTTGTCAGAATTTAGATGCAGGAAATTTAAAGTCATCCAGCTTTTGATGTCATCAAGACATGACTGCAGTCGAAGTAATTGATTGGATTCATCAGGATTTATGGATAAATATAGCTGAGTGTCATCAGCATAACAGTGGAAATTAATCCCATGCTGTCTGATAATTTTGCCAATCGGAAGCATATATATAGTAAAGAGAATTGGTCCAAGGACTGAACCCTGTGGTACTCCACATGTGACCCTAGAGCTTGAAGAAGATTTATTATTAACATGAACAAACTGGAATCTGTCCGACAGATAAGATTTAAACCAGCCTAATGCTTTCCCCTTAATCCCTACAGTATGCTCAAGTCTTTGTAGGAGAATATTGTGATCAACTGTATCAAATGCAGCACTGAGATCTAACAGGACAAGTACAAACACAAGTCCATTATCTGAGGCCATGAGAATATCATTAGTGACCTTCACCAGAGCCGTTTCAGTGCTATGATGAGCTCTGAAGCCCGACTGAAACTCCTCAAGTAGGTCATTACTTTGTAAATGTTCACAAAGTTGATTAGCAACTACTTTCTCGAGAATTTTAGATAAGAAAAGAAGATTAGATATAGGTCTGTAATTTACTAACTCATCTTGATCAAGAGATGGTTTCTTAAGTAAAGGTTTAATAACAGCTACTTTAAAAGCCTGTGGTACATATCCATTTACTAAGGATAGATTAATCATGTCTAAAATAGGACCACTGATCAAAGGGAATATCTCCTTAAACAACTTGGTTGGGATTGGGTCTAACATACAGGTAGAAGGTTTAGATGAAGCTAATATTTTAGATAGCTCAGAAAGCTCTACTGCTTCTAGACAGTTCAGACACAGCGCAGTTTCTAAACATTCCTCCAACGCTGCCTCACTTACTGAGGAAGAGGTAATCATGGTTGGGAGGATGCCAATTATTTTATTTTTAATGGAATCAATTTTATTTATGAAGAATCCCATAAAATCATTACTGCTAAGAGCTAAGGGAATGGATGGATCAACGGAGCTATGACTCTGTAAGTTTGGCAACTGTACTAAAGAGAAATCTAGGATTATTTTTAGTCTCTTCAATTAATGATGAAAAATATGCTGCTCTAACTCTGCGAATGGTCTTGTTATACAACAATAGACTGTCCCTCCAGATTAGGTAGGATTCCTCTTGGTGTGTAGAGCGCCATTTTCTCTCCAATTTCCTAACATTGTGCTTCAAGGAACGCAGCTCTGAATTAAACCAGGGAGCCAGCTTCCTGTGAATAATCACCTTTTTCAAGGGAGCTACATTGTCCAATGCAGAACGCAATGACGAAGTCACATTGTTAGCAAAGGTATCGATTTGTGAATGGGAAGAAACAGCACTGCTGCCATCTACAGGGCATTTCTGCAATACTGAGGATATTAAGAGGGGGACAGACTCTTTAAAGTTTGATGCAGCATTGTCCGATAGAGATCTACTATAATGGAACCCTCTTTTGGGGGTGGAGAACTCAGTTAGATTAAACTCAAATGTTATTAAAAAGTGATCAGATAGGACAGGGTTGTGAGGAAATACTGTTAATACCTCACAATCAATGCCATATGTCAGTACAAGGTCTAAAGTATGGAGCCAAGAGTGCGTCGGTTTATGCACATTTTGAGCAAAACCAATTGAATCTAGGATAGTTTTAAAGGCTACACTAAGGTTATCACATTCAGTGTCAACATGGATGTTAAAATCACCCACTATAATAACCTTGTCAGTGTTTATCACCAAATCAGATAAGAAGTCTGACAGCTGATCCAAAAACTGAGTGTAAGGGCCTGGTGGACGATACAAAACAACAAACAGAAGAGGTTTTATTGCTTTGCAGTTTGGATGAGGGAAACTGAGGGTTAAATGTTCAAAAGAACTGTAGCTATTAATTGGCCTGGGACTAATTAATAAATCAGACTGAAAGATGGTTGCCACTCCTCCTCCTCTTCCCACAGATCTAGGAATGTGGAAATTTAAATAATTGGAGGGAGTTGACTCATTTATACTAACGTAGTCCTCTTGTAGCCAGGTTTCTGTGAGACAAAACAAATCAATCTGATTATCAGAAATCAATTCATTAACTAAAAAAGTCTTTGGAGGGAGAGACCTTATATTTAATAGACCACATTTAATTCTTTTATTTTTTGGTTCAAGGTGAGCCGTATTGATTTTTATTAGATTTTTATGATTTGTTCCTTTTAGATCAGTTTTTGATCTGTTAAGTTTTGGCCATGAGAAAGACACCGTCTCAATAGGATAATGGGTGGGTAACAGTACAGAAGCTGCAGAGAGGTGTGTTAAACTACGGCTCTGCTTCCTGGTCTGGACCCTGGGTTGTCAGCATTTAGGAGAACTAATAAATCCGGCCAGATTCCTAGAAAGAAGAGCTGCACCATCCAAAGTGGGATGGATGCCGTCTCTCCGGATCAGACCAGGTTTTCCCCAGAAAGTTCGCCAGTTATCAATGTAGCCCACGTCGTTTTCAGGACACCACCTAGACAACCAGCGGTTGAATGATGACATGCGGCTAAACATGTCATCAGGAATGATCACATCAGAACCACTGATCAGGATTAAACCTGCCATGCATTTAAACGTGATTGTAATTGGTGTGGAAAGGGTTTAAAGATCATGTCGGGTGTTTCCGTTGCCGTTCATACATGCAGGGCATCAAGCTGCTTCTGGACGGGTTTTTAAGACAATACTGTAGGCTAATCAGTCAGCGGGTAAAATCAAAAGAACTGGACAGTAGTGCCGTAGTTGGTTAAAACAGGATTTCACATCTGCACCACCTTCTGCGTTCTCCTCTCAGCTGTTCGTAATGAACATTTGCTGATGATGGATAAGCACAAGAAACACATAGAACAGCAGCCTCTTGGAAATGTGCTGCCATCGTGACTTAGCACCACGTGGAAAACATGTAGCTGTAATTCTTATTTCATTTTACAGCCACATCTACAAACAATTAGGCCATAAAAAAATTGTTTTAGTAAAACTGATATAGATTCTTTACAAAAAGAGTAAAATACTTCAAACTTTTATGTTTGTTAATCTTGATGATTATGGGTTACAGCTAATGAAAACTCTAAATTTAGGGTCTCATAAAATTAGATTGCACTAAGTAATAAAGTATTTTTAAGTACAATATTATGCTAGCCCACTTGATTATGTGGAAAACTGCTGACGTCTCAGCTCCCCAGGAAACAGTTGCATGGCCACTAAAGGTCTTTGTTAAAGGTGGCTGTTCACAGAGTGCTTCATCCAAGCCTAATGATTTAAAGTTAAGTGGAAGGAAAAAGTGTAATAGGAAGAGCTGCAACAGGGATAACCGCAGCAATGAGATGATCGGGAAGCACAGCCCATACGAGAGTTTGGGGCAGATTCACATGGTGTGGACTGCAGCTGGGCTCAGAGCTTCAGAAGCCAGAACACAGACAGACGTGAACAGGAGACAGCTTGTCACTTCCCTTCTGTTGAACACTTCTTGTCAAGTTCTGATCCCAGTGGTCCAGTCAATGCAGATATATCTGGACATACTTACCTGCAGGCCAACACTTCTTTTCTGATGCAAGATTGTAAGGTTCTGAGAACTTGCGTCTTATAATCCATAATCATCAAAAGGAACAGAAATAATCGGCATGTCACTGTTTAAAGGTGTATACCCATGTTATTTGGCTTTTTTTAAATTTCTACATCAGTAGCTCACTCTAGTTGCATACAAAGTTTTTATGAAAGATTATCACTTCCTTATGGCGTATTTGATGTTATTTTGTTGTTTTATGCTTTCTTATTGCTCAATTTGTTAGTAAATAAAGCGTTTCGTGTTTAAAGGAAGTACGTACTGCACATGCGCAGCAGGGGTTAAAACAAGGAAGCGGCTAACGCCTGTTAGCGTCTCCCAGAGAAACAGTGAATAATGGTCTAAGATCCAGTGAAAAAAAACACAAAAAATATATGATTCCAAGAGGCTCAGATGTGACCGCAGAGTTGACTGACGTGAGTAAACGTTCTGATATGAAGCTCTTTTTTGTAAGTTTTTGTAGCTCGGTATATTCAATTAATAACAGTAGGTCTCACGCTTAGCTGCCGCTTTATTGCGAGGCATTGCAGAGGGTGAGGCTCGGTCCGGCATTATTTACAAGTGATTTACAAATTGTCAGGCGTTATTATAGTTCTGCGATACCGTCACCCCGTCTGTTTATATTTGTTCATGACGCCCGAGAGCAAATTATCTTTCGGCTGAACAAAAACTTTCAAGATGTATAAAACCTTTGGTCTTTTTTTTAATTAGCATATTATGTGATCTCTATAATATTCATAGTTTTACTGAATGAAATACATTTTTCAATGATATATTTACTGATATGCATTTGTAACTGCAATCGAGCCATCTTTAATGTTGACGTTTTTGCTGTTAAGAGAAAACATGGCTACTTTTTAAAGTCCTATCTCTGTGCATCGCCGCTCTCCACTTCCTCCCCCCCTCCTGCAGGCCTCTGCATAATGACAGCAGCCTCGATCTACACAGCGCAGCTTCACACCGCTGACAAAGGACAGTACGGGCACAGCTACATCCTGGCGTGGATCTCCTTCGTCCTCACTGGCTTTCTCACCATCACCTACGTCGTCCTGCGGAAGAGGAGCGAGTGAACCGGCGACGAGGAGGGGGGCCGGGTCCATGTTCCTCTGCAACTCGGGAGGCGGACGAGTCCTCTCAGTTGTCTCAAGACTTGTCAGCTTCATCCGCAGCTAGGAACATGTTGGAATGCTAACGAGCCAAAACTTTGTTTTGATTTTAACAAAATTGAGTTGGAGAGTGGGAGTGTGTCGGGTAGGATGAGGAACGTGTAACCTTAACATAACTAATTAATCATTAATCGCTACTTGTAGGTTTGGAAGCGGAGTCCAGATATGCTCAGTATTTTAAAGGAATAGTTTGTGTGAAATGTTCTTGCTTGCTGTTTTTCCGAGTGCCGACAGGATTCCCACCAGGCTGTCTGATCCGCCTCTGTTCGGCTCAGCTTAACTCGAAAGTTAAGTGGTACAGTTCCAGTGAGAAGTACCCCTGCATTCCTCATCAGCATGCATCTAATATTCTTTTTGTCGCGCTGAATTAATATTCTAAACTACTACCCTTTTGTTATAATGTTTTTTTCAAAACAAAAACTGGGATTTATTGGGAATTTTCTCCAATCCAGCTGGTACCTGCGGGTTCAAATCTCAACCTGCAGACTAATATTTGGTCAAATGTTAGCATGTTGAGGAGAAACCAAGCACTAGTTGTCGCCATAAACAAGCTCCCAGCACAACTCCCGGCTGGATATTTCACCACCACTCTTCTCAGAATTGGTGATTTCGGTTGAAGCCTCATGTCAGCCTGCTTCATCTTGGGGAGCATCGTCCTGTCGGGACGCCTCGCTGTGTCCGAGTATCAACCGTCTAACTGCTGACTGGAGATGAAAGGTATAAAAGGTAGACGTGGTTCATTATTTCCATCACATTTGAGCCGGTACCACTGGGACCAAAATAATCCCCACAGCAGAACAGGATCCAGTCTTTTGTCTTCTCGGATCATAAAACCTCTCTCAAGAGGACATCTGGCTCGTCCATGTAGGCAGCTGCAACATTCTGCAGAGCTTGAGGGTGTGGATTAAAGGGAAGGTGCTACTTCCTTGCTCAGCACCCCCCTCAGTCCATGGCGAAGTAACATTCCCTCTGGACAGTGACACAGATGTTTTAGTTTCCAGGTCATCATAAACCTGGGCCTTAGCGGTTCCTGGACTGCTCCTGAATGTCCTAACCTGTTTATTTGATGGTCGACACTCGAGACGGCGTTCCGACAGGACAACGATCACCAGCTTAGACAAAAACCAGTTGTGGAACGGGTTCTGGAATGGCCCCAACCTTAGCCCGGTCGAGACTTTGTGGTCTACGCTTAAAGGGAGGCTCTCTGCCTGAAAACTAACCCATTTGATGAACTCCACCACTTTGGCAGGACGAGCCTTAAAACATTTAGCCAGAATTATACCAAAAGCCTCCCGACGGAAATCTATCCTGAAATTAACGAGGGTGGGTGTTTTTGTTGCCCTGTATGGATTGGAGAAAAAAAAAAACAAGTATTTTAAACATGCGCAACCAATGGTCATCTTTTAAAAATCCCTGAAGTTGTTTGCTGCATCATCCCCCCCTGAAGCTCAAGCTCCTGACGGGTAGATTTACCTTTACTTTACTGGGACCAGAGCTGCAGCTGACGTTTAACCCTTATTATCCTGGTTTCGTTGTACAGTGGGTGCTCACAGACGTGAGCGTAGCGTCCTGCACAGATCAGACCTGTTGTTTTTTATCCGCTCGTGAGCTTAAAAACTACCCTCGGAGCAAACGTTGAGCTGTCGGTTCTGACGAGTGCCTTCGGAAGACGCTCCTGTGAGATACTGTATTTGACGTGCCGAGATGAAATGGTTGGTGTGAGGCGGCCGTGTAGTGAGGCTGATGGTTACTCCTGCCCTGTATCTGAGAGGGTACAGCGAGTTGCCTAAACAGCAAATACTGATGAACACAGTCTTACTTCACAGGACATTTATTCATTTCTCCTTACTTTACAAGTATGGCATATACCGTCTATGTACAATGTAACCAATTCTATTTTTGTAGCATTTTGTATTGAGTGTACTTTTTGAAGCTATGTTTGGTTTTCTGTCCGTATTCAGCTGCTATCTTACGTAAAGTACGTTTGTACAAGTGAACCTTAAAACAATCCAGGGATGAAGGGTGGAGGCGTTACATTTCTACCATTTAACAGAACTATGCATTAGACTATTTGTGTGTGTGTGTGTGTACATTGGAATCTAAGCCATGTCTTTTACTAATAAAGCCAATTAAAACACACACAAGTTGTGTTTCATCTCAAGCGACTCACAATGCAGAGAACCTCGGTTTTACATCATGTAAAAGAGTTGGTCCAGGACAAGCCGCCTACGGGCCTTACAACAGGCCCGTCCGAGGCGGGAATATTCCATTACACACAGTATTGTTCCAGGAGGAGGTGAGCTAAAGTCCGGTGGTGCTAAATGCCTTGACCAGACGGCGCAATTCGCTCCAGAACCACCAGGTGGAGGAGGTGATTCTGCTCGGCCGTCAGAAAGGGCCTGCAGAGAGAAGAGCCACGAAGGCGTGTGATTGAGATGGAAGTTAAGCCAGAAAATGCTTCCCGGCGCTCGCCACATGAAGGAAGCGGGACATTTCTGGATGCTCACCACAGCTCGGTCTGCAAGGCCTTCAGGGACTCTGTGTCTTTCTCCTGACACGCCATCTGCAGAACAGATCTGCTGTTAGACACCGGACTAATAAAAACACGAGTGCAGATTCAAGCGGGCTTGTTAACCTCTCCGTTTTCTGTGTTTACAGCCTCATGACATGAGCTCAGGCAGCATAATGAGAACAAATAAACCCTCCTATTACATTCAAGCTATTTTACTCATACAGTGCCCTGCTTGGAACATTTACGCTTATTGTCGCGTTACAAACGTCCATCTACGTGATCAATTCAACTAGATTTAGATGAGGCCCACTAACGTGCTTTGATCCACCGTAGTGTAGCTCTTGCTGAATAGTTCCAGCCTTTTGTCTCTTCAGCAGATAATATGAAACATCTCCACAGTGATGCTCCCAACGACACAAATGTTGACCACAACAGCGATTGATGTCTTGGCTGACGTGAAAACCAGGACTTTAATCACTGTCGTGCAACGGCAATGAAAAACAACGTTTGTGTGTATGCGAGGGGGAAAAGGTCAGGAACTCTTTGATTTGGACAAGTACATGCGTCCCAAAACTCACCACCACAGACTGCAGAAGCAGGAACACGTTCTCAGGCAGGAAGGTCACTGAAAGAGCAAACAACGTTCGTATTTAGTCCACTGCCAGGGTCATTCGCCTGATTCCTGCTCCGAGTCTGACGGCTACTTTTTCCTCTAGCTCAACAAAACGGTTCAAATATCCAGGAGCCTCTACCTTGGCTGTGAGGATCAAAGGACTCCCAGGCATACCTCTCCAGGGTCTGAGCATGTTCTGGTAGCAACTTCTGAGGCGGAGGCTGCAGAGAAACACACACACACACACACTTTAATGCAACAGCCCCGGTGTGTGAGAACTTGCAGTTGTTTTATTGCCTAAAATCCAAGGTTTGACTTTTTTTTTTTTTTATTTACTGGGTCAAGGCTCGTTTCTCTCTAAATCCTGACAGCGATAAAAATCTTCAGTGCCTTGCAGAAGTTTTCTAATCCATTAAAAATGTCCCCATGTTGTTCCGTTACAACCACAAACTTCAGTGCATTTTACTACGAATCTATGAGAAACAGAAAGCTAACCTAGAGCATAATTGTTCGGTAGTCTGAAAATCATACATGGTTTTTAAGTGTTTTACATAAACATCTGAGCAGCACGGAGCGTGTATGTATTCACCCCCCTCTACGCTGAGACCCCTAAAAAGAAGCCGCCTAGTTCGTTAAGAGACTCCAGCTGCGTCTCACTTAACCCCGAAGACTGAGAATCACACGAGACAAGTCAGGGACACCGTTTTGGAAAAGTCTGAAGCCGAATCAGATTAAAACAAGGGTAAAAAAAAAAAAAAAAAGATCCACAGCTCAGGGAGAGAATCTGTTCTTCTGTACACTCTACACACCTGGCCTTTATGGAGGAGGGGGGAAAATGACAGCTACTGTCCTGTAGGGGACGTCACACATGTGGGAGGAGGTGATGTGGTTAGACGGGACCAACATGGAACTTTCTGGCCTAAATATAAAATAACATTTATGGTGCCACTGTAAAGGGGTAGAGGCGTCAAGACTTTGGACGCTTACCTTCCAGCATGACAGTGAAGTCCATCTATGGTCAAAACGCTGATTTTTAATGCAGGGCACAGCCTTCCAAACATTGCATCTGAGCGCTCCCTTTAAAATAGGGATTTTCTACACGCTGATCATGCTATTCCACATATTGCACAGCTCTAGATCTAAGATAGTTTCCTTCTACAGCACGTTTCAGCAACAAGACATTCCAAAGATATTTCATTTCAGGGAGAGAGCTCTGAGCCTATTACTGTAGCAAAATCGCTTAGAAAGGAGTTCGGACCGCAATCCAAGATGTTAACAGATGTTCGTCGTGCAGGAAAACTGAGCTTGACGTTTTTCACAAAGAGGAATGCACATCGATTTCAGTCTGTAGACGTGCAAAGCTGGCAGAGACGCGTCCATAAAGAGCCGCGGCTGTAGCTGCAGCAAAAGGTGGCTCTACAGGGCGCATCGCACTTTGAGGGTTTTTATTTAGAAAACCTCGCCAAATTTGCTCTACTTTGTTGAAGATTCAATGAAAATACACTGAGATGTTTGGCTGTCGTGAAAGAGTTCAAGGTGTGCGAACACTTTTGGAAGACCCCGTAGGATGCGTCTTAATATAAAAGACAGGTACAGAACAACAACGACGATACGAATAGCTTTTTTTGCCAGGCTTACCTCCAGTAACATCAGCAGCAGCACTCTGGATATCTCACATTTTGCCACAATGTCCAAGAAGGCCCCTTTTATTTAATAAAAGAACCAAGACGGACACTGGTTAGTTTTTCAGTTAGGCCACAGGAAAAGAGACAACGTGGGACAACACAACACGACAAAGAGACTTTGGGTTTTAAAGGTTCCCGTCGAAGGCTGCGGTGAGCTACACGAGCCTCACCAATAGGGTGTGTGGTGCCTGGCAGCTGCAGGCCTCTCTCCTGACACATCAGCTGCATCTCTGTGAACACTGACAAAGCTCCGTCATAGTCGCCTGCAAATTAGACGGCATGAATGCAAAGTCAGACGTCTGGAGTCAAGCCCAACGCGCAGCAACGACGTAATCTCATCCAAATGAGTCGGCCCGACTCACGTGTGACGATTTTACACGTGGCCATCTCTCCCATGGACAGCAGAGCTTCGATGGGCGTCTGCGTCTGCAAATCCGCAGCCCTCTGGAAGTGGACGATCGCCTCTCCTGGTCGGCTCATTTCCTGTTGAGGAGCGGGGGGGGGGGGGAGACCCATGCGCCGTGGGGGTTATATAAACCCTGAAGCCAAAAGCAAAACGGGGAAATCTGCTGCGTTAATCAGACGGGACAGCTGGAAGCAGCGATCAAACCTTGAGCGCGTTGCCAAGTTCCAAGCACAGGCTGGCTGCCATCACAGGCTGGTTCATCTCAATGTACACCTGCAACACATTTTCCCCTCAGCTTTCAGTCACGACAAGAATGTAGGCAGGAATCCGATCTGCACACGGACTCCGTCTGTTTTCAGATTTCACGGCGCGTGTAGCTGTGCCACTGGCACACGGTCTACCTTCACGGCAAAGCTGTAGCAGTTGAGGGCGGCCTGGAGGTGTTCGTCGAAGCCCGGGGCCTGCAGCGCTCTGATCTCCTTCTCAGAGGAGAGAAAGAGACGTGCAGCGTCGGTCAAGGCCAGAGCTTCTCCAGGAGCGTTGAACAGAGTCTGCTCGCACCTGTAGACAAAACCAGCAGGGATGGAAAAAAACACTGGGAGCTCCGTCATCCGTAGAAAAGCCACTGGAGTGTTTTTAAACCACAATCTTATGGTTGACGCTCATTTGCCGGGGAGAGATGGTAAATAGGAAATGTCCAGATGCTGTTCTTGCAGTTAAAAGGTGATTTATTCCCACTTTAGCTTTCTTATAAAGCGAAAGATAATACAAACGGCCAGCTGTGTGGTGACAGCATTCCCCAGCCAAACTGTCTTTTCCGGTGAAACACACATCATTTATATAGACTTTACACATATTGGCTTCTACAGTCGTTTTAAAATTGTGAGTTTTTGGCTACTGAGGGGATAGGGTGCAAGGGTCCAGCATTATTTCCCAAATTTCTCTGTAAATGTCTTGAAGGCAGATCAAATCTTATATCCGTAGTGTCTCCTCCAGCATGATACAAATAAAAAAAAACAATGAACAGAAGCCCTTAATATTTTTGGATTTCTATAAAAAAGAAAGCCAGAGTATTTAGACCATCACCCTTTTTTAGACTGAACAGGAAATAAATAGAAATAGCTCTCAGTTCTGTCCAAGTCTAAAGGGGAAAAAAAAACAAACAAAAAACTATCGGTTTGACCTTTATAGGTCAAACATTAAAAAGCCACACCTTACTTTAAACTAACCGGTGCTTACTGACTGTAGGAACCTAACTGGTGTAAATCTGATTCATTTAGATATCCGCATCACCCACACAACTAAATGTGACTCAATCAGGATGAAAGTAAAATGGATTTAGGCTCCGGCACGTAAATAAACGCAGGACCTGGCAAGCAGCCGATCAGTCACGCGGACAGGAAAAATGGGAAGACGTGGCAGACGCACAACCTGCCTAAGCCCTGGGTGCAGTAGGCAGCTTTTCTCCCGCCCCGCTGCAGCCGTCTCTCTAGCTGCTCGCGCGCGGCGCGGTGCTGCGTGACTAAACACGCCTCGGCTAGCTTGAAGTGCTTGCCTTTCTAGGGCCACGAAGGTAAGCACTTGGGCCTTTGAACACTTCCAGCAACATTTATAACTTGTTCATTTGGCAGCGACCAGATGCTTGATCTGCCACGTTTGTTTGCCAACTGCAGCTCTGAGTCAGCGAAGGCTTGGAGCCAAAGTCAGCTGACTTACACGGCGAACGCGCCCTCCTAGAGCTGCAGACCGGTACGTTTGTTCACAAAAAGAGGAAAGAATTAAATTAGTGAAAAATGATGCGGACAAAAATACTGAAGTAGGTGGATTATTATAGCGGATGTCATCATTACATATTGACAAACCGTTGCAGCCGCGAGTGCATTTAGCTCCATGCAGTCATGGATCCGATCACTCCCAATAATACTGCGACCAAAGCCTTTTACTATTTTTATTAACTCGATAGGGCCTTCTCTTGTCTACAGGCCAGGTAAATGCATTCGATTTACATTAGCACTGTACAGACAGACCTTGCTTTCCTTTTTTTTTTAAAAACAAGAATGGTCTGTCAGCCAGTTTCCTCAGTAATCCCATCCATCTGAGTCTAGCCAACGTGAAAAGTGGACCTTAACAGAGCAACTCACCGAGCCATGGCCAGGTTACAGAAGGCCGCATACTGAAGGCAGTCCTGCTGCTTCAGCTCCTTCGCCAGCTGACCTGGAAGCACGCATGCAGAAGGAAGATCAGTGAAACGCTTCTAAAACATCTGCTCCCCGTTGTGAGAGGGGCGGAGCGAGTCGCAGCGCCGCCGTCCTGCTCCGACGTCCCCAACAGAGACACGGGGATTAGAGCGTGAGACGACGGGAGCCCTGTGCAGGACGCACAACCCCAGAATCAATACGACTACACCGAGAGGACAGACCCGACCAAAACGATCAACATACACGGTTCTCTGAATGTGTTGAGAAAAACAGATATTTTACATCTTTTCCTTGTTCTACGAAGCCGCATTTAGAGAGTTTGGGGTGTCTTTATGCCTCTTTAGAAACATCAAAACTAACTACGCTGCCTTGCTTGTTGCATTTAGGTTTTGGAGCTGGATGTCTTATATTAACATTTTCTTTTTAAAACGCTATTTGATGGTTTCAGTCTTTGGGGGGGTCATGTTTTTTTGTTGCTAGTTTAGTTTGTGTTTCTTTAGGACTTGTGGGCCACATCTGTGTTGTTCATCTCGCCGTGAGGTCACTTTCCCATAAGTCATTTGTCACACTGAGGTCATTTTTAACCCTTTGCTGCTATGTTAGTTACAATTTCACTTGTTTTCTTACATTTTTCCTCAGTGAGTCTTTTGGGTTGGGAGATTCTGCTTCTTCATTTTGTTCCTCTGTAGGTTTTACTGTTTCACATCCGACTGCAGGGGATATTTTGGAGCGACCCTGCATCAATATGCAGGTTTTTTCCTGCTTTAATGACAGTTTCAAGTAGTTTTCTATAATCTACTTATGTGCTGCTATAATTAAATGTGCTTACGTGCTGTAACAAATAGCATCTGACATACTGGTAATTATTTTATAACTAGTTTATCATATTAGGAGCTGAACCATGATCAAAATCACAAATCAGTGGAAATAAGGCAGAATAAAAACACTTTCAGAAAATACTGCTTAATTATATTTATATGTGAAATCTTAGACTCGCGTGCCTATTTTTTCAATATTTATCTAAAATACATTAACACAAAGAATAATAAACTGATATGCGAACAAAACGGCTTGTTTACAAGTAGGTCGCGACAAGATGGCAACAGGTGATTCTAAAGTTAGGAACTGGCAAATGGAAGCCAAAGTAAACACTATTAGCCAGACATGTCACATGTAATGGGTAACTTTAATAAACCTTAGGGTTTATTAAAGTTACTGCTCCAACCGGAGACTGTGTGCGAGACTGCGGCTTCAATGGGGTTTAAAAGGGCACGGGATTTTACAATGCATTGTGGGATGCGGTGTGCGTTTTCCGGGGCAAAGGCTTTCGTTTATATTGCTGATTCAGATGTTGTGCTGTGAGAGATCGAGACCCGAAGTGCTTGAAAAGTGGACCGTACTACAGAGATAGGTGACAGATTGTACCGAGACAAGCGCGACCTCGTTCTGAAGGTTTTTTATCTCCAAAAAATGTTTTGGAACGGCAGGAGTGATCCATTTAAGAATGATAAACGGACAAAGGATTTACATGAGCTGCCGCCCATTTAGAAGCCGAGCTTGCTTTCTATCTCACCAGTGCAGTTAGTTTTTATACCGCCGATGAATTCAGAGATGTTACGTCTTCCAGGGCTCGTGGACAAAGCAACCTTGGGTGGGTCCAGGATCCCCTTCCTCTCACATAGGACATTTTTATGTCACCATGCAGATGAAGGAAGGAGTAGACATTATTTAGGGTCAGCTTTGTAACAACTTTAAGCAGTTCAGATAGTAACCCAAATTAAATTGCACAAGTAAAAACTTTCCAGCCTTTCGGCTGTTCTCGATGGTTTGACTGGCGCCGTCGCTACCATTTTACTGTCGCTGTAATTAAAATATAGGTAGCTAAATCTGTCTGACATCCTGCAGACTGTGTTTGACAACCATGCCTCTTTCTGACTGCTTTCTGTCCTGTCAGGCTCTTTCAGCGAACTGCTCCACTGGAGCTGTAACAGTCTCCTGATGAGCATCTTTGATTGCCCAGGAGAAATGTTAGAAAACAGAGCAGAATAGCGCACAGTTCCATAAGTAATCTAAATCATTTGTAGATCTTTGTAAAGTCATTTGGATCACAACTTAAGATTCCTAAGGTCGGTGGAAGCTTACTGATTATTTTTCATTTTAAAGAACGTGTCCTCGAATATAAAGATCACATTCTAAAAGCAGCAGGTTAAATGTTTAGTTCTAGAAAACACAATTGTTACAAGCTGAGTCAAAATGGTTTTCTAAATGAGTACTCATCATTTACAATAATTTGAACAATTTAATTATAGTGTTTATCTCCTACTCTGTTGAAAAGTGTACAAAACATTGTACAGTCTCCTTGGTCTAAACAGCAGATAATCTTTCACCGGGGTTATGGATCAACTCACCAAACTGCTCGCTGGCTTCAGCTACATTGGGCTTTCGGAGGAAACGTCTGCAATGAAAAAGCAAAAACCAGCGTGTGAATGGCTTAGAATGGAACGTAAAACATCCAAAGCATTTCCATGAAAATAATAGCGGAAGTGAAGCTTTCTAGGTTTGTAGATTAATCTTTTGATTTGTGTTAGGGGCTTAAATCTGACAGTGATGGATACTCGAGTTTGATTATTGCTGGACAAAATATGCCGACATGTTAATCACACAACAGCAATATTAGAAAGGACTGTCTGGATTGAGTTCAAACTTTAGATGCCATTAAACCTATTGGATGGAGGTCAGTGAAGTAAAATGTACACATCTGACAGATAACCACATGATGAAGGTCGCACAATGCTGGAACCACAGATGAGAAATGGAAGAGCAAAAACTACAGGATTTAGAGTATATTTAGCAATGTTACTGCAAAAGTGTGATTTTTCTAGTATTATGAAGCCCTCGTTTAATGTATATTTATAATAGCCTGGGGGGGAATCTGTTTTTCATAGAAATGTTAACAATGAAAAAAAAAAAAAACTCAGTTTGGGTCAGAGAGTGACCTTTGAGAATTACCTTTGAATTTTACTAAAAACAAGATCATAAATAAATATGAGTTCAAACTGATTTACTTTATACATGACGATAACAGTAGAAATCTCTAATTTCTTTGTTTTATTTGCCTCTTACATGTGAACACGCAGGGAGTGATGAGCACAGAAATCAAGAACAGGATGGAAAACATTTTTTCTTCTTCTTTTAATTAATTAGAAATTTGATCCACAATGAATTAGTTTAATAACTTACATGATTCCCAGTAGGAATATAATAAACACATAGACATTTGATTACCAAACCAGTCAAAAGGTTTGCAGTATAGACTATTCATGTGTGAGGGTTACAAACTAAACAACAGGCAAGTATTAAATGACTGATCGCTTTTCTCTTGCTCTACTAATTTTAGCAACATATTTTTTAGCAGGTAGAACAAGGGTTGTGGTCACATCCATGCTCCATGCCTGACACAGCTGATATGAGAAGTGTCTTGGTGCATACATGCTACATGTTTGAGAGCATCTGGTCCTGTGATCAGTCCAGCTAACACTAACTGATAACGGCAAAGCTTAGTTAGTAAAAGACACAGATGACAAAGGCATACGGTACATATGAGTTAGCAGAAACCGCGCAGACACAGATCATAACAGAAGTAACAGTTAACGAACAGCGATCGCTAGCTTCGCCTCTTAGCATTAGCTTTCAATATTACATACAAAGCACTCAAGATAATAAATAACGTTCTTAACGACGTCTACTCATTCCTTTTAATCTCAGTTTGAAATAGAATAGCTCAAGGTCTTACTCACTTCTTTAATTTATTTGACACGGCTCTGTATCTCGCCAGGAAATCTCCTTCCGCAGCCATGGCCGACACAGCAAAACAAACCCAAGCCGGAAGTTATCCTGACAGCAGCTTCGCCATTGGTTTACTGGCAAACCCCCTAAGGTTCCATTGGCTGGTGTCTCCCAACAGGAAAAGCCCATATATGGAGAGTACAAACTTGTCTGAGCGGCAGGTAATGCTACCAACCTTTTAAAGATGATTGTTTATATTTTGTGGTGGTTACGGAGGCTCTTATTAGTAATTAAGTTAAAAAAAGGCTTATTTATTTATCCCTTTCATGCACACATTATGATAATCTCATTCAGCATTTTTTCTCAATCATCGTTAGGCATGGAAATAGAAGCAATGAAATTCTTTTCCTACCACGTCCTTTTCTAAGTTTTACATGTATTTCGACTCAAACGGTTATGTGGCAAAAAATATGATAATATATGGAATAAAATTATAAAATCTAACTGACTTCTGAGCTTCTTCTCATAACGGTTTTGTCTCAGCTCTGTATTTTTGCCCTTAGGACCTCCTTACGTCCCTCTGATGATTTCTGCATTTTAATATTTCTTTTTACAAAAGACAGCAAGCATATTGTACATGACAATAAACATATAAAGAAATTCAATGAGTGACATACCAGCCACACACCTGTCAGTCACAATGAACACGGAAACAAGGCTGACACTCTTAGAGCCTCCAGGTATCTGATATTTTTCCTTCTTTTGTGGATGAGCTTCATCGGCTGGCAAATCCTCAACCACCTCTTTTTTGTTGTTGTTGATATTTCAGCATCCTTGTCACTATCATCACTACATCTGAATCCAAATCCTTCCTTTTCCGAGAGACACATATGAAGGTCTTTTCTCTAGCATCATACTCACCCGACTTAGATAGTAGCTCCAATGCCCTACCTGCAGGTCTTTGACATGTACACTACTGGATTCCAGTTGTAAAGAATAAAGAGGCTCCAATGTAGCTCACAAAAGTGAGTTAATCTGCAAAACAAATTTGTTTAGGCTACCCAAAAAACTGTGAAATACGGTTTAATAGCAACCATAAGTTTACTGCTGTGCTGCCTAAGAACCATCTGGCCACAGTAATTGTCAACATTTCAAAACAATCTATTAAGGTGAATCATGATATGTATTTAAATGGGCGGATGCTTATTTGAAATTACCTCCCAATATAAAGAAAAATTAATACTTAAATATTGATGTTACCAATATTTTTATATCTGTAAGTGTATTGTACTATAAAGGGACTGACAGGATTTTCCCGAGATGCTCTGTATTTAAGGCTGGCTGCTGTCCATGTGGGTTATACCAAGTCACACACTACAGTTCAATACAATGGCTTACTATATGTACAAGCCATTGCATCGCTAATAATAATACAATTATAAAAATAATAATAGACAATCATTCTGAAAAACAGCTTCTGAGCAGCTGCCCACAGTGGAAACTACAGTGCATGAAAGGGTTAAAAGGCAGAGAAAAAAACATTTCAAATTATGTATATATATATATATATATATATATATATATATATATATATATATATATATATATATATATATAATCAGTAAATGAAACTTCTGTTGTTGATTCAGCGACATTTATTGCATTCAGCTGATGTGTAACAACAATAGGACACAGACTCTGGTCATTTTAATGCTTTGATGTAGTTATTTACACTGTTTTATTGTACAACCTCTGAAAGAGTCTCTTTGGTTTTGCTTTACTTCTCTTGAAGTAACTTCTCACTCGCTTTTGCCTGGTGATGTAAAGGTGTCGTTGGGAGAGCCCTGATGTTCATCTGATGCCATGAAGCAAGATCAGTCAAGACCAGTTTATGCAACTCAAAAGTTCTCATAAACAGACTCAAAGATGCCTTCATCCTGGTGTTCAGGGGTTTGCTTCACCTGTGGGGGCAGAGCACAACACAGGAGAGTTGTGTGTTTTATTAAATAAAACATAAAATCTTTATCAGGCATGTGCGGTTCACTAACCTCTTTCGAGAGTTCTGTTTCTGGGGATTTAGTTTTCGTTTGCTGCTCATCACTTTTGGCAGCTGAGTGGTCCAGCACATCATAAATGGACCTGGTCCGAGGCTCTAGACTCTGTCAGGATTCGAGAAATATTAACCAAAGAAGACTCATAAAAATCATGGCAGAAGGCGGACAAGAAAAAGATGAGTGACAAACGATGCTTACAGCATAGAAAGAAGACGACTGAGCTGTTGTCATGTCCATGTTGTCTTCCTCATTTTCCGTCTCCTTCTTCTCTTCTCTCCTCTCCTTCTGTTTTCTGCTCCTGACCAGAGAGTCAGAGCTGGTCTCTATCTAAGAAAGTGCAGACATATTTGGGAAGAAGCTTAATGGAGACAGGTTAACAGCAAACTGATGTTAAAATAATTGTTCAGCTGCATCGTCTGAAGTTTAAGAAGCAAATTAAATCAAATTTCAAAAATTTGACACAGCAGGAACATCAATTAGAGAAAGATCCGCCATCCAGGGTCCCACTTTTCTGACCTAGTACGCAAATAACTATGTTTTAGCGTTTTTGTAATTATTTGCCGATTTGGGTTTATTTTTGGGGGGGGTAGGCGTGGGGTGTTTGACTGTCGTGGGTTGATGATGTCAGTGGCACTGGCACCAGGTGCAGCAGAACACTGATTCGCCAAGAACACCCCCTCACTTTCCAATTACCTATTAGTAGCAACGGCAGAAGAAGCCTTTTTGGAGCTTGAAGAAATACTGGAAGATTTTGTGGGAGTAACAGATGCACCACCATACCTGTACAAACCTGAACCGAAAAGTGGATTTCCAGAATCAATAGAGAACTCAGATTCGGAGTCTGATTATGAGACTCCGAGACTATGGGTTGGGACCATGGAACGGCGAGAACCGACTGTCACACGATCTGCTAGCATGGCGCAGTTAAAAAGGTGTGTTTATATTTGGCCATGGATGTTCTATTTGTGTTGGGCTTTTGAAGATTTATTTCAACCGTTGTCTTTCAGGGTGATATAATTATACAACACAGTAAATGACAACAGATTTATTCAACACAGATTCAATAAGTTTTAAAGACTTATTCTGTAAATTAGAATATTGAAAATGTAATTAATTTAACTAAATAAATAACTAAATAAAAAAGTCACTAAACGTCTTTAATACAGAAATGTTTGCTTAGTGAGAAGTACAGTGGTCTGCAGAAGTTTGGGCAACCTTGTTAATTTCAATGATTTTCCTTCACAAATCATTGGTTCTTAGGATTAAAAAAAATCAGTTAAATATATCGTATAGGAGACAAACACAGTGATATTTGAGAAGTGAAAGGAAGTTTATACCATTTACAGGAAGTGTGCAATAATTGTTTGAACAAAATTAGGCATGTGCATAAATTTGGGCACTGTTGTCATTTTACTGATTTCAAAATCTTTAGAACCAATAATTGGAACTCAAAATTGATTTGGGAAGCTCAGTGACCCTTGACCTACATACACAGGTGAACCCAATTATGAGAGAGTATTTAAGGGGTGGCAATTGTAAGTTTCCCTCCTCTGTGAATCTTCTCTGAAGAGTAGCGACATGGGAGTCTCAAAAGAACTGTCACATGAACTGAAAACAAAGATTGTTCACCATCATGAATTAGGGGAAGGATACCGAAAGCTGTCTAAGAGTTATCAGTTGTCTGTTTCGACAGTTATGAACATAGTCAGGAAATGGAAGACCACAGGCACAGTTCAAGTTAAGGCTCGAAGTGGCAGACCAAGGAAAATCACGGATAAACAGAAGTGAAGAATGGTTAGAACAGTCAAAGTCAACCCACAGGCCACCACCAAAGACATACAACATGATCTTGCTGCAGATGGAGTCATTGTGCATCGTACAACTATTGCGCGCACTTTACACAAGGAGATGCTGTACGCAAGAGTGATGCGGAGGAAGCCTTTTCTCCGCCCACATCACAAACAAAGCCGCTTGAGGTATGCTAAAGCACATTTGGACAAGCCGGCTTCCTTTTGGAATAAGGTGCTGTGGACTGATGAAACTAAAATTGAGTTATTTGGACATAACAAGGGGCGTCATGCATGGAGGAAAAACAACACAGCATTCCTAGAAAAACACCTGCTGCCTACAGTAAAATTTGGTGGTGGTTCCATCCTGCTGTGGGCCTGTGTGGCCAGTGCAGGGACTGGGAATCTTGTTAAAGTTGAGGGACGCATGGATTCCACCAAATATCAGCAGATTCTGGAGACCAATGTCCAGGAATCAGTGACAAGGCAGAAGCTGCGCCGGGGCTGGATCTTTCAACAGGACAATGACCCTAAACACTTCTCAAAATCTACTATGGCATTCATGCAGAGGAACAAGTACAACGTTCTGGAATGGCCATCTCAGTCCCCAGACCTGAATATTATTGAAAATCTGTGGTGTGACTTAAAGAGAGCTGTCCATGCTCGGAAACCATCAAACCTGAATGGATTAGAGGTGTTTTGTAAAGAGGAATGGTCCAAAATACCTCCAGCCAGAATCCAGACTCTCATAGGAAGCTATAGGAAGCGTTTAGAAGCTGTTATTTCTGCAAAAGGGGGATCTACTAAATATTGAGTTATTTTTTTTGATTGTGGTGCCCAAATTTCTGCACATGCCTAATTTTGTTTAAACAATTATTGCACACTTCCTGTAAATGGTATAAACGTAGTTTCACTTCTCAAATATCACTGTGTTTGTCTCCTATATGATATATTTAACTGATTTTTTTTATCCTAAGAACCAACGATTTATGAAGGAAAATCATGGAAATTAACAAGGTTGCCCAAACTTTTGCAGACCACTGTATGTTTAATACTTGCTTAAAGGAGCATTACACAAGTGGAAAGGTTAAATATAATTTATTTTCTTTCCCATACGTGCTCTTATAATTGCCCGACGTATAAAATTAGTTATCCTTTGTTTACTGCAGTTGCCTCTATTGGATGGATTAGTCGATTTACGAGAGAATGCAAGACGCGCTGCATGGTCTCGTTCACCTGGCTACTTTGTTGAGTCTCCGCCATCATTGACGCGTTTGCGAGAGAACAGGGGCTAACTTCAATATTTATAACTTTCTTACCTCAGCAGACATTATGCCTCTAAACAAAAGACCTGTGCAATCAAAGCGGCAGATGCTTTTCTTCTTCTCCCATGCACGTGCACAACACTGGTGTCATTTCACCTTGCCGCCAGAGGGAGCAAACTTCTGCAAAAACTCTGGAACTTTCACTATGCTCCTTTAAAAGTTGTTATTTTCAAAAAGTATGTTTATTCAGACCAACAATCCTCAACAGAACGCATATTCTTGTTACTGAACATGATTATACACTTATATTTGGAGAAATGTTCATTGGTAAGTTGCAGAGAAACCACATTTTCTTTTTAGCCCTCACCAAGCTTCAGACACCTTTCTGGACATATAACGGATGTTTTGGCAGAATTGGTGCAGAGTTTATTCATAATAAATTTTTTAAAGGACATATCATGCAAAATCCACTATTTTAACCCTTGAATACATTTTGATTTTTTTTTGTACTTGAAGTCTCTTGGAGTGCAGAACATTTGAATGTAGTCTCTTCAGGTGCTGGGAAGATATCTTTATATTCTTTTTGGGTCATATTTGTCAAGCCGACCAATGTGATGTAATTTGACCAATTACATCACAGTATTTTCTGCAGAACTGCTAAACAAGGTCATGGACCTTTGGTTTACCAATTTTGAAAATCTACCATTTTTATTCCTCTGAGCAGTTTACCCAAGACCATCCCACCGTCTTTTTTTTTCTACTGAGGTCTTCCTCTTCTTCTCATAAACTTTCAGCGACTCTCAGCCATTTTCAAAGTATACATGAGAACAGCGAAGCTACAACGAACGGCTGAAACCGCAGCTCACTGGATACATAAACACCAGAACAGCCCATGCACTGTAAGAGGACACTAGCAAGGAACTTGCACGCACATTGGCATTACATGAGCCATCAGAATGATTGGCATGTGGGACAACCAGTAGATAAGATTATCCCCTTGAACTTGAAGCTGAAAAAGATTATCTACTATACCTTTAAAGAGGAAATAAAACCAAAGCTTTGCAGGTCCACTTTATATAGATCAAAACTGAATGATTTCGATATAAAAAGGAAGAATTGAAAAACGTGATATGTCATTTAAGCAAAGTCCACCTATTTTTCAACAGCCTCTCTTTTTTTCTGAGCTAGGGGTTAGTTTTAGGAGTAAGGTGTAAGTTAGGACCCTGCGACAGACTGGCGACCTGTTCAGGGTGTACCCCGCCTCTCGCCCAATGCTGGAGATAGGCACCAGCAACCCCCACGACCCCATGAGGGATTATGCGGGTCAGACAATGGATGGATGGATGGGTGTCAATTAGGTTCAGGTTAGGGCTAGGTTTAGATTTATAAAGGTTAGGCTTAGGGTTAGGGTCAGGGTAGGGCCACAGAAAGAGTTGAAAATGAGTAGAAGTAAATGGAAGTCAAGGCACTGTCCGCAGTAAATATTTAAAACAAGGACGTGTGTGTATGCACATGGCTTTTTTTTTGACTGGCGCTGTACTTTTCGAAATTCAAGAAAATCTGCACAGGTTTTGTAACATCCCAGCATGAGATACAAAGCCACTCCTATGTCTTACAACATGCCCTTTCTTAACTTCAGCACAGCACAAATCTTACCCAATGTCCTCTGAAGACACAAACCGAAACAAGCACACTGAAGACCAGCAGCACGCCAGTGAAGAGACCCACTATGATGATCTCTCTGTAGTCCACCATCTGAGACTTCACGTGGAACTTATCTAGAAAACACACAAGGTCAGACTTTGCTGGAATGTAGCACAACTGGATGGCAAAGCTTGACCCATAGAGTCCCCATGTGGTAGGGAAATATTTATGATCAAAGCACTTTTTGCTCCTCGTGTCAACGTTTATGGTGTATTTTAATCCAAGGTACAAGGGCCCCTCATCAACAAACATTGATTTTTGAGTTCTTGCAATGAAAACAGTTAGTTGTGTGAAAGTGACTAAAAAGAAACAACTGTTCAAACTGGTTGTTTTCGATGCCCTGCGCTGGGCATAACGTCTGGTTACCATAGTGATTAAACACAAACCAGTGGAGCGACATCACTGTTGACTAAAGAGTTAAACTGATTTCTCAGACCTCTCCTTCTGCTCTTTTGGTGTCAAGAGTTGAGGCAGCTGCTCTGATGCAAAATGCTGTTTGACCTCCTACTTTCCTTCAATGATATATATATAAAAAAAATGACAGTGAACTACTTGTTCCTGTTTCTCTTCCTTCAAACACAGATAGAAACGTGACCTGTCTGCTGCAAGTACTACAGCCCCGGCTGCTACTGATGATAACAACTCCGAAAAACACTACTTCAAGGAAATATATACCATCCCGTTAATGTCATCAACACATAACCACAACAGATGTTGTTTATGCATAAAATAAAATCATTTAGCTATTCAATTTTACTGGCAGCAGTGAGACATGATGCACCTACTGAACTAAAGGTTTTAACTCTCTTTTCAGTTCAACAAGTGTTTATTTGTCACCAATCAAGAAAATAAAGCCTTCATAAGGTCAACACTAAATTGGGGGTTGGAGATCAAAAGTTCAATGATCCGGAGGTGGTGTCATCTGCAAGACCCAAGAATAACAGTGAGAATGTATATGTGCTCTGCACGGTGGTGGAGTTGGTAGCTCTGTCGCCTTGCAGGAAATGAAGTTCTGTGTTTGACTCCCAGCCTAGGATTCTGCTGGGAGTCGACATGTTCTCCCTGTGGATGTCTTGGTGCTCTCTGGGTACTCAGGCTTACTTCCCACAGTCCAAAAAAACCTGACTGTTGGGTCAATCGGTTACGCTAAATTGTCCTTAGATAAGAGTGTATGCTCGCCTGCTTGTCTGTCCAGTGTGACTGTCTGGGACTGGACAGGTCACTGGTTCTGTACCCCGCCTCTCACTCATTGATCATTGGACACCAGCCCCCTTCTGATCCATAGAGGATAAGCTCGTATAGACGATGCAAGGATGCTTATGTATTTGCATAAAAGGTAGACAACTGAGGCTACGTTTACTCTGCTTCTTAAATAAAACCCTTCTGTGCTTCTTTCACACCAGAAACAATGTCAATCCAAGTTTTACTCAGAGAGTTTGCAACAAAGTCTCATTCAGAAGAAATGTGCTGGTCCTGGTTTTACAAAATTAAACTTCTTCATGTGGACATGTGGATGAAATCCTCGGGAAACCAGTGTCTTGTTGATGCTTTAGAATAAGACATAATAACCACCAAGAAGTTGCATTTGTTCTAACCTGTCACTCGTAGAAACCACTTCACCTCAGCCTTAAGATATTTGCATGTGTACTTTCCTGAATGGTTCATGTTCTTCAGCAGCAGTCGTAGGGGTTTCTCTCTTTGTGTAGGATTGATATGAAATATGTCTATCTGACTATGAGAAGGGTCGTAGCAACGTAGCTCATCTTCAGTTTGGTTGGTTGGATTGTGCTCAGTAACTTCAAGAGTCAAATCTTCACCCAAGAAGGCCACAAAAACCATGCTGTTCAGCTTTATCTCTGCAACTGGGACACAAAGGAGTAATGAGTAATGATGTCTTTTAATTTAATCGGTCCATTCAATATTAAGAAAAAAGTTTTAGAGTCTTACCTTGTGCAGTTACTCCTGTACACGCAGACAGAAAGGAAAATAGAAATATCCAAGACCAGGTAAGGGAATGACGACAAACGTGTTGAGCTTCCATCTCAAGGATATTTAAAGCCTTTTTGACAAGTTTTCTGAGAATGTCTGTGCTGTGAATAAACAGCCACAGGTTTCCGGACAATAGCAAAACAGTTACTTCCTCAAAAGCGTGTTTCAGCTTTTTTGAGGAAGCTGCCTCTACTGGACATTAAAGGGCCAGAGACTCTTTCCATGCCTGATAGATTACAGTGCCTGGCAAAAGTATCTAAGTCAGTGACAAAGTTGTTGAGAGGTACAAGTCAGGAGAACATGCAGGTGAACAGTTTGCCACGGTGAAGTTTTCTGTTATTTTGTCCAGTTTGTTGTTTGCTTCACAACAGAAAAATAATCCATCTTCAGAGTTGTAGGCATGTTCTGTAAATGAAACGAAAATCAATTTCAATCCCAAGGTTGTGAGGCAACGGAGCATAACAAATGCCAAGGGGGGCGAATGCTTTTGCAAGGTACTTCACATTAAACCCAAAGGCCTGATTCCTAACAGGACCTGCTCTGCTCTGGTGTAAAGAAAGACGAGTTTCTGGCTGCAACGTTTCATCGGCGTCTGGAGGTGAAGTGCAGTGTTGGCTTTCTACCACAGAGAGACACTGTTCCTCGTGAACTGAGGGTTCATCATGTGTCATTGTTGCAATTCAGTGCCTGTTAATATGAACCAGGTGACTTCCTTGGTGTTACACTCTGATAAGGTTTGGGAGGCTGGAAAATAAAGAGCAACGGTTATTTTTCTTGTCCAATCTCATTTGTCACTGTAACTTTCCTGCTGCCCTCCCTCCTCCCTTTCCTCCCCTCTGCTTGACTTTTGCACCTCATTTCCCTCTGGCGGCACTAACGGGCCAACTCTGACCTCACCTCCACTGCCGCACGAAAACAGACGCATGAGCTGGAAAAACATCTGGATGCCAGGAAAACATTTTTTGGGATTATACATTTAATGTAATCTACTCTCTCCTCTCTCTTTTATTGCTGCTCCTTTTTGGGGAGAAAATGATTCAGATGTCTTTCTAAATATGGATAGATTAGCACCTTTCTTGAGAGATGCAGTTAAGTGAAGACCTGCTGGAATTTAAAAAAACATTTTAAAATTTTGACTATCCATCTATGCGTCTATCTACACACACACACACACACACACACACACACACATATATCTTTATATGTGTGTGTGTGTGTGTGTGTGTGTGTGTATATATACACACACACACACACACACACATATATATATATATATATGTGTGTATATATATGTATATATATATATATATATATATGTGTGTGTATATATATATATATATATATATATATATATATATATATATATATATATATATATATATATATGGTTTAAATGCTACTATTTTCGCTTTGTGTAATAAAACAGCAACTACAAATTCAGAAAATCTCCAAAAACTGGATAAATTATATTAAATTGTTGCCAGAAAAACAGAGACAAATAAAGATCTGATCTTTAACCTATTTTCTTTTTTATAACTACATTACTACGGGACTCTCAACCAGTAAAATTGCAGCAAAATTAAAGCCTCATTCTGCACGTAAGGGGACAAATACGAGGAGAGAAGAATGTGAGGCAAATCGGGAGACCTGTTAGAGTAATGGGAGCATGCAACACATCTGGCAGCAGCTGCAAAGCAGAGAGTGTGTGTGTGAGAGTCAGAGGTGGGCGTGTGCTGGGGTCTGAAGATACCACAGCCCTCAAAGCCACTGCAGATATAGACTTACTCCAAGGCGTGCTCAGACAACAGCGTCGTCTTCGTTCCACCTCTGTGAGCCGAGGGAGAGCAGAGCATCAGAGGGGATAACAGGCTCCTCACTGACACAGAAAGTCTCATCGTCATCGACTGCAACCGTGAGTATTTCGTCATTTTCCAAAACAGCTTCCAGATTCTGGTATTTCCTAGGCTGTTATGCAAGTTTTTAAAAAGCTTCAAATTTCACCCTTTAACCAGTGCAGTGGAAGATAACTTGCTTTGCCGCTGTTTTAAATGTGAGTGCTGCTGTCGTTTTAGCAGATTTCAAAGGCTCCAGGTCTGATGGAAACCTGTGTAGTAGCAAAAATAATGAGTCACAGGTTTATTGTTGTCTCTGGTGGCGTATGGATAAAAGCTTCTGTTTATTTATTTTTTGCTTTTTCTTGACCTCCTGCTGGGTTACTGCCTGTAACTTGCTGCAGTCTTGTTTTTCACTGTCAGACTTGGATTAGAGAAAGGTTTCCTTGCCAGATTAGAGCAGAACAGACAAACAGACTAATTATTTATACAATACAAGCCTAATTGTGAACTTTAATTCCACTTATTGAAGACATAGATAAACGTGTTGATTTAACTTGATAAAAGCCAAGTCTCACAAGTAGTTTGGGTTTTATTCTTTGTCTTTCATCAGGCTTTTCTTCCTATCTCATGTGCAGCAGATTTAAAAGATTATAAAAGTTGACACACGCAGGGTCTCACAAAAGGCTGAACTTCAACTTTTTTGCATTTTGTCACATTTAAACCATAAACTTCAATGTATTTAATCAGGATTTGTTGCGACCAACATGAATAAGTGTTGTCCCATGGAGGGAAAAGAATACACGTCATCCATAGTTTTTACAAACAAGAACCTCAGAAATGTGGATTTGTATATAGCCACAAGATTCAAGGTTTAGTAGAACCACCTTTTGCTGCACTTACACTTGCAAGTCTTTTGGGTTATGTCTGTAGCAGCCAGGCACACGTAGGGGCTCAAATCTTTGCCCATTTCTTTTGTGCAAAATGGCTCAAACTCAGCCAGATTAGACGGATGGTGTCTGCTAAAAATGTTTTGCCTGAGACTGGATTGGATCTATGTCTGGACTTTGACCGGGTCACACATGAACATGCTTTGATCAACCCTTTCTTTGTAGTTCTGGCTGAAAGTCTTGCAGTCTGCAACAGGCTTTCTTCAAGTCTGATCCTCTTTTTATGTTTATCCGTCTCTCCATTTGCTGGGCAAGATGTATCCACCACCGTGTTTCCCCATGGGGATGACGTGTTCAGGAGGATATATGCAGTGTTTGTTTTTTTATCCACAGAAATGTTCCTTTTGGTCTTTATCTGTGCCAGATTTCTGAAGGGCATAAATGATTTTTTTCCCTGGCAACAGATTATTCCCCCTGAGCCACAGATTTCTCCAGCTCCTCCACAGCTACAATGGCCATGTCTTGGTTTGAAGGTCTCCCATGTTCTTTTGATTTTCAGATGGTGGATTGAACACTGTTCTGTGAGATGTTCAAAGCTTGTGATATTGTTTTATAACCTGAACCTTTATCCCTGACCTGTCTGCTGTGTTACTTTGTTCTCTAACATTCTCTAACAAACCTTTGAGGCCTTCACAGAACAGCTGAATTAATACTGGGATTAAATTCCATAAAAGGTGGTCTCCATTTACTATTCAAGTAATTTCTAAAGGCAATTGGTTGCACAATACATTAGAATATTATTGAAAAGTTCATTTATTTCAGTAACAGGTGAGCAGAGTTGACTAATTAGTTAGAGCAGGTGGAGGTGATCAGGTGCAGAGTGGTGGCTGGAAGATGAATGATCTGATTGGATGGTGGCTGAGGAGTGGACTGAGCTGATTGGATGGTGGCTGAGGAGTGGACTGAGCTGATTGGATGGTGGCTGAGGAGTGGACTGAGCTGATTGGATGGTTGCTGAGGAGTGGACTGAGCTGATTGGATGGTGGCTGTGGCTGAGAGATGACAGAGCTGAATCCAGAAAAGTCCAAACAAAACAAACAAAAAACCTAAATCATGACAATGATATAGATTAGCACAGACTGATAAGGGTTTATAGCCTTTATTTCTATTAATTATGATTTTTTTCCACCTCCAGCTAATAAAAACTCAGCATCTAAAGGAGCAATAAGTAAGAATTTTACTCCAAAATTAACCTAAATCATTTCCATTTTCACCTGGGACGGAAGTAACATTCCCTATAAACAATCGGTCCTCTCCATCAACAATGTCTCCCCTGTCTTCAAAGGACAGCATCTGTCCACCGGTCATGGCCCCTCTCTCTGTGTTGATGGTGTTGACGGTGGTTGCCACAGCAACGGGGGCCCGTGCGCGCAGTGAGGAGAATGAGCTGGACCACGGGTACTGGAACTACAGAGAAGGAGGTAATAAATTTATGACTTTCAGAGTCTGTAAATCACAGAGCAGCTGAATGAAATGCAGCAAACTGTCCAGATGAGCTCTTAGATCCAATTAGACGGCTCGTTTGAATGGAGGCCTGACGGCGTCACGCTCTGGTTTACAGCTGACAGTGTCAACGTGGCCTCGGTGCGCAGTGTGACCAGGGTTTTGGACGCCTGGGGCAAACACATCTTCAGGGAGATAAAGACTTTGCTGCACTCTCAGCCCAGCACTCTGCTGCCTGACTACTCCAGGTAATTTTAAACAGGGGCCGCCTCGAGAAGGTTTTCAAAGGGGTGGCCAGACGGGGCCACTGGAGCACTAAAAGCCAGAATTTCAGGTTAAGTTTGCTGTGTTCACATCTAGGATGTATGAATACCTCTGCAGTGCAGGGCCTTGAAGAAGTATTCATACCTCCTAAACATGTTTATTTTTTGACACTTTAAATCCACAAACTGGATGCAATTTACTAGATGGAGTAAAGTAAAGTAGCACATAATTTATTGTAAAGTGTCCAGCTTTACATATACACACATTTTTCCCACTATTCCTTCAGAAAATAGTTCAAACTCAGTTAGAGGACTGATGACAATAAAGTTATAAGTCACAGATTCTGGACTTAGCCATGCCTAAATGTTTTAATTCCTTCACACATTTGCCTCTGGAGCCTCTATTGAACGTCATGAAATTTCTTTTACATTCTTTCATGGCAACAATCTCAGATTTGAGATCTTGTGTCAATAGATCCATTTGTGGTACTGATCCTTTCATTTCGGCTGCTGAGTGTCTTGCTTATTTGTAGCACCCTGCAGCCTTTAACCACTTTGAGCTTGTCTTCTTTAATAGTTTTAACTTGTGAAACATCTGCGGCCCACAAACTCTTCAGCGTTCCCGCTTTTTCTTTTTAAGGAAGTTTGTCAATCTGTTGGGTTATTTCTGTGGTTCTTGCTAAACACTTCCTTAAATTCAGGCTGTTTTCGGGCTGCATTCCAACACGGAGTGATGCGGCCACTTACCAAGAACAGACCTTAAAACGCTTCAATCTGAAAAACTCACACGGATAGAAAAGGCAATTAGAAGAATTTTATTGATACAATATTTTAAGACTTTGGCGCTCAGACCTCGGCAGGAAACATTCACGCTGAATTATACTTCAATATGCATAAGCAGGTATATGAGAATAGGGATGTTTCCCCCCAGGCCTGAAACTGGTGGTGGAGTGGAGATAGACGAAGTTTTGTTCAGTCCATATGATGATCTGTTTGAGCTAGATGTCCAACTTGATAAACACAGGTTGCATGAACTGTCCATGATGAGCAAGCATGAAGCGACTGTGGAGAGGAAAAACTCCCCTTAGGGAAGAAACCTCTGGCAGAACCAGGCTCAACATGCCGGTCTTCTGCCGGACCGTTTAAAGGAGTGACTGGGAAATCCGTAAGAGTCCGGGAGGAATTACACTCTGATAGGACGATGTTGAAGCAGCACCATAGGAAAGCCAGGCAGAGCTTGCTACGATGGTGGAGAAGGGGATGGAGGTGGGTTGAATCCAGTTATCAGAGTCCAAACCAGACACGGCGCAGCCACTGCTTGCCCGCTGAGCAGAAGGCCGAGACGAGGATGTGGAGTTCTTTTAAGATGAACCCAGGATGCTGATTGGCTTCGAGGAGAACCAGTTCAAAGCTGATAGGCTTGCGACGAAGGCGGATGAGTCTCTGATTGGATGGGAGGTAAGCAATAGAGTTTCTTCAGACTGAAATCCCGCTTAAGCTCCACTTCTCTCCTGTCACACTTTGGATCAATTTTCAAGGTGCCTTGGCTTTCGTTGAAAAGAAAAACAGTTTCTATCCAGCTGTAAAAAAAAATTTGAAGACAACTGCATTTATGAAAGGTTTCGGTCTGGGTGTAAAATCCATCGCAGCATTGACACTGCTCTTTTAGTAAGGTCTTTAAATGACCTTATTATAACTGTTGATTCTAGAACCCCTGCTATTCAGATGCTTTAAGGTCCAAGTGCTGCGTGCCACACTAGATCATAGTATGCTTTTCTTAAGGCTTGAGCATTGTGTGGGCATTAAATGAACTGCTCTGGTATAAGTCTTACCTAACAAATAGGAGCTTCTCAGTCCAGACAGATACTTACTCCTCAGCCACAGCACCTCTTTCTTGTGGAGTTCCCAAAGGTTCCATCTTAGGCCCAGTCTTATTTTCCTTATATATGTTACCCTGGGGTCTATTTTCAGGAAATATAATACCTCTTCCCACTGCTTTGCTGTTGCCAAAATCTATTTTCCCAATCTATCTATCTGAAATATATCGTCCCAATCATAAAAACAAACAAACTCTGAAGCTGTTAATTGGACTGTCTTGCTGATGTGAAGGACTGGATGAACTCAAACTTCCTCCACCTCAACATTAGTAAAACGAAAGTCATGGTGTTTAGGATAACAGATCTTTCCAATACCATTCTTGAGCCATTTCTGTCACATAAACACTCTTCTGTCAATAATCTTGGCTCATTCTTTGACAGCTCCTTTAAATCCACAAAGCAATTTAGTTCAGTTGTTAAGACAAGCTTTTTTCAGCTACGACCTCTTATAATAATCATCTGTCCTAGAATTTTTGCTTGCAGCTTGTACAACATGCTGCTGCTTATCTGTTAACAGAAACAGGACTCCTGTTATGGCCTCCATTTTGTCACAGGATTGCTTTTTAAATTTCCGCTACTGGTTTTCAAGGGTTAGATTGGCGACCTGTCCAGGGTGTACCCCGCCTCTCACCCATTGACAGCTGGAGATGGGCACCAGCACCCCTCGTGACCCCATGAGGGATGGGCGTGTTAGAAAATGGATGGATGGATGGTTTTCAAGGGTCTTAATGGTGTTGCCCCATCCTGTTTAAAGATTCAGACCATCTTCAGATTTCCAATTTAGAATCAACATCAGTGATTGAGAATGTGCTCAGCTGAATACCAGCCAACAGATTCAGCTCCAGAGGAATCAGAAGGAACATAACGGTGGCCTTTGGTCTCTGGCCCCTACACACGGCTTATGTTACAATTTGCCATCAATTTTAGCTTCCTGCATTATACGTAGGCAAAATATCGAACAAGGGCCCAAAGACAAATCTGTAAAGTAACTACAATCCATCATGGAAAAAAAAACTTTTCAGGGGACAAAGATAAGAATAGGATTATTATGTGCAGGGGATTTTTTTTTATCTTCCCTCAGTAGTATAGCTGGCTACCCTGACTGTAAAATGTTCATCTGAGACACCGCCTGGGAATAGAAACTGGCTCTGTTGGCTGGTTTTAGCCATGAGCTGTCAGGATCCCCAGGCGTTAGGTTACATCTTGTTGCTCCTTGGGGATCCTGTAGTATGTTTGTGTTTGCACCTTTTAATATTATTACCTTTAAGTCTTGTTTCTGTCATTACTTTAGTTTTTTGTTCAGTATTTGTGTTAGTAGCTTATTCTTGCATCTGATAGATTTGGTTCCTGTGTTAGTCAGCTTCTATTCTTTATGCCTTTGTCGTTCTGTTAGATCTTTATTTTATGCATGTCCATCCTTAGTTTAGTTAGGTTATTCTTTCATATCTGATCATTCATGTACTCCTGTTAGATCCTTTTTCCCTCCTGTCAGATCATTGCCCTCCTTCTCCCTCAGCCTAATTGTCTTCACTACTTCCACCTGTGTCGCCATTATGATCTGATTAGTTCCATCTTGTCCCTCATGCCCTCATTGTCCCTCTCCTCCCAGTATTTAAGCAGTTGTTATTTCACGCTCTGGCCACTTGTCTGTTCATGTGTCTCAGCCCTCTGTATTTCCTTTGTTCATGGACCTGTTGTAAGTTTAACTAGTGCCAGTATTGATTCTTTTTGGGCAGAAGAAGATGCTCCCCAGCCCCACCCGCTGCTGTTGGTCGGTCTGGAAGCTGGATATCGACTGACAGATGGAGGGTGGCATTGTGAGGTTCTGGTGGAGGATGTCTGGGTTGATTGTGTTAAAGGCCGCGCTGAAGTCTACAACCAGGATCCCTGCTTATGTCCCTGCATGGTTGAGATGGTGCAGGATGAAGAGTAGGTCCAGGTTGACTGTATCTTCTGCCATTACGTATTCCCAGTAGGCAAACTGCAGGGGGCCTGTGGTGTATTGCGGGTGTTTCAACACCAGTCGCTCAAAGATTTCATGACTCCAGAGATCAGGGCAATAGGTCAATAGTCATTTAATCCTGTGAGGGTGGTTCTTGGGAACAGGGATGATGGTAGAGTTTCTGAGGCAGGTGGGGACTTCAGTTTTAGAGACTTTTTGAGTATATTAGTGATGATGGGGGGAGGCTGATCAGCACAAGTTTTTAAGTAGAATGGCGAGACACTGTCTGGGCCCAGAGCTTACATCACTCAAAGATGCAGGAATGCCCTTTTGACATCTTCCTCTTTGACCTCAGGTGACGGTGGAGTTGGAGAGGACGGGGTTGAGGAGATGCTGGAGGAGGGTCTGAGGGGGCCTTTTGTGAGAGTGAGGCGTAAAAGTCTGAGGAACGTATCTGCAAAGGAAGTGATTTGATCCCCTGCTAGGGAGGGGGGTTGATACGAAGTGGAGGAGAGGTCCTGTAGTTTGTTATGGAATGCAGACTTCTCCCTATTGAAGAATTATCATTTGTGGAGAAACTGCTTATTTTGTCACTGAAGTGTCTGTTTGCTGACTTAATCTCCTTTGTCAGCTTGTTTCTGGTCTGCTTGTAGAGGGCCAGCTCTCCACTCTGGAAAACTTCTTCTCTGATCCCTCAAATGTGAGGAGAACCATGGTTTGTTATTGTTGAAGCTGCAGATGGTCTCAAGGTGTGTTCCCATTGAACATGAATGTGGCAGGATGAGCATCAGAGTTACACGATATCCCTATGCACAGGAGCAGCACAGGAGCAATGCAATAAGTGATGCAACAGAGGCAATTCTAGCGATTTTGGCGATTAAAGTGAAGCGAGAGCGACACAACACCAGTGATGCATGCGGCAGTTGTGGGAGTAGAAAAAGCTGAACTTTTGTGTCTTGTCGCGCCACGACAACCAATCAAGAATTGGACGTGGCTGTGACTTGGGGTGAAGCACTGCGGTGGAGACGAAGCTGTTTTCATTCAAGACAAGCTAATATTGGTGGTCTGTGGTCGGCCTGATTTGTATGACTCAACCAATTATTACTACCCAGACAAGTCCAGAAAGCCTGGAGAACAGTGAGGAAACTGGAGTGGCAGTTAAGTGAAAGCATCACTAGATGGCGCCGTTGTGCTACTGCATTTCTCTGGCTTGTCGCCTGCTGTGCGAACTGCAGGTGATAATGTCCGGCGAGCGACAGCGAGCAAAAGTGGCGCCATTCATGTTCAATGTGAACGCACCTTTAGTCTGCACACACGTCTTCACAGAGGCTGATGTATGATGTCACTACATCAGTTAGTTGTAGAAATGTCCTTAAATGTCACTTAAGTAAAAATATGGAATTAGATCTGATTAAAAAGCAATGGAAATATACTTCTGTTTATGCACCATCCTAAGTGTCATCGTTATGTACATTTATGCTTTGACTTTTCTTTTTTTACAAGACAGGACCAAACTCTATTATACATTCAGGTGTCAGCCTGCTGTCTAGATCTGTCGCCCACTATTGTCATTTAGGGCACTCTGACCTAAATACACAACACCCAAGCCCCCAAACTGTTCAACAGCTGAAACAAGCAAAAAATAGAGAAATAAAAAAAAAAATTCTTACAGTAACTGCAGTTTCCAAATGTTTACAGTTTTGTTAAAAGAAGGTGATGTAATGCAACAGTAAAGCTTCCTCAAGCTCAGGATTTTAATTTTTTTCAAATGAGGCTTGCAGAAAATTTCAAATGAGCAGTTTTTTCCCCCACAAAATAAACAAAAACACTTCATTTTTAAATATTTGCTATGCTGAGCTTTCTGCTATTCGATACCTTAAGCCAAATTTAGGACTTTTTTAAATGATGTTCCTCGAGATAATCGGAAGATGCAGCAAGTTTCTTGCGAAGCTGCTAATTCCGATTTCAACTTTTCCAAATTGGTTTGCAAACATATACGGAAGCAATACGCTTCCATAAACATGACTTCAAGATTTATTTATTTTTGCAATGGACCAACCTAAATCAGCGGAGCATTTTGGAGCGGCCATAAAAGTATACATGATTTAAAGTGTTTGTTGCTAACACAAATATCTCGCCCTGTAAAAATCTTGATTCCAAACTGAACTCTGAATTTTGCTGCCATGGACCTACTTTTTTTGCTCTACCCTGGTTATTCCCATTCAGTAATTCCATGTTTCTCTTTGAACTTTGGGTATTCTCAACCCACGTTCAGCCCAATACCTGGCCATCGTCGGCACAATGTTTTATTGTTGTGTTTTTATCCCAGACTTCTGAATCATATAAATCTCATCTATACCTAGAAGGAAAAAAAAAACAGTTAAACACACATGGTAGCAGGTAATATTGTGTGCCATGAAGACTCTTGTCTGTGTAACACTGCACCTCTTCTGCTTTTCCTGCAGGGTGCGCCCTCTGTCCGAGTCTCTTAACGACCTCTTTAAGGAAGTGTCCCTGCTGCGCCACCGTATCACAGAGCTCTCTCATCGCCTAGCAACACTGGAGCCCTTCCTCCGTCGCCACGGTTACCGAGGGGATGAAATGAAAGGGGCAGGAGGTGACAGCAGGCCACAGAGTCTTCACGGGGAGGCCGCCAGTCTCGCCCGGTACGCCCCTGAGGGCACAGTGAGGGGGAGCCGGATGGTGAGGAGGAGACGGGTGAGGGTCCTCAAGAACAGGGGCGCTGGTTCAGGCTGAGGGACAGAGGACTAGACTGAGGGAGGAAGGGAAGAACACAGAAAGCTATGTATAATGATGACTGAGGGAACTGTGGACAGAGACTCATATGCAACCCAGAAATCATGAGTTGTGACTGTGTGACTTAACAAAGTCAGTAATACTCTCTATATAAGTATTTAGGGCATGGCACTTTACTTTTATCGCCCACATCAGTCTGCTTTACCCCAATCGGTTCCAGCAACCAGGTAAGAGCCTGCAGCAACTTATCTAAGGTTGAGTTGTTTTAAAGTGTTCAGATGTAGCAGGTTCTTCATTCACTAACATAATCAAAACAAACAAACTACTAAAGTACAGAGAGAACAAGTGACGGCTAAAAGTGTGACAAGATCAATATTTAAGGCTGATCTGGAAGGAAATTTGTACCTTTCCTGTCGCCTGGTTACTACAAACATTTCTTTCCTTTTCATTTTTTTAAAGAGTTTTACCTTTCAATATGTAATGTATGTTGTAATGTTTTACATTTTTGCATAATAAAAATGTAATTATGGACGTGATAATAGGTGGTTACCATCAAATAGTCTCTGTTCTGTTTGTTTTAGCGAGACAACAAAGACATCAAGAAAAGTGAAATTCTGTTATAGATTATTCTCTGAAGTTATGTCACCAACAAACTGAATGCATTCATTTCATTTTGACCAGTTGCTTTTCATTCAATCAAAATGTTCCAAATATGTTACCACGGTTAGAGTTAGGGTCTTCCAATGATTACCTTTTAAAAGGTCAGCAGGTTTACATAGCTCTAGTTTTTTTTAACAACAACATAACAGAAAAAAACTCTGAAACAAAAACAAATAGAAATAAAAAAAATCCATAAAGTACATTGCAGTATATGAACACACAATTTTCCACCAGCAAAAACTGTATTCCAACATTAGCACACACATATTTCAGTATCAAGGCATCCTTGCAATATTAACAGTAAAAACTGTCAAGTTTGTCGCATGTTGGGTCATGATGATTTATTTAGAAAATAAAAATAGATTTATGAGATGGTAGGGATACAGGAACCAGGAACGTGGCAAAGATGAGACCAGAACAGAGTAGATTGATGGAGGACCTGACGACTGGTAATGGCTGAGCTGACTGAATATACAGTATAGGAGGGGAGACGGGAGGAGCAGCAGGTGGGGCAAATTAACACAGGAGAGAGGAGTAAAAGGCCATAAGCAGAGGGAAAGGAGGGCAGTGAACTGGCAGGGGCAGAGGGAGAACTGAATCTAAAGGAAACATGAAGAATGGCCAGAGATGAAGGAATAACCTAACTAAACTAAGGCTGGGTGGGCAGAAAGAGATCGACCGATAAAAGGTTTTTAAGGCCGATACTGATACTGATTATTTTCACATCAGGCAAACCGATACTCGATACGTGAGGCCGATTTTTTTTAAATTTTTTTTTGGACCGATTCTTGTAGCAGATATTGCTTTTTCTTCTTCCATTTATATGAGAAAAATGACACAATGATAACGAATGTTACACAACTGTCAATTTAAAACACAGTTTTTACAAAAGTTTCCCGCCTCTGGCCAGATGTTGAAATCACACCAGTGTTGTGCATTGGAGAAGAGGAAAAGCATCTGCTGCTGCTTAATCTGATCGTGACAGACCAAGCGTTTTGGATATGGTGGGACAATTTCTGTAGTAGAGGATATTTTCTCGTCTCCTGTACAATTTGCTGCGACATGACATCTGATGCCGGACGTGAAGCAGTTATCATGTTTATCTGTGCTTCAGCATCTTCAGTGGTAAGGCACACCAACCTATCAGCTCGGTGCTGGTGATAAGACATCTGCCAGCACAATGTACTTTCCTGGCGTATAAATCGGCTCAAAATTATTGCGTTGCAACGGCAACATCACGCTGGATTCTGGGCGACATGTCATTAAGGTTCTTTTTTCTGATCGATATGAGGGGTTTTTGATCCGTCTCAACAGTAAAGGTTGGTAGTCCGTATGCATAGCTGGGAAACTTTCCACAACCAAACACTAGGCCCAAAGTCTCTTTTTCAATTTGAGCATAGCGTTGCTCAGTTTCCGTCATTGATGTGGATGCAGATGCGACAGGTTGCCATTTATCTCCGTTCATTCGAAGCAGCACGGCTCCCAAGTCATCTGTTGAGGCATCTGTGGAAATTTTTGTTGGCTTTGATGGATAAAAGAATGTGAGGACTGGTTCTGTAGTTACAGGTTCCTTTAGTTTTTTTCCACTCTTTTTTTATGTCGGGCTGTCCACTCAGACTCTGTAGACTCTGTAGACTCTGTGCTGTAGCAGCCCTCGGAGGCATGCTGTCTCAGAGGTAAGATTAGGAATGAACTTACCCAGAAAGTTGATCAATCCCAGGCGCGCAAGACACCTTTTTTGTCAGTGGGTGGAGGCATATCCAACATGGCCTGCACTTTTGACTGATCTGATTCAACCCCTTCACTTGAGACCCTGACTCCCAAGAAGGTCATCTCGATAACGCCAAAGACGCCAAAGACGCCAAAGACTTGTCTCTCTTCAGCTTTAGTCCATTCTTTTTGACTCTCCATAAAAGTTTCTACAGCCTGTCATCATGTCGTTGTCTTGTTTTTCCCCAGACTACCAGGTCATCTATGTAGACTCTTGTGCCTTTCAGTCCCTCTATTATGGACTCCATTGTGCTGTGGAAGATCTCTGGTGCTGATTTCATGCCAAATGGGAGCGTTGTGAAACAGAAACGCCCAAAAGGTGTGTTGAAGGTAGTGTACCTGCTGCTTTCTGGATCCAGTCTCAGTTGCCAAAATCCATGTGAAGCATCCAGTTTGCTAAAAAAAAAACTTAGCACCTGCCATTACGCGCATTATTTCTTCTCTCTTTGAGGTCTGGTAATGTTCTCTTTTAATATTTTCATCAAGATCATTTGGATCAAGGCAGACTCTCAGCCTCTCACTGTATTCTTCTTCTTGACACATTTGATGGAGTTCACCCAGTCTGTGGGCCCTTTTACACATTCATTTGAGTCATTCTTTCAACCTATTTTTTCAAACCAGCCCTGAGAGGAGCAGGCACTCTTCTCGGTGCATGCACTACAGGCACAGCATCATCTTTGAGCTTGATTTTGTAAGTGTACGGTAATGTTCCATGTCGTCTGAAGAGGGAGGGAAGTTACTGTACTTCCTTCGTGTTGTTGGTCTTCCAGTCTAATTCCTTGTTTCACTACTTTCATGCTGTCTGTATTAATCTGATAGATCCTCTTTACCAGTCCTCAGATGTTTTGTCTCTAAAAGCGACTCATGTCCATTAGGTACAATGGTGAGCAAAATGTTATGCTGTCTGCCTTTTGCAGTCACTTTAGGTCTGCACCCACCTTTTGTTTGTATTTGTCTCAGAGGCATGACTTTTTCTGACAGTCTTTTAGGCTTCTCACTCAGGGCATTGACATCCTTCTCACTGATCAGGTTAGCTTTGGCCCCTATGTCAATTTTAAATGCAACAATTGTCCCATTGACTAGTGGAGCGATCCATTTGTCATTTGTGACTGTACTCACAGTTTGGCCACAATTCTTTTTCATGAGGACTGTGTGCTGATATCTTCACCATGTGACACATTCTTAATAAAAAAAATGTATTTCCTCGCTGTCATCTGACTCTTCCTGCACTGGATGTACTTGTCCTTTTTTCTTGGAGAGGCACATTTTTGCATAATGGTTTTGTCCTTTACATTTTTACACTTTTTACGCGTAGGCAGAACATTGTCTTGGTCAATGTTTTTCACCACATCTCTTGCAAGTGAACATCTCATTATCACTAGTTTTGTTTTTGTTGTCATATTTTTTTCATTTGCTCCATGGCTTTCTTTTCATTGTCACAGCATTTACTGCCTCATTTTCTTGTTGTGCCAGTCCTTGAGCTGGCTCTCTAAAGCCGGGCATACACTGTATGTTTTTTTTTTGCCGATTCTTCAGTTGTGAGAGAACTTTTTGGATCGGGCTGAGTTTCAGCTGCATCGTGCATCCTGCTGGTGTAGAATACAGGGAGTAACGAGGAGCGATTAGCCTCTCATGCCCACCTCCCGATCAGGAATTGTACGGTCGGATGAAAATCAAACAAGTTTGAAATTCAGTCGGTCCTCATGAGGTGATCGTGAGCGCGTCCTGCTGTTGAAGCAGATCTACGAGCCAATTTCCCCCAACCTCGAACACTGTGCAAACAAGGGAATTCTTCTTCTTCTCAGATGAAAACATAGAAGTGGAGAGAAGCATGGCTGCGATACGAGTGATGTGGAGTCAAACTACAGAGGAGCAACTCGTAGAATTGCCAAGGAAGTGTGTTTCATTCTAGTGAGCCTCTTTTTCCTTTTCTACTTTCTACGTTTGGCTTCCAGATTGACGACTCCGACAGGCGCCATCTCTCTACAAGGCTGAGTCCGACGTGTGGTTTTTAGACGTACAGTGTGAGCAGTCAATTCAATTTGTTTCAATTCAATTTTATTTATATAGTGCCAATTCATGAAACATGTCATCTCAAGGCACTTTAAAAAGTCAAATTCAATCAGATTATACAGATTGGTCAAAAAAGTTTCCTATCTAAGGGAACCAGTTGATTGCATCAAAGTCCCGACAAGCAGCATTCACTCCTGGGGAAGCGTAGAGCCACAGGGAGAGTCGTCTGCATTGTCCATGACTTTGCAGCAATCCCTCATACTGAGCAAGCATGAAGCGACAGCGGAAAGAAAAACCACCCATTAACGAGAAGGAAAACCTCCAGCAGAACCGGGCTCAGTATGAACGGTCAACTGCCTCGACCGACAGGGAGTTAGACAAGAAAGAGCAGAGACACAACAGACAAAAAAGCGCAGAAGCACACATTGATCCAGGAATCCTTTCTATGTTATATGGTAATAGTGGATGATCTGTCTCCCAGCTAACAGCTAACAGCTAACAGAACGCCAGACCAAGTGTGAAGAAAAAAAGAGAGAGAACAAAAAGTTATAAGCTGAAATAACAACAAGCAATGCAAATTGGAGAACAGTAGAACTCAGGAGAGAGAAAAATAGACCCTGATGTTCTCCAGTAGCCTAAGCCTATAGCAGCATAACTATTGCTCTTTAAAAGCCCTCCAACGTCCAGGACCAGGTGGTTTCATAGAATCCATCTTGCTGTGTTGCTTCTTATTCTTTACCCATCTCCTGGTACCATGCAACATTCCTATTCATCTGTGAATACAACATTCATACGTCCTCTTTATGCTAGCTTCAGCTATCTTATTTCTGAATCCCCCCACCACCTTTTTAATGACATTACTCAGGTGAAAGTAAAAAATACAGTGCAGTAAAGCTACTCCTAAAACACAAGTAAATATAACTAAAACAATACTTCAAACAATAGATAGGCTCTTAATTGTGTTATTACTGTTTCAAAATAAAATAAAATACAGTTAACCTCAAAATCATTCTTAACTTTGGCTGATTTAAAAAGTAGTTTCGTCTAACCCAGTTGGTTGAATGATAGGGAATGAGTAGGGCATATCTGAAAATATAATAAAAAGCATTTCCAATATGAAAAGAAATGATATGCTTTAATTTACATGTAAATTATTTATACCCTTATTATGTATACCTCTCCCAGTAATCAGTGGAAAAATCTTTTGGCCTTGGAATCAAACCATCATTGCTGACTAGGTCGGGAGGCCTCTTTGCCACCAGCCTAATCTTCCTCCTAAGATTCTTACCTGAGGACTTGGGCTGGATAATTTAAAGATGTTAATATTACTTCCAGTCGAATATGATATATGATATAATCAAATTAACAGATTTCCTAAATCTGTCAGCGGTATGAATTATTTAGTCTTTACTGTGACTACTTATCACCTCCTATTAATATGCCAATAATACAAAATATGGAAGTGATAAAAGTGTCTAAAGTTACTTCTTCGATTATTTAATGGCCCTGTGTTGCCACACATCATGAAATAACTTCATCAGCCAGATCAAACAATTAATGGCCGGGGTATCACTGCCCCGGTCATCACTTCAGCCGCACGTTAACCAATCACACGTCACAATATGTTTAATGAGCCATGGTGGCTGTTAATGAATTCCTCATTTTAATATTGAATCATATATACAATCAAAAACTGACACATTTATTTATCCATCCATCCATCCATTTTCCAAACCGCTTAATTCCTCATGGGGTCGCGGGGGGTGCTGGTGCCTATCTCCAGCGTTCACTGGGCGAGAGGCGGGGTACACCCTGGACAGGTCGCCAGTCTGTCGCAGACATTTATTTATATAAAATGATATTTTGATCATGACTTGTATAAACGTGTAAACATTCAGTTAATTCAATTGTGGCCCTTATGGCCCTTTGTTTATGATTTTCAAAAACAAAACAGTTCTCCCCTGCCCATACATCCATACATAATCCTACTAGGTCCAACTAGTTTGATCCCATCTAGAACATTAAGAAATCCCCATGTGACCTCTGACCTCTCATTCTTAACCCCCCTGCACCAGTCCGGTTTGAATCCCAGCATGGCTCTAGCGTCCCATGCTGCCGTGTTTCTGCCACAGGGTGTCAGCACTCGCCTGCTGCTGTGCTCAGATGTGACACTAACTCCTGATCTTCCTGGTTCCTCTCAGCTAAAGTCAGGAGTGGCCCTTTCACACCCAGCAGGGTGTGGGCGTGCTTGTTTTCTGATAACATAACTGTAGCCCACGGTTTCCTTTTTTTTTTTTTTTTTCTATCAAGATGCTGTGTGCATGTTTGTGGGCACAGATGTTAAAGTTTACGCCTTCATTAAAACTTCGCCAAGTGTTTCTACAGCAACCAGCTCCTCTCTCCTCCTCTCCTGCAGGTTGTCACCCTCTCCGCTACGTGGCACACTCCTCAACCTGCAGCTTCCCTTCTTCCTTCACACTAATCTGTGCATCTTGCCCTCCCACTCCTCCACTCTCTCCCTCCTTCCTCCACGCAGCTCGGTGTGGGCGTTAAGCTCAGGCTGTTCTTTCCATTTCGGTACTGTATTGTCAATGCATTGTTGCATCCGATCCAGCGAGGATGCTGTGGGAATACTGGATAACTCTGTCTCTCTTTCTTCATCCCTCCTCCCTCCCATCCCTGGGAAAAAGAGCCAGTTGCTAGGTAACAGTTAATTGTCAAGAAGCAGCTACATGTGTTTCGCCGCATCCTGAGCTTGTTGGGTGTGTGTAGGAGCCGAACGAGTGAGCAAAATGAAGAGTTTTCCTTCCATCCTTTGAGAAGATGATGAAAGTTTGGAAACAGATCAAAACACCTCACCTTGTTCTCTGTCAGCACCCTGGACTGCAGATGTTGAGAAGTCCCCCACCCAATCTGTGCGCAAGGCACTGGTACTTTTTTCCAACCTTCTGGTTTCTTTAAATAACTCCTGTTGCTGGACAAGGCTTTCACAGTGAAGGGTGAGTCTGAGGAGTGAGTGAGGTTCGGGAGCTTTGATCTGTGCTTCTCGGCTCAGTTTGCATCACTTTCCCTCTCCCTCAACAGATCGACTATCTCTCCCTCTCTGTCTGTTTTACTCAAACACTCCTGTTTGCTGTTGGAGAGTCTTCCTTAAAGAGAGCCGAGCTTATTGTAACAGACAGAGAGGAGCGAATGAAACACGAAAGAGCAAAAGATGACAGCTATTATCCCCTGGAACTTTTACCACAACCCTTTATTCCCACACCTCTCTGAAAGTGTAAAACGTGAATTAAAAGATGCAATCATTTCAAAAAATAATGAGAGACATTTCTTCTATTCATGTTCATATAAATGATCTATTAGGCTTATTTTTTATTTATAAAAATTAAACATTTGGTAAAAACAAATTTTAGTGAAAATCTCTGATAAATGTGTATTAAATATTTAATAAACCAGTTTTTAATAAAACTGCAAAAACTCAAAGTGACCATTGCCAGCAATAATGAATCACTGTGTGTGTGTGTGTGTGTGTGTGTGTGTGTGTGTGTGTGTGTGTATATATATATATATATATATATATATATATATATATATATATATATATACATAGAGAGAGAGAGAGAGAGAGAGAGAGAGAGAGAGAGAGAGAGAGAGAGAGAGAGAGAGAGAGAGAGAGAGAGAGAGAGAGCGAGATTGGCTCTCACTTGCTAATTTTGTTTTGGATTTAAAATGATGTCTAATTTATAATTCACACAGCAACAGCAGATTATGTGAAACATATTTCCGTTTTATTAATTTATGACTGTTTAAACTTGATGGCAGCTGCATGTGGTAAATGTTCACCAGGTCTTACTGAGGGTACAGACAGGCTGCTGTTCAGGTTAAATTGAGAAAAGACTAATCGCTTCTAAAAGGAAACAAAGAACAGACTGAATGATGTTGAGGCAACCGTCAGATGGACTCTGGAGTGGGTCTGGAAAAGCTCCTTAATGAAGCCCGGACCGCCATGGTCCCGCAGACAAAATGGCAACTCAATCAGGCAAAGAAAAAAAAAGAGGTTTTGCCCGTTTTGTTAAGACAAGGTTCTAATTGTGAAGTGAAACGTGTTGGGTATACAGTCAGAGCAGTTTAATTACAGAAATATTTGCTGCATTATGAAATAAAAGAACAAAGATGGTGCCACGCTGCTCAGCAGATTTCTATCAAGATGGAATAAAAACACTACAAGCTTCCTAAAAGTATCCAGAATTTTGTTAGAGAAAAGTGTACAGCTCCAGTCATTATTTATACAGGCTCAAAAACACATATATGCATAAAACCCACTTTTATTTGGATGTCTCTAAACAAGCTGCATTATCTGCATAAATCTTTTTCAGTGAGCTTCTGGCATCATTTTGTCTCGTTGACGACCTCTTTTTGTTAGAATTAGTGGAGTTAATGTAAATTAGTTGGTTTCATAGCACAGACCCACATTTAGAGTCATAGAGTAGAACGTCTCAATGAGGTTGATGCATGGGAGACCATTCAGAAACTTTAACGTTAGCCTTCCCAGCCAGGTTCATGTGCATTTAAGATCATTGTCACCGAAGTGTTTCACACGTGTCTGACCCAAGCGGTCCCCATGAGATGGAAGAACGTGGTTGATGTTCTGTATTTGGGAACCATCAAGGCTCAAACCACTCATAAACTGGATCCTGCTGAAACACCACAGTAAATCTAACATCATCACAGACTGAGTGGGTGCTGACCAATAAAGCAGATCCTGGCCAAAAACGACCAACTCCAGGCACCATTACAATTTAAAACTGTATGCACCAGATGCCAAACGCCTTCTGGATTTAAAAGAAACCCATTGAGCTGTTTGGCTACAATGACAAAAGTATGTCAAGCATGGTGCAGCAGCACCATGGTGAGGGTCAACAGTCGTGCATCTTTCAAAGAGGATAGAACAATGAAGAAGAGGGACTGCCTCCACACTCTTCAACATCGTTGAAACCTAGACAGAGCTGTGAGACCCAACAGGACAGAGAACCCAGAAGAAACAAAAAAGCAGGTTTTGGAATTGATAGCTTTAGATTGAAGCTCCTGGAATAACATTGGAAACTTATAAGCTCTGCTGAGAAGTTGACGGTTTGAGTGAGCTTCTCCATTTCTGATGAGAAGAGTGGTCAAAATGAGTTTTTTATTTATATATATATATATATATATATATATATATATATATATATATATATATATATATATATATATATATATATATATATATATATATAATAAAGGGACCACTTAAACAACACAATGTAACTCAAAGTCAATCACACTTCTGTGAAATCAGTTTCACCTGCTGTTGTACAAATGGAACAGGTAGAAACCCCCCCCAATAAAGGAGTGGTTCTGCAGGTGATGACCACAAACCACTTTCTCAGTTCCTCTGCTTGCTGCCTGATGTTTTGAATGCTGGCAGCGCCTTCACTCCAGTGGCAGCATGAGACGGAGTCTACAACCCACACAAGTGGCTCAGGTAGTGCAGCTCACCCAGAATGGCACATCAATGTGAGCTGTGGCTAGAAGGTTTGCTGTGTCTGTCGGCGTAGTGTCCACAGCATGGAGGGGCTGCCAGGAGACAGGCCAGTAGATCAGGAGACGTGGAGGAGGCTGTAGGAGGGCAACAACCCTGGAGCTGGACCGCTACCTCTGCCTTTGTGTAAGGAGGAACAGGAGGAGCACGTTCACCCGTTCCCTAGACCTGAATCCAATTCAGCACATCTGGGACATTATGTCTTGCTCCATCCACAAACGCCATGTCGCATCACAAACTGTCCAAGAGTTGGCAGATGCTTTAGTCCAGGTCTGGGAGGAGATCCCTCAGGAGACCATCCGCCACCTCATCAGGAGCATGCCCAGGCGTTGTAGGGAGGTCATACAGGCACATGGAGGCCACACACGCTACTGAGCCTCACTTTGACTTGTTTTAAGAATATTACATCAACGTTGGATCCACCTGTAGTGTGTTTTCCACTTTAATTCTGAGTTTGGCTCCAAATCCAGACCTCCGTGGGTTAATAAATTAGATTTCCATTGATAATTTTTGTGCAATTTTGTTATTAGAACATTTAACTATGTAAAGAACAAAGTATTTAATAAGAATATTTCATTCACTCAGATCTAGGATGTGTTATTCTAGTGGTCCCTTTTCTTTTTTTGAGCAGTGTATATATATATATATATATATATATATATATATATATATATATATATATATGCAAACCATTACACCCCCAACCCACCACCACCAAATGAGGGGCAAGTGAATCCTTCACCTCCCCAAATACCAATGCCGTTGACGTTGTGAACTGCGGCCCAGAACTGTGAGTGGAAAACATGCCAGCTGGAGTATTTGCTGTGGAGCAAACAAAACCACAAAAACATTTGATAGCTTTAGCGTTTGAATATTGTCAGAAATAACCCAAGTCTCATTTTGTTTGCATTTTACAAGGTATCTGAACATTTAAAAAAAAGCAGGACAGATATGACAGAGCAAAGTCAGCAGAGAACAAAAGGCAGACTCGGTTAAGATTTCTTGTTTTTTATTAATACTCAACACCTTTATTCCAAAGAGACAGAATAATAATATTTCTCAGCACTTATTTTTCACATTGAATGTGTTTAATCTCGTTTTCAATATTACTAAATATTCAATCAAGTCTGAAATACTCTCTTCACACAAGTAATATCTCTCCATACAAAAGAATGCAAGGATGAACTAGAGTTTTCTTGTATTTACACTTTTCACAATCTGTACAGCTCAGGGATGGAGTTCAATCCTCTGTGGCAAAACGCAAAAAACACACAAGAACTTTTTTACTCCTTTTTTTAGACAAAGAGGGGAAAATAGACCAGCTCTGTAAAAATTGTCAATTGTGCTTTCTGTTTACCAGTAAACTAAGGTCCTGTACATTTTTTTTCTTTGAGAAAAACAGCCTTCATTTTAGACCAAATCAAGAACAAAATTAAAACACAGACCTTCACTCATTAAATATGTGCACTAAGTGTAATAATAAATCATTGCACAATTCCTGGCCTGAAGTCGTTACAAAAGCACTTTTGTTGATGGGATGTCGACTAATCAAAGATTTATCCCAAATAGATGTACTCTATTAATTTTTTTACAGTTATTATCAAAAGTCCATGAGCGTGAGGTAAGGTATTTACATCTGGTTTTATTGTACATAAACAGTTGTCTCATTCACTCTGCCTCTCTTCCATATGAGCACACACAGAGGTAATCAAGCGTATGTATTCAGGCACATACAATAACAAATAATGAGAGTTTTTACTTGTAAAGGCAGAAAAGCAAGAAAAGCAGTTGATATGAAAAAGAGCCACTTCGTTAGTGACAAAGGATCAACCAAGACCTTAGCTTTGAAGGAGAGCATTAAACAGTCGAGAAAACCTTTTTCCATCTGAAAAACATTTCTTTGATTAATTGAGCCATATTTATGTGAACATCAGCACAGATTTTCGTCTTGGATTGGTGTTTTCTCCTCTCGCAGGAAAAAACAAAATCAAACACTCCCACACACGTCTACAGAACTACAAGGATCATCGGCGTCAGTGAAAGTGATAAGATTTCAAAAGTTGCTCAAAAACACGCATCGCTTTCGGGCTGAAAGTCAAATAAATAAAAATAAGTAAAAGGAACACATACATGCAAACCCATACAAATACTAGAGACCCTAAGTATCATACATACTGACTTGTCAGCCAAGAGAAGAAAAGTCTACAAAGGTTCTGATCGAGCTTTACAAGCTAATATCCATTCAGTCACACATTGTGCTTCTGTTTTAGATTTAGTGTGGGCAAAATGACTGAATTTACATGTTTAATGGCAAAAAGAGACCGAAAACCTAGTTTTGTTTGCTTTTACTATTGGTAATTTTAGATTTGGTAGGCGACAAAATCCTAAAATCTCCCCTACTTGCTTGTACAACACATTCTTCTGGTTTCCCCAAATAGTCAGCAGCTGATTTGATACATAAAGGAATCTGGACTTGAAGCCAAATTTCTTCTTTTAACAACATCTCAGCTTTACAGCGCAGCAAATGAGAGGTATGCGGGAGCGATCAGTGCATCGCCATGTTTATGGAAATAACCCGTTGCCCCTTTACTGAACGTAAAATATAAAGGAAAACAAACAGCTTGCCAGGCTCCGTCCAAAGGTATTAAAATGTCTGCACCAGCACTATATTTCAGTGAGGAGGTTGCCATGTTTTATTTTTAAATGAATTAATTTAAAGAAACATTTAAGGAATAGCTTATATTCCAGGCCTAACTTAACCTGACCCTAGCCAGATTGATGTCGCTCCGCCTAGCTTCACTCACATCCATCTGGGACCTCTCCCATAGAGAGTGATTTCTCCAACCAATTTTATTGTCCAGCCAATCAGGACGCAGGGCTGGAGTTTCATAGATGTGACGTAGTGGAGACGCGACCATGACGTGAGACTGTTTTGATAGCAATGGCGGCTCGCATCGAGGAAGCAAGCGTTAACATTGATGCTGCTATTTCTTCCGTGTTGTCCAATCTACCTAATATTGTTTCATTAAAAGAACATCAGAGAACGGCTCTGAAGGCTTTTGTTGGTGGAAACGATGTTTTCGCCCTTCTCCCAACTGGATTTGGCAAGTTTTGTTTTCCGGGGTGCGCCCGCGGCGGAGCGGTTAGCGCAAACCATATTAGGAGGCCTTTAGTCCTCAACGCGGTCGGCCCGGGATCGACTCCGACCCGCGGCGCTTTGCCGCCTGTCTTCCCCCCTCTTCCTGTCAGCTCACTGTCAATAAATCGCGTGCCACTAGAGCCGCAAACACGTTAAAAAAAAAAAGTTTAGTTTTTTCCTGCGTCGCTCTCACAGCGTCACGGGTTGGCTTCGGTGTGAGTGGTTGAAATAGCACGTCGATAAAGATGACAGACAAGTGGCTTATCTAATCATATGCAAGGATTTTTGATAAGGCCCAGCCTTCTGAAACGCCATTCCTATGGATCAGTCCCAGATGGATGAGTGGAGCTAGGCGGAGCGAAATCTATCTGGCTAGGGTCAGGTTAGGCCTAACTAACATGGCGACTATAAAACCCTTTGGTTCTTCACTGGTTTAAAAAAAATAATTCTTGTTAAAAAACTGACCTGTAATTTCATCTGTACTTTGATATTTTCAAATAATTTTTTCATACAGTTCCAGTTTATGTTTGCAGTCTGGTGAAAAATTTATTTTAATAGCAGTATTTTTCAAATCTGGATGTGTTAAAAAATGTGTATGGAGAAATATTTATATTTCCATCCATCTGGTTTTGCAGGTCCCATATATAAAGCCTGAACCCCCCCCCCCCCCCCCAACACCCCACCCCAGAGTTACTGTCATAAATTCACAGTGACGTTCTTTTTTCACATTTCATAAATTGGCCATAGAAACACTGAGAACTCTGGAGTTAGAGTCTGGTACAGCAGGGGTTCCCAAAGTGGGGCTCGGGACCCCCCGGGGGTCGCGAGACACCTCTTGTGGGGTCATGAGATGATTTGATACTGATGTGCGTCAAACTGATACCAAAGTATAACTTTATAAGATTTTCAGCATTCCTAATTTTAAATGAGGAAGGCTGCACGTTTTTGTAAGAGTTCTTATGAAAAACTACAGTTTCACTCTTGTAATTTCCCCCCAAAAGGGGGTGACTAGTCTGTGGTACTGTTATTTTGTGGTACTGCAGAATCAGTGGACAGATGCATCACAAGCATTTTCTACAACTAGCTCTTGAATTCAAAAATACAATGAATAATAAAACATCTTTACAGTGATTTGTTGAGCACTGGTAATGTTGCATTTAAACCTGTTCATCAGCTACATATTGTCCAAAGTTTTTCCCAAAATTAAACAAATGTTTTATTGACTCTACAAAATGGCAGTAGGTCAAATTTACTACAGCGGTAACTCTCACCCTCGTTTTGTACCCACACGTTACCAACTAACCTAATTCTATGTTGTGCCCTTGCAACCAATATGTACTGATTTATTTCTCTTGGTGGTTAAGAGAATTGTACAACTTTTAAGACTTATGAAAACAATCGTTCATGAACTTGCTCTGTTAATTATTTTAGGAAGATTTATTTTACGCTGTATTCCCATTGATTGGGGTTCTGAGCCTGGTTTGGTTCTGTTTACCTATGAAATATGACAGGTTATGACCCCCGAATAAAACCTCAAATAACTGACAGACCTCCCCCTGACAGATAAGATTTATTTGAATCACATGACCACATACCCCTTATAGTGTGAGAAGATTTTTTTTTTAATTATTTTCAACCATTGGTTATAAAAGAGCATTCAACTGAAACTTGTCACATCATAAAATAAATCTAGATGGCTTGGGCATACTAATGCTAACTTCTGCAGTTAATTTATGAGTTTAAGGTACTGTAAAAAATGCCCGAGCGAAACAGTTACCTCAATATTCCAGCTGTTGAACAGCCTATCTTCTCCTACCTGTCTTTAGTTGGAAGCACATTTAAATCCTGTTTTGCCAAATCGACGTGTTTTTCTTTCTAATTTTGATATGCGGTAAGCTGTAATAAGAGTGACCTGCTGTCAAGCTTGTGTGGTTGGACACATTAAAAATAGGTGCAGTGGATAAGCAAAATGTTATGCCATAACAATTTCTGTTGGTATTGTAAAGATATTAATTACTAAAACCAAAATGACTGGTCATCCTACTGGTGCTTATTCATTTGGTGCAGTAATCATCTCTGGACTGTAGGAGTTACTACCCCAATTGGAGGATTGTAAACTTATTTAACTCTGACCAATCAGTGAACACCCTCTACGTACGCACCGCCACAATGCGCTGACAACAGCATTCTATGGGGTGGATGTTGTTTCTGAGGGAAGAAGACTCAAAGAGGGCAATTTTCAAGTACCGATGAGGTATTTAAAATAACATCAAATAAGGCATGGAGGTGTAAGCGGTTATTTGACAGAAAACTGCATTTTCAACGTCTGTGGTTCATTGGGCTGTGAGAGCGAGAGCGTAACTTGAAGTAGATAACAAGAAGGCTGAACATCAGAACAAAGCTGTTCTGTTTTATCCTTTTGAGCTTCCAATCGCTCTCTGTAATGAAACCTGCTTAATTTAGAAGTGCTGGTCCTGTTTTTCTTTACTGTGATCTGAAAGCTAAAGTAGAGCTACATTTTCTAGCAAATAAACAGACTAATGCTAATATTATCTGTGCCAAATGCTAATATAAAGGTGCTAGAAAAAAATATTTTCAATGCTGTTCTCTTATCTTTATAGTTCTGAAAGAGAAACTGGAATCAACCGAAACTCGTATCGGCAGGTCAAAGCATTACAAAAACGGCAACAAAATGATGCTTGTTGAATCTCTAACAAACACTACAGACACCAACTGAGTGAACATGTTTGAGATAGATTTGGTCTCTGTTGGCCATTAACTAAAGCAAACACCTTTCTAAAGAGTGATTGGAGTCTTCCTTTCCCAGTATGGTGCAACTCATAATATTAGCTTGTGTGTTTTTCAATTGTACAACTAACATGTCCATCATCGGCATATTCAAAATATCTCCAGTGACATTTGGCTCTATAGTTAACTTTGAAACAAAATAATTTATTTAAAATGTATTAGTAAGCTTTAGAAGTACTGGCAGAGTCATTTTACTATCTCCAGACAGAACCAGATGGACTGTTGGGACAGTCCTTCCAGCCTTTATTCCCACGCTGGCATCAGGGAAGCCTCACAATCTTTATGCTCTCCTAGTCGCAGTGCCTTATTATGTCGTTTCCACTAAATATCTCAAATTTGACCCAAAAATACATTTGTAGCAAGAATTTTTGTTCTTATTTCCGAGTCGTGTGTGACCCATTTCTATCTTTGTGCTTCTTCATAAAGCTATTAAGATCCTATTGACACTGGTGGGTTCTTGGTAATTTCATACTGTATAAAGAGCTTAGGATCAATAAATGATTTAAACAAAAGAAGTCCCCTGTAGTTATGTTAAGTGCAGACATAAAAGTAAAGGAATGTTGTAGTATATTTTCTCCTGAACTAATGCCCATGTTCTCTTTCAATTTGTTCATAGCGAGCTTAGTTTTATGGTACCAGATAAATCTCGAACTATAATATCAGACTGATTTCCCATGTATCTTTACTCCCAAATCAGTTGACTGATTGCAAGAGGATCTTCCTATCAAAAGAAAAAAAAGATAGAAAATCAGTGTAAGTCCCTTTAAGGCACATCCAGTGCAAATTGAGAAACCCTTTTGGTGCTGACGAAGCTAGTAACAAAAACTGCAAATCAGTATGATGATGTTGCTTCTGCAGCTGAAAAAACAAAAACAAAAAAAATCACAAATTTTAAAGTACATTTAATGCACTCAGCTTATCATGCCTCTCACATACACTTCACTGCAGTCAAAAGTAAGAAAATTTAAAAAAGTCAAACATGAAGAATTTATAGGAAAGAAGATACAGGAAATCAACAAATATCAGTGAACTGGTAGCCCAGCCTTCTGTAATGTTGGTGAACTAAGAAAGAATTAACATCATACAAATATATAACATGAACTATTTAAATAAATCAAATAATAATAAGAATAAAAAACAATCCAAACCAATCATCATCATGAAACACTAGAATAATATTCAATAATATTATTAACATCATCAATACAATTATTGTTAGTTACCCTGTTACTTCGGCAGAAGTGTAGTTTTCGCATTCATGATTGTATATCCGTTGCTAAACAAAATGTTTCTTTTGGTGTGGACGAACTGCAGGAAGGAGGGAGAGACTGTAAGCATGTGAGTAGAGCAGAGACAGGAGAATTGATCTCACCTTTTCCCACTCCCTCCAACCCTCCCTTCAGATCGCTCAAGCATCGGAGCAGCACCAGAATCCTTTTATCTCATTAAAAACTTGTCTCCCTTCAAACTTTGCCAGACTTTATGTGGCAGTGTCCCTTGAGTTTTGTCCAAAATCCTCACCTTTTAGTAGACCGAGAACAATACACACACTTTCGTGTACCCTCATTCTCTTCACACAGAGAAGTCATTAGCTTGGGTCTTCTTCCCCTCATTTCTTTACCCACTTCATCTTCTCTACCTCTCCCTTTTTTTTCCTCTGCCTTCAGTCTCAGACATCTGACTCAATGCTCGAGAGCTTTTCATAGACGTGTCCATTGGCACCGTTGAAGGGTCTCTGTCCCTGTCCCAGACCTAAATTGTCCCTGCCTCCAGACAGCAGTTTGTTGGCCCCGTGGTGGTTCCCCATGGGCCCTCCCCCCCCACCCAGGCACAGCTCTTTGGGGTATCTTGTGGCCACATTGGACATCACCCCAGCTGTGGCGGACGCGGGTAAATAGGAAGTTGCTCCCATGGAGCTGCGGAAGTCCCCTCCTCCTCGGGTGTTGTTGAGAAGTTGCTGCTGCTGTTGCGGCGTCTGTGGCTTTTTGATGTAGTACGGTTTGGCACCGTGTAATAGACACTGGTCGTCACCGAAGGTTGGGATGAAGGGGTTCTGGTTCACCTTATCTGGGTAGAGAGATTTAGACAAGGAGTAAGTCCCGGCCCCTCTGTTACCACCACCACCACCACAGCCCCCTCCTCCCATCATATTTCTGTCTCTGTCCCTCAGGTCTCTCTCCCCCACTGAACGCCGATGCAGCCCACCCTCTCCTCCACGGAACAAACTGAAGGAGGACCCTCCTGCTGCTCTATCTCCACCTATTCCTCCAAACATGGGAGACTCTCTTTCACCTGAATATCTCTCAAACATGTGCGCGTAAGGACTGGGACCCTCCATGTACCGGTCTTTGTCTTTCAAGCTCACACTTCGAGGCTGGGCAAACTGCCCGCCAGCACCACCGCCAACCCCACCCATGCGACCTGCTCCCTCTCTCTGTAGATCTACAAATGTATCGTAGGAGTGCTGCCTCCGTAAAACCTTCCCACCTGGTCCTAGCTTCCTGCGCTGTGTCTGAGTCTGACTGGGTCCTAGGCTGCTCTTCACACCACTGAACAACATGTTGTTATCCTCACTGATGTTATAAAGGTTGCTTGGCTGTATCTTGCAGGAGTCGCAGCGTTTGCAGAGCGTAGCAGAGCTGGGGCGACTGCCACTCCCCCCAACTCCACTAGCTGCGCACGTGCTGCCTCCTCCTCCACTGTGATGACAAACAGTGTGGCAGTTACGACACTCCCAGTCACCCCCTGCTATGCCTCCACCTCCAAGACCAGAAACTCCTTTCTCCCAGCAGGTATGAGCCTGCTGCCCTGCTGACATTCCACCTAGACCACCTTTGCACTCTGGTTTCTTCCCTTTACTTTTGAGGAAGTCTTCCACAGGCACTAAGCTTTTACAGATACCACCACCACTACCACCGCCTGCACCGCTTCCTCCACTTCCACCCTCCTGCTCCCACTTGGCCTTGCCCTCCTTGGAGCGGAACTGGTCCGCATAGAAATCCCTCAGGTTGTCTTTGTCTTTGCGGAATAAGTAAGGTGAAGAATTAGCCGTACCTCCTCCCCTCTTCCGCTCCAGGGGAGGTGAGACCGGGCGGTGTGCCAGAGGCCCGTGGGGGAAGTGGTGGTGGACGGTGTGGTGGTGGGGTCTCTTCCTGAAGGCGTTCAGCTCTATCTCGTCCTGCTCCCGTCTGACCTTCGCAGAGGCAGGCCTCTTTTTCAGGCTGTCTCTGTACTGCTTACGCCTCTTGGTGCTGCCCTCCAGGTTTCCATAGGTAACCGTGTGCGTGGAGATATCCGACACATCAGAGCGAATGTTCCCATCGTCACCCCCTGAGCCTCCCCCTCCCCCACCACAGTACCTTTCATGTCCCCCGATGAGCCCCGTGCTGGATGCTCCTCCTTTGAAAGAAAACCTCCCATATACATTGCTTCCTTTGAACCCACCCTGATTGGTATCCGCAGAGGTATGGCCTGCGATCAGGTCAAATTTGCTTGTATTCCTGTGAGTCATGGAGGGACGGGGCTGGGTGGTGAAAATGGGGGCTACCCCTCCCCCCAAACTGTCGCCATCGAACATGCCCCCTTCCAACGAGCTAGCGCTGCCTAAGCTACGCGGCCTATTGGGTGGGGGGCCGGACATACCCAGAGCCGAGGCCGGGTGGTGGTGCCGGTAATGGTCCTGGTACAGGTTGTTGTCCTTCAGGGGCAAGTTCCCAAAAGTCCTCTCCACCTCGCTGATGTAGTCACTGAACATGGGGTCCTCTGGAAGGTAAGGTGGAGCAGACTTACAGTCAGCAGGGTGACCCACCAGGCTGTGCCGGTGCTTCTGGATATCATAGATGGCCGCTTCACGGCTGCTGTGGCTATACTCTAAGGCTGCATGCGGAGAGCCATTGACGCCTGGGACTGCAGTCATGTCCTTAGCGGTGCGGAGTAGCCGTAGGATGTTGGAGTGGGTGTTGTTCATGTTCTTCTTTATGGTGGAAGAGGGTGAGTCTATGGTTGATTTGTTTTCCTCGATTTGTACCCCATGGATGCAGCTGTAGATACCCTGGAGAGTGAAAATTGAAGAAAAAAAGGGTAGAGAGAAAGAGAGGGTGAGATAGACCATAGGGGGGGGGAAAGAAAGAGTGAGACAAAATATGAAAGGAAACGGTAAAATGTGCAGGAATAGAAGGAACCAGACGGGTTTCAACAGAAAGAAAGAAAGACATGTACATTTACTCTCTATCAAACAATAATAGGATCCAAGTTCATGAATGCATTATATCATTGGAACAGGGTAGACTATCTCAGCTACAGTCCAAGCCTCGGGAACAGATAACAGACTGTAAATAGACAGTGCAGATCAGTGTCTTGATTGATACCCCATGAAAAGCACAAAGCTTGTGGTTTTGACCACAAATCAATAGGATTAATCAATGTAATCTAAATTCAGATTACACCGTTGCTGCTGCTTGAACACGCAGGAGCTCTACGTGTTTCCTTCCACTAACAATAAATCTATTTTGAAGTTTCTTTTGATTTCCTTTATATATAAAGGACTGATACATTAACATACATCTTTATAACCAAGTCAGGCTTAACATTATGACCACTGAATCAAATAACATATGTCTTTATTATTGGAACTGGTGGTAGGTCGGATTCATTCAACTGAACATTTGATCTGTTATGGATCTGTCAGGAAAAATTAGCAAGTCAAAAGATTTTAAAGTGTTTTAAGTGTTACAAGGGACAGCTTGAGGTCTGCAGTCATCAGTGTCTACGGTCACAGGAAGGAACAATGATGAACTGATGACTGGGTAATGGAGGGCCAAGGCTCAGTGATGTACATGGGGAGTGAACGCTGGCCTGTGTTGTCCAGTCCAACAGATTAGTTATGGCATCTTAAAGTGGTAGTTCATGCTGGTTCTTACATAGAAAGGTGTCAGAATACACATTCAGACAAGGTGTCTGAATCTGCATGGCTGCAGACTAGTCCAGGACCCATGCTGACTCCTGCCCATTGCTAAGGGTATCTATAATGGGAACCTCAGCATCACCACTGGATGAAAGAAACAGGCCTTGTAAGACAGACTCGGCAGTGTGATGGTTTGGGCAAAGTTTGGCTTGGACACCCCGGGTTCTGTCCTCCATGTGGATGTTACTTATACGCATACCTTACCACAGCACACAACACAGACACTGCTGCATCTTGCTGTGAAACAGCAGCGGCATCAAACTTCAGACATTTCTTTTTTATACAGCTGTGATGAAGGAGAGATGTGTCTAAAAGCTGCAGGACAACAGCCTTTAAGGACTGGTATCAAAACCCCTTAAACCCCTGTTGCTAATATTAGTGTGCCAGACACTACATCACAGCTTCCCAGCTCTAGTGGAGTCCAGACCTCAAAGGTTTAATAGTTTTTGGTAGTAAAAACTATTAGAAATGTGGTCATAATATTATGTCTGATCAGTGGGAACTGCTAGGGGCCAATAAAGTGTGTGTGTGGCATTGGACGAATGGTAAAAAGGACCTTTTGGTGTTCGGGAAAGCCTTTCAGTAGTGAGGTCAAGCAGGCGTGACCTCACTACACGCTTACTAGCTGAAAGAATCTGGCCAAGGCGACAGCCAGATCTGAAAGGTTGACGACACACTGCCCACCAGCGAGCGTGCTGCCCGACGTTCCTCCAAGGCGTCAACTTGTCAGAAACAGTTTTTGTCTGTCTCTTAGTCACTTTCCACATCAGTGATGCATTCGTAATTGTTACCCGTCAACTCTTTTTTCTCCCTTTGTATTTTCTTTATTATTTTGGTCTCAGGGTGCGCTGAGGACCGACAGCTGCTCCAATGGGGCTGTCTGTCTTTATCTCTCTTCATCCACTACTTATCTGGCTGAAAAGTAATGGAACCCAGTTGGGCGCACGCTGCTGTGTTTCTACTTCTCACCTCTTCCATTTTTCTGTCATGGGCTTGACTGTTTATCACTCCTCTCATCACTTAACCTCTTTTACTCTCTCAGTATCAATATTTTTACGCCCATGCCTCTTGCCCATGCCTTCGACTAAAACAAACTGCACTTAAACTATCGTAGATGTCTACCAGTCTTAAATAGCTGCTGCTGTCTTTAGCTAATGTATTCTAAAGCAATTGTTGCAAGAGGGGCCTCTTCTGAAAGCCATCTTTGATTGAAAGGGATGCAGTTCAACAAGCCAAATCAGTTTTTCCGATGTGTTAAAGCAATCTGTTTAAGGTGCTTCACCTCAGCCTGTGTGGGTGTAAACTAAATGACATTACAATTAGAAGGGCCCGGATTTTAAACACGTAAACACTGGTGGCATTCACTCCAGTAACTAGTTCTGGACAATTTGCACAAAGCAATTGTCTGCCTCCTCAAAAGGTAGCATTATGAAAATTAAAGTATAATAGAACGATTATTTATATGGACCTAATTTACTTGGTGACAAGTTTGTAGGGACAGAAAGCTTTCCCGTCTCTTAGCTAATTATTCCATAACTATTATTCAAGGTGACCCTGAGAAGGCATCTTGTGGTCTTAGTGGGACGAGCTGTCACTTGTAGCTTCTGCAGCGGCTGCTTCAACTATATAAGCACCGATGGGCGTGGTTGGCTTGTGAGAGGTTAAAATGGCTTATAGAGCTGGTTATTATTTGCTCCGATTGGGCTTACAGGTACATGCAGCACCACCAAAGTTCCAAGAAAGTAAAATAAATACACACCTGTCCCTCTATTTAACTTTTATTTTGTGTCAGAGCCACTCCCCCATTTAGAGATGTGTTGAAAGTCTTAAAATTCATCCCTTCTTTACTGCAGTAGCATAATCTCACACCTAGAAATTTAGCCTTTAATTGGAGTAATTGAGACAATCCCTGAGAGCTACTATTCATCTATTTAAGTTTGTTTTCTTTTCTATTCATTAGGCACAATTATTTCTTGAAATGGATATTTTATTCCTAATTAATAACAGTCTTTTTTTCCATCTCGAGATCATGCCACTGCAGTAAAAGCTTTATTTTAAGGTTCATTGTAAATTTTTACCTGGGTTACCCATAAATCTGTTAACTTGTTAATTAGAATTAGCATTTTTTTGTATCTTTTTGTGAAGTAGAGGATACTTATTGTGTATTTTTTAGCAGCCTGGACTAATCCAGATGAGTCATCACATCCTCCTGACTGACTTGATATACTTCAACCACGGCGAGTGGCTTCCAAATAGCCGGTCCTGTGATCTTTCTGTCGGGAGGACAAAGGTCAGTGCTAAAATAAAACCTGGGAACACTCACTCTGCTGATGGAGAATGTGAAGCCGGGCTGCCCCGAGCACACGCCCATGAAGCAGAAACGCAGCTGCCAGTAGAACAAATGTTCGCAGATGAAGGTGATCAGTGACAGAATCATGGCAGCCCCAAGCATGTAGAAGACGCCCGCCATGTTGTCCACATCTAGCTGGCTGCTCATCACCTCGTTCTTCTCGTTGTGACAGATTCCCGTTAGCCACAAGGCCTCCAACTCCTCCATCTCACCTGGAAATAGAGTCACACAGGTATCATCATGGACGTCATGTATGAGCTACTCATTTTATTCAGTTTGTCTCTCAGTGAAGGAAGACGCATATTACTGAATTCCTTACCATTAATGATCGCTTATGAAAAGCTTTATCCTTCTTATCATGACAAAACACATGACAGCCTGCTGGGACTGAGTACCTTATATTCAAATTAATGCAACAGAGATGTTTAAAAGTTGTTTTTTGAAGTCTTACAAGTCTATTACAAGTCAAAGTCAAGGCTAAAGTTTATGTCCCAAGTCCAACTCAAGTTTCAAGTCTCTGGGTAGTAAATTTCTGGGTGTTTACTTGGGTTTTTCTACAAAGTCTAGTTCAAGTATAAAGCATTTTACCAAGTCTAGTTCAAGTCCTAACTCCAAGTCTAAGTCAAGTCTCAATCCTTATTGCCCATGTCAAGGCTAGTCTTCTGCCTCAAGCCCAAGTCGAGTGGCAAGTCTTCTTCAAAGTCCAGTTAAAGTTTTAAATCTTTCTTCTAAGTCCAGTTGAATTCTCAGATCTTTGTTCTCAGATCCGGTTTGAGCCTCAAGTCATTCTCCCAAGTCCAAGTCATATAGTCTCTGAATGAAATGTTGGGAGTTATTTGAGGTTTGAGGTAATTATCCTTCAGGTTATTTTTTACAAATGAACATTTTACATATTTATCTCTTGTAGAAGAAAAAAACAACTTAGATTTGACTGTGAATAATTTAGAAAATGAATGAGGTGTAATTCTTTACCTAACCAAAACATAAATGTACACATACAATATCAACCACTTATTCTCACAATGTACCCTTTTACACTTACTTTCACCACTGATCACATAAGATAAAGGCTGTTCATGAGATACCGGTCTAATTAAGGTCTATTTTTGCGACTTAAGTATGATTCTCTGTACTGCAATAGTATGTTAAAAATTAGGCATCTCAATTACAAAAAGGAAATGAACTGGCTCCGTCTGTAACAGGCTAAGAAATGTAGCGGCAGTGTCCCTGAAGAGATGCTTGCATTTACCCGATCTGAACAATATGTCTATGTTTTAGACCAAGCGAGGTAAACCAAATGAAAGGAGTTGACAATGCCTCACATAAAACTAAAACTCATATAAACGCCTTTGATTCACACCTTTTTATTGTTTCATCCAGCCCATACCTCCACCAACAAACGCTCTCCTTTTCCTTCCTAATTCACCTCTGTTCAGATACTGCTCTACTCAGTGTGCTGTTGTAAAGACACTGCTGACCCTCCCTCCGCACGTATAACACCATTTCCCACCGAGTCAAAAACCGGATGTGACAGTTGTGAGCAAACGTCGATGAGTCTGATCTTCTAACCTGGCCGGCTGCATGTATACTGACAGCCAAACAACACACATGAAGCAATGAGGCAACGTCTGAAGCCCTGGCCTCATGTATACAGCAGACACGGAAGGATCTCTCTGCCATTTCAAAAGCATATGAGGAGTACACACATACACATATTCATTTAATGAGCGTGTCGCTCGTACACACGCACGGTATGCAAGAGGCTCCCAAAGAGTCCGCGTGAAAGTCTGAGTCAGTGTGACGCTAAGAGATCTAATCCGTGGTGAATGTGTTCTCTGTGCTGACCTATTTATCCATCACGCAGGCCACAATGGAAAGTGATAGCACCTTGAAGGCCACCGTCTTTATGTGCGTGTCAGCATGCTGCTCTGCATGAGACGTGACAGGAGGTAAGCAGCGCAAGAGGACGCGAACTGTTAGCCGAGCTCGATTCTCCGAGGGCAAAAGTTCAAATGTGGAACATTTGTTTCTTTTATTTTGAGCTTTTCCCGACAGACAACGTGTAGAAGTGCTGCCAAAACACCAGCTGCTCACACTTTTAGCATTTGAACTCTTTTGTGTAGATCCAACAGATGAAGCAGGCTAACCTTCTTTCAGTCGTATAGAGAAGATCAGGCAGCGGCTCTCATATGGTAAATAAAATGACCAAAAGACAAAGACTAAACATCCTAATCAATTTAAACTGTCTATTAAACGCAGACAAACTCATCTCAGAGTAAAAGGGGTAGAAGCCGACTGGTTTAATGTGACATACCAACACAAAGTAAAGCATAACTGTGAGGTGGAAAGAATAAATATAAATAGCTTTTAAAGTTTTGCTTTCCACTTCTACTCTTATACACCTGAGAAACATCAAGTGCATCCAGTTGCATTATGAAGTCAACTAATTAGCAAAGAGAGTCTAGATGTGTTTAATTTAATCATAGTATATATCCAGCTGTTCTTTGAAGGCCTCAGATGCCTGTAAGAGATCATTAAAGGTCAAGGAACATAGCAGACAGGTCAGGGAGAAAGGGATGGAGACATTTAAAGCCAGTTTAGGTTAAAAACCAAGCTTTAAACATCTCACAGAGCATTGTTCAATCGTCATCTGATAATGACAAAAGTATGACACCACTGCAAACCTATCAACACATGGCTGCCTACCTAATCTTAAAAGCAGAGCACTGATCACAGAAGCAGCCAAGTAGCCCAGGGTAAGTCTGGCGGTGTTGCAGAGATCCAAAGCAGAGATGGGAGCATTTGATGGCAAAGCAACTATTTACCCTGCGCTCCTTAAATCTGGAGTCAAGCTATGAGGGGAACACAGCAAATATTTGGAAGAATGTGTTAGCTAGCTAAAGTCTGGTTCACACGGCAAGATAATTATCCCGAATTTTGCTCCAATTTTCCACTTCTAACAGACCCAACTATCGGCATGGTTCTTAAGAGATATCCCTGCAGTGTGTGGTGTGTTAAGAGCGACTGGGTCAAATCGGGGATATTCAACGTGTCAGATCACGGGTCACCAACATGGTGCCCTAAGGCACCAAGTAGCCCCTGAGGACCACTGTTCTAAAAAAAACCAAAAAGCCCAATCCACAAATTGCATCTAAAGCTTTATTTTATTCCATTACTCTTCCTTTTTTTATTCACACTTGCATGTATATAGATTTATAAATAACAGTATTGATAACAAAGCATGAAAATGTGTTTATTTTGCATAAAGTTAAGGTGAACTCTGATTCTTCTAGTTCAAAGGTCAGTACTGGCAGCCCTTCATAACACCAATGAAGTAGCTCTCAGTTTCAAAAAGGTTGGTGACCCCTGTGTCAGACTGTCTTGTGTCGATATCCAAGTACGTGACGTGTTCCCCGAGGACAAACGAGCATGCAGTCTGTTGAACGTGACGTGTAGCCAATCAAAGGTCAGGGAAATCCGGACAGAAAAAACACAGCTCACCTCTATATCATAGTGCAGGAAATGTAGAGACCCCCGTTCGCGCTGTCTCCACTCCTTTAACCAACAGCTTTTTCTTTTTATGTTTTTTATCTGTTAAAATCAGTCCACAAACTATCTGCACTCTTCTTCCTTGTCATCTGTGTTCGTTTATTCTGAACTCGCGTTTGATCTTGAGAGGATTTGCGAGATTTTCCGTCTGACATCTGAATGATCCTGAGTGAACTGTTCGTGTGTGCTGTGTTGAGCTCACCATCTGACCGGACACCACACACTTTACGAACAAACCTGTGTTATTTAGGATTTTTTATCGTCACGTGTGGGCCTCTAGGGCTTTGAAAATCAGCCGACTATTTGAAAATCTTGCCGTGTGCACCAGCCTTAACACGGCACATCACCCTGTACACACCATCCTTACTGTGAAGCATGGCAGCAACATCCTGTGGGGATGCAGGGAACGGGAGGCTGATCATGGAGGTGATGGGAATATGGATACAGAACAATCCTAGAAGAACCCCTGTTAGAGTCTGCAAAATACTTTAAACTGTAGTGGTTCACCTTCCAGCGGGACAAAGACTTAAAACACACAGCCAGATTTATAATAGTATGGTTTGAAGGATCTAAAGATTTAATGTGTTAGAATGGCCCAGTCAAAGTCCAGACATACATCTAACTGGAAATCTGTGGCACGAAATGAAAATTGATGTTCGTAGGAGCTGAATGCAAATGTGCTGTGTCAGCTTTTTATTTGAACAAAAATAGAAAACCATTTTTATTTTCTACTTTGTGTAACGTAAAACCCCAATGGAATACAATGAGGTTAGTAGTTATAATGTGACAAAATGGGGAAAAGATGAAGGGTTGGTAAAGGTTTTGCTAACTATAGCAAGGATTTGTTCATTGCTTTGGCACCAGGAGTGACTTGGTTCCGAAACAGCAATGGGTACCAAATAACATCTAAAATGAAAAGCCAGAAAAGGTTGAGCTGAGGTGAGTAAAGCCTTACCATGAGGAGAAAAAATAGCTAACTGTGCCCTTTCTCCACATACTGGGTCTGCTTTTCACACATTCAATTGTACAGCTACCTGGGCTGCCAGTTCAAAGAAGCAACAACAATGGAGTCCATTTTGTCCCTGGTTCTGACAGGTAAACCTGCAAGGAGCAACAAAAGAGCAACAGGTCTATCTTTAACATGCACATATAAACCTGACACGTGTGCTTTTTGTAAAAGAGGGTAGAACATGGGACATTTCAGAGAATAACAAGTTTCCTTTTTGAATTAAACTACTGAAATAAATGAACATTTTCATGATATTATAATTTCTAGAGGTGCAGCTGGGTTTTCTAGATAAATACAGGAAGGGTTTGTATACATATGGTTAGCTCCTTAGCGTCTGGTAAATATTGCTGGATGATTCAAACTAAAAAGCACCTTTTAAATTACGGCCAAAAGACTCCATTTACTTAATAGATGCTCAACGATTCTTTGATTACAGAACACCTAGAAGCCCAGGGAAAGTAAAATTACTGGTGGAAACCTCAACTTGTGTAACTTGATGCATTTAAATGTCCACAGAGAATGTTGCATTTAAGAGGTGTGTCAAATTTGTGGGTTTAATAAATGAATAAATTGGGGGATTTTTTTTTAAGCGGTTATCTCACTGCCAACAAACACATTGATTTGTTGAAGCTAGAGTTTCATGTTTTGTTTTAGAATTATGAAAAAACACGTAGACACCCAGATAATGTGTCTTATTAGAAATGCACTGAGATAACAGGGGAAATTAATAAAATTATAGAAATTCCAGGCACTGCATATAGTAACACTAGTAGCTGTAAAATATGGAAAAACTTTTGTTGGAAAAATATAGCTTTTTTTTTAAAGATTTTTTTATTACACCAAAACATAAGACATATAATACACAAAAATATTCACTACCCAGAATCCATGCTGGAGCATGTGTGGAATTCAAGATGTGGACCATGCTCATGTGTTTTGGCAACGTGCAAAGCTAACAAGCTACTGGAACGATATTTATAAAGGGTTAACATATGTATTAGGATACTCATCATTACCCAAAATATGTAAATTTCTCTATTTTGGACACTTATCAGAAAGAGACATACAAACCAAGGACATCTATTTAATCAAAGATCTTCTGGCAGCTACAAAGAAAGCCATTACAAGGAATTGGTACCAAGTGGAACCCCTCACCTCCTACAATTGGATGGACATTGTGGATTCACAAGATGGAGAGACTGACTTACATTATAAGACTACAACAAAATGTGAGAAGCTGTGGAGAAAATGGTCAATCTATAAGAAAGTGCAAAATTATATCATTAATGAGAAGGCATGGAACACGAACGCTATGGTCTGTAAGTTCTGGAGAATTGTCTTGTATTATTTTGAAAATAAAAAGTAAAAAAGCAGAGATGTATTTCCCTGCCAAAATAATCCTGCTTAATTTCTTTGAGCAGGAGTGTACTTTTATTTGAAGTAAATAATGCACCATGGCTTATGCTAATATAACCCACAGGAAAACAGCAAATACATAAATGATAAATGAAGACATTTAATTTAGTTTGAAATAAGAAAATTATAGGCAGTCAAGAATACACAAGGTTTAAAGTATTAACATCTACTTGAAGACCTGCAGAGAAAAAAAAAACATAATATTGGTCTGAAGTTATCAGGTGATAATTTGCTGCATGCTCATAATCAATGCAATAATTGAGAATGATGGCATTAGAAAGCTCCTGAGACTGGCTGGGGTAGGCACAACAAACACAAGTTAACCAGCAGCGCTATCTTATTTTCCGCACTGTGTCATCATCATTAGTCACCTTTCTACAGTCAGTGGCGGCTAGTGGGAGATAAATCACACGCTCAACCTGCTACATACATACATATTCAAATAATATGTTCTACCGTAGCAGGACCAGGATAACATATGAGATGATGCGGAGGCATTAATTCATACAGAGATAAATGCACTGGATAACAGAACAGGATGCTGCTGCAATCCCTGCACTGTCCCTCCTGAAACAAGCGAGGTGATGAATAAAAAGATATACACAGAACTTTTGTGGATTTATTTTAGATTTCAACAAGGTCCCTAAGCATTTTCCTTTCCATACTTTACTCAACTTAGACTTCAAGTGTTGTCAGTCCTTTCCAGTGTCATTTGATGACTCTTACGGAGATGTCCACATAGCTAAGACTTTCCATTTGGGAACTGAAAGAAACTACAAATTGCAAATGAGAGGGAGAGTGGGACGAGGAAAAGGACAGAAGAATGCATGAAAACATAGACGGATGAGAGATGGATAGACAGACAGGTGGATGGAAGATTGGTTTATAGAGATAGATGGATGGATTCCATGCTCTATTTTCATCTTTCATACCTATATTTAGACCTGCCAAGCACATCTCGTCAAGCCAAAAGCTGGTCATACCACGCATAGATTTGGGTTTAAAGTAATCTTTTAGTGTAGCCAACATCTTTCTTCTGACTGGAAGTAATATGGACATGTTGGAGAGGCCCAGCCAGAGTCTGGACTTGGTGCTGGTAGAGAATCTCTGGGGGGAACTAAAGATTGTGATGATGACCATCCACCCTTAAAGATCTAGAGCTCATCACCAAACACGCATCACCAAACCTATCCAGTTATTATCATTTGGGATTTGACTGTAAAAATGTATTGTTTTGTTGATTATTGAGAAAAGTATAGTTAAGTTTCAGCAGGCCACTTTTAAATGCAAATCAATGACTTGATTCAATCTGCTGGGTTTCCTTAGAAAGCCTTTTAACCAATCTGTCTGGGAGATTTGTTTGAACTGATTTTGTAAACGGTCTTGAGATGACATGTGTTGTAAATTGGCACTATATAAATAAAATTGAAGTTAATGGAATTATTATCTTATTATAAATACCATATTCTATTATTAGATTGTTTTCCAAAATTGTAACTCCTTCGACCTTATTTCATTTTTGAGGGATGTCTGTCTGTCGAAATCTGCCTAAATGTCAAGCCCAATTGTAGATCAAATTCCCTACTTTTAAGATTTTTTCAAGATTTTTCCAGACTGGGGGAACTCAGTTTTTAAGTGCTGTAAAGAAACTGTCAGAGGGATCAGACTGGTGGAGTAAAAAGTTAGCTGGGGGAAAAAAAGCTGACAGAAACTGATAACAAATGAAGGAGCAAATTACATCACTGACAAATTCAGTATAATTTCTCCGTTGAGATGCTGCAGCATGTACCAGATAAGAATCTGCTTCCCATATCCCCCGCTGAATTTATTTACCATGTCAGCCTGCCAACATATGGAGGCTGTTTCTGAAATCCATATGACACTGACTGTCAATCACCCCAGTGCAGCTGTATACACAGGCGAGGTGTATGCATAAGGAGAATTTCATCCGCAATATTCCTTTGAGATAATTGCATCAGTTTTTTTCTTTTCTTTTCTGCAAGAACAGCTTCCTCAAAGTGTTTCCTGACCAGCTAAATATACACTCTCACACTACATGAAAGATTTTACACCTACAACAACAGGAGGTCTGCTGCTACCTCACTGTTAAATGTTGACTGCTCTGCGCCAGCCTGGTTCATGAGCTGCTTCATCCTGCAACCCGACAGTTTCCGAGTGTACTCTGTGGTTCTGCTGTACCAAGAGCGTTTAGTAGCGATCTTGGGCAATAGTTCTCAGGGTTTTCAGAAGATCCCATTGAAAGCTTTTGTTTAGAAAATGGCTGGTCACCCGAATTGGGTGAACACACCCACACCTAATCACTAACAAGTGATGCCAACAAATATACTCCTCAGTGTGGATGTCGGTACTAAAAGTAGGCTTAAGGTTAGTTGTTTTCAGAATCAACAGAAGAGGAAGCAGAGCAAGAAAAAACCTTGTGTTTTCTGGCTGAGCCATGTCAGCTATTCGTTCAGGCTGCCACAACAGAGGGACATTATTGGTAAAGGGGCAAAGTGAGTCAGAAGTGACTTCAACTACTGAAAAGTTGCCCAAATTATCTTTTGAGCTTTTAGCCTGTTTGATAGGGAACATGTTGGATTTGGAAACGTTGGAGGCATTCAAGAAATCTCATTTTCCGTTGCTCATTATTGAGTTTTAACCGCTGTTAAAACTCAATAATGAAACCACACTAATCTTGCTAATCACTTAAAACGCAATAACTTGCTTCTGTTTTAAAATAACAGTAAAAGCCAGTTTCACAGTCACTGTTCTCAGACACAGTGTGACATCAGCCTTGCTCCTAATATAAATAATAAATGACTGCTCACACCAAGAAGGCTAAGGTAAAAAAAATACTGTTAAATACGGTGCTTGAAGAGAAACAGGGAAACAATGAAAATCAGCAGGCTTAAGCCTTACAAAACAGGAGATCAGAAATCGGACACAAGTCTATGGTTCCTCTGGTGCTTTTTCTCTAATTTTCAGCCTTTCTACCAGACCACGGCAGCATGTTATGCAGGGTTTGCCCAAAACAAGTAAAATGGAAAGTAAAAGGAGTAATGGCAGGGCTAAAAAACACTAACTACAGCTGATGAAAGGCATCTGAAATAGAAAAAAATCTAGCACTAGTTGCTTATTCGATCAACTACTGTGTGAAACGTTTAGGCTAATAGCTATTTGGACTCCTCTTACTAAAATGTGATTTCTGCCCATCCTAGTGTTTGATACATTTCCATGATTCCTGTAAAGAAATGGAGACCAGTTGTCTTTTTAAAGATCCCTTTTAAAAGTGGTCCTTGACTGAGCTTTTAAGTTTACGAGTGTTTTAATGCCTGGACAAAGTTTAATTACAATTTATTATTTTATTTTTTTAAAAAGGTCACCATTTTGAGTCAGGTACCCGGGTGAAAATATGTAAAAAGGCACTTAAGGAAATGAGAAATATTAATCAAGACCACCCCTGAGGATTACAAGAAGATTCACCTCACAGGAAGCACAATGTAAAGAAATCAGGGATGTCTCTCGACCTTTGGAGAGTTTTCTATGTTCCGTCGTGTGTAACCAACACTGTCCAACCTTACCATCTCCAAACAGCATCAGGATAGCCAGGTCCACAGCTCGTTTCCAGCCCGAGTCTTTCTGGATGGCGATGCCGTAGCCTGTGGAGGCGAACACTTTGCCGCTCCCAATGGTTACCAGCTTACAGCCCTCATCCCTGCCGGCCATGTAGTTTAGCACTGCAGCGTCGTAGATGAAGGCATCCAGTTTCCTGTGGAGCATAAAAATGTGCTAGTACAGTGGAGCCACTCCTATACCAGATATCCCCTCTCTGACCTCTTGATAGTTTACCACACTAAACCCCAAGGTGGTGTACATATTCCTCTAAGTCCTGCTGATGCATGTTCAACACCTACTGCAGATTGTTTTGAAGCACTTTTCTGCCATCTAGTGGTAGAGGTTACCCAATGTCCTATATGTGAATGTCTAAATTCATGTTTTGTTTGTGCTACATTTAAATGAACGATCTTCACTTGATTTCGAATCCGCCTGACGGCGAAAACACTATTTTGTATTTACATGGAGAAAAAGTCTTCTTTCACAAAACGTCCAGTTCACCTGGGTGGGGTGAGTGGCTGTTTATCTCATGCTTGGGTCCTCTATCAGAAGGCCGAAGAGCTTGAGGGTGCTTTCCAGTACCGTTGCTGTCCCTAGGACAGTGCTCTTCTGGACTGAGAGCTCCCATGTGTTTGAAGGTCTCTGATGAAGCTTTTTCTCCAGTGTGGGGATCATTACCCCCAAATGCTGCAACGAAGGACACTATTACCTCCATCTACCAGGCTCTCTTGAGTTTTTATGGTGTTCCATGTATTCCTTTCCTGCCAGTATATTACACTCAGCTGTGAGATGCTTGATTGTTTATTTGCCCATCTTTGCACAGCCAGCTCCTGGGATTTGTCTGGTAAGGTAGATTTGGCCTTCACTGCTCTGGTGTCCAAGGCGTGCCCCTTTGCTGCCATGATTCGTGCTTTTGTGCTGTCCTTCAGACTTGCCCTCTTCAGCCTTTGGTAGGATTTGGTCATATCCCCTGCTTCATATCTGTTGGTGGTACTTCCCACAGAGGGGTTTTCTTCCTATGACGGTTTCTCCGGCTCCTTTTTCTTCATTTTTCCATTGTCTTCCATTGTCAGACATTCACTGAGTGCATCATTATTCTGCTGTAACAGATTCCTAAATGAGAATAGTACACCAAAATCCAATTAAATAAACAACAAATTATATGGATCAAAAATCGATGTGAGCAGAGAAAAAGTCTCGTAGGTCTCTCATCTCCACAGAGACCTGTCAGCTTGTCATTTTCCAGCTCACTGCTGGAGTCAGCTCTTAACTTTGCCTCAACAAATTGGTGCTTAAAGTACATTTCAAAACTACTCGTTTTAATCAAGTTTATTTTAGCAAATTTGATTCATGTACCTTTCTGCTAGTAGATCATTTGTTTTTCATCTTTAATTCCTGTCTGTTTCTTCTCTTTCTACTGTTTATAAAAGCACATTACATTGCCAGTTTGAGCAATAGTTGCTAACCAAATAAACACACCTCACATGTTCAGGTGTTAAATAAAGAGAAAGCTATGTTATGTTTTAAAATACCCGATTTTCCAATAAATCGCCGTCATTGTACGGAAACAAGGTAAACTATAAACAACACGAGCATTTCAGTATTCAAATTAATGAAGTAAAACTCATATATTATACTGATTCATTACAGACACATTAATATATTACTTTTATATACTATATTAGGGCTTGACGATAATTCAATAACGATATATATCGATCGATAGACATATATCTATGATAGAACAAAAAAAGGTCAATAGAATAATAGTTTTCCTTCATTTTGCTTTCTGGCCATATAGGTTCATTTTACAGTCATTAGATCCTCCCAAACAATCACAAATGCAGACCCAGGAATGCTCCGCCCTCTTCAAAGAGTTCAGAGCGCACGCGTCCTTCTTTCTTTTTAAAAACTTTCAGTTATGGTAAAAACTTGGTTGAATAAAGGGTTGAGTTTGAATTCAGTGTTTGTGTGTCTTTATCTAAAATAGGTCGCTAAGCAACAGCATAAAATGTCCAGGGCTGCACCATATGTTTGAATTTGTTGATAATTATCAATATCGATGAATATGATTTCTATTTTATCGATATGCTTTTTTATCTATATCGTCCAGCCCTATACTATATTACTAATATATTACTTCTACTTTAATACTTTAACTAGTTTTATATCCGGTACTTTATATAGTTTTACTTTAGTAAAAGGTTTGAGTTGATACTTCTACAGAAGAATTTTTAAACCGTAGTATCTATACTTCTACTTGAGAAATAGATGTGAATACTTTTGACACCTCTGCTGAAAACCTCCCTCCATTTTCTCAGATGTGTGACTCATGCTAGTTCGCTACCTCTACTTCCTGTTTATTACAGCCAAGCGTAACCTCAGATTTTGACAAAATGAAACTTTGCATGGCCTGGTTCTTGCTCCAAACCAGTAGAAGGAAATACGCTTAAATCGCATTTTCTTGTTTCTTTTCCTTTCTTTTTTTTCGACATTTTAAAAGCGCTCAAAATTTGCATGACAATTAGACGGGAAACAGCCAGAGAGGGTTTGGGCAGCAAAGCAAAAAAAAAGTCAAAACAGTCAGCGTAGCCGTCTACCAGGAAATTCTGGAGAAATTCATGCTTCCTTCTGCTCACATGCTTTATAGAGGCTAGCCTTTTTCATCAGCTCCTGACACCTGCACAAACTGCCAAAAGCACCAGTACCTGATTTAATGACCATAATGCTTGACTGGCCAGAAAACTTGACTGAGCTAAAGCTCATAGAGAATCTGTGGGATATTGTCAAGAGGAAGCTGAGAGACACCAGAACTAACCATGCGGAGAAACTGAGGGCCCTTTATTAAAGCAACCTGGGCCACCTGTACACCTCAGCAGTGCCACAGGCTGACCCCCCCACCATGCCACGCTGCATTGATGATGACCAAGTATACAGCACAGTGCATGTAGATACTTTTCAGTTTACCAACATTATTGTATAAGAAAAAAAGCTCTTTTATTGATCTAATTTAATCTAATTGTGTCAAAACGAGGATTGCAGGTGTGCATTAGCAGACAACCAAAACTGTCAAAATTAAAAGAAGTACAACACCTGAAGTATCACGCTCTGTGTGATGAATCTGAACGAGTTTCACTTTTTCAATCATTTGCTGCCGTCTTTCTTTTAACGTTGGTGTAAGTTACTTTCTATTTTAAGCTGCTCTGTTGTCATGGTGTTGTGAAGATACTGTCATGGTGATCAGTTTCATGTAGTTAAAACCCAAACTTCTCCATCAAGAACACCCACACGAATTCATTGCTCTAAAAAAAGCAACGATGCTCCGAACACTTTCCTGTTTTGTAATCATTCAAAAACAAACTTTAATGCATCTTGTAGGGACAGGATGCGATCAACACAAAGTAATTCAAAATTGTGGAGTGAAAAGATTGCGATGCTTTCACCCAATTAGTGCAAGCCACCTGTGTGTAATCTATTTAGTTTTATTAGGGGACATTATGAAGACCAAGGAACACTGCAGGCAAGTCTGAGATTCTGTTTTGGAGAAGTTTAAAGCAGGGCTAGGTTATAAAACCCCAGTTCTAACTTTGAACATCTAACAGAGAACTGTTCAAACATAATCTGAAATGGAAAGAGTATGGCATATCAGAAAACCTACCAAGATATGGCTACCCACCTAAACCACTGTCGCTTCATGCATGCTCAGTATGAGGGATTGCTGCAAAGCCATGGACAACGCAGACGACTGTCCCTGTGACTCTACGCCCCTTCAGGAGGAGTGAATGCTGCTTGTCTAGACTAGATGCAATCTACTGGGTTTCATTAGATGGGAGACTTTTTGACATGTATGATTCGATTGAATCTGATTTGTAAAGTGCCTTGAGATGACATATGTTGTGAATTGGCGCTATATAAATAAAATTGCACAGAATTCAATCCAAAAAAGCAGCCAAGAGGCCCATGTTTACTCTGGAGGAGCTGCAGAGATCATGTGGAGGAATCAGTTGACAGATCTATTAGTTGTGCATTCAACATATCTGGCCTTTATGGAAGAAGGAAACCATTGTTGGGGAAAAAAGCCATAAGGAAGTCCTGTTTGCAGTTTGCCATAAGTCACGTGGTGGAGACAGCAAAATTACAGAGAAAAGGGGCTCTTTTTAAACAAGAACAAAATGTAACTCTTCAGGGTACATGCATAATACCACATTGGGAGGAAAACCAACACTGCACAACTCCCTGAATGCACTATCCCCACTGTGAAACATGCTGGCTGCAGCATCATGGCACATGAATTAAGGGAAGACCGGTAGAGTTACAAACAAAGAATTCCTGAAAGAAAATCTAGTAGAAGCTGCAAAAGCCTTGAGACTGGGCTGAATGTTCAACTTCCAGCAGGATAATCACCAAAGCTGCAATTAAATGGTTTAGATCCAAGCATGTCTGTGTATTAGAATGGCCTAGTCAAAGTCCAGACCTAAATCATATTTAGATTCTGCAGAAAGACTGGAAAATTGATATTCCCACTCTGGTTAAGTAAGCAAGTAGACACATACCCCAAAATACTTACAGCTCCACTTACAGTATTTTAAAGGCAGTTCCTTACATCATTTACATCATTACTTGACCTGAAAGCAAACACCACATGCCAAACTGTTCAGATTTTTCTTTTAGAATTTGAAAAACATGTTTTATTTTCCTTCCACTTTGCAACGTTGCACTACTTTGTGACATTCCCATCCCATAATATCCCAACAGAAGACATTAAAGTGTGAGGGTTGTAAGGTTACAAAAGGGGAGTGAAGACTTTTGTAAGGCTTGTATAAAAACAGCGGCTGGCTTCTTGCCATCTGTGCCTCATGTTTAGGTCTAATAATGCTTTAACCCTGCTGTATAGTGGGCCAGGATCCCTGTGCCCAGTGCTTAAAGTGAAATATTTTCCAGGGGAACTGCAGATCTTCTACATATTGACCCAGAGTCAGTTGACAGATTGACGTGACAGTCTGCTGCTTTTCCTGCTACCATCAAGTGTGCCTCAGGGCACCTCAGGCCTCTGTGGCCATTCAACATCAGCGAAGCATCACAGCTTAGCATTCCTATTTCCTCAGCGGCACTTGATGAAAATGTTTCAAGACAGGGAGGGAGAAAGAGTGACAAAGATTTAGCGATAAAGCAAACACACGCTCCACTGCTGTTCTAGACGCCACTGTAGGGCAGATGCGCACCCCCGCTGGCTGCTTTTTCACATTTCCCCAAATTCTCCCTCTTCCTCTGGGCCTCTCTTTTGATCATTTCATCATACTTTCTTTGTTTTGCATCAGTGCGCGACATTCCAGATCTTTAACACTGTCTGTTTTATTTATGCTGACATCCTTTCAACTTCCCTGCATCCCCATCTGTCTTGCTGCCCCCCTAACCACCCCCCCACCCCCCCTTCTCTGTCCCTTCCTCACCCAGTCTTCAGGCTGTACAGGGCCTCGTCTACGTTCTTCTGGTGGAAACTGGTCATGTAGGAGTGCATGTCTCTGTAGTTGTTGCGGATGTTGCGCTCTGTGCTCCCGTTGGGCACCGTACCAAACCGGAAAGGAGGAGAGAACTCGTTCGGCTTCTGGAACTGTGGTAAAGAGGGAAAACAACAGAGATCCTCGTTAGGATGAGCAAATAGCCGCTAAAGCACAGATAAGGAAAGGAACAGCAGAGAATTACGTAAGTGGCTAGAAAAGATATGGAAGGTTTTTGACGAGCACACGCTGCGCACCAGAGGATGTTAGAAACGGTGCAGGCAGAGAAATGAATTGGACACAGCTCCTTCACACGCCTGTAGAAAGACAATCGGAGATAAGCTGAAATTTCTTGGTGCAACTCGACGGCTTCATGGATCAGCAAGGAAATATAAATACATGGGATGAAGCTGCGGCAGCTCTACCTTGCGTATAGAAATCTTAGCTCCAAACATTACATCTAGTTACCCAACGATGACAACTCACAGGTTTTCTGATTCGTCCCTTATAAAATATTTAACACATTTATCCACAATTTTTTATCGTCACCATGTGTTACCATTGTGAAATTTGTTTTGAGACAAACACCGGCTCAGGGTGCACACAGATAACATATAATACGCAGACACAACAAGATGTTGCTTTTTCCATTCATATTTTAGTTTTATTAATTCACTCTTTTCTAAGACCAGGCTGGGAGCGAGGCAATAAGTAACTAAGTTGCCTCATTTTATCAACAGATTTTTCTGTATAGACACATGCACTTATTTTCATAATCCTTTAAACATTAAGTCACCTTAACACTCTAACAGGTTAGGGCTCAGTAAAGAAATTAAATCAAAGGTGTTGTAATTTTACATAAGAGCTCCTAGCTGCCCTCACACTGTTTCTTATGTTCTAATGTATGCTGACTTTTGTAAAACTATATTTTACCACGTTCTAAAAGCTTAGGAATGCAGCGCAACATCAAGTCCTGTTACATCTCTAGAGCTTGTGGGTCACTTAGGATGAGTTCCCATTTTGTAAAGAATGTCAAATGCACAGCATGCTAATGCATCAGCATACGTTACTTTTCAAGCAACCAGTCTGACTCATCAACACTGACGTCAGCTGAGGCCGGGAGAGCTTTAGATGTTGTTCTGAGTTAGTTTGTGACCTCCTGGATGATTCGTTAATGAGCTCTTGGAGTAAATTTAGTATGCCAGCCCTTCCTGTAAAGGTTCACAACTGCTCCATTTGTGGATAATGGCTCTGGAGTCCCAAAGTCTTACACGTAACCCCTTTAGACTGATATAGTGATGCCAATGACTTTTTTGTCATCTGTTCTTGAATTTCTTTAGATCAGGGCATGATGTGTTACTTTTTGCCTACTGCATGTTGTCTACAAGTCTGGCAGTAATAATGGCTCGGTTTGGCTTGGGAAGTTAGGCTTCTCTAAGCCACTGAGCCAAAAGAACAGAAAAGCACAGCACGATGTTAATAAACAGCTACTACTACACAAAAGGATACAGCGAGCTTGAAGAATGGAACAATATCCTGTTTTTTTTACTTATAAATTATGCATGACACTGTACTAAAACATATCTCAGAACCTGTTATATAAGCCTGCATTGCGTGAATATTGTGTAAGGCTATTATAATAGTCACATGACCACGTCTGCAAAAAAGCTCTAGAAGCCCAAATTTTCACACACCTGCTCCTACACCCCACAATCCCTAATGACGCCCTAAATCCTCACCTTTTTGTCTGACAAGCCCGACACCTGGTCCACATACTCCTCCTGGATCATGAAGGCAGCCAGGTTGGCAGTGTAGGAGGCCAGAAAGATGACAGCGAAGAAGGCCCACACTGACACCATGATCTTACTGGTGGTGCCTTTGGGATTCTGCACAGGAACGGAGTTGTTGAAAACCAGGCCCCACAGCAGCCAGACAGCCTTGCCAATGGTGAAAGAGGGACCGCCGGGCTCTGGAGGGATACAACGACAACAGGGGAGGAGAGTAGTAGTGGGAATTGTTGCATTTTATTTACTTCTGATCAGGCATTGTTGGAGACATTTTAAGGAACAACATCACTGAATTTGCCAAGGATCGCAGTGTGCGCTGTGGGGTTTCCATCTACGCCTGCAGCCGCCGCGGCGACAGCCAGCTTGTACACACGTGCTCAGTTTCACCTGCCTCTATGGCTGCATGACAAGGTGTCAGGAAGCAAACACTACCTACGGGAGGTCTGTGGCATCACAGATGAGGAGAAAATGAGAGGGGCGAAGCAGCAGATGGACGCACAACGGGCTACAATTATGCTGCAGCTGGAGCAGAAGTACAGAAGAGCATTCTACAAACTTTTCATGTCAAACTAAGTTCTTTTCCAGGCCAAAGTTAAAGTACAACAACAGACATTCGGGTTGAAATGAGGGCAGATGTTTCTACAGTGGCCAGGTTTCAAATATGGAACCTGTAAAAACACAGATAGGAAGGAAGAAGATGGAGGGAGAGGCAGACGGTGGAACGGACAGATGGATGGATGGATGGATGGATGGATGGATGGATGGATGGATGGATGGATGGATGGATGGATGGATGGATGGATGGATGGATGGATGGATAAAACTGAGTCCTGTGTAGAAAATGAGAAGCAGTGATTGTGATGAGCAAATAGAGTAACTACCTGTTAAAAGTGCTTCAACGAACAGATCTGACTCAATCTTTTCATTGAATGGTCAATTCTACCTCATTCTATCCATTCAATGGCGTAACGCTGGCGTAATGCAACAGAACAGCACAATAAAAAAGACCTTCCACTGCCAGAACAGGTGATTTCCAGTTCACACAGCGAGGCTAAGAATACTTAAGATCACCTATCTGGCTCTTGTCAATGATCCCCTTCATTAGGGAAAGAGCTTAAGTGACTGTCAATGTAGATAAGCACTCAAAGACATCGCGCAGCAAAAAGTCCCAGCACTCCAGTTGCTCTCATTCAGACAAGATTGTCAAAGTAATTTAGCACCTGGAGTTCTCTTTCTGAATGGTGCATTCAAGGAGAGAAAGAAAAAAGAATCTGCCGGCTCGGTCCTCCTTTTAGCACATTAGATTGCTTGACATTGTGCCTCATTGCCACCTTTTTGCGGCATGAATTAACCAGACCCTGACATGCGAACGTGTGCTTCTGAGTGTGCGTGTGTGTCCTCTCACCTCGTCCATCTGCCAGACAGCGATTGTAACCCACCGGGCTGAAGTACTCGAACACAAAGACGGCCACGGCCGACACGATCAGCAGCATCACAAACATCATGACCCAGACGTCGGCGCTGAAGGGCTCTGAATCCGTAAGCGGGACGAGAAGAGCATGTGTTGGGGCACAAAGCAGGGGACGTGTGTTAAAGCGTCTTTAAACCCACAAATATAGACAAGGCTTTTTCTGTATTCAAACACTGGGCTCTTCATGTTTATGGATTTTTATGAGATCCTGTGAACAATGACAAGCAGAACTAAGAGAGAGGGAAGCAGGTGTGAATATAAAACATGCATTCAAGGAGGGAAGCATGTTTTCCAGTTGCTTTGTATTCTGCTCTGCCACTTTCACCCGCAGCACTTTACAAACAAAGCTAGTAGGTCAATGTACTTTGACGAGTGTTAGACTTTATTACAAAATCAATTTTCATTCGCTGTAATCACAACAGATATGAAGAGACCTGGGGGGAAATGTTTTTAAATGTCAAAATATGTCTAACAGTCTAGAGCTAAACAGAAGTGTATTTGTTGTTTGATGTAAAGAAAAATGACAGACAGGAGCAGTGCTAGCCACTTGGGCGCCCTTTGGGCACCTGCCCTTACACTCGTGGGGCCCCAGATTATTGCGCTCCCAGCTCCGTGTTTCACAGCCCGAACAAGATACAGATCATCCTGTACTTTAGGACCAAAAACTAGATGACTAGGATGTCTATCTAAGGTTGACAGAAAAAGCTATCGGAGCAAAGGCCGAAACACACCAAACCATCAATCCGTCCGATCCGACAGAAAACTGCCTCGCAGCAATTAGATCTGGTGGAAGTGAATGGGGCCGGGCAGACCGGCTTTTGGTTTTCTGCAGCTTTACTGCGTAGCTCCGAGCAAGGTAGACCCCTGCTCTGTCTTGGTTGGAGCTGCGCAGCATTTTGACGGGAAATCCACGAATCAGACACGAGGAGTTTTTGGGGAAAATACAAAACAGAATCTCCGAACAGCAAGGTAAACAGAACTCAACTCGCCAGGTTGGTCCTCATATATGTCCATCCCGAAAAACACACAGCTCAATAAATAATCAACAAAACATTTAAATAAACCGCGTGCTTACCCATGGTTGGAGCTCAGAAGTACAGAAACCAGATAAAAAAGTCAAACAGCGAAACTTCTTTCAGCTTGTTTGAGCAGCAACGGCAGCTTTCTGTTGACTGCTCGGTTTATGTGTGCTATCAGAGCGTCAGGAAAATGCGACACATACTCTCACGTGAATACTCAATTTCCCAAGTCCGGTGGTCCGCAGAGGGATCCTCTACTCTGTCAGTAGGTAAGGAAAAAAATCAGTACGGATCCGAACTTTCGGGTCACACGGATCGGATGGTTTGGTGTGTTTCAGCCTTAAGCCGGTAGACAGACATTATTAGAGGAAACAGTTTGGCTCGCTGTAATTCATACTAAAAAGCAGAATTTGTCAGATTGTGGTGCTGAAAAACAGACACATTCAGACAATGTGAACACAGATAATTCGCAATCCCACTTTCTAGTGTGTCGAAGCAGACAGGTCGTTGCAAACTGCACTTTTCTGATACAATGAGAGCATCTAGAGTCGAGACATCAGCACTCATTTACCCTCCTCCACGCAGAGTGAAGACATGGCGCCTGGAACGGTGAAGCATTATGACTGCAGTGAAAAGAGATCGTCTTCTGGACAACAAAGGCCGTTTTAAAGGGCTAAAGGCCTCCAGCTTCTTCCGTTGAGACTATTCAATTCAATTCAATTCAATTTTATTTATATAGCGCCAATTCATGAAACATGTCATCTCAAGGCACTTTACAAAGTCAAATTCAATCAGATTATACAGATTGGGTCAGATTATACAGATTGGTCAGATTATACAGATTGGTCAAAAATTTCCTATATAAGGAAACCAGTTGATTGCATCAAAGTCCCGACAAGCAGCACTCCTGGAGAAGCGTAGAGCTACAGGGAGAGTCGTCTGCATTGTACATGGCTTTGCTGCAATCCCTCATACTGAGCAAGCATGAAGCGACAGTGGAAAGAAAAACTCCCCATTAACGGGAAGGAAAACCTTCAGCAGAACCGGGCTCAGTATGAACGGTCATCTGCCTCGACCGACTGGGGGTTACAGAAGACAGAGCAGAGACACAACAAGACAGACAAAAAAGCACAGAAGCACACATTGATCCAGTAATCTGTTTTACATTAGATGGTAATAGCGGGTGAGCTGTCTTCCCTGGATGATGTCACAATTAACAGAACGTCAGACCAGGTGTACCTATTATGAAGATAAAAGAGAGAGAACAAGTTAAAAGTTAAAAGCTGAAATGACAACAGTCATTTCAATTCAATGCAAAATTGGAGAACAGTAGAAATCAGTAGAGTGAGAAAAATAGGCCCTGATGTCCTCCAGTAGCCTAAGCCTATAACAGCATAACTATAGAGGTAGCTCAAGGTAACATGAGCTCGCAGACGGACCGAGCTCGCCACGGAGTGCTTTTAAATCCCTGGGCAGCTGCCCCTCACGCAACATTTCTCCCGACTTCCTCCTCCTCACTCCACATATGGAAATATTAGATATATGAGCTCACATTTAAGCAGCTACTCTGCCATCACTATGTTTCCTCATGGCTGGCCATTGTGTTAGGCATTAACCTGTTTCCTTTTTTTATGCATTTTTATGTGTTTTCAATTTCGGAAATAGAAGTGGGTGTAATTAGATGAAACTATAAAAACAGAAGGCATAAAAACCAATGAAATATGCACTAGTGTCATGCAGATGGAAGACGGGAAGGGTTTCATTTTAACGCGCACACCTCCGTCACCGCCGCTCACTTTCAGCACAAATGATAAAATGTGTGCCAGCGGAGCAACCCAGCAGTAACTTTGGTTACGTTATTAAGTTCCATCTAATAAACCTGTCTGAAACAGAAGAGACCCTCTACTGTAAGTGTTGAGAAGATTTTTAGAGTGAAGCCTAAAAGCTCAAGATCTCCCTCAAGCTCCTGTCGTTGCAGGAATGTTCATATTTTAACGTTTTGAATCAAGTGAGCGAAGGCTCTTCCTTTATGCGGCCACTTACTTTAGTAAAAAGGCGTTCAGCTGTGCACGGCCGAGCATTTATACCAGTGTGTGTGTGTGCATCCAGCGGGCTTTTTATATGCCGTCGTGTTTATCCTCACCTAGAAAGGCAGAGGGGGAGACGGTGCCGTTGCTGCGGGAGACCATGACACTGATACCCGTCTCGATGAACGGCACAGAGAAGTCGATGACCTCAGACCTCTCCTCGTTGATGGTGAGCGAACCCACGGCCATGTGAGCGTTCTTCAACACCACCTGAGGGTCGAACGGGGCAAAGACAGAGACATAGGGGCTCAGTGAAAGAAATGGACAAATAACAGGAAGGGCTCTGTTATCTGACTTCCAGGTTTTTCACATTAGCAGAAAGAAGCAAACAGCATAATGTCTATGTAATATCTCCTCTGGGTCAACGTTTGATTCACACCAGCTTCCTCTCCGTGTCTGCTCAGGTATATTTAGCTCCATGTTTCTGGAGCCTCTGGCCATGAATAAAGAAGCAGCCCAAATGACTGTTATTAAAATCTACGTATGCTAGAGTGAATAATATTCTTGTGCACTTGTGTTCCTCCATCACATTCATTCCTCAAGGCCTGGTCTTTTTATTTCCTGCTGTTTTCCGTGTCCGTGGTCCTGTGCTCCCCATGCAAATGAAATCCTTCACCGCTCCCTTAAGCTGCAAAGTATGCATCGTGTTTATCTAAGTGGATGCCTCATCAGCTAAAGACTTCAGATTTTAAGATGCGACACAATCAGTTAAGTCGGGCTGCGCGTTTACGCCAGACGGCTGAACTGTGCCGACTGTGTAATGTGTGCAGCAGTGAAGTGGGTCTTTGCCCGAGGCTGTTTTCTCCCCCTCAATCTGGTCCACGTTCTCTGTATTCTTACTCCGTCTCTGATTAGGAACCCTCATTGAGTCCTCCTGAGGCTTGCTGGATCTGATCACAAGCCTCCCCTCAGGCCGGGTTGTGGGAAACAAGTGCTAATGTCCTGACAGAGACAGCGAGGAACTAACAGAGACAGATACCCAGACGGTGTCGTTAGCCCTGCCAAATAAAATAAAAGATACTCTTGTGAGCGGAACTGCATCGGCTGGCTGTCGAAGCACCTGAGCAGGGTTGTTTCATTTACACGTTTTAGTGCGTCGCTGACTTTTAAGAGCTTAAAAGGCGCTTTTATGAGCGCTCAAAATAAGGGGCATTAAAATTGACAAGTGGGGGGGTGGGGGGATGGGGTGGTGGGAATCTTTTATTTAGGGAAAAACACTTTCCTGATGAATTCTAAATGCGACCATATCTGGTGTGCCTGTCGCCCACACTCGCAGTGACTCGTGCGCAGCCCTGTCACAGAGAGAGTCCGTCCACATCTGTGCAGCTCCTCGCTGACATCTGCTCGAGGCTAAATTAAAAGGCTACACCTGGAACAACAGCTTATCTCTCGCTGCATCCCAGCAGATGTTAGGTTGATCAGACCGAGGAAGCCCTCCATGTTATGTAGCGCGTGTGACAGATTGCAAACGCGGACCGTCTTGCAGCTGGAATGAACGCGCAGGCTTAAGCGTGCACCTTATTCTTTATTTTCGGTGCACTGCCTGGTTGCGTCACTCGGGTGGCTCAGTAACATTTGTATGGTAATATCTCCTGCGTTCTGCGGCTGTGCTCTGCCAGCTGTGAAATCTAAAATCAGCTGGTGTGCCAGCAGGTCTGCATGAACTGTCACTGTGGGTATCTTCAAGCTGCTTATAGGCGATGCAAAGCTGCTGGTTCTCTCCAACGGTGGGATAAACTTGTCACTACAACACACGGCTCTTTTCTTCTCAACATTTATTTTTGGATGTCTTACGAACGCCATCTGACCTCTCCTGATGTTGGGCAGTAATGAGTGGAAAGTGTCCTCACCTCTCCCACCATGCCGTTCCAGGTCCCGTTGACCTTCTTGCCGTGTTTGCCGTTGGTAACCAGATACAGGTCGTACGTGAACTTGACCGTTTTGGCGATCTTTTTCAGGATGTCGATACAGAAACCTTTGCAGCAGCGCTTGATGTAAATTCCTGAATCGCCTGTGTGATTGCTGCGATTTAGTAGCCGGAGGGAGGCAGAGAAAAAGCAGAGATGGCAGGTCAGTATTTATAAAGGCGACGCACAAAAGCTGGGAGGGCAAATTGAATTAAACCCTTCTTAATAAGAGCGACATGAAGACAAAACAGCAAGGATATACAGAGCTTTCCAAAAGTATTCATGCCTCTGGAACCGCTCCACATTTTCCACATCTATTTATTACACATTTTATACAAAATACATCATTCTGAAGTGGAAGAAAAAGGATACATTGTGTAAATTTTTTTGAATAAAAATCTGAAAAGTGTGGCATGCATTCATAGCCAACCCCCCCAAGTCAATATTTTGTAGATCAACCTTTTGCTGCAATTACAGTTTTCACAGGAGTGCCTCTGCCAGCTTTGCACATAGAGAGAGAAAAAGTTGATCCTCGCTCTTCAAAGTAGGTCAAGCTCGGTCAGACTGGATGGAAAACATCAGTGAATATCACCTAGAATGGATATCCTCCATTCTAAATGGATTCAGCCCATGTCTGGACTTTGACTGGGCCATTTTACACATGGATATGCTTTACCATTAACCATTCTCCTGCAGCTCTGGCTGTACGTTTAGTGCTGTTCTCCTGCTGGTCGGTGAACCTCATCCTCTAGGTTGCCCAGCATTTATCTCCATCTATCTTTCCATCAACTCTGACCAGCTTCCTTGTCCCTGCTGTGGAAAATCACCCCAAAACCATGAAGCTGCCACCACTATCTGTCACTGGGGTAAAGGTGTGTTTGGGTTTATGTGCAGTGTTAGTTTTCTGCCGTTTATCATGTTTTGCATGTGAGCCAATTTTGATCTCATCTGACCAAAGCCCCTTCTTTTACATATCTGCTTAGCTTGTGGCAAACTGCAAACAATACTTCTTCGGCTTTCTTTATTGACTAATTATTTACCATCTAGGGGACTTCTAAAGGTAAAATGATTATAGTGAATCTTATTAGGATGTTTCACAGTAAACGCAAATCCATGTCACACTTCTCAGCTATTTATTTGCAACAAATGTTCAAAACGTATCTGTCCACCTCACGATTATGTACATAATTTGTTGTTGATCTACCGCATAAAGCCCTAATAAAATCAACGGATGTTTGTGGTTATAACCCGTCAAAATGTGGGAAAGTTCAGGGGGGGTGTGAACACTTTTGCAAGTCGCTGTATAGGGGATAATCGCGGTGGCTAAATGAGTCAGCGACTGAATGGGCCTTCCTGTGGGTAATGCTGTTTATCAGGCACTTCGTTAACGTTCACATTTGCAATAAGTAAACATCAAAACTGTCAGACGCCAATTTTATTCTGACACAAGTAAACAGGCTTAACTCTTCCATCTAAATCATACAGTAATGAACGTCTAAGAATAACTCACAGGGCAGGCAAACATCTAACCGAGCCGTGCGTCATCAGTCAATAGGCTGTGCTGGCTCACAGCAGATACAGGTGCGGGACAGCTGTGCAACAACACAACGGCAGCTCTGGCACAGTTAGTGGATGCTGTTTTTGCCGGAGCAAGGACAAAGTGATTTTTTGTGTTAATTTTATTTATCCCTTCTGCCGCCTCCTGCAATCAAGCTGCTGCAAGTGAACAACCCTGACGACACAGATGCAGCGGAGAACACGAGGTTCTAGCACCGACGCTGCAGACGCTCGCTGAATGCTGCTCTGCCTTTAAAGACCGCTCCACGCAGTTCTGCGCAAATTTATGTCTGGGAATAATCCTGCATGTCGGTGCCTATGCCTGATATGCTGCAAGGGAGACAGGGTGGAGGAGGGGAGGGAAAAAGAGGGCATGGGGAGAAAAAAAGGGGGTGAAAGATATCTTAATACAGAAAAAAAAAAAAACACAGAGCGAGGAGATGTGGTGCTGCCGCAGGAGATTTCAGGTGGGCCAGAGATAGAAAAGAAGACCATTGAAGAAAATTCATTATCACACTCCAAGGAGAGCTGGATAGGGAGAGGGTCAACGTGACAGGGAGGAAAACAGGGACAAGCCAATGTTCTACTTTGCAGAGGTGAAACGAGTCAAAGTAATCACAGGACTGAAAGGAAGAGCAAGAGAATGATTATAGCAAGTTGTAGCAGCAGAAAATACAGCAAAGGAGCCAAAAAGAAACAAAATAGAGTAGAATTATTTAGGATTTGAAAAGAATTGCTGTACTCAAAAGCAGGTTTTTATATGGGAAAGGACTTTGTTTTGTTTTTTTTAACTAGCATGCACCCACTCGCAAAACCATTCATACCTCTTGAACTTTTCACATTTTGTCACATTACAACAACATAAACTTGTTGTACTTTATCAGGCTTATTTATATGCCAGTGGTTTCCAACCTCCTTTTTCTGGCCAACATGCAAAAAGCTGTGAGGGGAAAAAGCTAAAGGTGGTGGAGGCGGCATCAGGCACTCTTTTTTCAGCAGGTATACAGAGGCTGGCCTGAGCTGATGGGAAGATGGAAGGCGCTAAATACACGGCCATCCTTCTGCAAAAGACTCGGATGGAGATTCATCTTCCAGCAGGACGACTGCCTGAACCACATAGCCGGCGCTAACATGGAGGGGTTTAGATCAAAGCACATTCATGTGCTGGAAGAGCCCAGTCCGAGCCCAAACCTAAACACAACCCCTTGTCTCTTGTAAGGTATGAAACTTCATGTTCCATCCAATTTAACTGAGCTTGGGGTATTTTGCAAATTAAAGTGGAAAGAAAAAGATGTACAGAGGTGATGATTACATTTCTTTAAACACTTGCAGCTGGAATTACAGCAAAAGGTGAATCCAAAAAATACTGTCTCGGGGGGATGAACACACTAAAAAATTTCTTTGGTAAAACAAATCAAAACAAATAAAAACCCTTTGAAAACCATTCATATTTTTTTTTCACTTCACAATCACGCGCTCCTTTGTCCTAATGCAATGCATCAAAGTTTTTGGCTGTAATTCAATTCAATTCAATTTTATTTATATAGCGCCAATTCATGAAACATGTCATCTCAAGGCACTTTACAAAGTCAAAATCAATCATATTATACAGTTTGGGTCAGATTATACAGATTGGTCAATAATGTCCTATATGTGCTGTAACATTAAAAGAAGTGAAAAAGTAAAAGGGATAAGCTGTCTTCTTTTCGTCTTTGGACGGAGCAACAAAATGAAAACACGCCACCTGAGTTTGAGCTGTTTGCGGCACGGCACGGTGTTCCTCATGCAGGTCCCACTCAGCGGGTCCACGTCCTCCACAATGACAAACGGCGCCTCCTCCAGAGTCACGATGGACAGGTGGTCCTCCCGCTCCTCCACGTCAGAGTACAACTCGAAACGAGGCCACACGTGGTACCTCATCGTCAACGAGCCTCTTTCCCACTTGCCAACCTGCAGTGGGAGAGCTGTGTGATGCACGGGCAACTGCAAAACATTGCTTTCAAGTGCCAGAGGGAGACACTCCAAAACTGCAAGTAGTGGCAGGCACATCACATAAGGAGCACGAAACAGAGATGGGGAAAAAAGTCCGAGGGTGGAATGAAGAAGAGAAAACATTTACCCTGTCCCATTGTCGGTCCTTGTCGAGAAGTATTATGACCAGCTTGGGGAACATCTGGTGGCCTTTTTCACTAAATGACAGGTTTCGACCTTCAAATGTCACATTCATGACATACCTAGAAAATAAAAAGTTCAAAGTCTTAGTCACGGGAATCCTTTCTTTTTGGAGAGGAGAATGTTTGAGAAGATAAAACTCTGACCGGACTTAACTTTAAACAGTATAAAAGCTGTGTAGTAGTATATTATGCCAGGCTTATATCGTTTATCAACTACTTTTTGATAGACATAGCTCATCAGCGGACTGAAAGGGGTTAAAAGAATAGACAAAAAAATTGGAGATGTTTCTCTCATAGCCTCTGAACCAACTTCTAAACCAACCTGATGCAATCATTTTGGCATGTGTGGAGAGAAAGGCCAGTCAACAAAAACTCAACTTCAAAACCCTCAGAGCCCGAAGGATCCATCACTACATCCTGGTAACTGTGGGACTCCCTCAAATATCCTGATCTGTGTGCTGTACATTCCTCCCCTGTACGCGCAGGAATCTGCTGGGTATTTCTTTAACCTAAATTCTGGGTTTATGCAGTTGGGGCAGCGGCTGCAGAGTTTTCACCCAACACTGGGTCTAAAACTGAGACGCAGGTCGTTTGGGTCAGGAAAGAGACGAGGAGGAGCCTCATCCTTCTTCACAGACTGTCATTCTGAATAAGACAAAACCTGGTTGGGCGTCATGAAGCTCTTCCACACCACACAACAACAAACTTAATGATACTAAATTTTGATGGTTATGGTTGTGTTTATGACTTTAATTCACACTAGAGAACATGTTTGTTCACTTAAGATAACATTAACTTCTACCTGCTATGTTCAGCATTCACACTTTGACCACACAGTTGTGATAAAGTCATTAGACAGGCAAAAAAAAATTATTAAATTCTACAGCAAGTTGAAATTTAGTTGCAAAATTATTATGAGTTTTAGCTGTATTGATTTAACAACAAATTATGTTCTGATGCCCTACAGAGAACAAAAACATGATCCATTTTACAGAGTTAAATATTGGGTACGAATCTTGCAAAACTGCTTACACACATTTTTATCGCTATGAACCCAGTACTGTTTACTTATTTGTCTATTAATTGCAAGTCATATCATCATATTCCTAATATTTTTGCAATGATTTCATTGCTGTGTTGATTTTTTTCCCCTTCACATATTTAAGCATTGACTTAATTGGTGGTCAGATAAGGACCCGCTGAATGAATGCTGTCAGCTCTGCTGCAGGTTTCTGGCATCCAGGATCCCGACATGAGTGAATCTCCATCAGAGCAGAGCGTTGACATAGTGTTGCATGAGCTCAGGGACTGTTATTGTTCGGTCATTGCTGCGATATTTGAGATGCAGTTGTGTTAATTCTAAAGTAAAGGTGCACATGTGCAATGTAAATTGCAAGTGAGAGGTCTGGGGATCATGCTGCGACAAGCCCCAAACCCTCATGGCAGCTCAATTTAGCTGGAGATCACATTAATTATGTTAAAGGTGAATTAAGGACATGCTGGAGCGCCATTTGCCCAAGGCAGCATATCTTCCTACGTCGCTAAAATACAAGGCAGTAGGTCACGGGGTGTCACAAGGGGTATCAAAATTTAATCAGTTCAATTTTAGGCCTTAAAAATTCTTACATATATTTAGATTTTGTATACTATTAATCTGTTTTAAATTTCTATGTTTGCTCATTTTGCTTTGTCCAGGGCTCTTATTGTTTTAAAAAACTGGTGGTGTTGCAGGGAATCCCTTTTAGAAGGAAATAATTGCCAGAAAATAAGTCTTTCCTGTTACAAATGTTTTCCAACTAAATGGTCGCACCCTGTTGACCTATTATACTGTATTTGTGTGTTTTATACTTCGTTTTTATTCTATTTGTTAGTAAATGAAATGCTTTTGTGTATGCCTACCATAACAAGACCACGTGAACGGGAATACAATATTGCACATGCGCACAATGAATAGACAGGGAAAAGCGATGGAGCCGAGCGAGTCAGCAACACCCAGCGGAGGTGTAAAAAGTAAGAGATAACGTGACCCTAGATCGGGTTGCTCTTCAACCACACAGAGCTGTTGCTTTACTGCGAGACTTTCTGCTGGCTCTTACAGTAGTAGCGTCAGTTGCCGCCTTCTTGTTTTCTAATATTTCCACAGTGCTGTGGGCAGATGGCACTACAATGTTAATGTATGCTATTAGCGGCAGGTGCAAAGTTATTTTCAGGCTCAAAAAGGACAAGGACAACACTATCAGCAATAGCGTATATTGCTTTATCTGAATGTATGAATGCATGAATGTATATTTTTTTTGTGTTTTCTATTTATGGTCAAAATACGTGGCTCTGGCCATGTGGTATTTGTCTGGGAATCTGATGGATTAGGGGTGTTTTAACTGAAGCTATTGATAGCTCCCGAATTTTCATACCTTATTACTTGTGGTAATAAAGGTTATCGTTTAATCGACCCAAGAATTGAGTTATGTTTCACTTTTTAGTTGTAATGTATGTATCAGAGCATGTGTACAACATTTCACAGTTATTTCTTTAGTAGCTGACATAAGACGGTAACTCTAGCAAAAGATATTTCTAAAAGTGGCAGCCAGAGCACAATCACTTAGGTGTCAAAGAGTATGACTCAGTGCTATGAATACTTGCCGCTAAGCAGTCATCTTCTTTCCAGCGTAACACTAAAAATGTAATTTTAATCAAATTTTTTGTATAGCCAAGAAAAGAACGTCTAGTGGGATGGTAGTGCAGAAATTTAGGTTCATGTTTGTAGACGCAAGGATCTCCATCTGTCAGGCAGGGGAGAAAGGAGGTGTTGAGGCAGGTTGGCACAAACTGTGGTTCTAAACCCAGGTGCTAGATTGATTAATGCGTTTCTCTTTGTTCCAGAGATCTGTTTGACTCACCTCTTTCTTTACCATGACAGACCGCTGTTGCTGCAGACTCCTGAGGCTCTAAGGAGGCCAGATAATCTGATCTGCTGTTCAGAGCAACCGCACAGACAATAATCCCAACCTTCCCTCTTACAACTCAAAGCTGCACAGCGCCAACCCTGTCATTCACTTGGGAGCTCTGCAAAAACAGAGGAGCTTCTATCTCAAGGCAGCACCAGTGCAAGAAAGTCTAGATGTTGCCACCAACAATTAGCATGCCCAGGCTCACGCCTGGATCCACACAGGTGGTGGGACCACATAGATCAGGCTTCCTGGTGCTGAGCTCCAAGAGGCAAGAAACCACTACTAGATGTTTACCAGTCACCGGGGTTCCTAGTTCAGGCAAAATTTAAATCTCATTATGGGTCTTCTATCACATCATAAACCCCTCTTAGCTGCAATGTATACTGTAATTTACAAGCTGTATGCAACGAAATTTCGTTCTGTATGCACTCTGTACATACAAAATAACAAATAAAGATGTCTGTCTAAGTCTAAGTCTAGTCTGACTCTTCTTCTCTGGCCATTTTTCCATAAGAGACCCTACAAGGAGTTGAAACCCCTAACCCCTCCACCATGTTAAGGCGGCATTTTGAAAGCAGGGATATGTTTCGTGTTTCTCAATAAAAATAATGTTACTGTCACAGTAATCCTTAACGTCTGTAATTTTAAGAATATCAATGCCTTTTTAGCACTATTGTCAATTCGCTTTAACAAGCAAAATTAATACTATGAATATATTGTCATTCGTCTCCTTCAATAATATTTTACTATACCAACCACCACAGTAACCCCTGAATTGGTTTATTTTTATTGTGTTTAACATTGTGGTCATTATACCGGTGTCTATAGTTGGCTCAATACTTGTTGGCATGGTATACAGAGATGATGGCAGTTGTTTACCTAAGAACAAGTGGCCACAATTGATGACATACCAACTTCTTCATGGAGTATCTTGTTTCAAAGTAATATTTAAGCACTACTTCAAATTAAGTGTCAAGAGATCAGGGTATGTGTAGGCGTATAGATAGCAATAGGAAATGGGAACCAGATTTAGCTTTTTCCTCTTGCTTTCGTCTAGCTATTTTTATCAGTAGAGGTAGTAGCCCTGACATTTTTTGCATTCAAAGCACAGGACCACCACAAAGGTGACCCAGTTTGAAGCATATGCCACCTGATAGACTGAGGAGGAGGAGGAGGAGTACTGGTGGGAGTGAAGGCAGAGTGACAAGAAACCAGAACTGAGAGGTAGAGCAGGGAAACACTGAGGGAGGGAGAGTGTATTAACCGCCTGGTGAATCCATATCAGTATATACAGTGTATGTGTCAACAAGTGTAGAGCGGTGGCAGATAAGCTGGAATCATGGCTTTCGCTCTCAGCCGCCTCCTTTTCTCCCTCTTTCTCATTCGGATCTGTGGGCTGCCATCACCATGGAGATGCTGTGCTTCTGAAACAATCCGCCGGAGAAATAAATGTCTTCAATGCAAGCAGTAGCGACGGAGCAGCCTGTGTGTGTGTGTGTGCGTGTGCGCGCGTGTGTGTGTTTGTGTGTGTGTGCAGACCTTTAAATTTCACCAAACATCATCATCATCATCATCATCATCATCATCAAGTCCAACAAAGACAATAAATCTATTCACAAGTAGATACAAAGAACAGACGAAGCTGAAATCTGCCCAAGATTTTATCACAAGTACATCCCACTAAAACAGTCAGTGCCTCTATCCATTGTGTCTTTGATTTTATTTATAGAGCAACTCGCCCTCTTTAACACACACACACACACACAGAAACACACACACAGACCTGAGCGGGCTAAACGCTTTGAGCGATTCAATAATGCGACCCAAGCCTCCATGAAATGCCTATTGCCGCATGCAGGCTGGCTAGCAACACTCCAAGCGCTGTAATGCGTGTGTAACATGAGATTAGCCTCCTAGGAATAATCTCAGTTTTGAATAGGCGACAAAAACGATCAGGGCGGGTGTAGGCGGAGGCTGCGGCGGTCCAACTTGTTGCCACTGCAGCTGTGAGCCCACATGTCCACGTGGACAGTGCGACGGCACGTATGTAGGGGCAAAAACCACAACATCAGGACATGGGAAGGCTCGAAACGTCGTATAATGTCATTTAACGTGTTGCCATGGCACCCACAACCACAGCAATTTTTATGCAATCAGCTGTGTTGCTATGGGAACAGTAATCTCACCCAAGACAGGGAGACAGAGAGAAAAAGAGAGAGCAAAAGGAGTTTTTCCCCCTTATTTTCTGCCCTGAGTGTTTACCAACTTCCACTCACTCTGCCGCTCTCAGATCAATCCCACCAGGCAACCTACCAGCGTCGCGTCCAATCGCACATCAATACGGCTCATTTGGCCACGCATTAACCTGTGCCTTTACAAAGGCTGAGGCAAGCAAGGAATGTAAAACGGACAATGTTGCTGTGTTTATCGGTTTGTAGCCCCCTGCCGCTGATGTAGCTTTTACATGCCATTTAGCCCTCCATCCCATGTCTAGGGGGAGGAGAGCAAATGTAAAAACAACTGGGATGAGCCACTAACAGAACCTTCTGTGGCTTCATCACAGCTATATACTGCGCCTTGCTCGCCAACTGTTCCCCAACTTATCATTGGCTGAAGGGGATTTTATTTTTTAGCTGCAGACATAACCAATCATCAGTTGCATGCACATTAATCTCTCGTTTTCTTCTTTTTTATTGCTTTCAAAACACCTTATTTTGCTCTTATATATCAAAGTGGAGCTGAGCGGTATCACAAACTCTGTCGCTGCAATGCAGCAATGTAAAAATATACTGTATGTCTCCCCTGCATGTGACTCTAAGCTAGCGTGTGGACGTATACACACACCGACATACTGTATCTGCTTTGGATGGATGACTCATAGTTTGCAGAAGCCCAACCAATGAAGAGACAGCGTTGAGAGAGAAAATATCTGCTTCATGTGGTATGGGAGCTGTACAAAGGCACTATAAAAGACTGAGCTGCAGGGGGAAACCAGGAAATAGCAGGTTATAGTCTATTCTGGGTGAAATGTTCACTTAACTTATGATATATGAAGAAACACTAAAGACTCTCTTAAGAAAGAAATATATATGGATCACAGCTACCTTAGTCTATAGTAGAGATCGACCAATACAGGTTTTTCAAGGCCGATGCTGATACTGATTATTTTGACATCAGTCTCACCGATACCCGATATGTGCTGCCGCTTTTTTGAGGCCGATTCTTGATGCTGATAATGCTTTTTCTTCCTCATTTACATGATAAAAATGAAACAATGACAACAAATGTTACACAAGTCTCACAACTTGTGTTCAAACCAGCTAATATCAACTATCAGCTTCAGATTTCAGTTTGAAAGCTACACCAAAAAAAAAAAAAACACGCGTCACAACTCTTACGGCAACATTTTGCTCGCACTAAATAAACGTGCCGCAGCGAGAAAAGAGCTTCTTTAGTTCGGTGGGTAGGAGGAGGAGAAAAAACACTGACCACTGCTGCAGTGAATGGACATTATTTTATGTAAAGTTAGATGCTGTACGTGTAGTGATCAGTAATTGTTTTCATGTGCATACATGGTTCTCCATGACAATGGACACACGCACAGTGGTGGCAGCTTGCCAGCTGGAGATCAGATGTGGTTTTTAGACACAGAAACAGACACACACCACTGTTACCTTCTGCTCACAGTGAGACAGAAACAGACTTTCAAAGGCCAAATAGAGCTAAATTAGACAGTTAAAACTACATTCAAAGTTGACAACATACCTTGTTGCTGTTGGCCCTCAGTCAAAAAACATTACCAGGCACTCTCTGCCAGGGAGGGAGCGGCGACGTCATCACTTGATCTCAAGGCATGGCTACTGAGATCATGTCAAAATATCGGCCGACTGACCGATCCACCGGCCGACCTCTGGTCTATAGCCTATAAAGCTGCTGATTTTAGCCATTTAAAACAACTCAAGCTAAAAAAAAACTGTTTATACCTGTGGGCAGGGCTGGATTTCATGGATATGGGCCCCAGGACCACGGCCAGTGTTTTTTGCCTTACCCACAGAAACGTATGTATGCAGGCAAAGTACAATAGATGAGTAGTTTGACATGATACGTGTAAATGTCTTCAGAAATTGTACCCAAGTGCACAGAGCTCTACTGCAATGACCTTTAGATCTGTCCTTTCTAAAAACGTCCTTATAAACATGGCATCAAATACATTGATGGGGACTTGTAAGTTTTCATTCAATCAGAACTAACAGCAGCACTGAGCTTCAGATGTGGAACATTGATTTTAAATAATTTCTTAATTTCTTATCTGTTTGATGTATTTTGTCATGCAGGACGGTGTTTTTAAGTCCCAAAAACTGTGAAGAAATGTTTTTCAACATCTTACAATCACTGTGACCAGTTCCTTTGCATAATGCACTTAAATAAATGTTTAACTGAGTAAAAGTATTGTTGAAATTGCAAATACTTTTCTTAAACTCTGAGGTTATTCTTAATATGTTTTGTAAAAGGGAAATTCGTTTAGTATAAAAATCAACAGCAAGTCCACTTTTATTAGTTCTATTTAATCTTGCAATGAGTTTACATGTGTGGCCCCTTTGAGATCAGATTAAGCTGAATGCGGCCCCTAGACCAAAATGAGTTTGACACCCCTGATTTACAGCCATAAAAGCAGACGATTGTTTACCAAATGATGTTATACATCGTGGGAGGCAGTATTACAGTAGTCAGTGTTTTTTTCCAAAGGGATGGAGCATAACTATTAATTATTTTAAAAAGTAAGAAATCAATTCAATACATGATTAGTTTTTTTACTTTTAATTTGCAAAGTATAAGACAGTAGTGGTACTAAAGAGTTTTGCCATCATTAATCTTATGGATGCTTTTATTTAAGAAATCAAGAGGACTGTTGTACATGTCTGACACCTGTTTGTAATACAGTACAGAAACTGTGAAGCAATCATTACATTTGAATATTTACTAGATGCATCAACAGTGAGAGAATCTGTAATGTGTCTAAGTCTGGGGACAAGCTTCACGACTTTCACTGTCGCCCCAGATTATAAAAAGACTAGGCGTCCACACTAACTGTCCTGCCTGAGGGACAGGGCACACTTAACAACTTCGCCTGCTGAGGGACCACAGACTATGGGGTTTTTACAGGACCAAATAAAGTCAAGTAAGCATATGGAACTTGCATGGAAACCTACATGAGTTCGACAGTTTGAAGGCACAGATATACCAGGAAGTGGCAAAAATGTTCTCAGAATTTGGATGTGTTATATTTCTGTTCTCCTCCCCCATAAAATGAATGAGATATGTTGTGTTTAGCCTACTAGTGAATATGATTAGGAGAGGGTTGACTGTATTTTTTATACTCATGGTGAAAGTTAATGACATTTCTGCGAGGCCGTGAGTTTGTTTCCGGGTTTTGAAATGTCATGTCATTTTCTATCTGAACAAACAACGACATGTTTGGGCTAGATCATTCAAATAAACATGAAAAGCGTATGATAGACAGGTTATTGTATGTAGAAAATAATTCATTCAGAAATGTCTATTCGTTAAATGAAGTACCATTAATTTTATATCCGAATTGTTTGGTTTATTCCAATAAACCTTCGTTATTTACTGTTTTAGTCTTGAATATCTATGGTTTTATTGCTTGCTATTTTATCACTACGTGATTGTAATTAGTTAATGGATTGTTTGCATTTTGCCTGGGAGAGTTTTTTCATTTATGTTTATAATGTTTTATAGTTATAACAAATTAAGTTAATAACAAAAGGCAGCTGGTGCTGTGTCCCAGCCTGTCTTTTTATTGGCTGTTGGCAAGACGCGTTTGCAGTTGGGTTGGTGATCAGTTCACACTTCCCGACTGTCATCAGATCGGCCTCGAAAAAATTCAAATGTGTTTGATTGGCAACGACTGAGGCTGGATTGGGTCGGCTTCTCTCACACACTTGCAGACTTCACCCGCTCTCACATATTTTGTGCCGACTCGCCCTGCAGACTTCCCCCGACTGGAAAATTTGAATTAAATAGTCTTAGGCTCCGACCATGTTACCTTTAACAGTAAAATATTTTAAATGGTTAACAGTTTAAAGCTGTTCATATCTCTGACTGACCTACAGTCAGAGATATGATTCAAAAAGGACTGGATGAGCTCTTGAGTTATTCTTTCCACCATGCAGAATGTGCAGGATGAATAGGAAGGCAAAAACGTCTTAAAAGCTTGATATTAGAGAATTGATGCTGCAATAAAAGATCCATTTATTTAAAGGTTTTTTACACATCTTGACCAGGGTTACCCATAAATCTGGAGATTGCTGTCACAATCACTGAGGACGACTTAAAAGCTAATTATTGGATTTAGTATTAGCGTATTAGCGTAAACAACTTCTTTAACTACATTCATAACAAAAAGATATGTACATATATTGGCGATACATACTGTGTGTACCATCAGAAAACCTAAATAAGTCTGAATTAAAATGATAGACATGTGCAAAAAGACAGGAGACTGCTGCGTGCGTTTGCAACGCTACAGTGCTCTGAGCGCAGACAAACATCTAAACACCAAACAGAGTCCTTGAAATAATCTCCTTTGCTAGTTCTCTTGGTGTAAACAATGCGAGCTCCATATTCATGTTTGGTATGATCCCTTCTTTCCCTGTCTGGCTCTATGCTGGATTTTAAAAGCAGCTGCATTCCAATTCTAATGTCCAACACAATCTTATTGCTTATTTATTGAGTCATTCGTTGCTTAAGGCTCAGCACTGATAGCACACACACACACACTCAGAGTGACGGGGACTACGCACAGGAAAGATGTAAGGCACTGAGCCTCTTTGAGCTGTAGCCTTTAATAAGTGAGTCCACACGAGCTCCATGTGATCCAGGCCCATGAGGACCCCCGTAGAGCCGGACACATCAGACAGCTACCTGTGGCGCCTGAAGAGAGCGAGCGCGCATCAGAGCATGCTCTCATTTTGGATATGAACATGGGAGTCAGGGATAATGGCCTTTTGAAAGACCTTCAGATACTGATTTGTGCTTCATTTACTGAGAAACTGGGAAACAATACTGACCACCCTACGGTCAAAATAATACACTGCAAAACACACTAAAGTTGGAGGGTGTGACAAAACGTCTGAAAGTTCAAATGGTACGAAAACTATTGCAAGGCGCTGTGCGAGAAGACTGTGAAGGATAAAGAGACTGTTACTGTGTCCATCACCTAAAGGCCTTATCAGCAATTAGACCATCTTCAAATGATCTGCAGTGTGTGTACAGTTGCATGTATCCAGTATGCATAAAGCTGCAGGCAGTGTACATAAAGCTGCACGAGCCTACAAATAGTTGCATGAAGTGCAAGAAAAGAACAAAACAACTTTAAATGTACAATAGAGGAGATGATTCTCCAGTGTGCAGTTTCATTAAAAGTTTTGACAGATTATATAAGAAAGTACAAACATTGAGAGAAGATCAGAATCTACAGTTAGCCTGGGGAGTCAAAAAGGTAAAAAAACAAACAAACACAAAAATATGATGATATGCTAAAATAAATACAACAAGCAATTTCAATTTATGACATGCTAGGGTTGAAAATGTTAACAGAAGATTAGATCTCCAAGGATATGTAGATATGACCTATAAAATATGAGCAACTCTCTTGCCTAATCAATGTATTCAATTAACCTTCACTGTAATGGAGACGTGATGTAAAAAAGGGAAACGGTTATGAAATATCAGACGTTTCAGACTTGCACCGCCTGAGACGCAAAAACCTTGAGCCAGGGCCCTGAACGCCCTGACGGGATCAAGACTCCGGAGGAGGGGAATAAGCTCCGTCTATTTTTATCAAGGCTTACAGGCTACAAAGATATCAGCGCTTTATTTGGAAAAGATTTTTTTAGTCAGCTTAAAATTTATACATTTCTGTCACCTGCTGTAGCTCCTTATCTGCATACTAACCGCCTTGCAGAGCTCTCCATATCTTGCTGAATCAAAGCTATCAGTCATAATTACACCTCCATCACAGTGTTTGACTGAGCTCCAAGTAATGTCAGCGCCTATTAGTTGGTCTCAACTCTGACATTAACATCCACTTTGTGGGGAAATGTTAAAAAGGTTTAAAAGGTTATTTATTGCATTAATGTTATCCAGCAACTGTCTCGGTTTAGCAGAAAGCTGTTGTTAACTTAAGTGGTTCCAGATTGTGTCCCTGGGGAAGGTAAGAGGGGTAACGCAGGTTAATTAGGCAGGAAGACTTTAAGAAAACACACACTATAATCCTTGATGAATCCCTTCGCCTCATGACTGATTGTGATCGGTTTGTTTGTTTGTTTTTTTACTGGGTGAAACTCTCTGGTTGATCTAAAAGGGGAATTTACCAAGACAGATGTTGCAGCTCAAATGTATTCAAACCATGTATTGAACCTTTCCACATTTTACCATATCACAAGCATAAACTTCAGTGTGTTTTATTTGGATTTAAGGTGATACAACAACACAAACTGGGGCATGATTGGAAAGTTGAAAGACGAGGATAAATAGTTCAAGAGCTTTTTACAAATACAAATCTGAAAACTGGTGTGCATTTATATTTAAACCCGCATAATCTGATACCCTTCAATCAAATCTGGTGCAGTTAACTGCCTTGAGAATTTCCCTAATCAGACCACCGTTGTTTGAAATCACTGAAAAACCCGCTGTCAGTGCAGACTGAAGAGATTTGTCGGAAAACATTTGTGAACAAACAGAGAACACAGCTAACATGTGAAAGAAGGTGTCCTGGCCCACATACAGACTGCTATGTGGGGACAAACACCAAGACTGCACGTCGTCCTGAAAAGATCTGTGAAACATGGTGGCGGTAGTATCATGGTGCGGGGTGGGGGGGCTTTTCCTTGTCAGGGAAGTTCACAGACGTTCTCCATTCAGTCTGACTGAGCTGACTGGCCTATTATAACAAGATGGATAGGCAACAATTTTAATTGCAATTGCAATTCACCACTTTACCATCTGAGTTGCCAACTTCCCCCGTCTCTAAAATCAGTGTATGCCTGGGTCACGTTGCCGTGGGGACCGCACATTTTCCCGTCAAGTTTTTTTTTTTTTTAATAGATCCCAACCTTTGCGTGGAAAGTGCCGCACCTGGATACGAAGACAGCACTATAAGACTATTAGCAAAAAAAAAAGTGGATTTGGCGGTGTGTTACACTTCAAAGTTTATGGTTGTAACATGACAAAACGTAAAAATGTGTCAAATACCTTTACAAATATCTTTATATAGGATTGCTTTGGCATTATGCTCCCCATCCTATATAGCTACGTTCCTGCGACTTTTTATTCACTCAAATAAAATAAATCTGTTGCTTTTTTTAGCACAATGTCACTCTACCACATTGTAATCTTTAATCATATAAATAAAATACAAAAACAAAAATAAAATTTGTCCTTTAGTTTAGGTTGTGATAGACAAACAAAAGGGATTATAATAAAAATCTGCATATGTATAACTGCCTTCTCACTCTCACGTGTGGTCATAGAAAAGCAATAGTCGTGTCAAACAGTGCTGCATATGTAAAAGGCTTAGTATGTGTTACAATGTGTTAATGAGCAATTCCGTTTTTAATTATCTAAAACATTTTAGAGTAACTCGTCCACAACAATCAGACTGGGAAATGACGGGAAAATGGTTCATAACAAATGTCTATGCTCAGAAAAACATAAACCCCTCCAGACATTTAATGTCTAAATTAACAGTTTTTGAGATAAACATAAAATAAAAAAAATTGAAGGAAAGACAGTGAAGCGTTACTCGTTGCTTCATGTGAGTAAAACACATTATCAATAAATTTAGGGAGTCATAAAAGAGAAACAGAAAATCAGATTAACCAAAAAAAGAAAAGACAATACAGACGGAGGAAAACATGCAATAGCTTAGAAAAAAGCAATGCATCTATTGATAGCTTGACTAAATATACTTCCAAAAGAGATTCTAGGAGGAGATATGGGAGCTCTTGATACCCAGAAGCACACTGGAATGGCTTGCTCGCCTTCTAATAAGCACCGAATTTATAAGACAGACACTTTCATTGTGCCCATTAAGAAATGCAATAATGTGTCCTTCCTGCCGCAGGAAAACACTGCTTTAAAGGTGAAATTAGATGAGAAAAACATATCTGCAGTGGGTGAATAAGAAAAACAAAGATTATCTGATGGTCTAGGTTCTCTTGTTAAGCTCCGGCTTTAAAACAAGCTGCTTAAAACATAACTTGAGACACAGTAGAATAGGAAATGGGGCATTGCAACAGCATTCATACTGCTGGAACATTTCCACATTTCACAACATTTAGAAAAGAAAATGTGGAGTACATTTGTACACAGCCTCGCCTGACTGGATCATTTGCAGAACCAGCTTTCTGGGAAGTTACAGAAGCAACGTTCAGCGTATGCCTCTATCAACTTTAAACATCCTAGATTTCCTTGATGTCTTACCACAGATTCTCAAATGGACTTCTGTATAGACTTAGTCTGGGTCATACAAATACGCTTTAACCCAAACTATCCTGTTGCAGGTATGGTTGTAAATTTAGGGTGGTCGTCCTGCTGGGAGGTGACCCTCCATTTAAAGTCTTTTCTTCCAGGATAGTCCTGTATTTAGCCCAATCCATCCTCCATTCAACTCTGACCAGATGAATTAGATTTTAGTTGGTATAATTGTAAATGCTTAACATCTGTCTTTTTAAACACGGCATCAACCTCTGTAATTGCTTTGTTTTGGTATTTCCCTTCTTTAACTTTATAACTTTAAATTCTTACAATACATGACTGACACCATCTTGACCGGGGCTCCCTGGAAGATCAGGGGGATCTGAACAGTGACTGAACAGTCCTCTGTGAGCCGTCCAAACCTGGGATGTTGGTTTCTAACCTAAGCCGGTTTAAAGCTTGTCCACAGCTTTCTCCTTGGCCTATCTGCTGTGTCCCTTGGTCTTTGTGATGCTGTCTGTCAACTACTGTTCCTTAAGAATCATCCGAGGCCGTCACAGAACAGCTGGATTTATAGTTGCTGAAATTCCACCTCATCTAAATCGACTTGGAGCAGAAATTGCTGTTATCTTCTTCCTGTTTTTGACAGGAAACAATGGATGGCCTCTTTTTCTCTTGAGTATATATCTATTTATGCATATTTCTATGAGTGTAAAGGCCCCATAAGGTCAACAGGCCCTAAACAAATTGGAAACTGTGACTCACTTGGGACTCCCGTCACTGTCCATCAGCGCTGTCAGGATGTCATGCTAATGCAGCACGCATGCATCCCATGGTGGCCCTGTAGCCATACAGGACCTTGCAGAGACATATGGCCTTATTATTGCTTTTGTCTCTGGAGGTGAGGGTCCAAGGAATGGAACGGGTGAAATTAAGTGCGTGTGCTGCACAAGTGTTTGTACGAGCCTCACAATCCCCTGGAGTCAGCATCAAGATCCACCGATCCACATTCTCCACCTTCACTCAGCAGAGAGGAGGAAAATGGAATGGCTAGTTAGAGAACACACACACACACACACACACACACACACACACACACACACCACTCTCAGGTCAACACAGACACACAAACAGCGCACTGAATCCCAAGTGTGCCTGAAGGATGATTGAGAGCCAACCCTGTGTCTGAAAGTGTCCCTCGGGGACTGAAATATTCATGGCTGTTGTCCCATTGTTGCCTCAGTGCTGTTGGTGGTTGAATCCTAAATGGCATACATAAGTGCTCCTGATATTACGTACAAAAACAAGGGCAAAAGTGGCAGCAATACATCAACCTCCACCTGTATATTACCGCTGCTGTGGCAGGGGAGGTTGCATAATTTCCCCTTTCTCCTTCTATTCCTCAAACTGAACTTGACAGCCACAGAAACAAAAACAAACAAAAAGAAAATGCAGCAAAATACTTAAAAAAATAACCGATGGAATGAGAATAATAAGAAGATATGGTGGACTAAAACACTGTTTTCATAACAAAGAATTACAGCCAACGTTCTTAGCGTTTTTTACAGCTAAACCCAGAAAGGTACCCTGCAGGGGCTCGCTAAAAATTCATACAATACATACAATATTTTAGATTTTGTCATCTTGGCCCCACAGGCTTTAGGAATTTTGTTGGGCTTTTTCATTAAAGACTGACACATATTGATGCACTGTAATCTAACTGTAATGTAGATATATAATGTAGAAAATACTGCAAGGTATTCAGCATGTTTCAAAATCAAAAATCTGTGAATTTGTATTCAAAGCTTTTCAAAACCACATTTCAATGCAACTATAGGTTATGTGTCTACTAGCTTCGCATTTCTAGAGACTCAGACATGTGCCAAATAGCACAAGTTCAGGTGAAGAGTGTCTTTACACAGGAGTTTTCATGTGCTACCACAGACTTTAAATTGAAATTGAACTTTGACTAGGCCAATCTAGCACTTCATGACCAGTGAAGTTAAGTTGAACTTTTTAAGGATATCTCTCAACAGTGGTTTTTCATCTTGCCATTTCAAGGACAGATTTGTGGAATATACAACTAATAACTGTCCTGTGGAACGTTTCTCCAATCTAGGCTGTGAATCTCTACAGCTCCTCCAGATTTCCAGATTTACCCTGCTTGCTTCTGCGTTGAATGCTCTCCTTAACCAGCTGGCCAATTTAGGTGGATGACCATGTGTTGGTAGGCTTGCAGTTGTACCATACTCCTTTAATTTTTACATTATGGATTTAACAGTGCTCTGTGGCCTGTTCAGAAGGTGTTTTTTCTTAATTTTTACATAACAGCATTAAATACCCGCTTGCTGTGTTCCTCAGTATCTGGATTTTATTTAGGTGTATCAAAGGACAGGGTAGCTAAATATAAATGCACACGACACTTTTCAGATTTCTATTCATTTAAATAAAAGGTTAATCTTGAGAAATATGCACTAGTTTGTGTTGGTCTATAACATGAAATCTCTGTAAAACAGCTTTGTGGTTGTAATGTGACAAAAAGTGAATAATTTTTTAGGACACAGTATGATAAAGCAGCATATCAAGCATGTGCCTCTCAGAGAATACACATTTTCTGACTCTTGTTCTTTCCCTTTTTTATCCATTAATCTGCTTGTCCCCAGGCAGTCAATTAGTCGTTAAATCTCTGATCAATGTGAACAGTAAAAGTATGCCCTATGAAGTTAAATGAGGATTAATTATTGACTACTGATCCCCTTTCTTGCAATGTAATGTGCCAAAAAGCCCAACAAGGAGGTTCATCGGAACAGGAAAAGAAGGATGTTTTCATTTAAAGATCCCTATGGGTCAGGATAAAGATAAGAGGCAATCGCGTTATAAACTAACATCTGTGTTTGCTTTGGGTTTTAGGCTTTTATTGGCTGCGGAAAAATATCATCATCCTTTTAGTGAAACTGATAACAACTACACAATCAGCACTATAAGTCATACCGGATTGAGACTGCCTACCTGCGACAACACTGAATAAGAACAACTCCTGATCAGATCAGAATCAAAATCCCAAAAAAGTTTAAACTGGGTCATGCTGATCTGATAGTTTTTGTGTAGATATTTTGGAGCAATCCCAATCAATAGACCTATCCACAACCATGCAAAATAACCAATCTAGCCAGACTGGCAGAAGTCCTAACAGAGGAAAAAGACACATATCTAACATTGTTGTACACACCAAGAAAAATTCAGAATATCACAAGTTTCAACTAAAAACATGAATGTCAAAGCTAAAATTATGTCTGTCTTCTTCATCTTTTTCTTGTTTGCCTTGCAAACATATGTTATAACGTATATCTCATAAAGCAAAACCTGAAAAGCAGCATGGTGGAGTTAGGGAGTACATTTGGTCTTGAACTGTTCTAACAGATAATACAAATAACACTAACATTATTTCAATCTGAAAAACTCACATGGAAAGAAGAGACAATTAGAAGAATTTATTGATACAATATTTAAAGACTTTGGCGCTCAGACCTCGGCAGGAAACATTCACGCTGAATTATACTTCAATATGCATAAGCAGGTGTATGAGAATAGGAATGATCCCCCAGGCCTGAAACTGGTGGTGGAGTGGAGATAGAAGAAGTTTTGTTCAGTCCATATGATGATCTGTTTGAGCTAGATGTCCAAGTTAATAAACACAGGTTTGCATGAACTCTCCATGATGAGCAAGCATGAAGCGACTGTGGAGAGGAAAAACTCCCCTTTGGGAAGAAACCTCTGGCAGAACCAGGCTCAACATGGCGGTCTTCTGCCGGACCGATTGAGATGTGACAGCGAATTCTGTAGAGTCCAGGAGGAATTACACTCTAATAGGAACAAGGTTGTAGGAGCACATAGGAAAGCCAGATGGAGCTGCTATGATGGTGGAGAAGGGGATGGAGGTGGGTTGAATCCAGTCATCAGAGTCCAGATCAGACATCGCACACGACTGCTTGCTGAATTTCCACTTTAGCTTCATTTGTATTCTTGTTTCATTTATGTTTTTATTTAGGATGATTTCTTTACGTTTTTACGCTGCCATTTCTCACAGATGTCTTTAGAGTTAATGCCACACAGTAATGCTTAATGTAGAATAGAATGCCTTGAATATTTTTAAAGATGAAATAATAATAAATATCTGGATCACAGGCTGAACTAATGACAATAATTCCTTGATTGTGCACGCAATCATAGCCAGATAAAGATGATTCTGATTATGAGACAAGAATCTCTCTAGAGACGATAAATGAACCAAAAAGAGTAACAATTTTAAATATTTTTAATTTACATTGTAAATGTCCTGTACTTGTATAGCACTTTATCAATTGAGATGACTCCAAAGCGCTTGACACTACAATCATTGGTCGTTGACCAATTCACTCGCTGATGGTGGTGAGCTACATTAAACAAAGAAGACCTACCACCTTTTCTTAGAAAATAAAAATAGAGAAAAATCTTTTTATTTGTTATTGCATCTGCATTTAACTCAACCCTTAGGGAGCAGTGGGCAACTTCCAGTGTCCAGGGAGCAAACTGGGGCTAAGGGTCTTGCTCAGAGACCCATAGCGGCAGGCTGTGGTGTTCAAACCGAGTACTTGCAGCGTTCTCAGAACGTAAGCGCGCTGCTCTAACCACTAGGCCAGCACTCCTTCACAGCTCCACATTGTAGTCACAGCTGCCTTGGGGCCAACTGACAGAAGCTGAGCTGCCTTACAATTGGTGCCACCGGCAGCAGGCAAGGTGGGTGAAGGGTGCTCAAGAACACAACGACAGACAGTCGGAGTGGGAGTTCGAACTGGCAACCCACCGGTTACATGAAAAACTCCAAGCTGAAAAAACTCAATGATGATCTTTTCCTGCTCCCTTGCCCCATCTAATCAAGAATGGGTTGTCACATTGAAAAGATGAGAGTCAGACATTATTTGTTTTTAAGCCCCGCTCTCTCAGAGGTGGTGCTATAATTACTGAGCTGCAGTCAGCATCAAAAAGGCTCTTAATATGCGTCTAGCATCTCTCTGTGTCTTCATTAACAGCCCACTGGACCCCCAGGGTCAGCACAGGTGGATATATTTTGAGTCTACCACTTGAATGTCTTTGTCCCCATCCTGTCAGAATCGTTTAAGAAATGCAAAATGATTGTCTTCTTGTATCAAACCTCAGCAGCGATTGCCTTGTGCATCTCAACAATTCTGCCACACTCAAAAACACAAAAAGCCTTTTGCCTTGGCCAACCAGCACCAAACGCAAATACCTAATGGTACTGCCTTACTCTTTAGATAGAAGTAACACATACAGCATATTCTGGATTTCATAACAGATAAAACTGAATTAATTTTAAGCCAATCTCAGTTTTTAATAAGAATCTTAAATCTGATACCTCAACTAATTTTAAAAACCTAAAGATAGTTTATTATCAAGTTGTGCCTCACCACACAGAAATCATGATTCAAGTTTGAGACTCTGACTCGAGTCACTTCATAACAATGACCACATGAATGTCTCACCGAATGCAGGCTGTACTTAATGACTTAATCGATAATTTCAGAATAAAAGAAACAAAAAATACATCGACATTCTATTGCTGCTAAGAGGAAAATATCAAAGTATAAGCACTTCCTGTTCTGTTCATTTGGAGGTTTAAAACTAATTTATTTACTTACTACAATTTGTCTTGTTCATTATGATGTAATTTATTTATTCCTTAAATCTGAACAACTTTACTAATTAGAATTCAGAAGAAAGGTTTTAAGTTTTAAGTGAATTTAGGAAATAGTTTCTCAATATTATTTTAAAAAGGTCTACAGCTCAGAGTGAGTAATAGACAACCCTTCAAACCATATTTAGAGCAAAATATAACGGAGGAGTGGACAATATGAAGACAGCGATAAACAGCTGTAAGCTTAGCAATTACAAAGACCAAAAACTTTGATTTATTAAAACAGTCAACTTTAACAGGTTTTAATCTCTTTATATTATTTTTCGTCTGGCTTAAAAACTTATTTATTTTGCTAATGGGGTAAACATTATGTTCACATTTTTTAAAAGTAAGATAAAGGAGCCTTTAGTAGCTTTAGACATGCTGAAATAAAGGTTAAAAGATTAAGAAATAAATGTTGATGCAGGGTGAGAGGTGCAGTACATGTCATGGATTTGATGAGAAGACCATTTTAGTCATCAGCTGATTTAAAGCATGACTTGGACTTGAGACTAGACTTGAATTTGGAAAAAAGATGACTTGTGAACCTCAGCTTAACCATATACAGCAGCGTTTCCGCTACCATTATCCAACGTGACCGCCCGCCACCACAACATCACGGCATGTAGTAATTCTATGTGTTCACTGTAATTTCCCTCTGGGATTATTAAAGTATTTCTGATTCTGATTAATGGCATGAAATATACTTAAATAACGGCAGATCACATCGTTAGCCATTTCTGTTCCTACATGGTTGCTCCTCTAATTTCATCTCTCTCTGTGTCACCGACAAAGACCCGCTGAGTCACCTGTCTTGCCTTGCCTTGCCTTGACTTGCTGAGTCATGTGTGTTCGCACGCACGTGAGCACAGGATCTCACAGGCTCCCACCAACAGACACACAGCATGCAGAGAAATATGTTGCAACCTATGAAGCGGCTAATTTAAAGTAGCATAGCGTAAGTTCCAGTATTTTTGCAGACGTCTGCCCCCTCTGGTGACAAGTTAAAATGACACCGGTGTTGTGCACGCGCATGGGAGAAGAGAAAAAGCATCTGCCGCTGTGACTGCACAGAACGGAGTGTCTACTGAGGTAAGAAAGCTATAAATATTGAAGTTGACCTGTGTTCTCTCACTAATCCATCGACTAGGGCAGAGACTCAGCAAAGTAGGCAGGTGAACGAGAGCGCCACGCGCATCACACGCATGCCCAAAGGATTTGGCCTGAATCACTCTCTGATTAATTGACTAATCCAGCCCATAGAGGCAACTCTGGTAAATAGAGGATAACTCGTTTTACACGTCAGGCAATTGTAAGGGCATGTATGGGAAAGAAAATAAATAATGTTTCAAACTTGCCTTTAACAAAAGCTGGACGAAAATATGACATCAGGACAAAGTCTGCAAGACCGAATGAGTGCTGCGTGAGGCTGACTGACCACCTGGCAAGAATATCTGGGTTTTTTAAATGCACCAAAATTTGTGATGAGGGCAGCGCTTACTCTCCTATGAGTATCAGCAGAATTAACTCTCCTACTCCTGGTACAAACAAACAAAATAGCCCAAGTGCTTCGTGCCCTGCCCGACACGCAGCAAAAATCCAGTCATCACCAAATGAAGAGGTTTGACCTGGCTTGGCTGTCAGAGGAGAAATTCACCCCCTAGCTGTATCAGACTGAGCTTCTTAAGTAAATAAATACATGATAGATGGAGAGAGAGATAAAGATACAATAGGTAAAGAATGTAAGATGGAGAGAGACAAAAAAGATTAAAAAAGAGACAGAAAGTAGGATTGATAAATAAGAGAAAGATGTAGAGAGACAGATAAAAACATAAAGAAACAAAGACATATATAATCAGATGAAATGCATAATATAGAAGAAGAATAAAGAACATCCATTCCAGTTTTTTTTCTTTAATAATTTTCTGTCGTTCACAATAACACATTAATAGTCAGAGGTTAGCGCTTCAAGATCATATCGAGTTTACAAATGCAAATTATTGGCTGTTGGTTGAAGTAACATCAAACTCCACCAGTTTTTTAGCAGAGAGAGAGAGAGAGAGAGAGAGAGAGAGAGAGAGAGAGAGAGAGAGAGAGAGAGAGATGCTTGCTGATTGCAAGTATTGTTCCTTAGTGACAAAACCTTGTGGGTCTGAAGCCTCTGGAATCTACTTTACATAGAAAATGTATTAAAATCCCACTCTGGATCCTTTAACTTGGTTCTTAATGAGAGAAAGCCAAACACCGCTTGGGTGATACTGGCTATTATTTTGAACCGACACAAAGGTACGTCACCTGCAGTTTTGGGGACTGTCACCTTAGATATGCAAAGTGTTAGATGTACCATTTATAAAAGGCGAGACAAAGAGACCCAGGTAGCTAAAGCAGGTATAATTGGCCATTAAGAGTTGGAGCATGTTGTTATTGCACCCCCTCACCCCCCCCCCCCCCCCCAATCCTGCAAGGACTGACTCACTTCAAGATTTCCTTGGAGTGGCCGGTGCTGGCGCCCTTTTTGTCAGGTGTCCCGAGGCAGCTGGACTTCAGCAGGGTGTGTGGCCCTCGGTCCAACATCATGGTTGAGGTTGCTGTGGCAATGACAGCCACTGCGTCACGTACCCTGGCCTCGATGTTGTAGTCCCATTCGTCATACGACACAGAGATGAGCCCTGAGAAAGAGAGAGAGAGAGAGAGAGAGAGAGAGAGAGAGATGAGGTGAGAGAACAGTAAAATTCAAGGGAAAGGAAACAAAGGAGGAAAGGAGGAGGGGAGAGACAGAACAGTGTGAGGATGAGGAGGGAGGATGCAGAAAATAGCAGGCAGATAGCTGTTAAAAATTCCCAGAGGGTGAAGACTTACACACACAAAAAAAATCTATGCATTTTGCTAGAGAAGCTAAATTAATGGTGTAATTCTAAATAAAATTTTCAGGACAATACCGAAGAGATCACTCAAAGTCAGGTATGATAATACGCTTCAACAAAAAAAAAGACCTCCTGCAGGTTAAAAATAGAAAAAGATAGCTGAATAGAAACATCAGTCTAGACTGTGACCCCCACTCCAACCGCTCACTTTGTTACACTTGGCTTTTCAAGCATGAGAAACTGCTTGCTATCAAATGTCGACATCCATTTCTTACACCCAAACAACTTTTCAGGACATTTTTCTTTCTTTTCATGGCTGGTTTGGATTATGTCTCCATTTTTGAAACCCGCAGAGTAAACGTATCGGAAAAAAGGCAAATGTAGATTTTCCAGTCAGCCTTCAGAGTGTCAAAGCGGCTTTGGCAACAACCCTAACCTTTGTTCATATGTCTTGCCAAAGCACACTTCTCACTCCACAAAAATACGGAGCGAAAAGAAAGGTTCACTATGAGGTCCGCTGCGACAGGACCTGATGTTCAGGGGAAATAATTTTTCTGGGGGCTCAGATACAGACGGACTGCTGCGAGAGCAGGTCTGAGGTTAAACTTACATTTTCTTTCTATTTAAAAATAGCTAATGTACAATTTCTCAAACAAAAAGTAAACCCCAAACCCACATATGCCCAACAGTGGCTACCAGTGTGCTGTAAATACTTGAGGAGGACATCTACAAACAGCCCATCTGTCACTTACCTTTGTTTTTACACAGCTTTTTGGGACGGGGGAATTATCTGTGTTGTTACGTCATAATAGTGCCACAAAAATGTCTTATAAAAGTATTTACAGCCCCTTAAACATTTAGTCACTGTTTGACCACAATCCTTAATGTAATGATTTTATGTGACAGATCAACATAAACATGATTGTGGAGTGTAAGAAAAAGGTTTCATGGTTTTTATCATTAGTTACAAAAAAAAATATATATATATATTGGTTTGCATTCAGCCCCCTTTAATCTGATTCTCCTAAATCCAGTCCAGTACCACCAACCTCCTTAAGCACTAAACAAAGAGTCCCTGCGTGTAATCTGATGTCCGCTGTTCTGTTTCTGGCCTCAGAGGTTTGTTGGAGAACATTCGTGAACAGACAGCATCATGAAGACCAAGGAACACACCGCAATCCATCATCGGGGACTATAAAGAGTATGGCACAGACATAAACCCAACTAGACCATGGCTGTCAATCTAAAGAGCAGCATTAATCAGAGAACCAGCCTGAAACCTTCTTGTTTCAGTGTCCATATAACATGAAATATTCCCTGCATTAATTATAATAAAGCTTTTTGCATGTATAAATCAAGCGGCGCACTATGGCGAAAGCGGCAAGGCTCCTCTTGTGAAAGTAAAATCTGTTGGGCTCTTTTTGGCATTAAGACAACAATTCTTATTGCCACATTGCCAGACAGGACTCTATAAAAAAAGAGAACCAGCCAAGACAGCCATGGTAACCCTGGAGGAGCTGTGAAGATCCACAGCTCAGGTGGGGAGAATATATTGATACAACAAATACTAGTCCCAATGTATGACCTCTATGGAAGAGTGGCAGCTAGAAAGACATTGTTAAAAGAAAGCCGTGTAAAGGAAGAAGGCGCTGTTGTCACATGAGGCCTATAGGCAAAAGGCCGTAGTGGTGTGGTGGAAACCAAACACCCTGAACTCATCAGCCCCACAATGACGCAGCAAGGTAGCGGCATCATGCTGTGGGGATGTATTCTTCCAGCGGGGACAGGGAAGCTGATCGGAGTTGATGGGAAGAGAGACTGGAGTAAAATACAGGGTAATCCTGGAAGAACAGCTCTTAGAGGCTGCAAAAACTTGAGACTTAGGAAGAAGTTCACCTTCTAGCAGAACCACAAGTCCAAACATAAGGACTCTCTCCATTCTCTTTGACTGAGCTTGAGCTATTTTGCAAAGAATGGACAAAGCAGAAAAAGGTGCCTCTATAAAGGATGGAACCCAACACTAGATTTGTCCTTTTCTTTTTTCTTTTGGATGAAACCGTGTGTGTATTTTTAACTTTCCATTTTGTACGTTACAACCACAAATTGTGAAGAAGTTGAAAGGGTATGAATAGCACAGCAAGGCTCGGTATATAGGACCAGTGGCCCTTCATTTACGTTCTGCTGCATGCGTTGCTTTCATAGGGTCTAATTACATGGTGCTGATACGAATGAATAATTCCTGGCATACCTATAGGGAAGACAGATGGAACGTGGTCTGCGTCACCGGCCACTAGCGAAGGTACGATCCAGGTGTAGCCATAACCTGTCAGGCCTACGGAGTGGGCCACTTCAAAAATAGTGGTCGCTTCCTCCTTGGTGCAGTAGAGCAGGATAACAGGGCTCTGCAGTTTCTTCATCTGATTCTGGATCTTGGAGTCTCCATCATCCACCGACATGTCCAGCAGGATGACTTCTTCTAGCTCCCAACCCACAAAGCTGTTTTCAATGGTGCTGCGTACCTGGTGGGAAAAGGAAGAGATGAACTGAGAAAGTGTAGGCTGTACACAAGCGGTGAAGCTGTGAAGGAGATGTACTGGAACAAAACTGACTGAGATGTCTCTTCCTCCCCCTTCTTCAGCTCCCAGAATGCTACACAGCTATTCTACATGAATCCCTGGAAGGAGCAGTCAGTTTTATATTATAACAGTCAAAATGCGCTGAGATAATCTTTCCCTCAAAAGCTCTCGGCAGTAAAGGAGCAGTGCTGGAGGCACCAATAGCATAAAGCCACAGGAAGATGGAGGTGCTTTGATGCCAAAAGTCATTCGATGGCTTCCTATATATATATTTACTCCTGAATTTTTCAGCTAAATAAAGCATTTAACACCCTTTGGGTTTTTAGCTTCAGTCTTTTGAAAAATCTCTAAAATTGAAGACACCACTCAACGAAAACCAAGTTTACTGTCCCATTGTAAAATAAACAGCTGATGTGTACCGGCAGTCAAAGCGGCAGGCAGCTGGGCTTGTCACCGAGGCAAAAACCCGGGCGTGGGAAGAGTTCGGAGAGGCCATGGAGAAAGACTTCCGTACGGCTTCGAAGCGATTCTGGTCCACTATCTGGTACCAACACTGTTTATAGTGGGGGTGGTGTGCTGCTGCCCTCGACTCGGGACGTCGTGCGTCGGTGTGCGGAATACTTTGAAGACCTCCTTAATCCCACCAACACGTCTTCCATTGCGGAAGCAGAGCCTGAGGACTCTGGGTCAGGTTCTCCCTTCTCTGGTGCTGAGGTCACCGAGGTTGTTAAAAAGCTCCTCGGTGGCAAGGCTCCGGGGGTTGATGAGATTCGCCCTGAGTACCTTAAGGCTCTGGATGTTGTGGGGCTGTGTTGGTTAACGCGGCTCAGCAGCATTGCGTGGACATCGGGGGCAGTTCCCCTGGATTGGCAGACTGGGGTGGTGGTCCCCCTATTTAAAAAGGGGGACCGGAGGGTAGGTTCCAATTACAGAGGAATCACACTCTTAAGCCTCCCTGGTAAGGTCTATTCCGGGGTTCTGGAAAGGAGGGTCCGTCGGATAGTCGAATCTCAGATTCAGGAAGAGCAGTGTGGTTTTCGTCCTGGCCGTGGAACACTGGATCAGCTCTACACCCTCAGCTGGTGAGGGTGTAGAGCGTTTTGCGTTCACTGGAGTTTGCCCAACCAGTCTACATGTGTTTTGTGGATCTGGAGAAGGCATTCGACCGTGTCCCCCGAGGGATCCTGTGGGGGGTACTCCGGGAGTATGGAGTACCGGGCCCTTTAATAAGGGCTGTCAGGTCTCTGTACCACCGGTGTCAGAGTCTGGTCCGCATTGCCGGCAGTAAGTCGGACTCGTTTCCGGTGAGAGTTGGACTCCGCCAAGGTTGCCCTTTGTCACCGATTCTGTTCATAACTTTTATGGACAGAATTTCTAGGCGCAGCCAAGGTGTTGAGGGGATCCGTTTTGGTGGCCTTAGGATTGCGTCTCTGCTATTCGCGGATGACGTGGTCCTATTGGCTTCATCAGGGCGTGATCTACAGCTCTCACTGGAGCGATTTGCAGCCGAGTGTGAAGCGGCCGGGATGAGAATCAGTGCCTCCAAATCTGAGACCATGGTCTTGAGCCGGAAAAGGGTAGAGTGCCTTCTCCGGGTTGGGGAGGATGTGCTACCCCTAGTGGAGGAGTTTAAGTATCTTGGGGTCTTGTTCACGGATGAGGGGAAGAGGTGGCGGGAGATCGACAGGCGGATTGGTGCAGCGTCTGCTGTGAAGCGGGCGCTGTACCGATCCGTTGTGGTGAAGAGAGAGCTGAGCCAAAAGGCGAAGCTCTCGATTTACCGGCCGAAGCTTTGGGTCGTGACCGAAAGAACGAGATCCCGGATACAAGCGGCCGAAATGAGTTTTCTCCGTAGTGTGTCTGGGCTCTCCCTTAGAGATAGGGTGAGGAGCTCAGTCATCCGGGGGGGACTCAGAGTAGAGCCGCTGCTCCTCCACGTCGAGAGGAGCCAGCTGAGGTGGCTCGGGCATCTGGTCAGGATGCCTCCTGGACGCCTCCCTGGTGAGGTGCTCCGGGCACGTCCCACCGGGAGGAGACCCAGGGGAAGACCCAGGACACGCTGGAGGGACTATGTCTCTCGGCTGGTCTGGGAACGCCTTGGGATTCCCCCGGAGGAGCTGGCCCAGGTGGCTGGGGAGAGGGACGTCTGGGCCTCCCTACTGAAGCTGTTACCCCCACGACCCGACCCCGGATAAGCGGAAGACGATGGATGGATGGATGGATGGATGGATGGATGGATGGATGGATGGATGGATGGATGGATGGATGGAAAATAAAGGTCCTTTTTTAATGACAAAAAACTCCTATTACCCTACAACTTAACAACGGAGAACCAGTTTTATGAATCTGGTAACACAGTATTGGGAGGTACATTTCCAGACAGAGCCAGATTTAGGAACTGAGAGCGCCACCATCCTTCAGTTCATCGTGGGCCCATGTCATGAGCAAACTAAGCTGATGCTTTTAGCCACCCAGCCAGCAGGGGGCCTACAAGAGCAGCAAAGTTCTCACACACAACATAGATCTCTAACAGATAAACTAATTTTGTCATGTATAAGTTTACTTATAATTTACAATGTTTATTTACAGAAAATGCTGAAGGATTTCAAAATGTCAAACTTTAGTTAGAATTTTTTTTTTTTTTTTTAGAATTTCGAAGAACCGATAGGTGTAGGGTTGATTTTACCAGACATCATTCAATGTCACTTTTTGTTAATTTCCGCTGTTTGTGTCAGTGCTGGATCGTCTGTCATTCATACTGTCACTGTCACCAAAGACATAAATAAATTAGTGTTGTAGACACGACCAATTAATCTGGATTAAAAAGCTGCAGACCGGACACATCTGCCAGACGATTTGAATTAAAGAAATAACCTTGTCCAGACAAATATTTTACCCCTATTAATTCTATAAACAACATGGATTTCATCATAAGATGGTCAAGCGAAACACATTACCGGGAATTTAAATGTATGCTGCTTGGTTAATCATGAAGGGGAGGGATGTTAAATGCACACAGAGTCAAGCTTAGACAGTTTGGACAGTTTAAAAGAGATGTCTTGACTGTGTGGGCTGGTGGGTGATGGGCTCGACTGTGCACACGACAACGCTCTATGGAAAACCAAATAGTTTTTCCGTTTCTGTTAACACATCTACATGACAACATTTTAATGACAAACCTCCGTGCACAGGACCCTAGTAGACACACTCTTTTCATTTGGAGGTTTAACACTCATTTATTTATTTACTGCACTTTGTCTTGTTCATTATGTTGTATTCATTCATACCTTTTTTTTTTACCTTAAATTAACAACTTTACTAATTGCTGGGGTGCTGGTGTGTCGTTTCTTCGCTTCTGTGGATGCATTCACGCGGCGCAGCGTTGCGTATTATAGCTCGAACGGAGCTGTTCGTCAAGCTAATAGCAGCTAGCGTTAGCTTACGTTGTCCAGGAGGTTTATAACTTTACTGATGCACGTTCAAGAGCTTTACTGATATTTCTATGTTGCTACGTCAAACATCTGTGTTGTTACAGGTCTAATTTAAAGGCATACTATGCAACATTTTTCAGTTAATTAATGTGTTCCATACCGTTTTGGATGATTAAATGAGTCATTTCAGGTCGAACAAAGGTTTTCTCGGCCGCCCTGGGGGTCTGTGGGGGAAATACCGCACTTGCAATGCAAGAGCCCTCGGCTCGCACCCACAGAAGTCTCGCTTTACGGCGAGAACTCCATGTGTTTTTGCCCTGCCATTCACTATATGCACGCGCAAAAGCAACAACAAAGAAACGTGTGTTAACGTCAAATAAACATGCAAGCATATCGAGTTTTATTATTATTATTATTTTTTTTTTTTTTTTTTATGTTGGCGAGACGGCGGCGGCGGCAGCCGCGGCAGCGGCAGCCGCGGCTTGGCGAGGCGGCGGCGGTGGCGGCGCCTCGCTGAGCATCTTTACGACAGTGCACTTTTACTTTCGCCCTCTGGGGGGAGCCTCGCTGGAAAATCAACCCCGGTTGCATAGTATACCTTTAAGTGTAGTTAGGACAACTTTCAGCGTTATGGCCCATTCTGTTGAAATGTGCTAAGATCCCTGGAATACATTTTTATGCCATCAGGTCTTTCATCCACACATAAACGGCGTTTTACATCTCTAAAAATGAATGATTCCGAAAACTGTGGCATAAAGTGTGGCAAAAAAAGTGGAGATTTGTAAAAATTCAGTTTTTGAGCCTGTGTGCATACATGACAAGACAGACTTTTAGCGGGGACAAAACAGATTCCTGCTTAACCCCATAAAGTATGGGCTGGCTCTGCTTTATTTGATTATCTAGAACAGGGTTCTGACTCTATTTTGTGCGGCCTGTGACCGCAGAACCTCAGACATACCCATGAATAAACGTGACTAAAATAGCAAACGTTTTCGAAGTAATATTGGCTCATATCTTAATTCTTTTGCTATGAATAGGCTAAAACACATTTCTTGATCAAGACAGAAAACAATCCATTCAAATGTAGTCAATGTATTCCTTTCTTTTATTAAGCAAATGATTTGGCTCTACAAACAGATCCGTTCCTTATAGAGTTAAGATTTTCTTTGATTCATTGAAAACATATTGTTTGATGGTGTGCAGATAAAAATAAAACATTTCTCACTAAACAATTTTTTATGCTTTCATTTAAAATGATAGCTTTTTACTTTTAACTGGATGATTTCGGCCTGCTTGGCAAAAACCTAGCAGACTCCTGAGCAACAGTATGCTGAGTCTTTAAGCAATCAGCCTTTTACAACGTCCTATATTCTGTCTGTTAAACGGGATCATTTCATAGGTTAATTTAAAGAAAAGGCAACAAACAGTGTCTTTGTGACTGGCTGCTGGTAACTAAGTGGAAAAACATCCACTTTGATACTCTTTAAAACTGGTTCTGTGCTGAAGTTGTCAGTTAAGAGTCCACATAACACTAATTCGTCTCTTGGGTCTTTAGACCTGAATGATTCTAAAGCCTGAGTTTAGTGGCCCAAGAAAATAAACAGACTCCTCTGAAAATGGGCAGGTACCAAACTGAAGGTGAGTAAATAAGTTAGAGTCAAAACTTTAGATTCTGGCTTAAAAAAATCCAGGATGTTTTCAGACAACCACATGTCACAGAGCAAGCCTCCAAGCAGACTGACTTACAGAACTTTTGTGAGTTAATTAAACCCCTGAAATGAAGAACATCTGTGAAGATTTTAGCATTGTCTGTTGCAATAGACAATAGAGAAGGATAAAAGAATAAAACTAATGTTCAAAACAGTCAGAAACCAGGAATCAAAGCTGGAAAGAAGGAGGTTAATGATACATGTTCTAATTCACAGTGTATTACCATTTTGGCATGGGCTGATTACTGCTATCAAGCCATACCGAGGTGTAAAAAACATCACAGTTTCAAAATCCCAGCAGCATCTGTCACATTGTTTCTACAGTTTAAAATGATTTAAATGATTTAGGGAAAGCGCTGGATTTCCCCCAGCTTTGTGGAGCACTGAGCTCCCCCGCTCCGCACCTGTTGCTGTGCACTGCAAAGCAGGCTACCACACTTTCCCCTTGTTCAGACGAAAGGCAGGAATGTGGCGACTGACTGAAGACATTTCCAGCTGTTAAAAACCACCCGTCACTCTTAAAGGGAAACACACATCAGGATCGCAGTGGTGCGAGATCCGTCAAATAAAAACGCATCAATCAAATTAGACATGAAGCGCACTGAGACAGGACTTCAGCTTTGGATATTTTTTTTCCTACAACAAACAGTACTTCTGAATAGACCAGGCTCAAAAATGGCCTCTGGGTGCCGCTACTTGGAGCTTCAGATGCAGACCAGACGCATTCGGTGTGGGTCGCTTGACAAAATGTTGAATGTTCTGCTGAAGCCGTTTTTAAAAACTACTACTATATTACCCAGGTGTTTACTAATATATTCTTGCCCAAGTTTATGTATCAAACTCCAAAAATGATCATTAAAAATATTCTCACTGTAGTGGTTTATGCTATGTTGTAGGATTATACAGTAGGATGTATTATTTCTCTTCTGTTTAAGATGAAAGCAATTAGATCAATGCTTTAGATTTTGTGTAAATAATGTAAAGCTCTTGTATTTTTACTGGTTGCAATCAAACTTTAAAGAAAGCCATAACTAGCCCAAGGGTTCTTTTCTTTTATTAAAACTTTAAAATATGAAAATTAAATGTTCATGATCAGTACTTGGGGAAACCACATTTTACTCGCAAGGCTATACAGAGGATTTTTGGCCTGAGGCGTCCCAACTCCTGCATGCCTCTGCATTAGTCAGTTGATACAACATAAATCTGACCACAGTGAAAAGCTCCTCAGAGGAGTATGAGCAATAAGTATCCTTTTATATTATTTCCTTCTTCTACTTTCAAATGGATGCTTTAACGATCAAAGCAAAGGCGCTTGACACTGCTACAATATTAACTGTAGAATTTGATGAGATGACTTTTAGTAACCTTGTCCTGCTTCTCAGATGTTCTGAGTTGTTCGGGAGCTCATGCCACCCCTTTTTATTTTAAAGGGCCTGTTCGTGCCTCAGAGATAAGCAGGCTGAAGCAGCATTCAGCGGGGCACTTCCAGCCTGTCGGACTTCTCCATTAAAGCAAGGAGAAAATTGAAGGAGCTATCCACTTGGAGGAAACTGCCAAACTTTATCATTTTGAAATGCTGATAATTAGGGCTTCAGAACCAGGGGGTGTGTGCCTTGAGACGGATGACTTTAACACCATTTTGGCAGCTGAACGCAGTACTGACAGAATAAATTGCAAAAGAGGGAACGATAAGGATAAACTTTAAATGATTTGCTTGGATCCTTAAAACCGTTCCAGCGACACGTTCACACTGTCAGAGCGTCTTTTTGTGTGTTTACCTTGTTGATAAAGTCCTGGTACCCGGGGTAGTATGTGGTGACGATAGAGAAGATGTACCAGTCATACTCCTCCATAATGTTCAACATGACGGACGCCTGCTGCTCGATGGAGGGGCCAAACTGGAAAAACATGGAGTGGTCGTCCTGGAAACCAGAGACACAGGCCCAATCAGCAAACAGGGTCATGAGTCATATAGCATGAGAGAGAGCAAGAAGGTCGGGCATGGATGATTATGGAGCGTGTCTGGCTCCTGAAAAACTCAGGAACAAATAAAAATGTTCTTGTATTGCTGAGACAATATGAAACAATATAACACTCTGCCATTCAAGCTATGTTTTAGCTCCACATAACTAATTAAGTTGCAATTATACCCAAAATGCCCAAAGTGACATTTACTAAAGTAAGCATTTTGCTGGTAAAGTATCCTAACCGCTTGAAGTTATTCCTGCTGTAAAATGTTTCTTTAAGGTCATAAAGTGAAAGGCAAAAGTATCCCCCCCACACACACACACACACAATTTGGCAATAATCATGTTTTTTTACACTTCAACCTTGCTATTCAAATGTTTTTTTTTAAATCACTTTATGTGACGGATCTGCACACAATAGTCTAAGGTGGTGAAATAAACAAAAATATAAATAAACAAAAATAATAAAAAAATAACATAATGAAAATTAGCATGCGTCCACCCCTTAAAAGTTCTGGTGCAACCAATTATCTTCAAAAGTTACATAATGGGTGAAATGAAGTCCACTTGTGTACAATCAAAGTGTCAGATCATCTGTCAGTATAAATACGCCTTTCCTGAAAGGCCCCAGAGGCTGCAGCACCACTAAGCAAGAGGCATCGCACCATGAAGACCAAGGAGCTCTCTAAACAAGGCAGGGGCAAAGTTGTTGAGAAGTACAAATCAGGGCGGCGGGGTTGTAAAAAAATATTTAAACCTTTCATGTTCCCCCAGAGCACAATCAGATCTGTCATCTTCAAATGGAAAGCACATGGTACAACAACAGACCTGCCAAGAGACGGCCGCCCACCAGAACTCACAGGTCGGGCCAGGGGGACATTAAACAGAGATGCGGCACAGAGACCAAAGGAGGAAGGAGTTCAGGTCAAATGAGACTAAATTTGAGCTTTTGAGCCACCAAGGAAAACATTATATCACATCCTATCACCCCAAGAATACGATTCACACTTTGAAACATACTGGTGGCAACGTGTGGGGATGCTTATCAGCAGCAGGGACTGGGAAACTGGTCCAACTCAAAGGAAAGATGGACGGTGCTAAATACAGGGAACCTTTCAGCCTGTGATTTGAGACTGGGACAGAGGTTCACCTTCCAGCAGGACAGTGACCTGAAGCATCCTGCTAAAGCAACACTAGAGTGCTTTCATGGGAAACATTTAAATGTGTTGGAATGGCCTAGTCAAAGTCCAGACCTCAATCCAATTGAAAATCTGTGGATAGACTTGAAGATCACTTTTTATAAGAAAAAAACATCCAACATTAAGGAGCTGGAGCAGTTTAGCTCATAGAGACTGATCCAAAGCCACGTGCAGCTGGAATTGCTGCAAGAAGCGTCTCTAAAAATAAGGAGGGGGGGGGGGTTAAAAGGTATGAATGAAAGTTTTCTGTTATTTTTGTCCCATTTGTTGTTAGCTTCACAATAAAAATATAATACATCCTAAACAGTTGTAGGCGTGCTCTGTAAATGAATTGGTACAAACTCTAAAACACTCCAATTTAACTGCAGGTTGTAAGACAATAAAACATGAAAAACACCAACAAAACAAAAAGAGTTGAGGAGAAGATGGATGAAGCTAACAGTAATTCCCTTTCAACTCGGAAGTTGGATTTTCTAAGTGCTCAGTTAGAAAAACAACAACAAAGCAGCTGAAGTTGGACTTCCAACTTGGAAATTTGAAGTTTAGGATGCTATTTGAAAATCTGTGTATTACTTGACCTCCTCTGTCTTTATGTACAAGATTGTGCTGGTCCACCGCATAAAATCCAACAATAAACATTCATAACTCTTTAACTGTTTTGGATTTTCACAAATATAAACTAGATATAGAATTAAGAATATTTTTTTTAAAATACAGGGGTTACAGAAGCAGAACTGCTGCTTCTGTAACCCCCAGTCGGTCGAGGCAGATGACCGTTCATACTGAGCCTGGTTCTGCTGGAGGTTTTCCTTCCCGTTAATGAGTGGTTTTTCTTTCCACTGTCGCTTCATGCTTGCTCAGTATGAGGGATTGCTGCAAAGCCATGGACAATGCAGACGACTCTCCCTGTGGCTCTACGCTTCTCCAGGAGTGAATGCTGCTTTTCAAGACTTTGATGCAATCAACTGGTTCTCTTATATAGGAACTTTTTGACCAATCTGTATAATATGATTGAATTTGACTTTGTAAAGTGCCTCGAGATTACATGTTTCATGAATTGGCACTATATAAATAAAATTTAATTTAATTTAATTTTTTTCAAGACAATTCATCTGTAATGTCATGCATGTAATTTACAGACATCAATCTTTTTTAAGAGGCCATTCTCCTTGTAACAGAGACAAGAAAAGGTATTACAAGGATCCTTTCTTTTCCCTTGAAGCGCCTCTTTGGCTCTAAATTATAATCAAGGACAGGTCAGCGGCTCATGTCGAAACAGCGAGGAAACTTAAAGGGACAAAGATGTCGACGTTTATTATTTACAAATGCAAATGACCAAAGGGGACAAAGGAGACGAGGTGCGATAAGAAACTCATCCTGTCAGGGTGTCTGTACAGAATAAGACGGACTGCTGAGAGGTGACAAAGATGGAGGGAGGTGTTGGATGTGGTTTTAAATACTGACCTTTGCCTTCAAGTATGATTTGCCTCAACTATCGACTAAATTTACAAAGTGAGTAAATGCAATTAGCTAAAATAAAGCTGCTTGTTACAACACACACACACATAATATATATATATATATATATATATATATATATATAGTCATGGTGGCAGCGTAAGCACACTTGCCCCTGCTCTGATCCATCCTTCAACGGTGGATGTGTTCCATAGTTTTCACTGTAATGATATGGTTATAGCCTATCATCGTCAAATGATGGTGGCGGGACTGGCAGTAATGGAAATATTTGTCTGTGTGTGTGTGTGTGTGTGTGTGTGTACTTAGTCGGACCCTGACATATTATCCATGCTGGCAGTATGGCAGTGCATACACTCCACTCTGTTAAAGGAGGTAATGAATGCATTCTCACATGTGACTGGCAGCCAGCGCACCATTCACCCTTTAACTGACACCTACTTTGGAAAAGCCATAGCTGTTTAAGCATTTGCCTCCAGTAGTGCAGGTTTGAATGACTCAACAATGAGTATTACGTGAGCTTTACCTCTTCCCCTTTGTTATTCTTTCACCACGTCACAAATCTGGGTTTCTGTCTGTTACCTCCTCGTTGACACTTCCTCCTGGGTTATAGGGGACAAAGCTGGACGTGTCCTGATTTTCCTTAAACTTTTATTCAAGTGTTTCTTTTCACCAAGTACTGACTAAACAGTCCGAGAATTTCAATTTGCTAAAGCTTTAAACTCTTTGCTGTTATAAACGTGTTAAAAGTGTGAAACATCCTACTTTCAATTCTAATCCAAATTCTCTAAAGTTTGCTGGATGTTTCAGGGATCAGACAGGAATCCTCTGTGAACATTAGGAGTGGGTAAAAAATATTGTATCATCAATGCATTGCAATATATTTTTTCTCCACTTCAATATCGATTCAGAAAACCAGAGACTCTTGGACCCGCTGCTCGGATCCAGTGCCACCTCCCGGATTCACCAAAGTGGTTCCTGGGTGTGCGCCAGCCAGTTTCCATCCTTTCAACACATTTGGCTTAAATACATCTTTTAAAACTTCTCCTGTGTCTCGGCAGAACTATAGGGTCCAACTCTTGGTTCATTACAGCATCCAAAACCGAAGCAAGTTGACAGATCCTTTCCTTGCAAACTGCCGCCAACCTCTGCTGGCACACAGAAGAGTTTCTGCCGTCTTCGTAAGGAACCGTGACCGTAACGTGTCATGGACAGCGAGGGTTTTAAGAAGATGGTGCTCAATTGTTATTGTGCTACAGCTTTATTATCAGATATTTTATTGCTCAAAAATAGAAATGTATACAGTGTTAAAGCAACGTATAACACGGGTGCCAGTCATCAAATATCCCCAAAACATATCAACAGGCGCTCTAATGAATGATTCGTGTACGTGTACTTTTTTTCTGAATCAATATCGAAGCATTTAAATCAATATCGAATTGAACTGTGACCCAGAGAATCAAAATGGAATTGAATTGTGAGGATCTTAACATTACGGAGCCCCGGTGAACATCAACTTTCTTGCCAATCCACAGATTCCCATTCAGATTCAGGTAACACTATACTGTGACATGTCTGATCTAAACCATTCCTTCCAAGTGTGATAAAATGCCTCGTTGCAGCCTATCCTCGCTGTAGCAGGGTAGTAAATCCCAAAGATCCTGACAAAAATCAGCTTTTTGTGGTGTTACTTGGCTGGTTTTAATCAATCTAGGTCTTTGCGCTCAGTTTACTTAAACAGTATCATTTCTCCTTCAATCCCATGTCCCCCTGCTTTGTCTCGATCTCCCTTTTTTCTCTACGTCTTCTTTCTAAAAGTGACTGATGTACGGTGTAATCACTCATGAAATCAAACCTGCCATTCATCGACTATTGTGAGAGCACAGCTTTCTAAAATTACAGCCAATCATCGTCACATTCTGTTTTCTTCTTCAGATCCTAATAACCTTATTTTGTGTCCTGGCTATTATTCACTCGGCATCGTTTTTTTTCTTTTCCTTTTTTATTTAACCCCTCCAACACTGCCCTGTCTTCTCCTCTTCTCTCCCCCGTTTTTACATAATGGCCTGTGGCTCCATTAACTCATGTCACAGAGATGTGAAGTGATCCCTTTTGTACAGTCTGTCTGCAACATTTAGCGGAGCAGCCAGCCTCCTCACTTGCTTATCTGGGTTTATACCACACAATATTCCATCAATATCACTGCAGCTTTTCTACGTGGATTTTTGACTTTTCTTGCTAAGCCGTTCAATTTCTCCTCTGATGGATCATTTCGGTTCTTTACGCTCCAAATGTTTTCAGTCGGCGACAGGCTTGGACTGCCAACAGGCAGTCAACGCTCCGACTCGATCACGCCCAGTGCAGCCAGCGGAGCAAGCAAACGGCTCCGTATGCACAACAATCTTCTGTTTATGTGACGGCATTTTTTAAGACCAAACGTGGAAAAACACACCCACGCCCTGTTCCAGATTTGCAGGGTTGAGCTTGTCGATCTATTCACGTAAAAATATACTGGCCAAGATTGTTTTCCACCTGTTTTTTAATCAAGCGATATGGTAAAGACATTGCTTACTGTTAGCTTTGTTCAGAATTTCAGGTCTTGTTTCTGCTTCTCTTCTCACACGCTCAGTGATGATCATCCCAACCTAGATGGACACTAGAGGGGCTGTACAGAAGCAAGCAGCGACATTAGCAGCTGTGCGGTGGTGATGCGCCGAGCCGTTGACCAAAGAAAGAAATATACAAATATTTCCATCAACCTTTTCGCTTTTTGAAACGCGATAACCATGAACTTCAATTCATCTTGGTTATCGCATATGATTATGAAGTGGAAGAAAAGCACATGGCTTTAAAAATGTTTTATATATACAAAAACAAATCTGAAACGTGAGGCTGCAACTTTGAAATGAAATCCACCAAGTCGCACAAAAATCGGAGGTTTATTGTGTCATTAAAGAACAAACAGCATCATGAGAAGCAAGGAACACATGAAACAGGTCAGGGACAAAGTTGCGGAGAAATTTAATATAGGGTTAAGTTATAAAGCAACACTTTAACAGGCAGCAAAGGTCAATGAGCCAGGAGTCAAACCCAGGATAGGAGAGTCAAGGACCGAAGCTAATACTGTCCATATGCTATAAAGAACAAACCTCTTACATACCAGACTATTCATGCTGCATGCACCCACTGCTAATTGCTTTTCTGGTTAGATGCTAAACTGCATTTCATTGCTCTGTAATGACAACAGAGTTTAATCTGATTTAATCTAAGGCACGATTTATAAAGAAAGAGAATTTTTATTTGTAAAAGAATGTTGATGCACTGCATGGCTTAGGTTCATGCATTTAACCTGTTGGCATTAAAATAGACGAGCAATGTGCTAGGGAAACATGCAGCTAAAGAAGCTCTAATGATACCGTAAACTCTGATGGCACTCAGTCAGCTTTCACAGTGGGGACTTGATTTGTAAACGGAGCTTTTTAAATGATTCAAAGACTAATCTTATTAGTTAATGATGCTGAAAGACCAGGCTGCTGAGTATGATTACACAGGGGCGTAAGCACTTGCATATGTGACAGGCCTCACAATCCCGCACTCACACCCCAAAACATCAACATGTTGTTTTAGACAGAAAAAAAATAAGACTCTTAATTCTTACTCATGCACCATGACGTGTAAAATAAACATTCAAGGGGGATATACATGTCTGCATGACGTACCACGCTCTGGCTAGTGTTGGAGGTTTGTGTTTCATTTCTAAACATCATTCTGATCATTCTCATTAGCCTGGATGGATGGATGGATGGATGGATGGATGGATGGATGGATGGATGGATGGATGGATGGATGGATGGATGGATGGATGGATGGATGACAAAAAAAGCAAATCCCTTCTACAGTAACCAAATAATAATTATAAATTCAGCCATGAAATTTACGATTTTATGGCTGACGACTGCTTTTTTTGGGGGGCTTTTAACAAGTTTTCTATCTTTTTACGCTAAAAACTATCCAGACTACTAATGCCACTGCATTTTCTTCAGTTCAGCATTTCATGACATTATGATCAATTTGTCTAATTCTTACTTTATATACACTTGCTGGTGTGACCTAATAGAATTTAATTGTTGTATGCATGCTTGTTTCTCTGTTTTTAACCTTTGTAAAGCGCTTGGGATTTGAAGGTTGCTCCGTAAGTAAAATATAAAACTGATGTCATTAGTTCAACTAAAATACATTCGTTAGAAAACTGCACACAAACTATTCAGGGGGAATTTCATAGATCTCTGTGACTCTTTGGGTTTCATTACGATCGAAATGGTGGGGGAAAAAAGCATTGCAGCTCACGAGACACATAAATCTATAAAACAACAGGCTGGTTCCAAAGGTTTGGATGCACTCTTTTATCTTTGGTGAGTCAGGGCCAGTTAATTCATCGCTGTCATGTTCCTCTATATCATTTTTCTCACTCCCTTTTTGCATCTTTTGTGCTCTTGCTCATCATGAGACACATCAAACATTGCTTTCATGTTTCAGCCTGAGCCCACCATTCTTAAAATAGTTGCACAAACCCTGCAACAGTTGTGTGAGTCCCCCCACCACCACCAGCAGCAGCAGCACCACCACCACCTCACACACACTCCTCAGAGCATCTGGTGGGAGAGTGAATCACTCGAGGAGCAATATTCAACCTTTGTGCAGATAAGCCATGAGAGCTCGCTAAGTAAAACAAACCTCTGTGTGTCACTCCTGCTCCCTGACGTGCTGTTCTGCAGCCTGAAGTGTGAGCGTAACCTCCAGTTAAGAGGTTGACACCGGTGCCTTCACTGAACTCACTGGAGATCCCAGCGGATGACAGAAATAACCACGTGCTAATGCACGCTCTCATCTGCGTAAATACACACACCGTTTTTTATTGTTTTTTTTTTTTTGTTCTTCACAGCAGACGGAGAGAGAGAGAGAGAGAGAGAGAGAGAGAGAGAGCGTCTTTCCCTCTCGGCAGAGCGTATTAAAATGAATCACGACCGCCAGAGACGTGTCAGGGGCCGCTTCATGATTTAAATGCATTAGGACAGTCAGTTTTTCCTCCGTTTTGTCACAGACACCTCGCGGGGCACGTGGTCAGCTCGCCGCAGACGATAGATGCAGCTGCTGCATCAGTGTGCAGCGGCGCCGCGCGAGAGCTGAGCCGCGCGATCCTCAAGAGGGAGGGTTGAGAGGATTTGGCGACTCATCTGCATGTCGTGCCAAAGGAAGCCCGTCTCCGATTAGACATGCAGAGGAAGGGCGACATTTCGGGCCCAGTGTTCGACAAGCCCTGGTGGTGAAGGATTGGAGAGGAGAGCGGAAGAGGGGCAGCTTGTTGAAGCCAGAGACAGACTTGCTTGAGAAAACAAGCAAGCGATTCTCAGAAGTCACAGAAGCAAGGCTTCACAAACACAACAAACAGAGAGAGACAGAGAGAGAGAGAGAGAGAAAAACATATACGATGGCAGTGCACACATCTTTCCCTCCAACACTCAGCTTTTTCCACTTCATTACACTCTTTTTTCTGCACTTTTATCTTCGTCCCTCTCCTCCTTTGCAGCCTGAGTGCTGCTGCTGCTGCCAATCCTGCTCCTTTTAAGCCCAACCTGCCTCAGCCTCAGATTTCCAATCAAACCAAGCACCTTGAGTTGATTAGTCTCATGCTCAGCAATTTAATTAGAAATGAGCCTGTTTTAGTTTCTCATCCTTGGTTTTATTTTTTAAATCCCTTACTACCTTGACTGATTTGCTTGAGCTGTTTTGTGTCAGAAAAATGTTTTCCGAGATGTTTCACTCCCACCGCAGTCAGCAAAACACAGATGATAGATCCTGAGGACGTGCAAAGTTGCGCTGAGACTGCATTTTAGAAGGTAAAATATGCTATGCAACACAAAAAGGAAGAATAAAGGGAACATTTAGAGACTCATAATTATTTATTGCCTCACTTATTAAATACTAGCCCACGAAATGAAAGCCCTCTGTTCTTGAAGTGTTGCGTGTGTGCCAAATCAGTTTTTTCTATTGGCCATGATTGTTATGGTTGTATGTGAGAGAATACAATAGATGAGGTTAAATTAGCAACAATCACTTTTGGTCAGTGATTCTCATCCTGTAACATAAATACAGCTGATGTTCTTTGATTTGTGTTCCATTAGTGCAGGTTGAACAATCAGAGGCCATTGTGCTTAATTTGGCAGTATTTATTTTGGGTCCACATTTACTAATCAGAACCGTCACAGCAGAATGCTTTAACGTGGCTTTCATGCTGAGTTGAAATATGAAATCATTTTGTTATTTTAATTCCATAACTTTTTGTGAGAAACCTGCTTTAAAAGAAAGGTCTTTAAAAGGTACGACCCATGCTAACTTTCAGCCGAGCTGGCTTTATTTATAAACCCGTACTGAAATACCAAGCACTGGCCAGGTGCTGGACACAAAATGTAAAAATAAACCTTTTATGAAAAAAACTGAATAAAAAAACTTTAAATAGAACAGTGAACAAGTATACCAGACAGAAAACATCTGTTGCTGGTTGAAAGTTACAGTTTGAGGTGATTTTATTTTCAGTACGGTTTTTAATTTAGTCAACTGTCTCAGCTGGAATAAGAAGGTCTTGTCTGGTTAGCACTTGCATAAACTTGTTACCACTCTAATAAGAGATGACAGTAGAAATGGTCCTGAGGGACAGCAGAAACAGTGAAATAAGCGGGGCCCAGCTATTGAGCCCTGCGGCACACTACACAGTATTAAAGCACACGAGGATCTTGGACCATTTTGGATAACACCAAAAAAATAAAATAAAAAAGTCTCTCAGCCCAGCAGGATATGTACCTCTCCTGTAAAGAACTATTAAATGTTCTAAACAAGATTTGAAGGTGGCAGGATCCCCTGGGTCCAAAACCAGACTTCGCAATTTAACAGAACAGGAGCGTGAGTAGAGCACCAGTCAGTGATCGAGTTGTTTTATGGAGTCTTTTCATAAGTAAATCCAGTTTTGTCACAGCTGACCACTGGAACCTCTCCCATGGTTAACATTAAACGTTCCTATTGTCCTTTATGTCTAACTTGAACAATGAAAAACGGAATCAATTACAGACATAGAAACATGTGTTGATGCCACTTCAAGACAAATCCGACTTTGCTCTAGATTCATCATTTAGTGGTGAATTTTTATTTAAATAAACACTCAAAAATGGCTTGGATGAAAAAGGATGGTACCATTAATTTTATGTTTAGTGGCAGCACCATTTGCAGCAATGACTACCAGCAAACAATCTCTGCACCTCTCAGTAAGACGTCTGCATTTACCATCAGGTAGTTTGGTCCTCCCTTCCTGAACAAACATCTGATAATCGGCCTCATGTTTGAAGGCTGTTCCAGACATTATTTCCCTAATCTTTCTGAAAACAACACAGAGGTTCAATATGACTCAGAACTGGACTCTTGGAGGACCTTCTTGAAATAATCCAATGTTTTTCCGCCCAGCTTTTCTTGAGTGCCTTTAGCTGTATGTTTTTGGCAGACTAGAGACTTCAATGCGTCCTACACATATTCAAGTACCCCCATGGCAAATGCAGCAAAGCAGCCCTCAAAGAAAATGCACCCCGTCTGCGCTCACAGAAGGCATCTAACAAGGCTTAATTTCTTTTTCTTTAAAACAAATTTAACTGGCCAAAAGGCTCCAGTTTTTCTTAGTCCAAAGGATACATGGATGCATGAACAAAAGCTATGCAGTGAATCAACATTCTTTGACAAGTAGTCCAAAGGGTCTTCTTGGTCACAGGAACACGAAGCTGTTGGGAAATGGTCTCGTAGCATTTACCTTTAAACTTAATATCTGTAATCCTCTTTCTGAGCTCCTCAGGCAGTTGTCAGCTTGACTTTCTCTGGTTCAGGTTCAGTGTGGTGCCCATGATGATACGACCTAGCTGAGCAGCATGTCTGTTTCCTTTAGATATGCTGAATGTGATCCATTTTAGGAATAAACAGTTTGAAACATTACCATAATGTAAATAATAGTAGACTCTAGCAGTTTCACCACTTTGTTTCACCTTCTTAAGCCTTGCAGGTATTACACATTACCTTTTAATGTAATCATTATTTGGAAAAAGCAAGCGCTGGAAAGGTAATTTTGTCCAGGTCTCTATGTTTTAACTGGAAAGGAGCAGCACACACTATAGTCTCTTTTCTTACAATGAGCTTCCAATAATAATAGCCCTTTATTTTATTTCTAATAGCATATATACAACAAAGGCAGTAATTTCCATCAGCAGGTAGCCTAGTTATACTATTTAGTGGGATTTACCTCTTCAGCTGTGACATGCTTAATACTTCTGTTGCACAACCGATTGCCACATATGCAAATATACAAGCTAATAAAACTACGATGACAATAACAAATGTATTTTTTTAAAATTACTGTGGTGATCTACAGCTTTTTTAAACTTACATTAAGTCAGGTACAAGTAAAGCCCTGCCACAAAAAAAGAACTGGAGGACTGGTTAGTGTCGTCTGGCTTTAGGTTTAGGTTAGAATGGAACAACTATGCAACATATACATTTCTATGAGTTTTTAAATTAACAATTGGGTAAAACATTCTCTTAAATTATGCAGAAAAGGGTCAAATATACATATATGCTCCCACTAATATTGGGATAAATGTTCCTTGGCAAGCAGCAGATAGACCAAGTACTTTATGCAGCATTAAAAAGATCTAACTGTCGAAATAGTTGAGCCCATTACTTGACAAAACTGGTAGAGTTCATTTAAAATGGCTGGTTTCCTGGCAGACGCTCAGCTTTCTTTTTTTTTTTTACATCTCCCGTCCGGCAGTGTTGTGCTCAGAATGGTTGTCTGAGTGCCAAGTGGAGCACTACGGCTTTCACATGAATGCTCCGCGTGATTGATATACATGTAAAAAGCTTTATTAGAGTTTGGTTTGGATTTATTCAAATTTAATAGACACAGAGATGGAACCGAAAGGGAAAAAGAGAGGAAAGATAGGGAGAGAGCTGTGAGTAACAAATTAAACGGGAGATAATGAGAAAATAATGCAGGATAGAAAGAAAGACAAAGGGAATGCAAGAGATAACACACTTAGAGTCTGCTTCTATACCTGCAGAAAGACAGAGAAAAACACAAAGAAAAGCTACAGTGGCAAACAACAGACACATATATCATAACAACAGCATCCCTGAAAGGTACACAGTACTAACTGATACAAGATGTATTTTGTGGCAACCACAGCTCTACATAGAGTATATCTTTAAGTAACTGAATCCAAACACCTTTGAGTCTGTGATGTGTGAGCCTGCTTCAGTGTATACGGTTTCTCCACAAGAATGTTCAAAGACGGGCACGGGAAGCTACAGACACGCGCCCCAGGACCAATGGCAGACAAGGAAGAGACCAGAGCCACAGACATCTCCCAGGGAGAACCACTACAAGGACCAGAACACCCAGCCCTGGACACCAGGAACCACCAACGCACCAGCGTGTGACGGGGGTCAGAATAGGCCCCACATTTGGTGGGGGGCCTGAGATGATCCAGGAGGGGGGGCAGCCCAAACCCAACCTGACAAATAAACTGGCACACACAATCACAATCACACGTTCCCACCCTTATGCGCGCACACACAGACCCCAACCCCCTCACCCAATGTAAAGACAATAGAATAGGCAGTGCACACACAGTCCCACTTCCCATACACACTCTATACTCCCAGGTCCAACTATCAATACCCCAGTGGGGCAACCAGCCCCGGGACCTGGAAGGTGGTCCCCTTCATTTCAGGGTGGAGACAGGCATAATGCCTGAGTCACCAGCCCAGACTAGGGCTGGGCACCGGCCAAATCCAAACGACCCGGGTCCAGACCCCGACCCCCCCCCCCCCCCCCCATGCAGAGACAGAGTCGAAGAGAAAAGAAAACACGGTTCAGATTAGCCAGTCAACCAGACAACAATGACAAAGAAACCCCCAGTCTTCTGTCCCCGTCTGCTGACAGCTGCTCAAAGACAACCAAAGTATTGTAATGTCCAACCTACGGCCGCAGATGCTGGTGTCTACCTTTGCAGTCAGTGCTGGTGGGCGGCTCTAGTTCAGGCGGCAGCAGTAGATTTGTACCAGTGGCAGGTTGGCAGGTTACATCCCCCGCTCCATATGACTTTGAATGGTGCCAAATGTGTGGTACACAGTCATAATGAGTGAAATCATTCGGTAAGACAACTGTCTTCATAGTTGAGCTATAGCATTTAAACAATGCTGTGTACCGCCAAGCTTGCTAAAAACCTGATAATAAAGTGCATACTTCAATAAAAGCATCGCTTCTTCTTATGCCCTCAGGTGTTTCGTTTTTGTCTTGTTTTTTTCCGTTTGCCATTTATGTTTAGTGGAGAAGTTCAACTAGCAGGATCTAAATGCCCATTAAATATATGGAGAAAATGTTAAGATTGTTTTTCAAATCTAGACCTGCACTGTAAGGAACAAGAGTTTCTATTGTAGAAAACCTTTAAAGCAGTTTATTAAAAAGAACTGTTATATATTTATTCTCTCTTCAGTGCCTGGAGGGCAGCATTCTGTCTTTCTTTCTCAGTGAGTCATTTAACACTGCGTATTATAGGCACACTACATTAAACATGCTCTATAAAGGTAGTACAGGTAAAGAAAAAAAAAAGACGACATGTCTCCCTATAAAGAGACTGCTATCAACAAATTTCGCACAATCAAAGCAACTGAAACTAACATCTTTGACTGGTCGCTTCGCCGTGTGTTTCACAAAGACTCCACTCTGTTGGCGGTACGTTTTGCTCACAGTCGCTTCCAAGAAAAATGAAAACTATTACTCACTCTAGAGTGCACCTGCAGAGCCACCTCACACTAAACTCCTTTAACAGGCGACCGGCGTTTTACTTGTTGGGGCTGCCAGATTTTCGCATCGGGAAATTAAACCTCCTGCTGGGCTGCTGACAGCACATTTGTGTGGCCTTCATTCAGGCCAGGTGAGGAAATAATCTCAGTGTCTTGGTTAGACGGGGGTCAACCAGCCTCAGTGACTGAGAACAAGTGACTCTGGATACTGGTCTCTAATTAGTTCATTGACCTTCTTGACCAACAGTTTGGGTCATGAAGTTTATCTTTTTGAAACGTACCTCCAGTAGAGCTCGTCTCTCGCTCAACTAACATGTTGCTTTTGATCTTGATATATAAAATAAAGTCTCAGGGAACATACACAGTAACAGTCTTCAATCCCCTTCTGCTTTTTTTTTTACATTTTGTAATTTTAAAACTACAGATTTAAATGTATCTTATTTCGGTTTTGAGTGAAGTAGCGAATAGATGTGAATTGGAATATGTTTCTACCCGCTTTAAATCTAGGAACTTAAATGTTTTTTCCATTATTCTTCACAAAATAGCTCCAGTTCAGTCAGATCAGATGGCGCAAGTACTGCCACTGGTCCTCAATTAGATTTAGATCTGGACTTTGACTGGGCCAATCTAACACATGAATGTTCTTTGATCTCAAATCCATGCCATTGCAGCTCTGGCTGTGTGTTTAGGACTGCTGTCCAATTGTAAAGTGAGTCTTTTGAAACCAGCAGGTTTTCTTCCAGGACTGCCAGGTATTTAACTCCATCCATCTATCCATCAAGTGTGATCAGCTTCCCGGTCCCTACTGAAAAAAGCATGATGCTGCCACCACTATGTGTCGCAATGGGAATGGAGTTTTCAGGGAGCAGCGTTAGTTTACCTCCACCCATATCATTTTGCAAGTAAATCAAAAAGTTTAATTTTAGACTGACTACAGTGCTATCTTCCTCATATTTGATGTGCTCTATTTAAAATAGACTTCTTATGACATGTTTCAACCAGTGTTGTATAAAGTACTGAAATCTCGGAGTCAAGTAAAAGTATAGGTACCTCTATAAAATATGACTTTGGTAAAAGTCCAAGTCACTGACTGAACTGTTACTTGAGTAAAAGTCTTAAAGTATCTGAACTGTCTTGTACTTAAGTATGAAAATTACTGTAAAAATAGATGCACTCAAGTAATGTAATAAAAAGTATAAGTAAAAAGTAAAACAAAGCAAATGCAGTTTGAATGACATTTTTTTGATTTTGGTAAACTTTGAAAGTCAAATTCACTTGAAATAATATAAACAGCCAAGTGCAGGAGAAATTTAGACCAGGGGATGTATACTAAGAACATGGTTAAGTGATAAACCAGGCTTAGTTAACCTACAGGAAGTGGTAAACCTGCTAATAGATACACCTGCAGGTTATCATTTAGTTAAGAAAATTAGGACTCTGCTATTAGATGCCATACCTATACCACAAGGTTAATTTAACCTGCCCTACCACTGAACCAGCTTCTTATCCTGTTGGTGGTGTTGAACAAGCCCAGGCAAGTCCCGACTTTGTTGCAGTCAATCAGTAGGTGGGGTCAAAACACTTGCTTGCATCAGTCTCTCTCTCTCTTTTTGTAACGAGTAACTAAACCAAACATTGAAAATGTATTGGAGTAAAAGTATGCAATTAAGTTCAGAAATATAGTGAAGTAAAAGTTATCAAAACATGTTATACTCGAGAAAAGTATAAAGTACTCCAAAATATACTTAAGTACAGTAGTGAAGTATTTTTACTTCGTTACTATACAACACTGGTTTCAACCACTGATCGCTTATTACCATTCTTACATTAAGGCTAGTCTGGAAGAGCGAATAGTAAATAGACAGACTCTCCCACCTGAGCTGTGGATCTCTGCAGCTCCTCCAGAGTTACCATCTGCCTCTTGGCTGTTTCTCTGGCTAATCCTCTCCTTCCCTGGTCTGTCATTGCAGTTGGACAGCCATGTCTCTAGAGGGTTTACAGCTGTGCCATACGCCTTCCTTTTATTAAATGGTGAACAGAACAATTCTCACTGAGATGTTCAAACCATAAGAGTTTGTTTTATAACCTAGAATGCTTAACACGTCTCCACAACCTGACCTGTCTGCTGTGCTCCTTGGTCTCCATTATGTTGTCTGTTCAATAATGTTCTCCAAGAAACCTCTAATAGAGGAGGTGGATTTATACTGAACTTAAATGATGCACAGATTAACATTAACAAAACGATGCTACACTACAAGTCCTGGTAAATGTATCGTTATTGCCCAAAAGCCTGTCCGTTTTAATGGGGTTTACAATGTGACAACCTTCCTGATATGATCATAAATATCCGAAGAAGTATACTGTGAAAGGTATTTTTTTACAAGAGAGGTATAGAACAATGAAGCCCTCAAATGCCTGCAGGTAATTAACGCATAATAGGGATGCACGGTAATATCACTGTCTGTGATCTCTGAACATGAGATAGTGGATAAGGCTGAGGCATGTTAAGCTGATAAGATCCAAAAGCCAGTAAGTGTTTTTTTAAGAGGATAACAAAACAAGCTAAAAAAAGAAACCAGCGCATGGGGTTATTTTGCCAGGCAGAAACTCTTTCAGAAACAATCTCCGCCGTCAGCAGTGTGTTCTATAATTTGCACGAAAAAGAAAATGGCTAAAAGTTAAAGCATCACAGCTATCAAGTCAGGAGGTGAAAACGCTTTCATTTCAATTTCAGCACTAAGCACAGACAAAAAGGGGAGAATCCTAGAAACGTTTCCCCCAGCTCTCATTGTCCTTTCACGGAAGAAACTAAACCTGAATATCACAAAATAAAGCACATCTATGGGAAGTAATTTCCATGGTAACACGAAAAGTTGTAAAATCTCTCTTGGATGATGTGTGGCCTCTTACAAAGGTGCATGAGAAACATTTTCCTTTTCATTTAGGGAAGATATGGTAAACTGGGTAGTACGAGTATGACAGATTCCAAACTAAGCAAATGTAAATAAAACTTCTGACTATTTACACACCCACCGCTAGCAGTCACATACATCCTATTTTGATCATTAGTAGCATAACTACTGACAGCTTTATAAAATTATGAGACTGACATCAAGCTATTGGCTAGCTCCAATAATAGATGCTTTCAGCTTGATCAGCCATGATGGGTAGACCAGCAGGAGGTTGGAAACTTGAGAATTCAATCTTTTTTCCATAGGTGCGGGCACCATAAGGATGCTACACAAGCATTGTTCATTTTGACAGCAAATTACAATTTTAGTGTAAATTTACTATACATTTTAGCCCTTCTCAGGGTCAACCTTTCATTCGTTTCTCACACTTCAGGATTAGCTGAAAGGTCCCAGCACGGAACGGGGGGTTGTAGTCGACCCAGCAATGTTACGCTTTTGATCCAGCGTACAGAGCAGAGGCAGCGTATGATCTTCCAAAGTCTGATCTGGAAAAATACACTCCATCAGAATCTGATGCTGATAAAAACATGTTGAGGATGGTGCACAACAACCTAACTTGAGCGCATATAACCAGCCTACATTAGCAACAACCCCGAGCTCAAAGAAGAAAATACAGGATAAATGTTTTATATACACATTAAGAATGAAGAAAATTTTGTTGGATTGCTGAGGAAAAACTCTGTACAAAGGAGCAACAGGAAGGTTAAGGTAAGTTGCTTCCTTCTACTCTTTGGGACTTTAAATCTCGATCTGTTATGGAGCATAACACACTTGGAAAGATTGGCTATCTTAAAATCCTTCACACAAGGCAGGAGTATTTACAATCTAGGCAACCATCAGCTGCTGCTACAGTAAGCAATGCCAGCTGCACTAATAGACAGACTAGTTGAAAAAATACAACCATCATATGTTGTTTATTGCATTTCACTAAAACTGTAAACTTGTGTTTTATTTCGTTTTTTTCTGTTGCTTCTCTAATACGTCTTTACCTGTGGCTCCAGCACCAAGCCACCAGCGGATCTCACTTCATACTTGACACCACAATGATTTTTATTTAATTTAAAGGAGCAATAAGCGATATTTCACCTCTAGGTGGTGCCTGAACACTGTCTGAAGACCAAAACAAGATGTGAAACAAGCTGCGCTCCATTTTTAGGGCAGGGAGGAGCTAAGCCCTGAGTGGCAGCTGTTCACATGCACGTACATGCACGCACGGTCCAATGTAAACAAGGGACAGGAGAACAACGCAGAGAGCTGCGGTGTGACGTCACACCATAATCCATCTGAAATATTACCTTTAGTTCTTCACATCATTATTTTTTAGTTCTTTCTATCTAAAATATTGAAATTTTACTTACTGCTCCTTTAAGGCCTACAAGTGCACTACAATCACACGATGACACAATCCTCGAGTGATCCGAGTCCAACACGCAGAGACGCTCTGCTCTTCTAACACTCCTGGTGGAGCAGGGTGCCTGGCAGATAGCACGGCGTGGCCGTACCACGGTGCTCGCGCACCGCTTCCACAGTCAGTGGAACCCCGGGGTCAGTCTCTAATTTTTCTCCAGCTCTAATCTAGGCATGTGGAACATCATCTCTGTTCATGATGAATTATCGACCCACCAAAGCCTGTAAGGCTACACTGTTCCCAAGTAGTTTGTTGCTGGATATAGTGGCTTTAACACACTTTTACCAATATTCTATAAAGCCACCCAGATGGAGCCATTCTCACAGCTTTGTGGATTCGCTGCAGAGTTAGCAGTGTGACATACTTATCCCTCCGCCTACAACAGGCTTCATGAGACAGATAGTATTTTACTACCATTTTGGCCTATTTTTAATAATTCCTTTTTTCAAAGCACATTTATAATGTTAATATCGTTGATTCAGACCTTAAATAAACTTTAAATCATTCTATCATCGACCTAATGCAGTGACTACTCGCCTTGGGTATAAACATTGAAAGGAACAGCTGGACTGTGCCGTTAATTGCTTAGACAGCGGCATCTCAATGCAACAAAACTATCTTGCAGCTTCCACAAAACAGCTGACTCTACGTGATTCTGAAGCAGGCTGAAGAGGAATGTGTGTAACACAGACCAGCCCTAGCTCCAGTAGTTTTAGTCATGTATGACCACTCTCAATGAATAGATAGCGAAGCTATTCACGATTTGTAATTGGGGGAATCCGCTTCCATTTTTGGTCTAACTGTGACCAACATCTGCAATATCAATTAACCATCAATGATTTAAAATACCTCACAAAGCACTTTATTTATTATTTTTTTCCCTATTTGAGCCATTCTTTTGTTTCAAACCAGATTTCCATTATGCAACAAGTAACGCTCAACCATCTAAATTCAATAAAACACCAGAGCGGTCGGTTATCTGCGCTGAAAGACATCATGTATTCAATTCTGCTACACTAATCATCAACTGGATGTCTAATTATAACAAACTAATCTCTTTGTGTCACTAACACAACAAACAGTTGTGCACACGTGCTGAAATAGATGTAATGCCCAGTAAGCCACACACACACACACACATTAAGACATAAGAAAAAACAAGGAGCAAGCGTTTGCCTCAAGCTCTCTTTGCCGCTGCATTGCTAGTGCCGTTCTTCGCGCCACAAGGAAGATGCAATTAATTGTCTGATTCAATCTCATGCTGTTACATTCGGTGCTCCGGCAGTGCTCACATTATGTCAGTCAGGCCCAGAAGCCCGGTCCTAACACAGAGCGGCAGAGATGACGACAGAGAACAATGGACGGAGTCAAGCCCACAATGCCAGTAATGAGTTTGAAACAGCTCAATTGAATGAGAATAATGGCCGAGAGGGAACAGCGGCGACCTGTTAGTTGCGCCCGGATCACTGAGTGAAAATTGTTAGAGTCGAGTAGGACAGTAAGAAGGGGTGGAAGTGAGCAGGACATTTGGCCCAGCGACCTGATGAGAAGCTCCTGCGTGAGGAGTTGATTATGCTCGTTAGCAAAGCAGGTAATTAATCACTGACACACAGCGGCTTTCGTGCTTCTTGGGCTAATTTCCACCAAACTGAATGAGCATGAGACATAATTAGACCCGACCGCTTCCCTAACCAACTGGTGTGCTACTGTAGGATCTGCATTTGTGCTTCTGAGTGGGTGTTCAGGAGCTTATTCATTACACAAAGTGCGGGAGCAGAAATGGTGGGAAGATTCCCAAGAACAGTAAGAGATAAGTGCAGCGCCTTGCAGAAGCATCAATAGGCCCGAAACCTTTTCACGGTTCGCTACAAACACAACCTTCAGTGTACTTTAGAGGGATTTCTTTTGCTGGTCGAACATAAAGCAGCGTAGAACCGAGAAGTACTGTGTGTATTTGCCACCCCTAGACAATACCATAGAAAAACATTTCTCTGCAGTTACAGCTACAAATCTTCCAGGGCATGTCTCTATCAACTTTACACAGCTACAGTCTCAAAGTGCCGTCCACTCGTCTTTGTATAATTGCTCAAGTTCAGTCAGATTGAATGGAGAGCATCTTTAAAGACAGATTCTCATGTGTTGCCACAGATTCCCAAATGGATTTTGATCTGAACTTTGACTGGACCATCATAACACATTAATATGCCTTTTCTGTCAATATAGTCCAAAACATTCGGCCTCATCGGACCAGAGCACCTTCTTCCACGTGGTTGTTGTATGTCCTACCTTTTCTTGTGGCAATCTTTAGACAGGATTTGATTTTGTTTTCCTTCCCACGGTTCCATAAATGCCAGATTTGTTGAGCCCAAAACTAATACCTGCCTTGTCAATATATTCTCTCACCTGAGCTTTGGATCTCTGCAGCTCCTCCAGAGGTACCATGGGCCTCTTGGCTACTTCTCTGATTAATGCTCTCCTTGCCTGGTCTCTCAGTTTATGTGGAAGACCATGTCCTTGTAGGTCAGCAGTTATGAGATTCTCTTTTCGTTTTCCAATGATCACATCCTGTGAACATTATGTGGAATGTACACAGTTTTAAATTTCTCCACAGCTTCATCTCTGACCCGTATGTAGTCTTCCTTGGTCTTCATGAGGGTGTTTGTTGTTTAACGTTCTCTAACACACATCTGAGGCTAGATTTATATTCAAAGGTTTTTCCCTGTTTGCAATGGTGCGTTTGCTCTTTTAAGCCCACTTTCCACTTTTAGTTATTCCTGCTTTTAGTTGTTCCTACTTAGAGAACGTTGGCTGCTTCTTTAGGTTTTGAATGATGGAAGACGTGATAGTCATTTTGACTCAAAAAGACAGAATAAGTTGTCTGAGGCAATGAAACTTTAAAAATCAATATTTTTGCAGCAATCAAAGGTGAGGAGGTAACATCACACAAGCAAACCTAATATGACCATTTAGGCTACTGACATAATCAGGTACAATACAGAAAATACTTTCTCACCGCTTTAATCTTGTCTATAGTGTATTTATGAATGTATTTTCTGTGGTTTTCCATTTCTTCTAAAATATTATTATTGAGAGCATTTGTGTAATTAATATAAAAATGTGTCCGTACTATATTCTTTGTACATTTCTCTAAATTGTATTCATGATTATTCAATATTTCTGCTATTATTTATTTATCCTCAATAAAATTACATTACTAGAACCGCACCTTTAAGCCATCGGGCCACTGAAACTAATTGATTTCCCCATATGGGGATAATAAAGTTTATCAACAATTGTATGATTGTTAAAGAAGCTACATGCTCATTTCCTCCACTGTTTAGGTGGTGGATCAGCCAGTCAGCTCTCTCTGTTTCCACCATCTTCCCTGCTCAAGATATTTAAGGCTCGCTAAAAGCTTTCTTCACTACTACTAAAAATTTTTACTTTAGGAGCTCTTTAAAGTGCTAAGAAGCTTTGTGAATAACTTATCTTACTGTGGTAAAATTCTAGACTTTTCCTGAAATGACGTCACTAAGAGCTACTTTTAGTTTTAGGATTCTTTGTAAACGGTCACAGTTCGTCACCGTAAAACATTATAAAACCCAACTTTACTCCAAATGGCCCATTTTCTCCAGAAGACACTCTTATAGACTCTGGGGGCTAGTGAAATTATTATTTATTTAATTTCCCTCTGGGATAAATAAAGTATTTTTGAATTTGAATTTGAGCTAAAATATGTCCGCTGTGGAGCAGGGGCTTTTCTTCTAGGTCATCAACCTTCAAGTATTAAAACTTGTTTCACTGTATGCTGAAACACTGGTGAGCCTGCATCTTGGACACAGATGGATGTTCCAAACGGGCATTAGTCCCATAACATGCAATACAACAGATTTTGGAATCCATACAGAAAGCAAGAATATTATTGAAAATGTATTGACAATTCATAAGATTGAGCTCTGTGGCAGGACATGTAATTTCTGCTGTTGTGCAATTTAACTTCTTTGATTATGAACATTATTAATAATTATAATCAGATATTATAATTGATACGTTATTCTAATCAAAGGAAAGCAGCAACGAAAAATGTTTCAAATGGTTGTGATTAAGGGCTGTCAGCCTTAAATGATTATAACTAGCAATTGGGTTTATTATTTAACAATTATTAAACTTATTTAACATTAAAGATGGATGTCTAGTCAGTTGTAAGACTGAAGTAGACTTGCCACCAGTAAATGTTAATAACCTTTAAACTGGAATCATTAATCTATAACCACAAGCAAAGGAAAATAATGTCTCTTATGTCTTTGTATTGTATTTGTACCCTTAGAGAAAATTTGATCATTGATATAAAGATCACAGACAACCACAGTTAAACCGTTTAATATTTATTAAACCAACAATTCCCTGTTACAGCAATTATACTGTTTAATACTATTTGAACACACTATCTACTAGATCAGAACAACATAAAAGAGAAAAATAAAAAACAAAGTAAAACATCAAAATGATGACACTGGGATGCAGAAACCTTTAAGTAATTTCCTAACTTAAACCTCACTTAATTATACATTGAATAATCACCATTAAAAACAGTAGAAAATTATTTAAACATTGAAATGGATCTGGAGTGATGTGGCAGTGCCTTAAAGCAAGGCCTACTACTAGCCGAGTGGCTATAATGAGCTAACTTAAGATGCTAAGCTACCAGCTCTGAATGGCTACTGCTTAAGCCTGGGCTAACCACAGCTACAGTTTAGACACCACAAGCACGTGGTGTCACAGAGAGCCAGCTAACGTGACACAAAGGCGACTAGCTGACCCAATGAAATCTGCACAGAAATGTAAAGCAGAAAGAGAGAGAGAGAAGAGAAGATACGAAACAAAAAGCGGTCGAGATTCTAACAATAACATTCAGAATAAAACTGCCGCTGATGACGCGGCCCGTCCAGAATAATAATGATAAAATCCACAATGATGGTCAACCGTCGGTGTGGTGGCTTTCACAGTAATCAAACAGAAAGGAAAACACCGTAAGCAGCTTGTCACCTGAATTCAGTCACAGCATGTAAACATTCAAGACAGTTCAACAACTCCTTCTGGAGTACAACATCGGCATTAAACCTTTTTCTAAGTAAATTTGGGCCAGGCAAAGATCGGTTTCTATATAAGAAATAAAAGAGGTTCTTTCCTGGTCCAGTGGAGGGAGAGATAGGTCACTCCAACCAGTGCGGGGACGGCTCTCAGTGGTCTTTGTGAACTGCTTGGCCAAAAACAAAAAAGACCGCCTCGTCTGTCGACGGAAAGGGGGAAGAAACTCCTTGTTCTCCCTTTGGTTGCGCGCTACAACCCAATTAAAGTCCTAGGACCTCCTCTGTCAATCCAACGACCAAAGGGGTAAAGGTGGTGTTCGGCTTTGTCCAATTCTTGTTTTTTAAGTTGTTTCTTGAATTTTATAATCATTTCCCCCTGAAGAAAAACATAAATGCCATCCATGCTATAATAAGTCAATGTAAACTTATCATCAACACTGTACCTTCCGTAGATCACCACAGTTCATGCCTATCCCCTCATCTACAGCTAGACGCCTTTATTTGAGTGTTTAACTACGGTATGTCAAGCTTCCCCTCATTCCTTCCTCCACCCCTCTATCGTTCCCTCATCGGCACGCTCTGCCTTTTTGGTTCTCCTTTCCTCTCTAACAAGCACACGAGGTGAGAGTGCAGGCTGGAGTCAAGCACAGCGTGCAAGGAGAGACACGCAGTTCAGAACCTTGTCATGACGTGCTGCTCCTCAGCATGTCTTCACTCCATTTTCTCTCTCTGCATCTCCTCACCCCCTCCACTTTCTTCAGGGCATTAATCTCTTAGTCACTTTTTCATTTGTGCAATCATCCCCGTACATCCACTTCCTTTTGTCTCTGTGTGTGTTTCTCTCAATCTGTAGTACTTTTTCCTACCCCTTGTTGCCATATCCATCATCGCTCTCTCTCTTCCTCTCCTACTCTGGGTGAAATCAGATAGGCTGGGTAAGCGTGGCAGCGTAGTTCTACAGATATGTGGCGCCACCGAGGAAATATCAATCACTTCGCCTCGACTTTTTCACCAGCTTTCTTTCTCCTGCCGTGTCTCTGTAGTCCTCCCCTCCTTTTTTAATTTTCCCGCTCCTCATTCTCGTTACTTCCTGAGTGCGATTCATTATTTCCTTCCGATTTCAATATTTTGCTCTTCCCCTCATCCTTACACAAAGTTGCCCTGCATTCCCGTTACATTCTTTGTTGACGCCAAAGCCCCGTCTTCCTCACTTTTTGTGCGTTTGCACAGTGCGTCTCCTTCCACAGCGCAAGACTTGCTGACTGGCAGCAGCTGGTCTGTCAAAGACGGAGAAGTCGGGGAAGGAGAAGGGCGAGAAGCAGAAAAAAGTGAGAGACCCGCAGAAAAGAGGCACGTCAGGGATACAGAAAGCCATTTCTAATTCACAGAGACATGCAGTGTTTCCCTGGCAACTCGGTTGTCATAGAAACGGCCTTGCTAAAGATGCCATTAGTGTGAAATAATGCCTACTTAAACTCAGCTGCACTGTATGCACACAAATGCTGGGGCATATAGCCACTCTCACGTGTTGAGTCTACACGCTGAAAAACCTGAGGTCAGCAGCAGATACTCAGTAAAAAACACTCGAGTTTGTAGACTAATTAGAACTTTGGGCCTTTGGGAAAAGAAGGATGAGACAAATTGTTCTGCTAACATTTTAAGTTTTACTTCTCGCTTTAATTAATAGTTTTATTGTGATGCCTTGTTGTAAATGTTTCCCTTTTCTTTTGAATAAATCAGACTCTGCCTTTTCTCTTTTAGGTCAGCCAGGATTAACAACATTGTTTTTAGTTGCGAAATACCAGAATAATGATTTTTAGAGGCATTTTTTACATTTCATTAACATTCAAGAGTTTGAATACACTATGAGCCTGATCTTTATAGATTCCAAACAAGGAGCGCTAAATTGTGAGAGCAAAAAGGAAGAATCATGGGATGCAATAAGTGTGCGTGTATGCGGGTGATCATGGAAAGCCAATTCGGTCCACCCCATTTAAATTAGTAAATTGTTTGTGGCAGTTTGAGAGTGGTCATAAAAGAAAGGTGAAGATAAAAAAAGAAAGAAAGATGAAGTTCTACACAATGGAATTGGTGGTAATGCTAATTATTTAAAAGAATAACATTGATAATAGTAATGAATATTATTTATAGTGCATTTTAGCATATCAAAGTTCTGCAAACAGAACTGAGAAAATAATAAAAATAAAAAAAAGTTGAATTTAAAAGATTTTATAGCAATCATACAACCTGGAAAAGCTGACTTTGTCAGCTCCTCTCTGACCTCCCTCTGACAGAGTTTACCCCAGGACGGAAGGAGCCGTACGATCAGACCTGATGGTGTGCTGTGATTGGAGAATATGACTTACGTAGAAAGACAACCTATGTTGATCTGATTTCTTCTGATCTGACCGTTTTTGAGCAAAGTAACAATGCTGACCACTCCCTGAGCATGTCCTCTGGCATTCACTCTTGAATTTAACATGGTCTCATCAGTGCACAACAGATCATATTATACCACCAAAACCTTAGAAAAATGTAATTTGTTGTCATGGCCCCTTTAACAATTTAATACAACATGACTGTACTTCGAAGGGAGCCCATAAAGGAACATTGAGGGAGGGGGAAAAAATCCCTCTTGCCTCAAGTTATGGATGCACATTACCCACTATCACAGGCACACAGACTCTCTCTCCATCGTCTGTCATTGTACCAGTGCCTCCTTTCTGGCCACAATGACGGAGACATTTTTGTGTGCAAGTTGGCACCTGACTTTCAAACATACAAAAGAAACTGTGCCTGGAATCAGTTTCAGGTCTGATAAATCATTTTGCGGATGGTAAGTATTTACATTTGCATATCCTCCTCCTATAAATTTGGATGGTTTGGTCATTAGCATATGATCTGCATATTCATGAAGGAACACACGCAAAAAAGTTTGCACCCGCCATCCCACTCATTTTACACATGTAAATTGCTTGCACCTGGGATGAAGATCAGTTTGCACACACTAATAAGCTTGCATGTGTTTTATTGCACGCAAACCTTTTGAACATAAGGCCCAAAGATTCCTATGCCTTTAAACAACAAGGGGAACCCCAAATGACGATGATGTGGCTTTGCAAGTTTCTGATTCACAACATTTTTGTGTAGTTTCATGCACGACCCAAACACACTGCTTCCTTGAGTGATATCCTGGAAAAATCCTGAAAAGAACTGTGGTCCAACTTTCAACCTTGTGTCTCCTAAAGGCTCCCGCGTAGTGTACCTATTGCCAATATTTTTTGTGAAAAATTTCTACATTTCTCACACTTTCTGCCAGTGGGACGAAGCAGGGGAATGGATAATAGCATGCTTGATTAGCTACTTGAGCGCCTAGACCCGTTTCTTCTCCAGCAGGGGAAGTCCAGAGGGCTGGACTGAAGTACAGCACAAAACCACGGCAGCACAAGACCAGGCCTTGAGCACCAGAGCAATAGAGGTCCAGATCTACCATACCAGGCAAGACTCCAGGTGCAGGCTATGCAACGAGGTCCCAAAACCAACCCAGCATCTCACAGCAGGGTGTAAGATACTAGAAGGGAACGCATACATGGAACGCCATAACCAAGTGGCTGGTAGAGTGTACAGAAACATCTGTTCAGAATACCAACTGGAGAGCCCCAGGTCAAAATGGGAGTCACCTCCCAAGGTGGTGGAGAACGACAGAGATAAGATCCTGTGGGACTTCCCGATACAAACAGACAAAATGGTAATGGCCAACCAACCAGACATTGTGATCATTGATACGCAGCAGTGGACAGCCGTTGTGATCGATGTAGCCATCCAGAGTGATGGAAACATCAGGAAAAAATAGCACGAAAAACTGGAGACATACCAAGGGCTCAGGGAAGAACTAGAAAGGGCCGGGAAGGTGAAGACAACAGTAGTGCTCGTGGTCATTGGAGCACTCTGGGAAGTAACCCCCACTCCTGGAGGAACATCAGACATCTCAGTCCAGAGGAGCACAGTCCTAGGAACAGCTAAGATACTACGAAGAACCCTCAAGGTCCTGCTGTCCTACACCGCCCTCTGGAAGCTGTCATTTATTATAATCAGGGGTATTTACAACTGGGTTAACACTAGTGTGTGGCGGGGCGGGGCGGAGCGAAGATGGACACTGTGTAAATTGGGGGGAGATGTGTCCCTCATGCAAAGCACCTGATTCAAAGGTTTTAAACCAAAGTCTGTCATTGGCTTCATTCAAAGTAGGTGTGTTAACCAGGAAAGAGCTGAAAACAAATATGATAAATGCACAACATGATAGGGGCTAATCACCACTGCGTGACACCCTCCTAATAGATGAAACACTCTTTTTTTTCTACTGGCTTTGAATATGCAGAGTGGTAATTAAATTATTTAGCTTTAACCCTTTTTTTCTAAAAATTGGAGTTTTGTGTTGTGAGTTGAGGATGTAAGAGAAGAAATTATCATGATTAAATGATTATTTAAACATAGCAACGGTTCAATAGACTTTATAAAAAAGAGATAACTTGCTTTATAACCCTGTCTTTGACTAAGAATGTTTAGCTTGTGTCAGAAAGTGAGAAAGAGCTATATGGAATATATAATATTCAACTTTTTTTCCTCAGTAGGTCAAAAATGCAAGCAACATTGAATTTCTTTCACTAATACCCAAGCAGTGTCTTTGAAGGGTGGGAATGTAAGCTTTGAGCCTGTACTTGCCAGTTAGGGCTGGCTTACTTTGATCCAAAAGCGAAAAAGAAAAAAAGGGACAGAGGAAGAGATCAGAGGGAGGTGTCGGGAGAGAAAGATGTGGTGCGAAGATAGAGAAAAAGACGGTGAAGGATACAGAGATGGGGGGGGGAAAGCCGAAAGTCAGAGGCGAGCTGCTCATGGCGTTGAACGTTTTGGGGTTTGCTGCTCCCCATCAGTGTGGGTAGAATAAACAGGGCTGTGTGTGATCACACTCTGCAGGCTCTAACAGCAGCAAAGTCACTTCTTACCTTCACTCTGCCATTCTCAGACTCAGCGAGAGCACACACCTACAAAAACCTTACCTGACTTTATACCTGGAGCTTTCTATAGAAACCTGTGGGTGGTAAGATATCGGCCAAGCCTAAAAAATGAATACTGTATGGCAGGTTCTCTGTGTAGTTGCGATTCAAATCCCTTGAAATAAAAATAGAAACCGGTCCTGAAAGTTCAAATCCCGTATTCAGCACATGAGGTTCCATGTGCTAGACTCATTGTGCACAATAGCTCTGCCTCTGCCTCTGTTTGGCCGTCTCAGCAACAGTTTGGAGACCCAGCTCTCTGCAAACTGACAGCCTGATGGCGCCGTGCAGAGCAGCAATACCATCTAGCTAAATCATAAAATTTGCCTTAAACAGACTGTTTTTCAAGGAATCATGAGGACTTTCAGAGTGGTGGCGCTAGAGTGCAGCAGGAGGTGTGAGCACAGCAGAATGGAAATGTTGAGAATCAGGGTTGAGGCTGATTAAAGGACAAAGTGAAGGTGCCACTCACTGAGTGTCATTTTCACTGCAGATAAAGACAACAGAGCTGGATGTGTCAGTGGCTGCTCCTGGAGGGGCTCGCCAGCTGTCACCAACAGATACTAGTTCCTGCTCTCAACCGCTCAAATATACACACACACACATGCAGCTGAGGAGACGTGTACACGGGGCACACAACGTGTTCCTGCATGCAGATGCATATTCAAATAAATGTTATGCTAAAATACAGCCAGCAAGTGTGTTTCTGACATTATTTCAGCGCCTACTCTCTGCCACAACAGAATTAAGATGTTTTAATGCAGCCTAGTGTTTCACATCTGAAGACCTTAATGCATACAGCACATACTTACTCTCTTATAAAATTGGTCTCAGATTTGAAAAGTGTGGCAAAAAACGTGAGGAAAACCCTGAACAGGGATCAAAATTGCATTAAATGCCCCCCCCCACCCACCCTTTGTTTTTTGAAGAACATGTCCCGATTAATGTAACACTAACAAAACTACGGATTTACTAAAATATGTATGAAGTCAGATGTTTAGATGTGTACCAATTAAACTTGCTAGGGTAAAAATAATAACTTAATTAATAAGGACAAAGCTACCAAAACCAAAAACATTAAAAGAAAATCTTTTGAATAGTTATGCCCCAAGGAATAGGTTGGTAACAGTAATCAGCTTATTCAGCTTGATCGTCCTAAGAAAATACAGTATTTTGCCAGTCATTGAACGCAGCACATCTAAAGACTAGTAGGACGTGCAAACATTGTAGAAGCCCCAGAGTTTGGCATTTTAAGGATCACTGAGGTGTTTAAAGAAGAAGCTAGAGGAAGCACAGAGATGTAAGAAGCTGATTACAGGAAGCTGTAGTTTCTACTACTTGTTTATGGTTCATTCAGAGCAAAAAAGAGACTTTTCGGCCAAGGCTGAACATATTACAACAGAGTGTTGTTCAACCTCAACAACTGTTACGTAATATGAGAGATCAGGAAATGTTGGCAACCTTTTGAAAATATCTACGTTCTTTAGGAAAAGACACAGAAATCATTGTTTTACTAATGTTAATTAATCAGCCTAACCGTACTAACTGTTAATACAATATACTAAAGACTTTAAAATATGAACTCCATACTTATTTTGATGTTAAAATTATACTTAACCAAGCTTTTGTTTCAGTGAGTGCTCGCTCAGACAGTGTTAACCCTTCTCATCCGGACAGAATTAATGTCACCTAATGACTAATGACAAATGAAAGGACTGCTGCTATCATACTATGCATATTATTGTTCTGGTAGAAAAACTGGAATTGTCTAACTTTGGTATCAGTTGGCTGGAAAATTAGGATCGGTCCATCTCTAGTTGTCAAACATAATGCTTTTTTTTTTTTAAAAAACCACTTCAAGCTGGGATGTCTTCTAGCCATCTTTGTGTGATTTTTGAAAGGACTGAGGGGGCAAAGAGGGCTGATGCCAACCCCCTGCTGTTACGCCTCTGAGTTGCCAACTGAGTTAGCGAAGGCTCAAACCTTGAGGCCCAAGAAGTCGCAGGCGAGTTCGGATGTGAAGGACGTTGCTTAGAATTTTATACCTTGGTCTGAGGCACACAATATTCACTGCAGCTTTCATTTTAAACTGTGGATGTTGCTGCAGATCAAATCTGCCTGTATTTAACAGTTGGCAGAGGATGAGTCTACAGAAGAATCACCTCCCTAATATTCAACTCTAACTACACAGTTTTACCTAAAAAGTGTTACTTTTGGGCATTTTTAGCATGTACAGTATGTACCAATAAATGTTCCTTCTATGTTTAGTATTGAGTGCTCATCCCTGTAAAAACAAAACACCTTTTCAGTATCTTCTGCTGTCTGACAAGTGTCACTGGTGCCACATGCAGAACGCTCCAAAGATGTGGACCAGCCATAAAACAGGTGGATATGCTCCCTCCTAACAGGGCATCAGTAGGTTAGATGCCTCTGTTGTAGAATTTTTTTGTCAAAATATAGTAGAGTTGTATTTTTTACATGGTCTGCTGAATGATGTTTTATGAATAACCAGCGGTAGCTTGAAGAGGGACTTGTCTTAGCAAGAACAGGTTCAACCGTTTACTTAAAGGGGGTTTAAAAACAACACGTGCAATTGACCAAGCCTTCGAAGGTCAATTGAAAGAATTTTAATTGCTACGTTTAAATGTGCAAAATTCATTGATCGGATTCAAATGTGTTCAGATTGAAAAAGAAAAAAGAATCTGAATACGGTAATATGAGATCATGACCTGCATTTGCACGCACCAGGCTTTATTCAGAGTAGAAGTGCTCTGACTAACCACACAAGTACTTCTAGGAGAGAAAGAAAGAAAGACGAACACAAAAGTGTGTTCGTTCTGTGGACCCACACCAGATTCTAAGACAAATTCAGATGTTAATGCACTTCCATCAGGGCATTCAATACTTTTAAACCCTTTAAGGTTTCCAATTAAAAAGGTTGACCAGTTTCGCTTCCCCGACATAGTATCTCGCCACTGATGGCGGAAATACATCATGTTGACATAGGACACACATGCACAGCTTAACGCAAACCGAATGACATGATCAGAGCAAGTGTTTAGATGGACGCTGTTCAAATTAAGAATTGGCATAAACCACCCATCTTTGAATACAATTTTGGTTTGATTGAGCTTAATCCAATGACAATAGTCCGATTTATTTGACACATTTTTATTTCCATCGACCATTTTATTTGTTTACTTATGTCCATGTAAACATAGCTATTGATAACATGGTCTTTTTGAGGTAATACACGTAGCTGTGTAACAATAAATAGATATCTAAAGGCACCATCTGCACAATAAATAAAGAAAACGTGGTATAGTATCATATTAAAAAACATCTCTCCAGCCCTCACTCTAACTCGTAAAGAACAAACTCATTTGTTTATTCTGTTTTTATTCACACAATGAGTGAAATATGACAATACCTGAGGGGAGAACACACTTTGGGATTTTGTTTATACAGGAACAAAACTGCAACCCTGCACCAAACAGTGCTTTTCTTCTGCATCCTCCATAGCTGTGCTTATCTCAGTCCCAACAAATGAGGGTTCACTCATGAATGTAAATGACTGCAATCCCCTGCTCTACGCAATTAGAACAAACTCAACCTTTTCTGCCTGTTTGGGATTAAATACCCACAAGTCAGCCCTCTCTTTCTATATTTAAGAGGCCTTCCTCAAGCCTGATGCAAAACCGTGAAAACCACCACATTATGTGAGACGTTTCTCAGCACCAGCGCTTATCTTTGTATCTTTTATCTCTTTGCTGGCTTTTTTCTTTCTGAATTCCCAAAGCATTGCATTCACGTCCGTGATGAAGGTCAGCATCATGAACAGTGGCAGCCGAGCTCCTTCTAACACACACGGCTTTAGAGAATATGGACTTCAGTTCGTGAGAGTTTGTTCAGAGTTTAAAATGATCTGAGATATTTTAAAGTGAAGGCACAAAAACTTGCTTGACACCCATGCACGGAAGGAGGAATGGTATGCTCTACTTCTGCAGCATAGCCAGAGTGGCATGTGTTAGATATCATCTTCAGTGTTGCAATAAAACATTGTGATGAAAACGTTGTGTACTTCCTTTTTCAATATGGCGTCACCGATAACATGCCGACACTGCAGCATCCGTCATTTGTGTGTTCAGCCCTCTGGCAACGGGTTAATATTGTCATTTTCAACCAGCCAGTCGGCCGCTGTGACTGGCACATGCACAGGATAAGTCAGAGCGAGGCACAGCGGTCCGTCACTCAAGCTAATCAGAGCCTGTTGTTTTCATCAGTCTGTGATCACGACAGGTTGTCTAAAATAAACAAAAAATGTGTTTCTAGTCTTCTCGTGTAGCAGCTCATGAAGGCAGCTTTCAGTATGGGATTAGGGTTAGGTTAGTGTGATTACTTTTAGTACAAAATCCCACCGGTTATTTGCACAAAACCTCAGGACATGTGTAACATGATCTAATTTATTTTTATTTAAACCAGAAAAGCTGCATTTATTTCTATCGGTGTAACGTTTCTGGCACTGGAGCTGATCTAATTACCACTCAGCACACCTGTTCAGTTTCCACCCTGCCTGCAATTAACTTCCAGTGTTTTCACCTGTTCTCACCTCCATTTAAACCCCGTTCTGATCAGTCTCCAGTGCCAGAACATCACCTCTGATCTATGCCCGTATGCTCATGGTAAGATCACCCAACCTCAGTTATTCAGTTACGTTACCTGTCTGTTGCCCGACCTGATCTGTCCTGTTTTTTGAGTCTGCCCTAGCTTTTTGTTTTTTCCCTGGATGTCTGTCCTGTACCTCTGTGGATTGTTTTTTGCCTGCCCAGATAACCCATCATCTCTTTAATAAATCCATCAAGCATTAGCTCCGTGTCTGGCTACATTGGGTTCAACCTCAGCAAATCACCACAGTATGTTCTGGCCACATGAATCCTTTACCGACACATTCTCTCCTTTCCGGAAGAGCTATGCTTGCTGAGGCCGGCACTTCGCCCAAAATGCTGGCTCCCGCAGTTCACTTACCAGAGGAAGTGAGCTCAGTTGCCCCGCAGCGGTTCCAGCCGGATCCGAAGTTTTTTGAAGAGGTTGGTGAGGACGTGGTGCGGGAGCTCCGTCCCGATCTCTTTCCTGGTCCGCCGCTGTCTTCTGATGGAGGGGAGCGGTTGTCACCGCTGCCTGGTTCGGCTCCTTTCTGACATGAAGAGCACGTTTCCCTGCAAAAACCGCCCTCTCGCCGCCGGAGGAAGAGGCTCCTGAGCCTGTCCCCGAGGGTCCGGCCGACGCCTCGGCTCCCGTCAAGCCCAACGAGGGGGTCCAGGAGGACCTGCCTCTGCCCAAGTCCAGAGAGGTGGTCCAGGAGGACCTGCCTTCACCCAAGTCACATAAGGGGGTCCAGGAGGACCTGCTTCTTCTGACGTCCGACGTGGGAACCCAGAGGGGTCCGTCGCTGACCTGTGAGGCGGGGACTCAGGGGGATCCTTCGCTCTTCGGGCACCCTGGGCCTCAGAAGAGGATTCAGCAACCGTGGTCCCCTGGAGACTTTGAGCCTCTCAGTGTTGTGTATAAGCCTAGACCCCTTATAGCCCTCATGGACAGCCAACTTTGGGAGAGACTTTATTGGATGTCGCTTTCTGAGACCCTCCAGAAGCTGGTCCTAAGACTTCTGGTGGCTAAGGGTCTGACTTTGGCTCCTGAAGCCTGTAGCCCGGGGCCTCCTGAAGCCTGTAGCCCAGGGCCTCCTGAAGCCTGTAGCCCGGGGCCTCCTGAAGCCTGTAGCCCGGGGCCTCCTGAAACCTGTAGCCCGGGGCCTCCTGAAACCTGTAGCCCGGGGCCTCCTGAAGCCTGTAGACAGGCTCCCACCTTAGCAGCCTGTAGTCAGGCTCCCACCTTAGCAGCCTGTAGCCAGGCTCCCTCTCCAGTTGCCTGTAGCCAGGCTCCCCCTTCAGTCGCCTGTAGCCAGGCTCCCCCTTCAGTCGCCTGTAGTCCGGCGCCTCCCGTAGCCTGTAGTCCGGTTTCTGTCCCGCCGATGGTCTCTGAGGGTCCTGGTTCGCCGACGGCCTCCTGAAAGTCTGTCTCGCCTGGGCCGTCCGCCGAGACGACCGCCAGAGATCCTGACTCGCCTGGGCCGTCTGCTGGGGCGACCGCCGGAGATCCTGACTCGCCAAAGTACATGTCCCGTAATGAGCTAAAACGGGACGCAGCTGGTCCCGTAATTTCGTGAGAATGAAAGGCTCTAAAATGTCAATAGAATTAATAAATGATGGTTCGCTTTATATTTAATATCACAGTAAATTCATTCCCAGCCAGGTTCTGCTCTGTGACCAATGAGTGACAGGCCCTCACACCAGCGTATGATGATACAAAATCCGACTCACCTCATTGGTCTAGGTACTGCTGCTTTACAAAATATACAAGAAGACATGAGACGAACACAAAGCAGCATGGAGGCGTACGACAGGAATTCACCAGCTTCAAACCCTGCCGAAGTTTCAGCTTTGAGCAGTAACCCGACCACTCCTCCCAGAAATAAATGAAAAGGCTGCAAAAATGTAACCTGACCCTAGCCAGACAGATGTCGCTCTGCCTAGTTTCACTCACATCCATCTGGGACATCTCCCATAGAAAGTGATTTCTCCAACCAATTTTATTGTCTAGCCAATCAGGACGCAGGGCTGGAGTTTCATAGATGTGACGTAGTGGAGAAGCGACCGTGAGACTGTTTTGATTCAGACAATGGCGGCTCGCATCGAGGAAGCAAGCGTTAACATTGATGCTGCTATTTCTTCCGTGTTGTCCAATCTACCTAATATTGTTTCATTAAAAGAACATCAGAGAACGGCTCTGAAGGCTTTTGTTGGTGGAAACTATGTTTTCGCCCTTCTCCCAACCGGATTTGGCAAGTTTTGTTTTCTGGGGCGCGCCCGCGGCGGAGCGGTTGGCGCGAACCATATTAGGAGGCCTTTAGTCCCGGCCGGGATCGACTCCGACCCGCAGCGCTTTGCCGCCTGTCTTCCCCCCTCTTCCTTTCAGCTCACTGTCAATGAAACGCGTGCCACTAGAGCCGCAAACACATAAAAAAAAAAAAAAAAAAAACTGCGTCGCTCTCACAGCGTCGCTCTCACAGCGTCACGGGTTAGCTTCGGTGTGAGTGGTTGAAATAGCACGTCGATAAAGATGACAGACAAGTGGCTTATCCAATCATATGCAAGGATGTTTGATAAGGCCCAGCCTTCAATAAAAGCAATTCCTATGGAGAGGTCCCAGATGGATGTGAGTGGAGCTAGGCGGAGCGACATCCGTCTGGCTAGAGTCATGTTAGCAAAAATGCAGAGTTGAGTGGGAAAAGGAACATGCGTGACTGGAAAGAGTGCACGGTAATACCTACAAAGCGCACTGCACTTTCTGTCGGCGCACTTTTTCTGTAGCTCACGGTGGACAATATGATGTAAAACAGCATGCTTCCAGTGTTTGACATATAAGAAACACGAGAGACAACAGAACCAGAGGAACCCTAGACCAGTTTGTTCTCCACCAGGCAACACCCGAGGCAGACATGGTATGTAAAAAAAGGTTTTAATGTTATTATTAAAGGGAAACATTTAATGCTAAAGACAACATATTTAGTGTAACAAACAACAATATAAAGATCAAGACAAAGATCAGCATATACAATAAGATTTCTTTATTATTATTTACAGGAGACTGCTGCAGAGGCAGTCTATATATACACTGTGAAGCATGGTTTAAGTTTTTTTAAGGCTATTTATTTTAGTCTGGTAATTTTATTTTGCCAAAAAAACAATAAACCATTATTTATTAAATTGTTTAATAATGTGTTTTCCATGTATATTTGTATCACTCAAAATATTCATCTAATTGAACTCAACAACAACTGCAGCTGAATACATATAGATAAGACCTGGGTCAAAACTTTAAAAAAAAAAAAAATTTTTTTATTATATCCATGTTTACACTGTAAATACATTTTAAAATAGGGTAGAATATAACATTTAATGTTCCTCAGTGGAACAATTGCACCATATCAACTGCAAAGTGAAGCACACAGTTACATACCAATTATAAGAAATAATAATATTTATTATTCTTATTATTCTTATTATTATTATGCGATAGACTGGCGACCTGTCCAGGTTGTACCCCGCCTCTCGCCCATTGACAGTTGGAGATAGGCTCCAGAACCCCTCGCGACCCCATGAGGGATAAAGCGAGTAAGAAAATGGATGGATGGATATTATTATTATTTTTATAACAATAAAAGAACTGCAATAATGAATCTGAGGCACATTTTTCCATAAATTATATTGACACTTGTAAATGTTATCATGTCTAGTGTTTTGGAATACAAGAAAGTAAGATTTAGCATTTGCTTTTCTGAATGGGTGCTGAATTGCCTAATAGTTGTTGGTTTTGCTCTAATTTAGACTATAAAAATATTGTCATACCTGAACTGATCACATTTTCCTAAGTTTGAAGTTTAAAAATTGTGAAAACCCAGTAGGAACTATTCAGGGTGCAATAACGGGTCCTGCAGCTCGATGGAACATTTTGTCTAAAGGACTATAAGCAACACTATCCCAGTCATGCCTCACACAGCAATTCCACCTTACAGCAAGCTCGAGGTAAATATAACATTCATCAACATGTAAATAAAAATTATCTCAAACTTATCAGCCGGTGAGAGATCAGCAGTGGCACACTGTTGTATGGTGTCATGAAAAGGCTAATCCACTTCCGTTTAAATCATATCCCATCTTTGCTATCCTTAATAAGATTAGCTGACTAATTAGGCCTCATGAATTGGAATGTTAAAAAGGCAAGATAGTTACTGCTGGCAGGGAGAAGCCGAGTGAGGCTCCCAAAGCCGCCTGACAACCTGTTGTAACCGAGTGTAATGCCGAGAAGTCTCCTGTGATCTCCAGAATTATTCATCCTGTCCACGCACTGCGCGGCGCCTGATAAAACGAACTCATTATAAGGAAAGAAAGGCAAGTTGGAAATAAAAGAGGAAGCGGGAGGGAAATGGGAAAGACGTTTTTTCAGCTCATTTGAAGGACACAATTAAAATTTAAGAAATTATCTGGAAAAAAGGAGCTCATTGTCTGAGAGAACACTCAACTCGTTGGACAGAGTGTACCTGAGTCATAGTTAGGGTGTGGTTTCTGAGACCAACGCAGGAAAAGAAAAAACAAAAGTGGACAAAAAGAAGGTAACATTTAGAGAACATATACTGTTCGCTCTATTTCAATTTAACCCTGCCTAATTGCCTTTAATTTGTGTGCGAGGTTGTGTGTGAGACACAGTGGGGAGTGCAACAGTACAACAAGCCTCTTGTCTTCTCCTGGGGGCACTGTGAAAACAGTCGTGGTGGTCTGCTGCTAGGATACTGCTCCTGCATGAAATATTAACTCAATAAAACTTTACCTGACATTGCGGTAGTCTCTGCTGGTACTGTTGCATGCATTACTGAGAGACAGTCCTGTTGTCTGTCTGTACGCTGTAGTAAATGGTGCGACTGTTCACAAGGGACAACAATAAAATGGCGTGGCATAATGAAAGGCCCACATATATGGGAACAATACTAATGTAGTGAGTTTAAAAAACGATCACATAAACAGATCTAATTACAAACAGTTTCAGCAAGATGAGAAAATTTACTAAAGCTGTAGATATTTCTGGGAGCTCAATACATCCAAACCATGGCCTGTTGCTAAATTAAACATTGTAGATTTCAGCAGAAAACCAAACAAACACTTTTTAAAAATGACTACAGGTACATAGCAACAATAGAAATGGAATCAAACAAAAGTCTCTAGATAGATAGATAGATAGATAGATAGATAGATAGATAGATAGATAGATAGATAGATAGATAGATAGATAGATAGATAGATAGATAGATAGATAGATAGATAGATAGATAGATAGATAGATAGATAGATAGATAGATAGATAGATAGATAGATAGATAGATAATACTTTGTTTTTAACAGTGGTGCCTGGCTAAGGCCAAAGCATTTAAAAAGCAATATGACCTTCTGATCTTTATTGATCTTATTTCCATACGTCTAAGTTTCACCACTCATCAGTAAAGGATAGCTGATATAATCTGGACATATTCTCAAACAGAAGATGTATAGCTAAAAGCACTCCGAGAAGCTTTGAGAAGGCTGCAGATACTGGTTCAGTAAAAACTGTGTTACGACAGACAGATGTAACACGTTGTATAGGTTACTGCATTTTATTAGAATCTGAACAATGCATTCAAATACCTGTACAATGTGTGGGCAAATGCACTGAATGGAGGTTGTCTGTTAAAAACGTAAGAGATAAAATGAGCTGATGAGCTCCAGATGTTTCTCTGGGTTAGATTCAGATCTTGGAGCTCTTTGGATTTTACCTTTCCGAGTCAAATATTCACGCCCTGATACAGTACCTCCGTCTGGCTGTCCAAGACCGCAGGGATACCAAATAGGATTATTTCTGAGCAGATTTATATCCTATCGCAAGCTCCATCTGTTGGGGCTGTTTAAGGGTTAAAGCCAGCAAAATAAGAACATCAATCAAATGAAGTCTGCCTCGGTGTCTCATGAAGACAGAGTGAGTGTGAGCGAAAGGAAGTGTGTTTAAAGCTCTAACAGGGTAAGATTAACTTTACCACGGTAAGGACGGCCAGAGCCATTACTGCTTTGTCTCCATTGTTTGTGCTCCATCCAACTACGCCGCCTTTCAACGGTATTCATACCAGCTGAGCCTTCATACATGTCTTTTTCCAGGAGAACCAAAAACTTCAACCTGTTTTGTTTAGATCTTTATGTGGTCAACCAACACAAATAGGAATAAAATTGTCAAGGAAGGAAATGATACGAGTTGTTTGAAAAGAAAGTCCAAAAAGCTGAATGGCCGTTTTTATTCAGACCCCTTAACTTCAATAGCTCTGAATAAAACTCAACTGCCTTCACAAATCATTTAGGTAAATGGAGTCCACTTGTGTTTATCTCAATCTTAGTTCAAATCCTTTGCCCATATTCACAAATATTCTCAGAGTCCTCTCAGGGAGTTCTTATCTTAGCCTAAAAATTCTTACCCAGGAGCATAAGCTGCTGAGAGCCACTCTCAGTAAGGAAATGCCAGAAGCTGTTATCTTAGTGAGGAGGTGTGGTTGACCCCGTTGCAAGGTGGGATTATATCTTTTATGAGCTAGGATTGGTTGATAGTACAAGAAAAAGAAAAGTACAAGTGCACTACTAGTGATCAAAGGAGAGAAATTAACCGATAAGACGGGATTCAAAAATGTGTGACATGATGAGGAAACTTAGCAAAATCAATTAATTGTCACGCAGCATGGATCAGGGCACAAATACAGACTTTGAAGCATAGATCAATGCGCCTTTTTCTCTGCAGGTCTTGAGGTTTTTATGCACCAGATTAGAAAGTGAGAAGCGCTCCATGCAGCAATCAAAGGCGAGGAGGTAGCATCACACAAGCAAACCTAATATGACCATTTAGGCTACTGACATCATCATGTACAATACAGAAAATACTTTCTCACCACTTTTATCTTGTCTATAGAGTGTATTTATGAATATATTTGTCTGTCACTTTTTTCCATTTCTTCTAAAATGTTTATTATTGAGAGCATTTTCTTTAAATATTATAAAAAAAATTCTCTGTATTATATATTTGTTTGTACATTTCTCCAATTTTGATTCATGATTCTAAAATATTTTTCCTATTATCACTTTATCCTCAATAAAATTATGTTACTAAAGCCGTACATTTAACCTGACCACTGATAAACTAATTTATTTCCCTCTATAGGAATGATAAAGTTTATCTTATCTAAATGTTATAATTGTATGATTGTTAAAGAAGATTTTTTGCTCATTTCCTCCACTGTTCAGGTGGTGGATCAGCCAATCAGCTCTCTCTGTTTCCACCATCTTCCTGCTTCAGACACTCTAAGGCTTGCTAAAAGTCCTCTTCACTACCACTAACATTTTGTCACTTTAGGAGTTCTCTGAAGGCCTAAGATGCTTTGTGAATAACTTTTATCTTACCGAAGTAAAATGATGTCACTAAGAGCTTCTTTGGGATTCTTTGTGAATACGGCACAGGTGTTTTTTTCTGGCCTTAACATTAAGGATTAAACAGCATCATGGAGACCAAAGAACACAGCAGACAGGGGGAAAGTTGTACAGCAGGTTTAGGTTTGAAACAACATCTCAAATTTATTTTGCATCTGGTGGAGCTCTGTTCACTTCATCATCAGAAAACTTTAAGAGAAGCAGCCGAGAGGCCCATTGTAACTCTGAGGGAGCTGCAGTGATCAACAGCTCAGGTGGAAGCATCCTTTAAAAGGACAGATATTGGTTGGTTCAGACTGGGGTGGCCAACCCTTCTCGTCAAGAGCTGCTGTCCCGCATGTTTAAGATGTTATACAGGTTTATAATACTTGAATCAAATCAATAGTTCATTACAGACCATCTGCAGAACTTGATTATATTAATTCAGATGTTGGAGCAAGAACAAATCTAAATCATCCAGGGAACGGACGCTTCAGGACAGGAGTTGGCCACCACTGGTTTAGATCAAAGTATGTTGATGTGATAGAATGGCCTAGTCAAAGTCAAGACTTAAATCCAGTTGGAAATCTGTGACAGGACATGAAGACTGGTTTCTATAGATTCACTCCTTCCAATTTTGCTGAGTTTGACCTCAGTAAGCATTTTGCTAAGGTTAATCAGCATCAAATCTGAATGGTCTCCTTTGGCATAGAAGTATCTTTGTTGTGGTATCACTGATCGGTTAAACTAAAAAAAAAAAGTTCACGTTTCCATTTTGTTAATATTTCTAAAATTGAATCATGTTTGATGCAATGTCACACTCAAGGACAAAGAAAAAAAACATTTTTTCATGACTTCCTATTTGTTAATGAGCATTTTATTGTTGTAGCTTCTATCTTAATGCCAATGGCGCTGGAATCTATTCAAAAGAGGACATTACAAACATACTGTGTCTTATTTTTCCATCTCGTGCTATCAACTTGCATAACAGATCTCAGAGGATTAAAGGAGATTACTTGTAAAAACCCAAATTAGAAAATAAGAACGATAGAGTAGAAAAACTGATGTCACCTTTGGCTCTAACCATCATGAGAGGCTGAAGATTGTCAAAGAGCTACTTATTGCTGTACAGTTGCCCTGATGCATGTCAGGCTCAAGTAGCCAAACAGGTCTGCGAGATAATTTACTTCCCAAGTCACATCTGTCTAACAAGCACACACACACACACACACACACACACACACACACACACACACACAAACAAAAGGATGCCTATTTCAAGATAGAGAGGGTGTATAATTGCGGTGATCAATCAAAGAGCGGTGAATCAGTTTTCAGTGACAGGGAGAGCTACGTGTGCACAGAAAAGGAGGGCTTTTTCTTCTGGGATACAATGGCAGCCTGCTGCTCTTACACAGTATTTTATCTTTCTCTTTGCTGGAGAAATCCCACCGTGAGCGAGCCAAAACACAGCAACCCATTCATCTAAGAGTTTTATTACTGACCACCTGATATAGACAGTTTTTCACCCAAGACAGACCTCCATTAACCAAAAAAGAACTGTAATCAGCTAGTCCACACCATGGGCCTATGTGCTTTCATGTTTACTGCCATGTTTACTGATTGTACTGGGCCTTTTCAGACATAATCATCTCCCTGGAATGTTTCCACATCTCGCCACATTACAACTACAATTTGGAATGCAGTTCATTGTGATTTCACGTGAAAAAACTGCATTATTGTGAAGTGAAAATAATACATGCTTTCCAAAGTATTTCATCAAAATAAGAATAAAATATGCGGAGTGCCTTTATATCAGTTCCTATGACTCGATACATTGTGCATCTGCAAGAATATCAGCTTTGCACATCTGGAGGCTGGACAACTTTGCCAATTCTTCAGTGCAAAAGAGCTCAAACACAGTCAGGTTGAATGGAGACCATTTGTGAACAATAATATTCAAGTCTTACCACAGATTATCAGTTGGACTAGACTTTGACTAGGCCACTCCAACATGTAATTTTGCATTGATCAAAACCATTGCATAGCAGCTCTGTCTGTATGTTTAGGGTTGTTGTCCAGCTGGAAGGCAAACCTCCATCCCGGTCACCAGCATCTAACATTAGTCTTTTTGCACCGCCTTGTATTTAGCTCCATTCATCTTCCCAATAACTCTGATCAGCTTCCCTATTCCTGCTGAAGAAAAGCATCCCAATGAAGATGGGGCCGCCATCATGAAGTTATTTTTTTCCAACACATATAGGACTAAAGAAATCAACGGCTTTCTTCTCAACACTCCTCCTCAAAGGCCAGGTGTTTGGAGTGAATGACTGTTAGTTGGTCTGTCTACAAATTCTTCCATCTAGACATCTCTGCAGCTCTTTGGGCTGCTTCTCTAATTAATGCTGCATTTGCCTGGCCTGTCGGTTTAGGTCAACGGCCATGTCTTGGTCTGAGATTAAATTGCATACTTTTAGACTCTATTTATGAATCAGAGGACCTCTAAAGGCAACTGGTGGTACAGGTGTCTATTGGGGGTGTCAGAGTAAAGGAGGGCTAAATACAAATGCACGGCATACTTTTTACTTTTACTTTTAGGAAGTTTTTAAAATCATAAAGCATCTCTGTTCCTAGACATTTTCCTTTCACTTAACAATTCTGCGCTATGTTGTGTTGGTTCATCTCATAAACCCCAAAAAACACATTAAAGTGTGTGGTTGTAATGTGAGAAAGTGTGGAAATTGCCACGGAGAAATACTTTAGCATGGCACAGCTTTTTATTGTGAAGTACTTTGTGAGTTATACCTGAAAAGGGTCCTGTATAACCTCAAATGTATATTTTTATGCTGCTTAAAAAGATGTTGGACAGTATTGAGCAGAGCAGAAAGGTGGGATGCCAAAATGAGAGAGTAAGTAGCATTTCTGAATGATGGTACTGGGTAAGCTGAGCGTCTCTGTGTACCTTGTTTGCACTGAAAACAACTGCTGCTAATCTCCCCAAACGCAGGCAAAGAGGCTATTATCGTTTTATACCAGCACACTGTACGTGTCCGCTCGCCTGCACAGACACACACAGCTTATGTCCCAACAAAAGATCTGAAGGGCCTCATTAGTCTCCGGAGCCGTAGTTGAGCGCAGGCTGGGGCCAACTTCGTCGTCCTATTATCCCAATACCGACACATGGCACGGCGTGAATTAATGGCTAAACGGAAGCGTGCAAATCGCTTGGTGGATAATGGAGCAACCTGGATGTAGCGCGGCTTTATTACAATGAAGTCCTGGAGGCCGGGATACAGCCATAAATCGGGTCTTCTACAATGAGGGATGATGGTGGGTTTAATTTAAGTTCAGCATAACATCCACGCTACATGTCATTTTGCAGAAGGTAGAACAAAAATGAAGAACTAAACTGATGAGAACAGGAAAAATTTCTTAAACTTTATTTGCAGTTGATGGAGTATAACAGAAAACGAAGTTGGGGGTCCAAAACAGCAGCTGCTCTTCCTTCAGGGTGCAACTTATGCCATAAATTGGCCAGCAAGGCATTAAGACTCAAAGCAGATGCCAATCCGTGCACACACATCCTAGCTTGTGGTGCAGACAAGAGGTTAATTGACAAAAAAACGACACCTCTTTGCTGAGACATTTAAGGTCAATAGGGCTCACGTTGTGACACAGACACGCTGCTGAGATGTCAGCATGACACTTCTCTATACTGTCATCTGCTTTTTTCCTTAAATCTACAACATCCGCAGCTTATAAACTACTGTTCTACTCAGACTATGCATACAGCACTTTGCAGAAGTATTTTTAAAACCCTTCAACGTATTCACGTTTTGTCTGCAACAAAGTGAAATCAGTTTTGTTGGAATTTGGATTTCAAAGGCCAGCACAAAGGAGGAAAGGGATGCATGATTTTTTAACAAAAATAATAAGAAAAATTTGTGTGGCATGCAATTATATTCAGTTCCCCCAGTCAATACTTTATAGAATAACTTTTTGCTGCAATCGTAGCTGCATATATTTTGGGGTATGCCAGTCCCAGCTTTGCACATCGAAAGCACCTAAGACTTTTCTCAGATTATCTCAGATTGGTCTGTACTTTGACTGGGCTATCCGAACGCATGTATATACTTTGATCTACCACTGTGTTTCACTATGAGAAATCATGCATTCAGGTGAAGTCTAGGCTTAGTTTACCTAACAGTGGACGAAAACCTTAAATGTGGGTCTCATCTGGCCTGAGGACCAACCTCCTTTGCTGTCTCCCGATTAGGACTTGTTTAAAACCACAAACAAGACTTTTAATTTTTTCTCCCCAGAAATGACTAGTTCCATAAATGCCAAATTTGTGGATTGCACAACTAACACAATCCTGTCTACAGATTCTTCCACCTGAGCTGTAGATCTATGTAGCTCCTCTTAAGCAGCCATGAGGCTAATAGTTGGCTCCCTGATTGATACTGTCCTGCCGGTTAAGGACATGATAGGCATGACTTGGTAGGTTTGTTTTTGATGAGGCAAAAAGTGGAAATGGTTTAAGGATATGAATACTTTAGCAAGCCAGCTGGCAGTAAGATCAAGAGAAATCCGATGGTGAAACAGTTTTTTACTGAGCTAATCTATCTGACGATAGCTGTTTAAAAAATGTGAAGTGAAGGAAGCAAATTCTTCACTGCATCAATTTTGTATAGAAGAAAGGACTGCCATTTCAGCAAATTCCTTTGTCAGCATCGTGTTCTTGACAGAAACACATCCAGATAAAGGAAGTCCCTGTGTATCATAGCAGGGTTTTGGGACGTATTGATGAAATGTGTGACTCAAAGCTACAAAGAACAGAGAAACGTCAGCAGCATTTCTAAAAAATAAAAAAATAAATGCTACTTGCAGCAGTAACAGGCAATTCAACCGTCAATACCCTCCTCACTTTCTCAACTTCCTATTCTTGATCCCTTTTGCCTGTTTTTGTACCCTTGTTATTTAGCTTTAATCTGTCCATTCATCTATTCAAAAAAAACTTGCCCCTTCGTGACTGCGACCTTTTCTCTTTTGCCACCGCCTTTGTCCGACTCAAAATAATGATCTAGCCTCCCTCTTACTCCGTGGCTTCTTTTGTACAGTGTGTAAGGAGAAATATATAAGCAGGTGGTTGCCATGCGAACAATATCCACAGCGCTCAGCCCCTTGCTCTGCGAGTGAGCTTGTGACTGACAGCGAACATGTGTAGCGCGGGAAGAATAAAGGCTCCACAAGAAAAGGGCCCAGTGAATGGTAATTACTGGGAACGAGAGAAAATCACTAAAGAAAAGTGTTAAGCATCACATGACGTTTAAAGCTGTGTTCAGCCCGACACGCATAAACATTTTTTCCTGTTCCCCCAGGCACAATTTTAAACGTCATCCACTCGCTCACCTCTGTCACTTTCAGTTTGCGCCCTCTAACGTGCTGTCAGCCGCAAATGTGGTAATTATATGTTGAGTAAAGAATTACGCTATTTTAAAATCTTCCCCCTCTCCTTTTTTTGGATCTGCTCTGGTCTTCATCTTTGACGCTGCTGTATTCTTGTCCTGTGATTTTTGTTTATTATGCAACAGCCTTTTATAGAACAAAAGACCTTGAAGGCCTCCTGACTGGTGATGCTTTTCTGAAGAGGCACCGAGCACAGCTGGACACGCTTCTTTTGTTTATTCGAGTATATCCTAATTAAGATGGTCCATAGAACCCAATTTAAACCAGATACGTATCTTAAGGCTTCTTCATGAGCCATAAAACAAGCATGGTAGTTTATTATTTAATTTTATTTATCTATTAACCATTATTTAACCAGGATGATCTCTTTAGCGAGAGCGTCCTCCTGACTAACACAGAGAGCGGCACAAAAAAACACCCTTCCTGAACATTTGACATGTAACCAACCATAAAACCTAAAAGATAATGCATGAAGACTAAAAGCAGCATAAAGGTCTAAAAAGAGATCAGAACATTTTTGCAAAATTCCTGAGATCAGACATAGATGGTTTAAGTTTATATTGTACTATATTGGGGGAAAAAGTACACCCTGATCCATTCATTCATGGATCAGAGCCCCCTCTTTTTAATGCAGCGCTTTTTGACTGTGGGCAAGTCTGGATTATACAGGTGTGTCTTACTGCGATAAAATAAGCAACAAGCTCAGACCATCAGGGGAAGGGTTACAGGAACATTTCCTGACTGTTTCAAGTCAAAGTATTTAACAAGCAGAAAACATTTAGGAGACATTTAGTGAGGAGAGAAATTCCCAACAAAGTCAGGCCGTGCAGTGCTCAGAGATAATGAAACAAAACCAAAGAAATCCACCTGAGACAAGTATGATTTGTTTGGAAAAGTTGAAAGAAAAAGCTTCATCTCTCTAAGAATATGGCTGCACAGCGTGTTATTTTGGAGTCACTTAAATGTTGTAATTGTAGGACATTTTATGTTTACTAGCCTGCATTTCCATAACTAGCTGTTAATATATATATATATATATATATATATATATATATATATATATATATATATATATATATATATGCAAGGTTCTCTCTCAGGCTCTAAATTTATTAACCATTGTGGCAAACTGTCAATTAACTACATGCAAACTTGAATAGCCACAACCTGATTACAGCGTTGGTTAAAACTGAGATGTAATTTGTTTCAAGCTTATACGAAGAACTTTGATGTTAAATTATCCAGACTAAAACAAGCAGTAGAGTAATGGTGGTGATAAAAAATTAAATAACTACTTAAGTGTGCACGTCACTGTCAAGGTACCAGTAACTAGTTCCTGCTTATCACTGACTGCCCTGTTCTCTAGAAGCCAGACTCTGGTTAGGTTGGGAAAACTATTACACAGATGTCTCATCCCTGATGACACTGAGCAGCAGATCTGTCATGATCTGCACTTGTTACAGGCCCAATCTTTGTCAACTTAAATACAACTTCTCATATCTGACCGTTTAAAACCCAAACTGTGTATTTTATGAAAAACTAGTGACTTAAAGGAGTTTAGAAATAAATAAAACATAATTTTCTTTAAAGCACTGCTTACCTGATAATAAATACATAAATCAACAACAAAACCCAGCTCAACAAATTTCTGACAGATTGACCACAATTTGTTAGGATCCATTCCCATTTCTCCTCCACTATCAGTCTCAGTAACGGCATCCCACAGGGCTGTGTGCTGAGCCCACGCCTTTACGCATTACACACTCATGATTGCACACCACTGGGTGAACAATCTCTTACTGAACACCACAAGAACTAAAGAGTTATTGTGGAGTTATTTAAATTCCTGGGAATTCACATAAGTAACAAACGATTAAAAAAATGTAATCGCGATTAATTGCATAATTTCAATAGTAACAGGCAAATTTATTTGTATAGCACATTTCAGTACAGAGACAATGCAAAGTGCTTTACATGATTAAAATATAGGAAAATAAAACAGAATAAAAGCAAGCAGGAATAAAATGCAGAAACAAAATAGAACATGGGAGAATAGAAATTAAAAGCAAACAAGTAAAAACAGTTGGACTACAAAGTGAACTAATGATGTTTCAGTAATACAGTTCAATTAGAACAGTCAAAGGCAATCCTAAACAAATTTGTTTTTAATCTTGATTTAAAGGCTTTCTGCACTTTTACAGTTTTCTGGAAGTCTGTTCCAGATAAGTGGAGCATAGGAACTAAATGCTGCTTCTCCGTGTCTGGTTCTAGGTATGCGGAGTAGACTGGAGCTAGAAGACTTTAGTGGTCTGGATGGTTGATACACTGATAACAAGTCTGTGATGTAATTAGGTGCTAAGCCATTCAGGGATTTATAGACTAACAGAAGTATTTTAAAGTCTATTCTCTGAGATACAGGGAGCCAGTGTAAGGACTTTAGAACTGGGGTGATGTGCTCTACTTTCTTAGTTTTAGTGAGGACGCGGGCAGCAGCGTTCTGGATCAGCTGCAGCTGTCTGATCCACTTTTTAGGCAGACCTGTGAAAACACCATTGCAGTAATCAATTCGACTAAAAATAAACGCATGGATTAGTTTTTCCAGATCCTGCTGAGACATCAGTCCTTTAATCCTAGAAATATTTTTCAGGTGATAGAAAGCCGACCTTGTAACTGTCTTTAGGTGCTTTTGGAGGTTCAGGTCTGAGTCCATCACTACTCCCAGATTTCGGGCCTGATTAGTGGTTTTTAGCTGAAGCAGCTGAAGCTGTGCGCTAACTTTTGATCTCTCCTCTACTGGTCCAAATATTATTACTTCTGTTTTGTTTTTATTCAACTGAAGAAAATTTTGGCACATCCAGGCATTGATTTCTTCTAGGCATTTACTGAGTGCCTGAACTGGTTCATAGTCACCTGGTGACATGGTGATGTAGAGCTGTGTGTCGTCTGCATAGTTATGGTAGCTGATGTTGTTGTTTTTTATGATCTGAGCTAGGGGGAGCATGTAGATATTGAAGAGGAGGGGACCCAGGATGGACCCTTGGGGAACCCCACATCTGTCGTCTGGGATGTAAAGTTACCTACTGATACAAAAAAGTCCCTGTCCTTTAAGTAGGATTTAAACCAGTGGAGAGCTGTACCAGAGAGGCCGACCCAGTTCTCCAGACGGTCTAACAGAATGGAGTGATCAACAGTATCAAATGCTGCACTGAGGTCCAATAGAACCAGCACGGTGGTTTTTCCACGATCTGTATTTATATGGATGTCATTAAACACCTTGATAAGGGCGGTCTCTGTACTGTGATGAGCACGGAAGCCAGACTGGAAAACGTCAAAGCGGCTGGTCGTTGTTAAGAAGGTGTTTAATTGTTGAAACACAGTTTTTCAATAATCTTACTGATAAAGGGGAGGTTTGAGATGGGCCTGTAGTTCTGGAGTAGAAGTTTGTCTAAATTGTTCTTTTTCAGCAGTGGTTTGATAATTGCTGTTTTTCGGGACTGGGGGAAAACACCTGACAGAAGGGACGTTTTTATTATCTGAGTCAACTCAGACGCTATGACAGGCAAAACTTTCTTAAGGAAAACTGTGGGTAGAACATCAAGGCAGCAGGAGGAGGAACTTAGCTGCTGAATGATCTCCTCTAAGCTTTTGTAGTTTATTTGGCTGAATTGGGACATTTTGTCAGTGTAAGTTCCAGTTGGATACAGCTTTGGTTCTGGAGTTGATATGGATGTACAAACGGATCCTCTAATTTTTAGGATTTTCTCAGTAAAGAAGTTAGCAAATTTATTGCAGGCCCTGGTGGAGTGGAGTTCAGAAGCCACTGACACAGGAGGATTTGTTAACCTGTCGACTGTGGAAAATAAGACACGAGCATTATTAATGTTTCTCTTGATGATCTCAGAGAAGAAAGATTCTCTTGCATTTTTCAATTGTAAGTTATATCTGTAAAGTCTCTCTTTATAGATGTCATAGTGAACCTGGAGTCTCGTCTTTCTCCATCTGCGTTCAGCTTTTCGACACTTCCTTTTTTCACCTCTAACTGCTGGAGCATTTCTCCACGGAGATTTTTTCTTCCCGGAAAAAACCTTCACTTTAACTGGAGCAATGCAGTCAATGATGTCTGAGACTTTACACTGAAAGTTATCTACTAGCTCATCTGCTGAGTTGCAGCCCAAGGTTGAAGTAGCAGAATAAGCTTGAATAAAAGTTTCCGTGGCATTGTCCTTAAAGGTGCGTTTTCATACGATGTCCCTTTGGCTAAATGAGTCACTGGAAATTATGCTTTCAAAGGTAACAGAAAAGTAGGGTTGGAAAATACGGGCAGAGTTGCTCCCTCTGCCTTTACTCCCTCGGCTCCTATGTCAGGATGCGCTCAAGCGCGTAATGAGGCGGAGGGATATTTCAGCTGGTTATAATCGTTGTGTCTGTAGTGCGGCAGCGCCACTTATTTTAAAGCCCAAATTAGCAACTTCGCTTTCATAAACAAACCCAAAAAAACTGCAACCTGCAACTCATGAAATTTACAAGCGACTTTAAAAAAAAAAGCCCAAAGTCGCATGAAATGAGCGGAATATGCAACAGTGAGCGCAGGTCTGTTTTGCTACAGTCTCTAGCATTTTTGGAACAACGGAAAGCGCCGAGGGTAAAAAAAAAAAAACACAGTCCGGAGAGCGCTGCGGGGGAAAAAACATTAACGCGATTAACGCGCGTCAAAAACAATGTCGGCGTTATGGTCTGACAAAGTTAACGCATTAATAACGCGTTAAAACTGACAGCCCTGGTAACAATCTCACCTGGTCTACAAACACTGTGTGATCAAGCTGTGATCAAAAAGGCCCAGCAGCGCCTGCACTTCCTCAGTATCCTCAGAAAGAGCAACCTGAGTGATGACATCGGTAACAGTCACACTCTCTCCAGAGCTACCAACATCTTAAAGGACTGTTCCCACCCTGCTGACCATCTGTTTGAACCGTCACCCTCTGGCAGACATTTCAGGTCTATCAAATCAAAAACTTCACGGTTCAATAACAGTTTCTTTCCCACAGTAGTATGGCTCCTTAACAAACATTCGCATGTCCCCATCACATATGACGTAATGTGAATGAATACATTTTACTTGTTTCTACTCAGATTCTCTTATTTTCTGCCTCGTTTGTGTAATACGTTGGAAAAAAATCTGACTATTCCACTTGGTTTTGAGTAGGATACTTGCCGCATCCCTGGTATACTCCTTTCTATTAATAGTAGTGTTTGTGATGTAGTTTACTTTTACTTATTGGACTGTATATGAGATGTAGTCCTAACTTCACTGTACTGTTTTTCTCATGATGGAGAAGTTGCATTCACATTCTAGAAAAAACAAGACCAAACCCAGAACATTAGTTATATTATTGCTATTACTATTTAGACTCATAGTCATACAGGATACAAATTGCTTGATTTTTCCTTCCGTAAAACAGGGATCTCCCACATTTATTTTTTTTTTCTTTGTAATTCAACTCCTAACTGGGTTATGTATGCTGCCTACGCCTTATAAAAAAAAGAAAATATTTTGTGGATATTTTAGTTTTGTTATATTGAAACTAAGAAAAGGGAATAAAAATTGACTATATAAAACCAAGTAATTCCTGCTAAAAGTAAAGAATAACTAATAAATAAGGTATGTTTAACATTTTCTCCATTTGATCACTGTGTTCTTACCGCACACTTACACACTAAATATGGACTGAATAAGACAGGAAACGTGAGTTTTTAAGCAGTTGCCATGTTTTAACCTTCACTGATAGGCCGGATGGTGTACGTGGCTGTTGGAGGAAATGAGCTCTGACGCCTGCACAGATCAGTAGGAAAAACGCTAATCTAAACTCCAGTAGCTCTGTATTAAAACGGTATAAAGTGCTGAAAATAATAAAACATTCAGTCTCCCTCACCTGCAGCGCTGCTACCTGAGGTCACTTACGTGAACTAAAAATTAAGACATAGACCTGCAGTGTAAAGTTCACAATCAATTCAAACATGTACATAATAGAGCTTGAAACATAACAGGCAGGCAGCATCAACTTTTGTCCAAAGCTAACAAGATCATGAATAAGGTTGTGAGTTTCTATAGCGTTTCTTTGTATGACAGCCTTGCATGGCTAACAGGTGCTCAAACGGCCTACCTGTATGACTTTCTTTCAAAAACAGATGCCTTAACCAAAACATCTGGTAGGCTAATGCTAGTTTGCAAATTCCAAAGCAATTCCAGTTCGTCAAGTACAAACAAAACAAATTGATCAGCAAATAAAATGCATTCTACCTTTAATGAATTTTGCAAGGTGCGCATAGCAAAGGAGGATGGGCCTCCATGTCCTCTAAAACAGTAGTGCACCAACTACAGGTTGGTCAAGTGTGAGCCACCAGAATTGACAAAGGCTCCTGGACAGGTGTTGAAACGTTTTCAGAAAGAACTGAACGAAAGTCCGGTGGCCTCTGATTTAAGCCTGATTGCTGTTGCAATGTCCCGGATAACTGAGAATTTGCACAGGAAAGGTGTGCATATGAAAATAGGTTGCGATTGGTTGGCCAACACTGTGTAGCAGCGAGAATAAGGTTTGCAAAGTTGGACCTGAATGAACAACACCCCGTCTGGAACCATGTCTGAAGGACAAATAAGGCCGAGGTAAAGACATTCGGCCATTTCACAGCACTAGAATCCATACATATCAGCACAAACAGTTAATGGTATTAAAGAAAAATAATAATGTATCTGTTTTTATTTAAATTTTATAACTTGAAAATAATTTTTACAGATGAATAATTGAAAGAATCCATGTTTGCATCAAAGCACTCATACCCTTTTTGCATCTTTCCACTGGTGTTTTACTATTCATTTTTGGTGAGGAGCTACAAATCTTTGACGCCTCCTTGTCACCACCCTAATCTTTTATCTATCAGATTCAAGTTAGGATGAGCTGAGCCAATTCAAAAATGTTAATATGTCTTCCAATCAGCAGAAACATGTAGAATCAAAGCTTAATCAAACCAACCAGGGGCATCACTACATACTCCTATAAATGTTTAAATGCATAACTGTATGTTTTCTAAAAGGAACAAAAATAGAAACCTCAATAAAATACCACCATGATTCCATGGAGAAAAACATTTAACACTAAAAAGACATAGTGAGCCCACTAAACATAAATAAATCGATTGATTGCCATTATTTGTAAGAGGCTGCTGCAGTTTCTATTAACTGTACCAGGTTTATATTATACTAAGTTTTGGAAAATGATATGCGTTTAAAAGTTGTCAGGAGACACAGTCACACCATCAGGTGCTACCCGCTGAAATAAATGGTTGTGCATTCAGGTCATTATAACTGTATTAGTCCATATTTTGTATTATTTCAGCAGTAGTAGGAGTCATGTTTGCTTAACATTTGTGTTTTACATTTGTGTGTAAATAGGAGAAACCATAAAATCACTGCGGGTTTTCACACTGGACTATGTTTGTACAGCTGACTTCAACACCAAGTCACGTTCATTCAGTTGTTTTCATTCTGTGATGTTCATTCTGATAGTGTGTTGTGGCATTTTACTTTTTCCTCATACTGTTTCCATCTTGATGTTTGTTTTTTTCCTCTCCTGCTCTGTTTAATGTTTTACACCTTCCAACCCGAGTACAGTCCCACAGAGATGTTTTTGGACTTGTTAGTTTCCCACTGTGAGTCCTTTAAAGGTTGAGTCGACCCATTGTCAGGAGGCCCAGTGTGACGTCGATTAGCAGGAAAAAAAATCGATCTGTTGAAAGGCTGCAAAGGAATGAGTGCTAACAGTGAAGGGCAGCTCTATCTTCTAAACCTAAAACGGACCATTTGGACTCTTGTACCTGTTCACACTGCTGAAGCTGACACGCTACCACAGCAGGTTGAGAACTATTATCTTTATAAATATGAGCAAAAAATTATAATCTTCGAAAATAAAACTCCAATTGTTTGGCTTCTTACCTTGGCAGCCATGACCATGGAGGACCCCCCTCTGATCCCCAGGATGGGAATGTGTGTCTGAGCAGAGATAAAGTCCAGGATCTGAGCAATGGCCTCCTGATCCGTGTCGTCACCGAACACTACTCCTTGTAACGAGTTCCTCGTCATCTGGGCGCAGATCCGATTGATGATGCTCTTCGGGTCGGTCTCATTCATGGTGACAACATCGACTTTAGGGGGATAAGGGATGTGTAGGAAGTCCTCTTTCTCAAGTCCTGCACCCAAAGTTACTTCACTGGAGTTGCCCACCAGGATGACTGCAATACTGAGCGAGCTGATCAGTTTGGGGCTGATAGGGGGAAGTGCCGGTGATCCTGGAGAGTAATGAGGGGGGATAACAGCACCCCTCTGATTTCCGCCTCCTCTCTGGCCTCCTTGTCCACCTGGGGCACCTCCAGGCCCCGTTCCTGGACCTCCACCTCTCCGGGACTCGCAGACAGGCAAGAGGAGTATGGAGAGGAGGAGCAGAGACAAGGACAAAGAGAGGAAGGGCAGAGTGAGCCGGGACTGGGGGTGAGAGTAACGGTACAACTGATCTGAAGGAGGATGAGAGCGCTGAGCTGAGGAAGGAGAGACCAAACACTTGTCCTGAAGATGGGAGGGAGAAGGGTGGAGGCTGACAAGCATCGTGGAAGATTGTAAATGCTGTCCCTGGAAGGGAAAGAAGAGAGAAAGAATTAACATCTGGGGAACCTCTGCTTATCGGTTTTCCACAGTCAATGCAGGGAAACAGATAGGAGTCCGAGTTTGAGCAAATTTTAAAGCTGCCTGGAATACAGGGAGGGTCTGAAGCGTGAAATATCACAAACTGAGCAGTTTTGCTTTTGTACCGGACCAAGCTTCAATCAGCAAGACGGTGAAACACACACATGTGTAGGTAAACACTGTCAGAGACATAGTCCTGTCCATGCTTATGTACATCGCAGCAGTTTTGGTAGGAAGCTGTAGCAACTGTATTAGATAGTAGTAAATATATCAAAACACAAAAAACTGAATACAATATATTTAATTATTATTAATGTAGTTTGTCTGACTTAGGTTAATAGTATGGACAGTACTGGTCAGGGGAAAACAGACGTAAAGTGATCAAACTACAGAGTGATGTTACTTTCTTTCACAGAGCATCAACCAGCAACACTAAATCCATTGCGGGCTGGACGTGTGAGTCAGTTTTGATAGAGTCGGGGTAGTACTGGGTGCGTTTTGACAGATTGACAGGCTCACAGCGTCATGAACTCACTGCCGGGCTAAGTGACCATTAGACAACTCCAACAGAGCTGCGCTGAGTTTCTCACTCATTTTTCTCTCCCTCCTCCTTCTCTCCCAATTCCCTCACTACTTTCAGTGCTACTCTGCCTCAAGAAAAATGTTGACCTTTTTATTTTAGCCTCATACAAAAATAGGTTTTGAGTATTTGTAAAAGAAAATAAAAAAAAATAATAAAATAAAAAAAGAAGAGCAGCACATTCTCTCATGTTGTGATCGCCCGGTGTCTATCTTTGAAATTAAAAACACAACATAAGTCGACAAAGACTGAAACTGTCACTCAAATTTACTCCTGGTGTTGCAGGTCCTGTGGCACAGAAAAGTAAAGTTTTTACAAGAATGTCATTAAAAAATTCTATAAAAATTCAGAAGGCACTGTTCAGTCCATCATTCAAAAGGGGAAACAGTACGGCCCAAGTGCAAGACTACCAAGACATAGCCGTGATTTCCCATGTAGGGGAGAGGACAAATGTTAAAGGAGGTACCCTGGACAGATGAGTCCAAAACTGAGCTTTTATGGTGTACATGCACAATGCTAACCAAACTAACCCTGCACAACATCCTATGCTGTGGGGATGCGTTACCTCAAATGGGACAGGGAAGCTGGTCAGAGATCACAGAAAAATGGATGGAGCTATGCGAGGCAATCGTGGAAGAAAAGCTGAGTCTGAAAAAGACAAGATACTGGGCTGGAGGTACACCTTCTAGCCGAACAACCTCAAACACACCAGCAGAGCTTCATGGATGGTTTGGATCACAGCATATTAATGCGTTAGAATGGTAAAGTCAAAATCCAGACTTAAATCTGATAGAGAAGTTGTAGCAGGAGTGGAAAACCTATGTTCATGAATGCTCTTCTTCCAATCTGACTGAGTTTGAGCTATTTAAAACCAGAATTGGGCATAAACAGTCTTTACATGTGCCAAGCTGTCTGTGTGCCCCAAAAGACATGTAGCTGTAATTGCTCGATGGTTGTACAATGTATGGACTAAGGGAGAGTGAATACAAATACATACCACAGCTTTTATGTTTTACTTAACTTATGTTACTTTATTTAATCAGGTAAAATGGTTTAGCGTCAATTCCCGGTTGCAAAAATGACCTGGTGCAGAGGCAGCGGCAAAGCAAATTAAACAAACACAACCTTATTACAAAAGCACATTTATAAAACATGGACACAATCTCACGAACAACATATACAATATAAAAAAATAATGATCAAAATAAATGTAGAGAACATAAGATTAAAAATGTAGCGGTTTCAAGAAATTATTGAAGGCATTTGTTAGCAAATGTATAAGAATGAATCACTTTACACTCTTGTAGGGCTACACGTACAACAACAATATGTGATTATGATACTATTACTAAAAATTAACCTTGCATGCAAGATGAATTCACGCGGTATTTGTGCATTCACAAACACATGACAATCCATGTTGTACCATTCTGGCTTCAACCGTTTGTGTCCGAACCAAAAACAGTTCGGACCAATCATGCTGCAGCATTGAGGTTTAAGGCAGGACATACCGGTGTGACAAAAGCAAGAGCAGCTGAGCCCACAGCTAAACCAACGTAAACATGGCAGCGCAGGAGGATCTATCACATCTGTTTGGTAAGAATCCATAATTTCTTTTTTGAAAGAACAGCAAGAAGTGCCTTGTGACTATCTCACCTTGTTGTGATTTCTCATGACGCCTGCTGCCTATGTTTTAGTTTCATACCATGATTGGCTAAAACCAACCTTTGGTAGGCGGGCACTAGGTGACACCCAATCAGCTCCAAGAGTTGTGCTGAATCTGCCGCCTTTTCCCAAATGGATTCAAATGGAGCAGTCCCAGGTTAACTAAAAATTGCAGTGTCAATATCAATTATGGTTATCTGACTTTTAGTTTAAGTTATCATTGCAAAGTATCTACCGCTCTCAGTGAGCTTCAGCATCTCAGGCACTAAATCTCCATCAGCTGAGGGCATTAAGAGTGTGACTTTCTCACATTTTAAATGTTGCATCCTTTCAAATATTACGTCCAAGTATTCCTTTTTTATTATTTCAGTCCTGCACACACTGATGATTGTGATGATGATTCAATATATCATGAAGCTCTACTATTTTGTGTCGGCCTGTCACATAAAATCCAGATAAAATATTTGTGGTTTCAACGTGACCAAATGTGAAACCATTAAAGAGTATGAATGTTGTAGCTAGGCTCTCCTCCTATGCTCCCTCATTGGGTTTATACTAAGGCACTTTCAGTCAAGCTTAAATAAAATTTCCAATTTATTGTCCTCCACAATGATTGCTACACCCTCCAAACCTCTAAGATCAATATGCTGCTCCTTGAAGTCGACTGATAACCTATTATTTACTATTATGACACGTATTTACAGCTCCTCGCTGCACGCAGACAAAGAGGAGGCGAGGAGGGGGGGGATCATGGGGGAAGAACAGAGAGGAGAGATGAAAAGATATAAGCGCAGAGAGGTGACAAGCAGAGAAAAACACAATTAGTCATAGCCTGATGCAAAAGTTAACAGCGGAGTCACAGATTTGGGCATATTTCCTGCAGAGATATAGATGAGAAATCCTAATAAGTGTAAGTTCATGCTCAAATACTACATTAAGCGTGGAGCAGCATTTGAGCAAAGGGGTAAATGAAAGCCAGAGGGAGAGGCTTGTCCCTCTTATATTTCCAGAGCTAATCCACCCGTTTAAAGTTCAAGAAAGCCAAAAGCGAACAGGAAAAGTGAGGGGGGAAAAAGCAAACAAATGTGGGGAAAAGGACAAGAGAAGACAGAGGAGGCCGAACAGTGTGGAGGAGACCTGATCTCCACATGAAAAAAAAAACACACTGTCTCTCAAAAAGGTCTAATTACCAGTGGTTTGTCAGGCGTAATTGCAGGTGCACATGCTAATTGTAAACGAGCCGAGTTCTCCATGAGGACGGCAACGAAGAAGAAAAGGCGCAAAGGAGGAGGAAGCGAGTGGGAGGAAGGCAGCAGAGAAAAGAGAAGAGGAGAGGAGAGCGAAGAATAAATAGAGACATACACAAAAGAGATGGAGGTGGATGAAGGAACGGCAATAAGGAACCCAGAGGAGGGAGGGAAGTGAGGGAGAGCGAAAGGCAGGGGGTGTGGGGAATAAACGCAAGAAGGAAAGACGAAAAAAGACATGATTAGTATGAGAGGATTAAAAAAAGAGAAAAAAGGGTGGGGAGGAGGTTAAGAGGAGGGGGAGTGGGGAAAAAAGCGAGAATGGCCTAGGCCGATGATGTTGATGAATAAAAGAGGAGCTGATGAATCCACTCAGAGCCCTACAGCGGAGGGAAACTGTTAAAAAAATCTTTTAAAATCACGCAAGAAGTGTGACAGCAGACGAAGCAGCAGAGAAAGGCTCATCAGGATATAACAGCAGTGCTTGGTTTCCATAGTAACACTTCAAATATGCCTCCACATTGCACCCTGATGGACAGGAGGACGCACACAACTCAAGTTCTGCAGTTAACAACGCGCCTTCTCCCAAATCACAACATCCGCGTCGTAACGGCGGCCGCGTGTGCCGTCAGCTCTCACCAGCAACACCAGATAAACACAACTGGCGTGTACGCGGACGCCCACGGACACGCGCGTGAGGTGAGTTCGTGCACTCCCGCTGATGTAGATGGTCTCTGCCTTTGGGTGTTCTTCGCGTTAAAAAATTCATCACCCAACGCGTCTTCAGGCAAACAAACAGGAGCCACACAATGCAAGGAGCAGCCATTCAAAAAGGCTGCTCAGGCCTTTTTACAACAACGCCGCTGCCATCACCAGCCCTCTCAGTTTAATCACATTTCAATACGCGCGGCGTCAAGAGTGGATTATTTACTCCCGGAAAGCTGAACCAAGGCTAGCGTGTGAACATATGTGCTCTTGAGTGGCCGTCACCGCACTTACACAGCAATTACGGCAACATATGCGCCGCGTAGAGAACATGGGCGAGAGGTAATAAGTGGCTACGCAAAAACACTCCCCAAGTGTGCGTGTCTTGTACCCGGTAATTTATAGCAGGGAGGAGGAGCCGGGCCGCTTGGTAATGACACATATAAGCATGAGCGCAAACCTTGCGGTTATAATCAGCTGAGAGCTGTTATCCACGCATTCAGGCACCTGAGCCGTCCAGATTCAACTCTAGATGCCCATACATCCAATGGCGCACATAAACATACTAACGGTTTAACAAGCATGCAGCACCACGTGTTGGTCTTAAACCTGCCAACGACGCTGATGGATCAGTCGTTTCCTTCTTAATATGTCTGAAAAAGCCCAGGTTGGGATTAACACACTCATCTGATTGCCTAAAGTGCACTGCAAAAAGTTTGTGTGTGTGTGTGTCCTGTCTGGCAGTGTAGCAATAAGAATTGTTGCCTTAAACGCCAAAAAGAGCCCAACAGATTTTACTTTCACAAGTGGAGCCTTACTGCTCTCGCCATGGCGCTCCACTTTATTTATATATGCAAGAAGCTTCGTTAGATTTTATGCTGGGCCTCTTTCATGTTCAATGGACACCGAAATGGGAAGGTAAAAGAGGAAGAAAAAAGGAAAGAAACAGATGAGACAAAATGCTAAAAGGGAGAAAAGGTGAAACAGGAAGAGGAAAGGAAAGGGAGAGAGCAATACAACATCCCCTCAGTCTGATTCTACACCTGCAAGGAGATATAAAAAGAACAGCAAAACCAACCGCTGAGGTATTACAGGTACAAACAACCAGCGCCTTGATACCATCACTGAAGAAAATACAGTATGATTTAATACGAAATGTATAAAGTGACAGCTAAACATAATAAGAATAATAAGAATAGGGGTTTTGTGTATAGAAGTGAATCTGTAAGCACCTGAATTTGTGAGAGTGCACAGAAGTTTACATACATGTTGAACTTTATAAATTAAGTCACTAATGTTAAAAACCACAAACATAAATGGATTTTATAGATTTTTACATGACAGACCCACACAACGTAGGCAATAGTTTTGAAGGACAAAGAAAACGATGAATGGCTTTCCATATTGCTTTTTAAAAATCTGAAAAGTGTGGCTTGCATTTGTATTCAGCACCCCTGAGTCATTACTTTTAAGAGCCAGCTGTCTCTGCAGTCACAGCCGCAAGCATTCAGGAGTCTCTCCCAGCTTTGCACACCCGAAACTAAATTTTCTCTTTGCCAGGTTGTGTGGGGAAGTTCAGTTAAGAACAATTTTCAAGTCTCTGCACAAAGGGGGGGGGGGGGGGGGGTTCAATATCTCCTCCCACATCCTTGTTTTAAATACTTATTGAGGACCGTGCCTTGACTCCCATTGACTTCCATTTCTGTTCCATCCTTTCTATGCCTTAGCCCTGAACCCAACCCAACCCTAATTGACATCTTAGTCCTAAACCTAACCCCTAGCCCAAAAAAAAGTGGGGGCCAAAAAAGGTCCTCTACGTCAAAGCCCTCACTTTACTAGTGAAATGCGGAAAAAAAAAAAAAATTCTCACCCAGCTGCAAGTACAAGCACACACACACACACATGCAGGCATACCAGGCATCATTATCAGGTTCTGCAGCATCCCTCAGGACCCGATGTGGTGGGTTGCACTGTATACTGTTTGAAAGGCATTACATTTAACATAATCCGACAGCCATGTCTGTTAAGAAGCCCATTTCCATTCGGTGGGTGGTCAGTCACAGGTAAGAATGGCACTTGTGTCATCTCCGCTGAAGCGCGCTCTGAACAAGACATCACTTATCAAATAATACAACACATTCTGTTTAAATGAACTGAATAGCTTCAGTGAATGCATCGTATAACCTGACCAACACTATCCCCTGAAGAGGTGCAGCACAAGCTGACTGATGTCTTACATTCCAGGTTAGTATCCCAACTCCAAAATATCATCTATAATTCATTATTGTACTGGACTTTATTCATTTGAGGGGTTCACAGGACCAGCAGCTCAGTAACTGCCTCGCGTGTTTCATCTTTCATTTTAGCTGACAGACAACAGGCTTGGTTCACATTAACGTGTCAGCTTGGATCTGCAGAAGGGAGCGCTTGTAACCAAACCGACACCTTCCAATCCGATCCAATAGCAGCAGCGGTTCCAAGTCAGGTACGTTGTCATAGTGTTTCAGTACATTTTTTAAGAATCATGCTTTATGGATCAAAACCAACATACTTTGTACTGCAAAGCCCCAAAACATCTGTTCTGTATTAGTTAAGAGCCCAAGAGTGTCCAGCGGTACAGCCTGCAATTTAAATTGACATTAATTTGAGGTCTGAGGCCGACCATGTCGCACCAGTTCATATGACACCAATCGCCGTCTTGATCAAATCCACACACACAGTGATAATTACAGGTGTTTTAAGGATGGTTTTAGCAATCTGAACACGATCCATGCCGAGACACACCGATCTGTCGTTGCCCGCCTCAAGCAACGGAGTTATGAACAAAATGTATCTCTGTTAAAAAGACAGACTGTATTGCATAAGATCTTTGAGTATCTGAGTAGTTATGCATGAATAAACTGCTATTTGGGGTAAAATCATATATTTTTAACTATACAAGCTTGTATAAAGCAATTGTTGGCATTCTCTTCCCAGAAATAAAAAGACAATGCATCTCAATTATTGATTACATTTGATCAGTCGATTACAGGATGGAGAGTGGGTGAGATTTCTCTGTGCTGTCACACTATTAAAAAACCCACAAAAAACATATTCATCTTCAAATTAAACAATATACGCCAAGCACTCGTCCTGATAGTGTTTACTTAGTCCTTTTTGGGCCTGCAAAGAATTTTGCATCGGGTACAATCAGCAGACATAAACATTGTCGTGCGATCTGCTGACAGTATTGCGTAACTGTCAGAAAGCAAGATGGGAACAATTGACGCAGCTACAGTAAGAGCCAACAGATCGTCCTGCAATGCCTCGCTGCTTATTCCTACAAAAAAAGCCCGGACTTGCTTGATCGTGCAGTTGCTCAATTATTATCAAATTACGTTTTTAATTTAATTTTAATTTTAACGTAAAAAAGCATTTTTCTTAACCAGACAAAAATAAATTCAGGTATAGTTCCTTTAATTTGTTTCCTTGAATTTTAAAGTCTCTCATACTCAGACCTTCCTTTTTTCTTTTGAAGATTCACCTCAGTGGTTTAAAGTCTTACTTCTGTTTAGATTTCAGCTTCTTTAGGAGGTTTCCCTAATGATCTCAATATTTTTTCAGATTTTTACTATAAAGTTTTCAATTCTGCAAAGATGTGTCCATCACTTTTTATTAATCTTTGTAGCCAATTGATGCGTGTAACAAAGGATCTATGTGTTTAAGGCTATTTATTTAGTTATCTGCTTCGATGATTAGGACAGCAAAGAGACAATCCAATTACTCAAGTTGGTAAACATAGGGTAGCAGCGTGTCAGGTTTATCTGCAGCCTATCTGCAGGAACACCAATATATAACAGCACACAGGACCAAGGCTGTAGCCTGCCTACACTCACTGGAATATTAATGTGGAACATGGGTTAAGCATAGAGAGAAAGTGGGATAAGCACTTTGTGTCTGTGGTTTCCAGCTAATAAGTCCTCCAGCTACAATCCAGTTCAGATTTGTCACAGTTTAAAAGGAGCTCTTGTCACATGGCAGAGGCAGCAACACTGAGTCCAGGGCTGGTCAGTCTTTGTAACTCACGATTGGCTTTGCTGCAGCACTGCCACATTTTATATAAATGTAATAAGCATTTTATATAAATGTAATAAGCGTTTTATATAAATGTAATAAGCATTTTATATAAATGTAATAATCGTTTTATATAAATGTAATAAGCATAGAAATCGAGAGAAATCGGCTCGCCGCCAGCTTCATTGGCCCCGCCTGATGGCTGCTAGGTAGGGAAAGTCTAGTGACTTTAATTAAAGTAAAAGCACTATACTAAGCCCTGGCATGTCTCATAGCACTCTTTGGTGTGAACGCTGTAACTGTCAGGAGACTCGGTTTCAGTCATTTTCAGAAGGCAGAGGAAATTTAGGAAGATACTTAAGTGTTCTATGACACGTCGAGACATGACTAGTTTATTCAGAGGAGGGGAAGAGAGAACATGTATTAATGATTACCCAGGCCAGCTCATGGCATGTACAAATGCTAAAGACGAAAGCCAAAGCCTTAAAAAACAACAACATCAGAGCTAAGTCACAAAACTCTGATTGGTACATCTCCAATAACAAATCCTGTCAGCCTACTGCTAAAGAATCAATGTATTAGTTGCAAAGTACTGCCATGGTGGAAAGGTATGTTAATCATCTAAATGTTGGTGCTATGGTAGGATGTTTTTGTGTCTCTCGGTTTTGCTCTCAAATGTCAAACCCATTCAGAGCTATATAATCTGTCCCTAAATAACTGCAATGTTTCTGAATGAAAGCTGTTAATATTAAACTGTTAATCAGTGCTGCGAGTCACCGTTGTGCTCAGACAGGTAATCAGACATCCTGCAGCGATAATATCTCCCCTGCAGGAGTGGTGGAAGCCAGCATAAGTTTTATTTACACTTTGTCTAATTATTCAAGTCATGCTCACAAAGTCAAATATCAGTTTTAGGAGAATTTGAGCTGCTAAATACACTGCCTCTCTCTTAGTCACGATTATATGACATTATGCAAACTGTGAGCTTTTGCACACTTTGGCAGCTACCAACTGATTTTAATTAAAAATACCTTTTTCACTGCCGAAGACTCCTTTGACTTGAACACAGTATTAGCTCATTGTTCAACTCTTTCTCACCTCCATACCCGAGTGTTGGCAACCCCTGCTCTTCATATGTTTCTCAGAAAGTCAAACACTCATAAAACATGCAAATGTACCGAATAATTTCTCCAGTAGTACTGTATGCCAAGTTCCAAAAGGCACATTAATGTCCCTTCACAATCTGCGTTTTTTTTTTTGCTTTTTTGTTTATTTGGGGGGAGGTTTTTTTTCCACCTAAAAGTTAAGATGCTTTTTGTGCTCTAATTAATATTTAAGGATATAGGATGCATATTTTAGACTGCATACTATTTTTAACCATAATAAGAAACATGTTTCTAACTGCAGAAGCCTGAGCACACTTGCTGATTTAGGATCAGTGGCAGGTGGAAACACAGAAGACCTGAACGATAGCCAAGAAGAGCTAACCTTAGATGGGAAATCAACCTGTCATCATAAGGATACACATAATGTTATGTAGGGTTTCCTCCAATGCAGCCTTTTTATGGATTAAACAGCTCGTTTGCTGTCTCTCAGAATAGGTCACAGTAAGAAAAGAAAAATCGGCACTTTACTGAAGTGTCTCGTGGATATTTCATTAAGTGCAGTTTAGTCTGGTCAGGACCCCCTCTCTACTATTTGCGCATATAATGATGTCAAAGAGAGACTTCCTTAAGATAATGCTATATTGTCTCTTCGTGGCAGGCAGGCCAAGAAACTGACTGAGCGTGCTCAAGCATACAGATGGCTGAAGCACTGCAATGCATACATATATGCACAAGTAAAAGCTCCACAGCCAAAAGTCCAGCACAGAAGAAAAGCCTTGGATAAAGAAAAAGCCAACTGTCCCCCCAGGGTCTTCATTACTTCACAGAAGTCCTATATTCCAGTAAAGTTTAATCTAATTTCCTGAACTTAATTCAGCAACAATATAACATGTTCCTCTCTACAGATATTCTGGAGCTAGCTGAGCTTTAACGGTACTGAAGTACCATCGGCCCTACATTTAATGTTTGATCCTACCTAACCAAAGTATGTTTGACAGCAAAACAGAAGCTGAAGTCAGAGGACATGCAGAGTCTGAAGTGGAAACAAAAATGTCACCTGGACCTTTGAAGAAATGTCATCATGTCATGCCAGGACGAGATCTGGTGAGCGTCTAACTACACTCAAACTGTGGTGCAAGTACCACTACGGCAGCCTGAAGAGGTACCATTCATGAGTTAACCTTCAAGCTTAGCGGATTTGTTATGGCAAACTAATGATCAGAGGTAGCAAAAAAGATAGGCCAAACAAGCACCTTACAGTAGGAAAAAAAAATCATAAAACCATAACAAAGTGCTAACAGGTTTTGCTACCAACATCGCTGTATTCACAGTGGATGCTGTTACGGAGTAAAGGCTCAAAGTGATCCACATTTAATTTAGTGAGGTGTTCAAAAGAGTTCAAAAGAAGCCAGGATATACAAGAAGCTATTTAAGAAGAACCTGTATTTTCTACAGGTTTATTCAGGCTGTGAATCAGCAAGGAAGAGCAAGTCTTCAGTAGGAACCAGAAAGACTGAACAAATGACCATAAAGTTGTTTGGTTTTAGTTCCCAACATTACTAACGATCAGAGACTGGTGTTCACAGTTAGCGATGTTAACTGCTCTAGTTGTTAATATAAGATTTTAAACCTAGTATAAAATGTGACTCCTGTAATCCTTTCTGCTTTTTTTAAAAACAACAGTAAAAACCCAGTTTTACAGTGCAGTCACGGAGCAGAATCACATCACCACGGCTCCTAATAAATTTACCAAATGGCCATTTAGGACACGTGGGCTAGAACCCAATATTTTATTTTAAGCATTATTGTTTTATGTCTTTCCATTTTAGTTATTGAGGAAAAGTCTTGGTATTGGAAGACCAAAACTATAAATTAGGAAATTAGAAAGAAAGCAAGTGTGGTTAGTAAAAGATAAAAATAGATGTATGCAAGATTTAGCTTTTTAAGATTTCAATTCGTCTCAATCTTTGCTGGAAGGCTTCACATCAGTAACCATTTTATCCTGTATATTTGTGGTCGCGTGCCAGGCAAGATCACTTCAAGGACCACAAATGACCCAAGGTCCAAACTTTGACTACACCTTAAGTGAAACATGGGCAGTCACCTTTATGATCCCAAGAGAAATTTTTGTCTTTGCAAAAAAAAGAAAAAAAATCTATCTATCTACTAGACCAGTGGTTCTCAAACTTTTTCTGTCATTCCCCACTTTGGACAAGGGAGAATTTTCAAGCCCCACCTGTCCCCATCGCCCCAACACAATGCTAATGAAATATGCAACAATCTTAAAATGTTCCAATTTTATTGAAGTAACAAGTAGTATCTAAATACAAACTATCTACATCAAATAACAGCAAGCTCACAAATAAAGAAAATAAAAATGCAGCTGTGTCAAAATTTGTATCAAGCTCAAAGATAGAAAAAATTAAAGTGCCATTCTGCAATATGTTAATAAAAGAAAAGAAGTAAAATCCATCTGGCAAGACAGGTCTATTTATCCCTGCATAAGCGGCTGCAATGAGCCTGTTTTGCATTGCACAGTTTCTCAAAACGGGGTTGCAGGCTTGATACTGCCACTCTCAAGTCATGCTCAATGTTCAGCTGAGATCTGTATTTTGTTTTCAGTGAAGCAACAGCCTGCCCATTGGCGCGAAACAGATGTATACAGATACAGATATATGAGCGCGACAGTGTTGCCAACTCCTCAGTAAGGAAAGTAGCTATTGGCTGTGCTAAAAGTCTCTAGAAGTCGCTGAATGACATCATCGCCTAATTTGCATAATCTGCCACACGATGTGATGTGTAAATTATTGGTGCTGTGGGAGAAATAACGTTGTTAGAGAGAGACAAAAAGTGAGTAAAAACACTCAGAATATATAGAGCTACTTTTTTCTGTCCATTAATGTTTATTTATTATTATTATTATTATTATTACTATTATTATAATTATTATTTTTATTTTATTTTTTTAATTAATGTTTAATTTATTTCAATACTAACCCTCCTCCTTTACCCGGGTTTGAGACCGGCAAAATTAACCATAAAGAGACACTATGGCGGAGTTACAATTTTTTTAAATTTTTTTTTAACATTTTCTTTTTTCCCTTGTGGTCCACCAAGGAGCCTACAAATCACGGTAAAACATGAACATGTGGCTGTGTGAATCAAACGCCGTTATTTATTTAAGATAAAATATTTCAAATTCAGTTATTTATGATCAACCTGCGCCATCAATCCTGGCGCATGCGCGCTTTATTTGCAGTCTGGACGCTGAGGGTAAACATGCTGTGGCTCTGACTGCAGCGCTGAGAGGGACTCCTGCGGTAGCGGGAGAACGGAGTTGGGACGGGGGAGGCGCCCCACGGCAGCACCTGCCGCTGGAGGACAAGTGTACGAACGATACGTGCTTTCACGTAAGAGTCTCCAAAAGTCGCTAGATTTGCCGCTAGTCGCTTTTTTGAAAAAAAGTCGCTGGAGGGGTCTGAAATATAGCGACAAAGTCGCTGAGTTGGCAACACTGGGGCGCGAAAGGTTATCCCGTTACAAATAATATGCCGACGTCATGTCAATCATTATTTTGGCACTTCAGTTCCAGGTGAAATTTTTCTCATATCTAATGTTCTTTTAATTAGACTGCATGTAGGCTAGTAATGATTACTTTGTGGGTTTGATTGGTCTAATAAGCGGCAACAGACAGCTATAAGGACAGTTTGCTCTCACACGTTCTACATTTATAGTCACACAACACACACACACACACACGCCGGAACTTGGCGCGCCCCACCTGTCACGTCTCAATTCCCCACCAGTGGGTCGCGCCACACACTTTGAGAACCGCGGTACTAGACTATGTGAAAAGAAAGTTTCTTTATATTAAATAGAGAAAAATAGGTAGCTATGTTCAAATATATATATACCTAGTTTGCAAAGTTAGGGGGAAAAAAGGGGGGGGGGGATCTCCTGTACCCTTAGTGTCTGTTGTCAAACATAAGATGCACATATTGCATAAAAGCAGATAAAAAATAGCTGCTATTACTAGCCGTTCTTAATGGATACATATTAAAAATAATTGCTTTCTTAGATACCAGTTGTGGTCAGCGGTATTAACAGAAGCGTCAGAGCTGCATTCCTGGAAAACAGCCTGCAGATTTTAGCTTCCGCCTTTTGACAAAAAAAGTAGTGGAGAATAAGTGGATTATCCTACAGTTAGCAACTGTGCCTGTTATGAGTCAAAGAAATTACACTCATTAAGTGTGGAAGACTCAAAGACACTTTATGAAGGCTTTGAGTGATTTCCTGGCTCTAGATCTTTATTTATTAGATTTCAGGTATCTGCTTGAATGGTACAGCCCTTTAAAGGGTGACAGTGTCAGACAACAGTCAGAAAAAGTCTTATGCCTGAATTGGGAATGGCTAAAAAAGTACACACATAACCTAATGTAAGTCATGAAAAAGATATGGTACTACTTAAGTGATGCAGGAGAGGATCGTTATAGTGAGTGGGAAGCAGCAGGAGTAACAATCCCCTACGGTGTCTGCCTCTAAAGTAGTCCCACACAGGGTACCGTTGGTTCCAATCCAGTTTTTTTTTTTCTTATTTTTTCCTTTTATTTTAGCTTAAATGGTACTGTGCTGTTAGTCCCTTTAATATAGTGTATTACCTTGAGCACAGTCTATAAAGAACACGTCCCAGCATGTTTTCAGTCACTGCTGAACACGTATTTTCCTCCTGGGTTTCTTTCAAACCTCTTTCAGAAAATCTGAAACATGAAAGTAAAGTTTTCTATCAGCACAGTCCAGGTAATTTTGCTCTTTACTACTTCTCCAGCAACACAAGAAATTTCTCACCTTCTACAGCTCTCCAGAGGTTTCCGTAAGAAGTTTATTACGCCTCAGATTCACACGCGCACAGAGAACTACTGATCGGTTCAGTTTTATCATTTCCAAGATTTATACCCAAGGCTATTGGTTGGCCCAAAGCCTTCTGATTCTTTCTGCAGCGATTCCTGGAAGGCTAAAACATTGCTAAAACTGTCATGAAAACAATACAACTTCCCATAAACAACGTGATTAGCTCTAAATGTGAACTCAATGTAAAAAAAAAAAGACCTCAGAAGCATTTTTGTGACGGCTCTGGTACAATCACCAATGCGTAAACTTGTGTTTTAATGAATGAAAGAATTTTTAGAAGCTTGAAAGAAAGCATGGACCAAGGAGTGCTGCATGGATGCATGTAAGAAAATGCGGCTTTAAGCGAAAGAAGCACTTTGAGTTGGACCTGCAAACCAGAGTTTCTTTGCCTGTCTATAACTGACAAGTCTTTTCACAAATGAAGATTTTCAACCTAAAATCCACTGCCAAAATATAACTTGTTTCCCCCCCATCTAAATGAGACACGCATGTGTTTAATGGAAAAGCCACACATATCTATTGATCTTTAACGACAACCAGGGTCAGATTCTCTAAGGTCTCCACCGTTTTCAAGACGCAGGGTAAAATACTTATTGGAAGCTGTTATTTTGTTGCAGGAGAAGATACAGGGAAGTAAAACGACTTGTACTGCTGAATTTCCAAAATGAAGACACGAATGTCAACAAAGGTATAATTCAAATCGCTCACACCCACAGAACTTGATGAGATTGCAGCAACAATTAGTATGCTGTACTTGCTTTGAGAATGAGACGTCAGGATGCAGTAGGAAGCAGCCCAAGAGATGGTCAAAGGGAGCCAACATTATGAAATTAGTAAGACTCAGATGGTGTAATATAGCAACATGCAGAAGAAAGTGTCATCATTCAGGTCACATCATCTCTCAGCGTGGACCGTGAACATGGAAACAGCAGTTTGTGTGCAGTGGGTAGAGCAGGTGCCCCATATACAGAGGTCATTCCTCAGTGCAGATATCCAGGGTTTGATTCCTGTACCATTTACTGCATGTCTTCTTCTTTCTCTGCCTCCTTTCCTGTCTGCAGAACTGTCAAATGAAGGTTACTAGTGCCACAGCAAAACTTTACAATACGAAAATGGTACTGTTTCAAGAACTGTCTCAGTCGTTGAGTCCCTGGGCAAGACACTTCACCCGAATTGCCTGCTGGCGGTGGTAAGAGGGCCCGGTGGTGCCGATGTAAGACAGCCTCGCCTGACTGACTGTCTGACTGTCAGTCTGCCCCAGGGCAGATGTGGCTGCTAACACAGCTCACCACCGTCAGGGTGTGAATGACTGACTGTAGTGTAAAGCGCTTTGGTGTCGTCGGACTTGATAAAGCGCTGTACAAGTACAAGCCATTTACCATTTCTACACCACAGAGTTCCTGCTTTATCACGAATACAAAAAATAACCAGGCTAAATAAGTAAAGCATATTTATTAAGCACTTTTCACAGACAAAGCGATCATAAAGCACTGTACAGAAAACCAATAAAACATTGATTAAAAAAAAATGTAAAAGATAAAATCACAATAAAATAAACATTCAACAAAAAGCCAGTTTAAAACAGAAAGTTTTAAACTGCTTCCTAAAAGAGTCCACTAAACGTAGCTGCAGAGGTAGACTGCTCCACAGCCTTGGTGCCACAGACTGAGAAGCTCGGTCCTCCTTTGTTTTTAATCTGGTACATGGAACAACTAACAGAATCTGAGCTTCCGAATGAAGGGAACGAGCAGCAGTATATTTTGTAAGAAGATTACATAAACAATCTGGGGCCTGGTTGTTTAGTGCTCTGTGTGACAATTTTAAGGTGGATCTATTGGTAGCCAGTGTAAGGAATATAAAATGGGGTTGATTTGATCTCGCTTTCTGGAACGAGTCAAAAGACTGGCTGTAGCATTTTGTATAGTTTGAAAATGTGAGAATGAAGATTTACCCAACCAAGTAAAACGAGCACAACAATAATCTGAAAGCGATGATGCAAATGCATGGATAAATTTTTTTAATTCAGCTGAGGAGACTACAGGTCGCAGTTTAGAAATGTTCTTTAAATGAAAGAAACAAGAGCGACACAGTGATTTCACATGTGAGTCAAGGCCCAGAGAAGAATTGATATTTACAACAAGATATTGGATGCTGGACTTTGGAGTTGGACGAAATGAAACAAGATTTTAGAATGAAGCACAGGAGGCGCTACAAATCATTTTCTGTTTATTTGTTATTGTTCACACTTAAAACCTGCCCCTATTGTGGAGTCAATTTTTTTTTTTTGAACAGTGCAGTAAAGCTTCAGCTTTAAAATGACAGCTGAATAAAAATTTGGATCATTATTCAAAAACTGGATGAAATTGGATTGATTAGTACTATTCAATAGACTTGCATGCATCAATTTCTGCAACCTTAAAATCCAAGCGTGTACATGAGTATTGGATTTTTTACATGAATCTCAAGGACAGGATAAGTAGGCAAATCTATTTTTTGTATATTTGTGCAACATGATCCTCCGCCCCCTCCAGTAATTACTTACTTGGTTGACTCATTTTCCTCACATATGAAATACAAGAGCTGACGAACAGAAACTGGGGTCCATGTTTTTTCCCCTTGCTCTCTCTTTCTCCACCTTCAAATTTACCCCACCAAGAAGTTTGCTCATCACTGCCTCCCCTGATGGGCCCGCTCCTCTTGCTTTGTTAAAAATCCCTGACAACTGCACATCTTGGTGTTGTTCCAGCATGTTGGGTGATTTCCTTCTCATCATTTCTGCAGCTGTTTCCTCTGCAAACCGACTCCCAGTCTCAAGTCATGGCTAATTAATTGACAAGTTGGCCCCTCAGAGGGATCAGATGGAGACATATTCGCTGACACCTAGAATGGGTGTAGCGAGCGAGTGCCTTGGACATGTCAAACAGAAACCACCTGCAGTTTGCATTGCTAAAGATCTGTGAAGGGAGTGCATGGCATCATGATACAGAGAGCAATGAAAAAAAAGAAAATCTTACTGATCTGAATACCGTATTGTTCTGACTACAATGCGCACTTAAAATCCTTAAATCTTTTCAAAAATGGTGCGCCTTATAATCCAGTGCGCCTTATATATGATTAAAGTTGTGCTTACTGACCGATTTTATGTGGTACATTGTGCTCAAAAATCTGTTAAAATGTATGACTTTGGTTAGCAACGAAGCTGCTCCGCTCAATGGATATTCGGAGCGCTACGGTACACTGTGTCACTACATGATCGGATCCCTGAGCTGTCTACAAGACTGCCTGACTGTAATGTCGAAACTAGAAGTGCATTCATGTAAAGGCCCCCACATACTCGGGCATACTTCACTCCGCAGAGGTCCGCGTGTACTCGAGGCATAGTCAAGGCGGACTTTGCGCGGACTCCACGCATACAGGTACATGCAGAACTAAATTTTCACGAGCGCGTATGCGGTGCCACACCGCAAACTTGGTCCCACTGGCAGAAAGTGTGGGAATTGTAGGAATTCGCCACAAGAAATGTTGGCAACAGTACACTCGACTATGAAGGGTAAAATGTCTGTGGAGAGTCAGTGTGGAGTCCGCGCAGCTCACAGTGTGCGCACAGTACGCCCAAGTGGGAGCCTTTAGGCAGCCTGCGCCCGGAGTACACGCTGGCAATAATAAACCTAGTAAGGTAATTCAATATAAAAATTATGTTTATGTTGATCTTATGTTAGAAACAGGGCTGTGTAGTCCAACTACTTGATCCTCTTGACAGAGACGGATGGCTCTCTCTCTCAGGAGAGAGCTGTGTACGCAAAGGGGCGCAGTGATATTACATACTTGGGAAGAATATTTAGTGCACCTTATAATCTTGTGCACTTTATGTGTGGACAAAGACACACCTAGACATGTTAATGTACTGTGCGCCTTATAATCCAGTGCGCTTTATGGTCCAAAAAATATGGTAAATCATTTTTGTACGAATTCTACATAAAATCTTAATATTTTCCTTTTATTGGCTGCACGCGTAACTCCCCATAAATAAATAAGATACATGGCAGACATTGACTGATATTGTTCTAAATAAACTGGATCTGCTGAGCTACATCAAAGTAACTTGTTAAACTCATCCTTTTATCCCCTTCTTTCTTCATTTTTTTCCTCTGTTTCTGCAACTGATCAACACACATCCACTAAGAGTAAAGTCAACGACGCCTCTGTTCCTTGTGCTCCTTTTCAAAGACAGTATTATCAAATGTAACTTTTTCAGCTATCAAACCCTCCATCAGTCCCTCTCATCTCCACACCTTGCCCCTTTTCACAGCTCCCAGTTCTTGCCTTTATTCTTATCAGTCTCTTCCATCTGTGGCAAAATTATACATAAGACACCCCTCTCAGTCACTCTCCTGGCTGTCAGTGGAAGAGCTACAAACGGCCTCCCTTTGGCATAAAATAAAAAGTGTCAGTTTCAGATAAAAACCGAGCATGTGTTATTCTGCTCATAGTATTACGGACTACGTGCGGGATAAAAGGTCCATCTGTGGCTGAATTTCTGATTCGGGAGCCTCAATGAAAAATAAAATTACTAATGCAGCGATATCAGCCACCTGCATTGAAACCGATGCAAGCGGAGCCTGAGCAAACATAGAAGCCTAGAACTGGTTCAGCGACAGAAGGAGAAGCCCGGCGTTGTAGGTTGAGGTGGCATCACAGCCCTTTTCTCTATTCTTAGCTGCTCCTCCTGCTCTCACAGTCACACATCAGAAGGTACTGTGTGTGTGGGGTGGATATGTTTATTCACTTAGCAACGTATCAAATATCCTCTCTCCGCAATCCTGTTTTTCCCACTGTGGATGTGGAAATATAAAAACGGCCATTGTATTTCTTTAACACTGGTTTTCTTTAAGGGGCCTAATACACAACCAGAGAAAAGCATCCGTCCGTATTGTGTATTCTGAATGTAATGCTAAAAGCTTATGAGACATAAACCAAAGAGTACAAATAAGAAATCCAAGTAAGATAGAGAGAATGATCTTAATCCAACGCAGACGAGCACAAAAACCACAAAGCAGCTTACATTTTACATAAATAGCACAACATATGAGTAGAGGAGTCAAACTATCAAACTTTGTGAAAAGTTACAGAAGGATTGTTTGTTCCCAATTTACAACTACAACTATTACGAAAATTGTAATATCCCTCTTCACTTCAAGCAAGTTCACTACTGCTTTATGTGCTAGAAAACATGATAACGGAGCCCTTTTGTGGTGACTTTCCACTTCTATCTCCCTCCATCCTGACTCCATGTCCAATAAGCTTTGTGTGAAAGCTCGAGAAGCTCTGTGATTAAGAGAAGCTCTGTATACAGTGTCAGAAGAAAAGGAAGTGACAACTGGTTTAGGACAACCTTTAGCTATGCATGTGCTTTTCCACAGGTGGAATGGGTACTTCAGCATGATTTATACGAATCCCAGTAGCATCCTTTAAAATATCAAGAGTTGCATACCTGGGCCACAGTTTCAGCTAAATTAATCAAAAAGTAGGTCAGGCTGCTGTCAGTTGGAGCTGCTCCAAGCACTAGTCAAGCCTTGACAAATGAATCAGCAGACAGAGCATGAGTTATTCTTACAATCAGTTCATTGCTGCAACTTCTGCTTAAATTTCATAATGTACATATGTATGTGGTATATTGTGTCTTTAAGTTGAGACATTCATATACCAAACTTTTCTGGTAAGTCCAAATAGATTTATCAGTAGCTGTGTTCCTATTCTAAATGTGCACAAACCTTTCTTGATATTCTGCTAATGCACAATTTTGCAATCACGGTGTTTCCATTAAACATCAAATGCATTTAAAATCAAACGTGAATAAGCTCGTTCACATGTTAACTCATTAAAAAAACGGCGCCACTTACATGAGACATTCATATCTCAGCCATGGTACTAGTGCTCATCTTTAGACATCAGAGGAGAGGTCGGAGTCTTATGGTGCGTTCACACCGAACGCAATTCCTGCCAAATTGAAACAATGACACCGGCTTCACCACGTCTCTACATCATCAAATAGGAGGAGCTTCTGTTCAACTCAAAAGGGCGGAGTGGGATTTTACTAAGGCCTCTATGTCGGTGGCTCCAAGTCATCAACCAACTGTCCTCGGTTTGTTCAAAATGTTGCTGCCCGTTTTATAAACAATATTCCCCGACGACAGCACATCACCCCTGTTCTTTCTTCTAACTACTGGCTTCCAGTTTCTTTTAGGAATGATTTTAAAATTTAGATTTTTTTTTTTTAACTCCTGCGAAAGTCACCACGGGTTCTGTGGGATCCGCTTATTCCGCGCCAGTTGCATTGCTCTAATCGTACAGATCACATTGTTGTCCGCTATACCACTCCTGACCGCACCTTTTGCATTGGTGTAAAATGTAAATCACCTGCTCAGGCGAACTCATTCGCGTTCGGTGGGAACTCACCATTACTGAGGTGTTTGAGCGACAAGCGCCTCAAACTTGGGAGCAGCTACGTGTGCTGTGTTTTTCAGGAATGGGAGCAGCCAATTTTACAGAAGAGCTATGGCAAGGCTATTCAACTAGTGGTCCGCAGGTGGTTGCAATCCAACCCGTGAATGACTTTGTAAATAAAATTATACAAAATATTCAGTGAAAAACACCCCAGGCGAACAGCATGGTTTATCAGCTTTTATCTGCATGCTGCAACCTTTCACAACAGTTTTCACATCTGGAGCAGAGACTGTTATTAGCGTTTATTAGCCTTGGAGTAAGTTACCCATTATGGTTGAGCCCAAAAGAAAGACACATTTTATTATCGTTTGCACTGCAACTATTGCTCAACAATGAATTGTTGAAAGGCAGATTTGTCAACTTGAACGCAGAGCAAACAGAGGTGTCACTAAACATAACAGACACTAACCCATGGTGCAGCGCTGTCTCTATCTAACTCTGCCCCTCCAGCAGCCCTACACCAATTAACAGAAAGAAAAAAGAACCACAGGTTAAACTTTAAAAATAGTGAACAAATGAACTTGACAACCCAACCCTAACAACACTACAGTGTGTCTCAGGAGCGCCCTTTGGGTCACTACACTATGTTATGGTATTCTAATATTATTATGAAGAGAATCATATCAGCTACTAATTGAAATGGAAACAGCTTTATAGGTTTCTGTTATTGTCTGTGTGACCAGAACTAAGTAAAACTACCATGTTTGGGCTGAAATGACATGCATTTTCCTTTACTTTGGGTTTATTTCGAACAAGAACATGTAGGTCTACAAAAACTGATATATATTTTCTCATGCTTCTTTTCAGTTTTAGATAAAAGATTAAAGCATTTTCAACACCTGACGTCTTTCTTTGAATTACACATTTACACAGTTATGATTCAATGGAGTAAAATAAAACCATTTTAAGAGGCAGTACTTTTGCAATACTTTTTTTTTTACTTAATGATTTAATTTATGAATGCTCGGCCCCTGAGTTGTTTGCCGTCAGTAACTGTGGCCCCCTAAGCAAATAGCCCCCAGCTATGGACGAATAGCCCTGAGCTATGCATTCATCACTTCCTGACGTCTTTTTCACCAGTACTAACATCAAGTTGTTGATCATGTGACTCATGTGATGTGAAAAAAAAAATTCTTGTAAAATACACCAATTTTTTTTTTTCAATGGCATGTTTCCATTAAGCAAATAATTTTTTATAATTACAATTTGTGCAACTTCATGGCCAATGGAAACAAAGTTACTGCCAACATTGCTGGAGGTCAAATTGTGTCTGCTACAATTTGAGAAATGTAAAGTATCTGTTTTATTTACATTTCATTAAAAATACATCAATAATTATGAACTTTCTAACTTTAGGTTACGTTTAATGCTCATAATTAAGTTTAACTTTGAAAGCAGTAAATAAAATATGGGACAAATGGCAGCAAAGAGATATAGGCCAAAAAATGACGACACAGAGGTGTAAAATAAGTAATATGAGACACAGGAGAAACAAAGCCAAAATTTGGCCAAGTGACGTGAAATGAGGCTGCACATCTGCAAATAACACAAAAAAGAAGAAACTTAAATATGTCTACATCATTTGCTGTTCACTGTGTAGTGTTTTCTTTCTGTCTCTGCATCTTGGTCTTCTGTAGGACAAATAGGAGGCCCAGGGGACCACTGTTTCATAATACAAACCTCTGAGGAAACAATCATTTGACAAAATTAACACTTCCTTACCACAACACTCGCTCATTAGTCCGGCGAGGATTCTTCAAAAGAACACAGCCAGGTGTACTCAGCATATTTTTGCTTTAGGGTAATGCTGGAATATAAAGGCTACCTATTAAAAGGAAACAAATGTGATCAGGCTCTCTGAATTGGCTACATCCAAGTTCACTGAACCTTAACTGGCTTTCTTGCAGGGATGTTTAACCCTCAACTTTACAGAATATGAGCCCTCTGATGCGCAAACTTGCAAATTCAGAAGAAACAGACCAGAAAAAAATTTACAGCTTTTGCAATTACAGCTACTGTATAGATTCTCACAATTATATAACCACTTTTACTGTCAGGATCTAAAATATGTCACATTACTGTTTTGGTAATAATAATGTCCCAGTCTTAGCCCACTATTCTCCACAGAGTTGCCATTTGGAAATGCTTGACCCTCACAGCGTCCTACCCTTGTGCTTAAGGATAGTATGATGTGTTTGTGCAGATACTAACTGTAACTGTAATGGTATGTTATGTCAAATTCTCTTTTTTTACTATTTATTTGTTAGCAGTGTTTTTAGCATTGCATAACCTTAACAAATATCAATTAGGGGTGTAAATCACCAGCTTTAGCTTTAGCTTATATCAATTTGTTTGGATGACAATACGATATATGCCAATGTCACAAAGTCTTTTACAATTTCTGCTCAATGTGATTGAGCAGATATGCGATATTGAGCAGATATTGATGCGATATAAGATAAGATAAGATAAGCTTTATTGATCTCATCTGCCAATCTAACGCTATTATTTACATTGGGGGAAAAAAACAAACATGATTTATTTTCAAACTTTTACATGTATCAGGCATTTAAATCAAAAACAGCATTCACCTATAGGTCACCTGCTTGTCTAATGCTTAAACTTCAAAATAAAGGTGTATCTTTAAAATTACGATATGGATCGATGGAGCACTGCGCTGTTAAAGAAGCACTAACTCGCACTGGTGATCAGGTGATAAGTAGAGCACTTTTGATTGGTAATGCTTGGTTCTTACATCCACAGGAAATTTCCATGAGTCTGAAGGCTGAGCTAGGTTATTTCCTCCTGTCTTTCACCCTTATTTTGGCCAAATTTCTGATAAAATATTAATGGTAGTGTCATTTGTCATGTTTTGTTTATTTATTTTATTAACTATTTCTTGGCACTTGGTAAGGATCAGATTTGCTGTTTGTATGCAATGAAATGTAAAACCCTGGACAGGCAAGAGTGTATTTTTATATTCTACCATGAACACACAACAAATTAGCTGTAGATAAACATTATCTCCTTTGACATGGCCTGAAAAGAACAAGAGATGACTCATTTCACTATATCGCTCATTACTTCAATGTCTCTATAGAGCACTGTTTATGGTTTTTGCACCACTGAACAATGAATATACATTTTCCTCTTTGTTTTGAAGAGATTATGCCCTGCTACTCTACTGAAATACATATCTGTTTGAAACATTTAAGGATTTCTCTCACTAACAGCCACATAAGGCAGGGTTTCCTCTAGGATTTTTTTTAAACTGTGGTGGTGATTAGTTTTTTGTTTTTGTTTTGTTTTTTGTTTGTTTGCATATTTGTTCATACAGTTGTGACCCAGACTAGGAAAGCTTTTGAAAAAAAATATCAAAAATAGTGATTCTATGTGTTTAGAAATAAAATTACCTTTTTAAAATGATTTATGAATTTTAAGACATTGCCTGAATCCACACTACATACAACAAACTGTACCAACAAGACAGTTATCAGAGGCACACAAATTTAATGAGGTGAATAAGGGATTGAGGCTGTGTGTGAATCAAATTCAGGAAATTATTTTAGTGCAACAGTTTCAGAGACAAAAAAAGACTACTTTAAAAACTATATTTACGTGACGAGGCAGCAGCAGCTGTTGTGTGCCTGTCAGACAGCGCTGAGGGAAGTAAGGAATCTCATGGCAGTAGCGGCTATCACTGCTGCCTCAGTGACTCCAGAACTACTTGTGCTTTCGGTGAAGTCGCCAATAGAGCAAAAAAGTCGCTAGACTTGTTGCTAGTCGCTTTTTGAAAGAAAGTCGCTAGAGGGATCTGAGACGTCGCTAAATATAGCAACAGAGAAGCTAAATGTCCAGAACTGGACTCGTCTCTAGTTTTCCTTCCCTCCTGGATGCAGCTCACATAGACATTATATAGGTTGACGCCCCATGGACTGATGCTGCCTATTTGAGCTGATGTTTCAATGCGGCTGCCATTTTGGATCGGTCTCTCACGAAACCCCAGTGCATTTGTTTGTACTGAGGAAGCCCAACTAAAATAAATCATAACTTCCTGAATTTTTACCCGATTTTCCCACAGTTTGGTTTGTTACAAACGACAGAGATGTGGTTATGATACAGGATGCTGTCACACATGAAAAACATGTTTTAATGCTGAAATACGTTGTTCAAACAACATATTTCTTGTCTTTAACAAACAGACATATTGTATATTAATGTATAAATATGTGCTTTCATGCTGAAATGCTTTGTTTTATGCTCTTAAACAAAACGACATGTGGTATTACAAATTAATAAATGTATAAATTAATACAATTTATATTTTAATAAAGAAAAAAGTTGAATTGTTCATTTAAATTTATTTAACTCTCTCTCACAGTACAACCCTGAGCCTTCTCTACACACCAACAATAATTTCTTTATATTTTTGCGTGCTGTGAATGCACACACAGTTTTTTGAAGGCCTGGAAAAGTGTTCTTTAAAATTTCCAGGTCATTCCAGTGTCTTACACTACCCTGCTTGCAACTAGGGCTGGAGGTGAAGACCCTTAAAAAAGATATGTTTTGTACAGTTTTCTGCATGTGTTGGTACTCTGTAACTCCAGGGTACTTAATTTGGCAACGTGATTCAGCCTTAATTTGTGAAATACAGTGATAACAAATTAATGAACGTAAAATTATGGTCCATCTGTTGGGTTTCTGCAATGTTATCAGCACGTAAAACTCATCTTTAAAGCCAATCACAGCCCAAAATGGTGATCTGCACGGTGTGATCTACTTTCAATAGTTGTCACCTGCTATTGCAAATACGAGCAAAGTTGTTCCCTCTGCATTTACTGCAGGCTGCTATGCCAGCCTTAAGTAGGAGTGACCCATCCAAGATGGCAGCACCGCAGGATGCACTCCAGCACGTAATGAGCCGTCTACATATATAATGTCTATGGGAGCTCAGTAGTCACTAGCCAGCTTGGCAGCCAGACAGGCGTTGTTGTTTTTTTCAAAATAAGGTACATTTTAATATTTCATGATATTTAAATTCATTTCAAACTCTGATTATGGTTAGTATAAGTGGGCAAATATAGGCTATACATAATATAAGGTATATATAACTCATGTTTACAACTTCATTCTAAAGGTGTGGTGGCTTTTATTTTGCCATGGCGGTGCACCACGATCAATTACATGTAGCGGAAACCCTGTAAGGAAGAGGCGCTTTTCTGTCGTCCTGATGTTTAACACTAACGCATGAGCATTAAAAGCCCTCAAATGTGGTCTTATTGGCCACAGTGTTGCATGTTACTCAATAATCTTAGAGATCTTAAAGTGTAACTAAACTAAACCCGATGTAATAGCAAGTTCTGAGGTAAATCGAATATACCATTATTCCCGAACGCGAGGCTGTGACGTAGACATGTACCATTTTAACGAATAGGAAAATTCAACTGCAGTAGCCACTTTTCAACCCATAGAGGTCAACACTAAGATGGTTTTATATTGCAAATTTAAACAAGTTTACACAAAAATGTCAAAATTTGCACACTAACATAAAAAAGCACCCTTAAGGCCCTATTTATTCAGTTTAATTGCAAAAAAAAAAAGATTGATTTGGGGTTTAGTTACTCTTTAACACAGATCTTAAATCACCATGCTCTTTTGGTGGCCAACAGGTGCAAACGACGCCCAAACGGCCGGGCACGCTGCTGACGCATGAATGATGAAAACGAATACAACCAAAAACACTCCAAAAAAGTGTTGCAATCACAGTAAATAGGCTAAGCTCACACTGCAGTGAAAGGCGACACAAATCTGATCGCCCATATGCGACCCAAATCAATCTTTTTCATAGCAGTGTGAATGGCCCAATTCCGTTCTTTTCACCCCCCAAAAAAATCCGATTTGTGCCAATTCCACATGTGGTACTAATTTGTATATATATCGGATATTTTCCAAGTGTCCACGGAGTGAAAGGTCATGTTCACTTTATCCGTCTTTCACGTCACTCCCCCGTCTCTCATTTCACATCCACACACAGAAGTAGCAGTTAGCGCTCTATAAAAGACGATAGTTAATAGCTGAGCTGCTTTCTTCTTACCTTCCTTTGTCTTATATTAATGTGGTCTTAGTATTGTCGGCTCCCATTGCTCTACAGCTTTCTAATAATGACAAGAAGAGATGCCGTGTTTTTTTTTTTTTCACAGGTTTTTTTCTTAACACGACTTTATTGAACACTGTTCTGTTATCTGCGCATGCGGGTCGTTTTGCGGTCTTGAACCGTTCAGACATCAGTATGATGGCGGCCACATTTAATACTAATATGAACGGCCACCTCAAAAAAATCTGATTTCAGCAAAAATTCGGAATTGAGAATCAAGGCCCTAGTGGTCTAGCGCACCCAGGTTTTCTTTAGTACGTGTTTGCAGCTTTCTTTCACTTCCTACTGTTTTTGGTACTTGCAGCATCTTTCATTTTACTTCAGTCTATTTTCTGTGATTGCAGCATTTTTCTTTTGCAGTGTTTTTCTGTTGCATTTGTTTTTTGCATCATTGAGGTGTCTACAGCGTGTTTGGCCTTGTTGTGGTGGGTTCAACCATTTGCTGCGCGTTTCCACAAGTCGGCCACCCTAGAATAAAGATCCTTCTAGCCACGTTCTAAAGGCACCATTGCATGTAATAAATCTTGATGAACAGCCTGTAGTTGGCACACTGCTGTTTTTAGGCACAGGTTGCTCAAGTGAGAGCCGCCAGAATTGACAGACTCTTGGAAAAATGACGAAAGTTTTCTCAAAACCTGAGCAAAAGTCTGGTTGCCTCCGATTTCACCCTGTTTGCTGTTGCCATGTCCTGGATAACTAAGAATTTGCAGAGGCAAATCTTGATTAAAAGTCTGGAAAAAATGGGGCTGTTGTTTGTTTACATATTACCCAAACTGTGATTTGATGTTGACTGAATATGAACTGCGCTCCTTTAGGTTCCTTCAATCACTGATTCAGTTTTTTGATTGTTTTTCTATTAATGTGTCAATTAATGACTGAAAGAAGTGTTTACTCCCCTTAAACTGCTCCGTTTGTCACATTACAACTAAAAACTGGAACATATTTTACAGCCTTTTTGTTAATTACTTTTATTTCTTGTCTGTTTTTGGACTAAAAATAAAAAAGAAGAGTGTAACTTGCTCCTTAAGGACACTAGAAGAGGTCTGTTTTTTTATATAGAATTATGCTTTTTAATGTAAAAAAAAAAAAAAAAAAAACTAATCCAGAATACAACATGCAAGTGAAACTTTTTTGTTTGTGAGCCTTTTCACTACAAAGGCAGCTAGCACTAAATTGATGTTGGGTCAACCAGAAAGGGCTGAGCTTTTAACATACTTATGTTATAAGTTTTTTTAGCTGCAGATCCATCATTATTATTCAAAAAACAAATTCAGTTATTGCATTATTTCATTTATTTCTCATGAAATAATTGAGAATGCGGAAGAATGCCAATCTTTTTTATCTGAATACTCGATTAATCGTCAGAATAATCGATAGAATGCTTGATTAATAAAATAGTGGTTCGTGACAGCCCTACTTTACAATAACGTATTACTCTGTGCTGGTCCAGCACATAACATCCTCGGGAGATACATTGTTAATGGTTGTAACATGACAAAGTGTAAAGAAATATTACCGTAGATCAGCGTGAATACTGTTGCAAGGCAATGTTAATGGTGTAAAATGGAGGTAGAATTGTGGTTCAGGAAGGGGTGTCATTTCTGGAAAGAACACAATGTTGCTGTATGTACAGTTTTGGTGCTTTGCTAAAAATTTGTTTCTCTGACTGAGGGAGAAACACGTCTCCATTTAGCGATGCCATGCACTGTGTGTCATTTCTGTAAAAGCTCAGACATGCATGGACGGCACAGTCATTTCTGAGGCATTGTGTAACTCCGCAGTCTCCCTCTCCGACTGGCTCTGAGTAAACAATAAACACCAGGCTGCTCAGCACCTGTAATCCTCCAACGACTCAATCAACATTTGTAAAGCTGCTCACACGAGGCTCATATCCAAAACTGACTCAACCGGCTGTCGGTGAGTTCCAGCATCACCAGCATCGGCTCAACGGCCTTTTATTTGTGGCAGTACACCGATGCCACCATGTTCTCGGTTCACCGCTGAAAGCGGGGGCCATGCTTCCCCTGCTTTCAGCGGTGTCAGAGCTCTGAACCATCCCACTCCCTAAAAACATGCAGCATCACGACGCAGCGACAACACACCCCTCCCAGGCCTTGTTGCTTATTCACTCAGAGATACATGTGTCTACAAAGCTGACTCCTTCATCCGCTGTCAGTGAAGCTCCCTCGGGATTTTGCCGCCTGCGCCTGCATCTCTCTGTCTGTCTGTCTTTTTCACCTTAACCCCTTGCTTGCTTTCTGCGCTCATCGTCTTCTCTTTGAAATGAAAAATCTGCCCAACTGGCTCTGCATTTTCAACTTTCGGCCCGATTGGAAAATTTAGGTTTGCTTTTGGGTGCTGTCACTTTCTGTGACAGCACATGTTAATAAGTGAGCATAATACAATAAGCCTATTCTCTGCTGAAGCTGTTGCCTTGTGCGGTAGGGACACGCCAGCTGTCACACCTCCTCTAAGTCACGCTCAACAAAGACGCACACCCAAATTAGACGGTTACGTCAGATCTTGTGGTTTGACGAATGCTCGGTTTAGATTTGTGCGAGGACACTTGTTTTACCCTCGAAGGCTAAAAAAAAAATGGAAAGAAACTATGCAGCCAAACAGTCTAATCCGCGGTGCCACCAAGAGACAAATCCTGGAGCTGCTCCATTGGCAGGAGCCGGACACTGTGACAGAATGAAGGATTTTGCTCATTTTCTGTTTCAAAACTGCTTGCGCACACAAGAGAAAAGATCAAACGCATATTCAGCTGGTCTGAAAGCACTGCGTGCTTCTGGATGTTAGGAAGGGTATCTCTTATCAAAGGATTTTACTGGCTGACCTTCAGCATGCACTTTCACCTTTTACTGAAGGAACACCTACAGCGCCTTGCAGAATAATTCATATCCTGACTTTTTTTTTTTTATACCACATTTCGTCACATTACAGCACATAATTAATGACAGTCTTCCATTTCTTGTATGTTTTCTTTACAAATAAAAATGTGTTGTTCCTGGGAACAGCAATTTTTCCATCTGGACACAGACTTAACTGGAATAGCGTACCGCGCACGTGACGTCACCGCCTCAAGAGCAACGCCCCTTTTGCCGCTTAGGTAGGACAAACCGATAGAGAACGCACGTAGCAACCAGCAACAGAACCAGCGATATGACCGACTTTGCAGCCATTAAACTTTCCCAAAACGATGTCCCAGGCGCACGGTTTACTGGTCGCACTGTCGAAGAACACACCAACCTTCAGCTCAAACGATGGCTTGAGTGTCGAGGGCTTAAAAAGACCGGAAAACGGGCCGAGTTGATCGAACGGTAAGCTTTGGTTTTTTTTTCCTGCGCGGCGGTCATGCCGTCGTCGGCCGTTTTTTTGGTTTGTAATCACCGTCCAGGGATCGGTATATGTTTAATGTTTGTCTCATTTGAAATGTTTTTGAGTGGGCTATCCTGGTAGCAGGGTATCATGTTAGCGCCTGCTACCATGATAGCCTATATGCTATCATGGTAGCAGGCGCTTCATTATTTGTCGGCCACCAAAATAATCTTACCTGTTCACTACTTGATGTCGCTGGAATTGGGTCAGGATGTTCTTCGGTTGGGCCCTTTCCTCCGACAAAATGCTTGCTACATATGTAGGCCGACCGCACCGATGGACCAAGCGCACACATTTCTCCTTGGCACTCTTGAATTTCGGGAAAGTAATGAAGAAAACATCCTTCATATGCGGCCGATCAGCGTACCTCGAGTCGCTGTTGCACGTTCCATAGCAACAATGTTTAATAACCATGGTCTTATATTTAGAAAAAGCAGTCGTTTAAACGAGTAAAACCTAGGCTAACGCACGTCTCTTTTACAGCGAAACAGCTGCGGACTATGCAAGTTTGTCCTACCGCGTACCACGTGATGTGACGTCATCGTGACGTTACGTTTCTAAAAATAGCTCACTCGCGGTACCCCATAGGGTCGGGACTTTGACTGGTCCATCCCACCACATGAAAAGGCTTTCCATTCCAGCTGAAGCTTTGGCTCTATGTCTAGGGTTATCTTGTTGGAAAGGGACCTTTCACAGCAGTTTGAGGTGTTTTGCCGCTTGTAGCAGGTTTTCTTCCAGGATTGCTCTGTTTTTAGCTCCACCTATCTTCAAATCAACTAACCAGCTGTGTCATCCCCGCTGAAGAAAGGGTTTCCCATCATCATGTTTCACTATGGGAGTGCTGTAATAAGAGCAATATGTAGTTTTGCACAAAGCGTTCGGTATGTGAATCAAAACTTTTGGTTTCATTTAACAATGACTTTTTTGTCACTCTTCCATAAAGGGTCTAACTGAGCTGTGGTGTTACCATAGGCCACTTGCTGCTTCTCTGATCAGTGGTCACCCGGTCAGGCCTGTCATTTTAGGTGCATGCCTTCAAAGAACTAATTAGGTGACTTCTAAAGGCAACTAGTTGAATTTTTACTAAAGGTTATTAAAAGGGAACTGAATACAAATGCATGCCACACATTTCAGATCTTTATTAGTGAAAATAAAAAACCCAACCTGCATCATCTCCCTTTGCCAGGGTTTCCCCCACTGTGATATAAGCCTGGAGCACCGCCAGGCTTTCCTTGCCATTGCCAGGCTAAGCGCTTTTTATTTATTTTAAATAAGTTTTTATTTACACCAGTAGCAGGGATACTAAAGATGGTAAATAGTAGGGTTGTCAAAATAATTGATGCCTCAATATAGCTGATATTATTTATTCAAAGATATAGATTTGCATCAAAATCTATATAAACTGAACCATGGACATCTGCCCAAATTGTCCGATTTCTTCTGGCAGCAGCACAGGGACACTCCCGTCTCCTTCCTGCAGCCGCACACCATGAGCTGCTGCTGGAAAACCTAATGTGTAACTCACCCCCACGTAAAAGCCCAAGCCCGCCCCCGGACAATTTGAAAAATCCAATCAAAGTGGGATGTGGGGGAGGATGTAACTACCAGATTGATGCTTGTCGTTACCCTCCGATAGATATTTTGAGGTGGAGGTTTTTTCACCCCCATCGTCACCGGAGGTTGAGGGAGGCTTTGTGGAGCCCAGTGGGCCAGAGCCTTATCAGTTTGAGCCACAGGCTCAGCAATGCCCGAAGCCGATGCTGCCGAGGCAGTGGAGGACAGGATCGGTCCAATTATACGTTATTATATTTATTTCCCGCTTTTTAATCCAGGGTGGGATCACCGACAGTTTAGCACATGCATGATTCATTTGGAGTGTGGACACCGAGTGGCATTTATCTCCTCTGCTCTCTTTGCTCTGACTGCAGACGCGTTGCGGGACGAGGCAGCAGCTGTCTGCCTGTGAGACAGCGCTGAGGGAAGTAGGGAGGGCTCACAACAGCATTGCTGCTGCCTCAAGACATTAACTGCAGAACAATTGGTGCTTTCGCATAAAGTCACCAATATAAACAGGAAAAGGCCGATAGATTAGTCGCTAGTCGCTCTTTGGAAGAAAATAGTCACTAGAGGGGTCTGAAAAGTCACCCACTTGGCAACAGTGCTCACTACGGAGTCACAAGCCGGAGATGCGTTTTCTCTTTTTTTTAAGCTGACGTCAGCTTCTCCTTTTGACATCACAAAAACTTTTGAACCAATAGCAATCCTGATTGGAAATTCAATGCAAGACACCCGTTGAAACTTAGCATGGCGCCACACTGACAGTTTCAGACACAAAAGTGTGGCCTAGTGGTTAGAGCAGCGCGTTTGCACTCAGAGAAGGTTGCAAGTACCCGGCTCGATCCCCAGCGCCTGCACTCTGGGTCCCTGAGCAAGACCCTTAACCCCAGATTGCTCCCCGGGCGCCACACATGGCAGCCCACTGCTCCCCAAGGGTGATGGGTTAAAAGCAGAGAACAAATTTCGTTGTAATGTATGTTTCAATGACAATAAAGATGAAATATTTTATATATATATATATATATATATATATATATATATATATATATATATATATATATATATATATATATATACATAAAACTGGGATTTGGGGCTGAGTTGCCCTTTAAAGTCTGCTAACATGTGGAGAACAGCCAGAAGACATCATGCAACCCTTTCTATAGGAAGATAAACATAAAACTGTTGTTCCAGGAAACTTTCTCAGGTAGACAAGAAAAACTAAATGCTGAACGGTGTTATATTCAACGCTAACGGTACAACATCAATGTTTCACAGCAACATAATGTGATGAAGACATTGGAAACAAATGTGGAATCCATATCAACCTACCCCTGCTGCAAAAAAAAAAAATCATGAAGGGGGCAAACACTTTTTCACACCACTATAAATGTGACCAGCACTACATTGCTTGTTTTAAAATTCCCTGGCTGATAGCACAAACACCTAATATTTAATTTTATTGTATTTTTTGTGTTTGTTAAAACAGTATTTCAAGAGTGGGCCTTTTTGGAAGACTATAGTTAGTGTTTAAGTATTTTTAATAATGCCTTGCAATCGCATATAATTAGTCGTATTTTCAAATTTCCCGTCAACTTTTAACAGACAAAAAAACGGTGAGCCGCCCTAGCGGGACCACAAGGTTTGGCGAGTTTTTTGGTGGGAACTTTGAAGTCACACACCATTTGGTTTGCTTCATCACATAAAATCCAATAAAATGTATGAAGACTTTTTCGGCTGTAAGCAGCAGCCAAAAGGAGAACGAGCTCTCCAAGAAATAAGCCGGACCTCCCCTATAATACTTCTTTACATTGATACTATTGTCTAGACCGGTTTTCCCTCGCGGGCCACCAGAACGCTTCGTTTTGATGGGCTTATTGAAGCCAGCGCCTTGTTATCCCCTATCTCAACACAACTCAGGCTAACAATGTACCAGGAGAAAGCTTGTGCCAAGAGAAAAATGCTGTTTTTATTTCATGCTTCTGCGCTAAATGTGTCTTTGCTGCCATTCTCTCATGTTTTTCTCTTCTTTCTTTCCTACAGAGGGGCTGCCGTGTGCTTTTTATTCCCTTTAAAACACTGGTTCTAGGCATATATGAGGCCGTTTTGTTGAGTGTGACAGCCAAAGATTGAACACAAACCCTACCTGCAACTTGAGCTGATTTCATCAATGAAAGCCGGCACAGACTTCAGCTATGTTTTGATCCAAGCCTGTTTTTTTCCTGATGCATTGTTATGAACTGAGGGCTTTCACAAAACAGCACAGCTCACTGCGCAGTCCTCTGTTTCATTGAGTACAACCACAAGGCCAACAAATCATGCAGCACATCACTGCGAGTATTGCTTCCTGTATGCGCCACGTCCTAACAATAGAAAACAGTTCTGTTTCTCATTATTATTTTCTTTGTTTGCATTTAGCTAACATGACCTAAAATTATGCGTCATGGCTCGGAGACTGAATGAGCGCCTCCCATCACTCTCATTAAGGTAATGTTGTTTTAAGACTATGATGGCATTCAACAACAAACTACTACTAAATATAGCAGGTGAATCTGTTTCTGTTAAGATCTGTGTATCAAAATTTAATTATCAGTTAATAAATATTAAATAAGTATTGTTATAATTGTAATTTTGACCGCAATTTACTACTTCTGTAGCTGTCGGAATAACTGATGCGCTTCTGTCCTCAAAAAAGGCAAATACAGTCCAGCACTGTATAATACACCTTCCATCTTAATACACACACAAAAAGGGCTGCATAAAAAGTGCTTTCCTACACGCATTTCCTACATGAGTTCTCATGTCCTTTTAAGGAACTTTTTAAGTATAAATGCAAATGTGCAGAGTGGATTTATGACAGATATTTCAGCAGTGTTCAGACTTTAAATATGAAACCTGAAGACATGGAATAAGGAAAGGAATCCTCCTTTCCTTATTCCATGTCCCCCATGTGAGGGGGGGGGGGGGGGGGGGAGGAAGGGAAGGAAGCAAATAAGGGGGTAAGGAGGGTGGAGGACAGGAATAAAGAAAGGAAGGATCAGATGAAAGATGACAGTCAGGAACTAAAGAACAACTGAAGGAGGGATGAGGGCCAGTGTCCTGCAACTTCTAGATGCGTCTCTGTTTCAACACACCAGACTCAAATATTGGTGCATTAGCAGAGCTCTGACTTCATGCTGGTGAGGTAGTCCAGCTATTTGATTCAGGTGTGGAGGGCAAGGGTCACATCTAAAAGATGTAGGACACCGGGCCTTGAGGATTTGAGTTTTAGGCCACAGGACTAATAGATGGATAGACTGCATTCATGTGTTTATTGATCCAACAGTCAAACAACCTATGCAATAGACTAGAGATAAGCTAAGTGGCTGGCTACATCATGATGTGGAGGCGTTTTGCTGCGGGAGGGACTGGTGCACTTCACAAAATAGATGGCACCATGAGGAAAAGAACATTGTGTGGACATAATGAAGCAACATCTCAAGACATCAGCCAGGAATTTAAAGCTTGGGCACAAATGGGTCTTTCAAATGGACAGTGACACTAAGCACGTCGCCAAATTAGAGCCAAAGTGGTTTAAGTACAGCAAAGTAAATGTTTTGGAGTGATGATCACAAACACCTGATCTTAGTCTCATTTGAGTGCGGACCACCATAACTCAGAGACTCCTGGATATTTTCTGAAAAACTGAGCAAAAGTCCGGTTTCCTCCGATTTAAGCCTGTTTGCTGCTGCGATGACCCAGATAACTGAGAATTTGCACAGGCACGTGCATGTAATTCTTTGGCTTCAACAGTGTGTGGTAAATGGCCCTGTTAAAAAAAAAACACTGTTGCCCAACATCTTCCACAGCTGCCTCTAAAGATGGGAAAAAAAATATTATTGCACAAAGATGAAGCTAGGAAACTGGCTGAGCTGTCAGGGCAGCTTATTTCACATCTGCAGGCCTTGTGTGTTTGTATTCCTGCAGTAAAGTTGATGTATGGTTGATGATTAAACTAAATTTTCTATGTGCTTCGGGTAAACAGACTTAATAACTTGTAGAATTCAGATGTTAGTGGCATTTCAGAAAATGTCCCAAGATTTCTTTCAGTGGAGTTCATATTTATGAGCCATTTCCAAATAAGAAGAATCTTCTTTTTGTTGTCTGCTCATTATTGTGGTGTAAATCACATATTTTTTAAGATCATGCCAACATTTTTACAGTGCAAGAACATACCTGGTGCAAGGAAGCTGACAGAAGCAGCAGCATCCAAGCTAGTCATGCAAATCCATGGCCTACCTTGAACATTGCCAGCCTGGATCTCCTCTCTGCTCTTCAGAACAGGCATGATGGAGTGGCCTGCGATGCGAATCCTCCTCTCATAGCCTCAGATGAAGGAATTGAGATGTAGACAGATGAATTTGCGTGCAGAGGACAGAAGTCTGTTGTACAAAGGACTGGACTTGGGTTGGCTGAAGGTGGGAAGGGGAGCCTCTGAACAGTTAGTGGGAAGGAGAATGGTGTGTGTCAGCAATGAGATCCAGACCGACTGATGTTGGGGGGTTTCTTCAGGATTTCAGAAGTCTTAAAAACTGAACATTAACCTAAAAAGTCTGTAGCGTAAGTAAAGAGAGTTGAAGACACTAGATCATGTGGAGCAGGGATGGCTACAGTCTTTTCATTGGTCTTTTTCCCTCCAACTCCCTTTCCCTTCCCACCAAAGATGGTGATAGAGCTTACTGAAGCCTCCCTCCACAAGTCTGCTGGAGTGTGAGAGCTGTTGCTGTGGAGATGAGCAGCGCTGTGTCTATATGTACTCCTCTCCGTCGCTCTCCCCTTCTTTTCTTCTTTGGCTTTCTGTCACTTCTGTGGTTTTTGCTTAATTTAGCCCGTCATGATCAGCAGCTTGCCGGCCCGATCTCCTCTTGGCTGTTCTCGGTCTGAGCAGAAATGAGAAACGAAGGACAGAGTCAGGCGGGCAGGTTACAGCAGGAGCACACTGCTCGCGAAGTCTGAACATCAACGTTTAAACAAGTCAGCTGCTTCTGAGGTCAAGGTTTAATTCAGTCGAGCTGCTGTAACGACGCGCTTCTCTCACCGCTATCTCAGCATGTTGAATATTGTTTGGCTCTGGTGTTTGCAGCTATTTATTTTTACAGCAAATGCACCCACTGCTGTTCTTCTCTACTTGCTTTGATCGACTGCTTTTTTAAGTATAGTCCAGAGCAGAAGGGATATGAAAAATGTATACGACGGGTTGAGAGAACATTAATCCTGAGAGACTCTGTAGTAGTCCCTACATCAAGGCATCAGGTTGCTTCCTGGTTGTACAACAATTTATCAGCCTAATGGTCTTTCTCACAAACAATGAGGCTCACTAACAATCAACATATTGGCTAGGTTATCTCTTGACTTTACCAGACGTTTTCCTAATGACAGTGTTGAAAGGTGGCCTTGAACCTTTCCTTTGCTTTGTTGTTTGTCTTGCATTGCAGCAGCATTATCACACACTAAAAAAAGTCATTCAAGGGGGAACAATTTTTTTTAAAGAAAATCCTTTCTTGTACTATTATTGGTACCTCTACTGTGAAATCTACAACCCCTTTTTGCCAATAGGAGCAGCATTCAAGTGTTGAAGTAAACAGGCATTCCTCTTTGCACGATCTCTCCAGAGCAGGGGTGTCCAAACCTTACGTCACCTGGGCCAATATTGTCAAGTCAAAAGTATACGAGGGCCACAAAACATAAATAAATAAAAATTAATTTCCCCAAAATGTAATTTTTTTGATCATGCAATATTTTAATTAAACAAATTAGTCTGATTTTCTGTAAGGAAGAGATGCATAAATCATTGTAGGCCCAAAACTTTAAAAGCATTTTGCACATCTGCCTTATTAAAAGACAGTCATCCAGTTTGCAAATTGTTTTGCAAACTGGGTGACCATCTCAACTGAAACAAAAAAACTAAAATAAAATAAAAATTTTGTCTATTCTCAGTATTAAAAACAGGATTTCAGTCACTCTTTGAAAACACTTGATGTATTTAGCCAATTTGACTAAACGAGTTAAAAGCAGATTTTTAGCCACCAAAGCCTACTTTTGTGTAAACGTCATTAGATAGATGGGGTCCTATTTGCCATGAAATTAAATGAAATGCAAAATGTGTGCTGATTAAAATACTTTGTGTTGTACCTAATGTTTTCAATTGCAAGAAGATTTTAATTTGTAATAATTTTGCTCTAATTAAAAATAAAAATGATCCATCTGCATCAACTACCCCTGCTGGTGGGCCAAATCATTCTTGAATTGCAGTCCAGGGGCCGCAAATGGCCCCTGGGCCCCACTTTGGACACCCTTACTCTAGAGCTTCTAGAGCTTCCACAGCCCTCGCTCATCCTCTCTTCTCTTCAGCTCAGCCCAAAGCTGAGGATCAGGACTGAGGATCAAAGACTGAGATGGCCATGAAAAAAGGTTGATTTTATGATTGCTAAACAATTTGTGCTGATTTGGCCCAGTTCTTCGTGGTTGTTGTTTTCAACTTGGGGCCTAACTCAATTTACAGATTTCTTTTCTTATTTTTCTAGTGAGAGATTATGCTGAAGTGATGAGCGATGGTTTTTACAATGGTTTTACATGCTGTGGTTAACAGGGAGCTTCCCCACAGACTTTTTGACCCCTGTTGGCTCCAGATTTGGAACAGACGTTGACCATTTGCTTCATCATGAGTACGTACACTAAAGCAGTAATCCAAGACGCCTCGTGGCCACCACAACGGAAGCTGAATGCTAACATTTATGATACGTAAAGACCAACTCTCTAAAAATCAAGTGTACCTGTTTATTGAACTGACCACGTCATTTTTGCCATATCCTATTGCTCATCACTAACAGGGTGCAGCCGTTTTGTTCTTGTATGTTCCTTGTCTCTAAATAGTTCCTTCAAAGGCGACAGAGACATCATTGTGTCTGTACAGCAGTGGAGCCAATTACCGGATAAACATATGCGTGTAACCACATAAATTTAGCCAATCAGCACCCATAAGGGTCAATGTTTTGACACGCCATCCTAGATTAGTTCACCATGCTGCGGATGCACTTATTATTCACAGAAACAAAGCCGGGAACCAAAGAGCCGGAGCTACATGATTTAATCAAACCTTGGAAAGGGTACAAGTGAAACAGCGCTTCCCACAATCACAGAGAATTCTTGCGAAATCGAGCTTCTGAGCAGAAGAGCACAAAGACTACAGCTGGAAGCGCTCATGCAGATAGAGTGTGCAGATTTCCATGCTTACTGTTAAAACCATCAGGGACAGATAAAACACAGACTCTTCAACGCATGAAACATTCATGTGAGGAAAGGAGAAGGACCAGAGAACCTGGACTCTGCAGAAAGGTCAAATGTTTGATTTTTTATATTTCCTTAAAGACATACTTGTGCGATTTTGCTAGATTGCTGGTTCAAAAGTTATCTTTCCATATTAGTAAAAGCAATGATATGAAGTATTTAACCGGGCTATATATTGGAATGGGTTGTGTGAAATGCTAACTGTTAAATAATCAAATGAACGGATAAAATCAATTCACGTTTAAATTTTCCTTGCTATTACATTGGTCTAAAAAAAAACTTGTAAAGACCTCCAGAAAGCATGGAAAACTACTCATTAAAATAGGGTTTCCCAGGCATTAATGGAGTTCTTTACGTTATTAAAAACAAAAGTTAAAGTTAAATATATCCCTTTATCTGTGGATTCCCAGAAAATGAACTTGACTTGGCCAAAACATTGAAATCATGTCAAATAAAAAGGTAAAAAAATTGTCATTTAAACATAAACGTATAAATATACACTGCTTTACATTTCTTTAGAAATTCAGATTTTTTATACATGAGATAAATTCCTATTCTAGATTTCAATTTTTCCAACTAATGCAGACCTGGAAAAAACAATAAAAAGAAATTCTCTGCTTTTCCTGACCTTTCAAGCCTGCTTGGAAACTGTAAAGAGATAAAACAGGATGTCATATTTTTACACGTACAACTTCAACGGGCTGTTTCTGTGACAGGATGTGTGTGTCTGTAACTTGAGGGGGTTGGATAATATGTAGATATGCACCGTTAAGCCTTGGGAATGTTGTCAGTGGAAATCCACATGGGCCGAGTTTTAATCCCGTCTAGCAGTGAAATTAATTATTCATTTCACCAGTTTTGTTTAAAAATATCCATCTTTCACTCTGACTCCTTTATAGTCTAATTATTTCTGACTCTCATGGTGGTATTAAAATGAAACATATGGCTCGGCTCATTTTTGATTAACCCTGTTTCAATAAGGTTTATCTGATTAATCTAGTTCTTGCAGTTATAGAAAACCATTTTGTTCCAGTAAAGACTTTTATGACATTGTTTATATTTTCTATTTGTTCATGCAATGTCTGCTTTTTCTTTAAAGCAGCACTGTTTCTTTAATCCATTGCTAGCTCACAGCATGCCAACATTTCCCCATCCCTTGTGAAAGTTGTCCTAAATCATTTAGAGCATTTAGAACATTTGGTGAGAAACCTACTCCTTGAAGTAAAGGGTGTAGTATTTCACGCCGCTAATGGATCATTTACAAATGAAATCCATGACAAAGATTTTTGTCTGGCATCAAATTTTAAAGACACTGCGCTGCGGTGTAGCTTTCTAACACAGCATATTACGGAAGCTGGGACTTCCACAGCAGGAGTTAACAAAACACGAAGCTTTTAAAGAAACGCAAATGAGGAAGAAACAAAAAAAACATGCCAACACTGCTTTGTGCATACTTGATTTGATGACATCACAGAAAGCACCAGAATAAGATGGCACTAGTGAATATGATGACTTGTTATGAGGTAAGAGAGAAGGCAGTTCTTGAATTGCCCTGTTGTGCTGACAGCAATAATAAGGAAGAAAGAAACCACTAAGTTGCCAGCAAAAAGAAAGAAAGAAAGAAAAAAGCGGTGACAGAGTGACGGACAAGATACGAATGCTTCGTAAGCTTTGTGAGAATAATGTGACTTGCTAAAAGTTAGCTACTACTCATGCTAAAGTTAGCATCTAACTAAAGGTCGATTTCATCTGCGATAAATATTACCAGCTCACATTTTCGCACTAGTTTCTTTACATTTATAAAGCTCTCATTGGGAGAACCCCTCTATATCTAATCATTACTTGATTTCCATAACACTAGTGGAAGTTTACTTTGCAGCACTTAAATTAAACACCTTCTCCCCAAAGCCTCCTATGGTTGCTTATCCTTTCAGTGTTCAGCTGCAAAGTGATCTGAATCGTCTGCAACAGACCCTTCTGTCGTTTGTCATTACACTTTTGTGGTATTATATGGTTTAGAATATATATTCATTTTTCAATCTCCCTTTTTATGCTGCCTCTTTGCCACATCTCTGCTGTTAACGAGAATTGGTTCTTAATCTATTCCCTTGCATAAATAAAGGTTTGACAATACAAAAACAAACAACATTGTTACAACCTTGTCTTGTTCTTGTGAACTTAATATTGTGTAATGTCACATCCCCTACCCCTAGGGTTATTCTTGCCAGATCTTCTTATCAGATCAGAGTTACTGATTTGAAACAAACACATTTGTTATTAAAAATATGAAGAAAAACAACAAAGGGAAAAAAATCCAGCAGCTCAAACGCAAAGTAGTCTGATCAGTTGCCTTATGTGATGTCATCAGAGGCATGGAGGTTTGTTTTTGAGAGGTAAGATTTCACCTTACTTCTTATAGCAATGATGACCAACTGGATTTAAATCAACATTAGTTTTACAGAAAAAGCCATGGCAGTAGCTTTAAAATGTTAAACTAGTAAATTATGCTGCTCCCATTTAACTCAGTCCAAGGCATCGTACTCCACACCTGTGGTTATACACAGGTGAATCCATCATTGGATCACTGTGTTTTTCCTGAAAACACCCGGCCCATTATAGCCGTGCTGTGCTCATTAGGGTCAAGCTGGAGAGTTGAGTACAAAAAAAAACAGCTCATGAGTCACATTAGATCTCTGGTTTATTTGCTGGGATTTATTCATATATTTTCCGGAGCTCTGAAGCACCTCCATTGAGATAGATCAGTTGTTTTAACAAATAGCCAGGCCTCACAAGGAGAGGGAGACTAAAATACATTTTAATGCACACACCTCAGACTGACGGAGAATTTTTGGCTGGTTTCTGTCATGAATTATAAATAGAGCCTGATAAGCCTCTCTTGCTTAAAAACACAGTTGAGCAAAGCGGTAAGGGAAAGAGGTGTGAAATTCATAGATACAATAGTGACTGTGTAAAAAAAAAATGGAGAGAGATCAAAGGCATGGTCTGCTAAACAATCAGTTAGTCACAGCAGAGTGAAGAAAGGTTTCAACCCTCAAGCAAACGTGGTGGAAAATATGAAAAACAGCCTTTCGTGGTGAACCTGCCGATGGAAGTTCATGCACGACACATTAAGATTATGCAGACACGATGGGTGCACGCTCCTGCTAGTTCAGCTGGACTCGCGCACGCAACGCCTACACCCCAACCCCCCCATGCATGCTCAGTAGGAAGTAGTGAGTGCTAAATGGATTCACTACTCACCTAATTAACTCTTTTCTGCAAAACATAATTTAAAGACTGTAGTGGAGATGTTTTAACAGTAGAGGAGAGTTGAGAGACAAAAACCAAAGGACAGAGCGAAACGAGGGGGAGGTGGGGGGGTCCTTCGTGTTTCCTCATGACGACATCTCCCCCTCTAAATAAGAGGAAGAGGGATTTATTAAGCCCCCCCTCTCAGCAGTCCATAAGAAGGTGGTTGGTGTAGCGTCTAAAGAAGCTGGTGTAGTCCTAAGCTACAAGTCTGCCGTCAGGCTGAGCGTGCAGGGCATTTCAGCTTCCTGCCCATGTGCATGTAGGCTGAGTGGAAGGTTGACTAGAAACTGCAGCAGAGAGGAGCACAGAGGAAGCATCAAACCAAAACATAAAGAGGGGATGAAACCGTGACAGAGGAGATGAGGAAAATGAGAGAGTCAGTTCTATCTGTTTACATCTGTCTATCGGTCTCTCTATAACCTGCACGTGCTGTCGATAGGCCCTCAAAGCACACAATCTAAGAAATCAGCAGCCTGCTAATGCCTCCTGGTCTTTGTTGCACGGGCAAAACAAACATGGAAAAGCTTCGAGAAACGTGGCGAAACTAAATGTCCGGATGTGCATGGAGGTGGGGTGACAGCATGCAGATGCTGCGGGACCAGATCCCTGGAAATATTTAGGCTCGTGCACGAGGAGTTGTGTGGGATGAGAAGGCAGCGGGAGGAGAAGGCTGGAAAATAAATAATAGCTGCAGATGAACTCGCAGCAGAAATTAAGCATGAAATGAGGAGCAGTTTTAATGGCTTCACATGACCAGCATTTCAGAAGTCAGTATGCAGCTTAATCAACATCCATTCTCATTTATTTCAGGCTGAATGGGGGAAAAAACTTTTGCACAAAATGTTTTTGTGTTTTATTTTGCAAACAAATGTTAAAATCACACCTGTTTGGTTTCATTGGATGGGAAGTGGGGAGGGTGGCATTAAAGATATAAAGGAGGGGAAAAAATCGGAAAAGGCATCAATAAAAATGGGTTTTCACAATGAGATGGATGGATGAGGAGCGTGCAAAGGGCGGCGCGAGACCAGACCAAAAGCCACTCGGCGATCAACCCTTCTTCTTCTGAGGCTTCAGTTTAGTGTGCGAGTGCATGTGTGTGTCGATGTGTGTTTTATGTATACGTAAAGCACACACAAATACACACAGACAGACAGATAGACAGACACTAAACAATAGTTAACCTACCTAGAGGTAACATTAAAGAATCCCGCAAGAGTGTGATGCAAAGAAAATGGGTGTGGAAGGACCAAGAGAGAAGGAAAAAAAAAAACAACAAAAAAGTCATTCATGAGGATATTTTAGTTGTCTCTGAAGAAAAGTCATCCAACTTCATATCACATCAGAGTTTAGAGACAGCGAGAGGTGTGAGATGGAGGGATCGCGAACTGATAAGTGGTAGATATAAAAATGACACGGAAAGTGACAGGGGATGGTATGGATTAGTGGGGGGATCTGGGGAAAGAGTGAGGGGGGACAGGGAAAAGGACGGAAAAAAAATCAAATCAGAACTGCCCTCTCCTTCCTCGCACTCATGGATATAAGAAATTATACACCACATAGATGGAGAAGTAGATAAGGAGGCAGATGACAGAGAGGGAGACTATATGAAAAGATGAAGCACCTCCCAGCACCGCGATGAGGAATAAGAAAAATATAAAACGAAAGAAAAAATTGAATACTCCAAAGCCTTCCGTTTTTGCTCTGTTTAGTGAGGCGAGGAGGAGGAAGGGGGGGGGGGTCTTTCAGTTGTATCCCCCCCACTCGCTCGCTCTTTCTGCAACTGATCAGTCTTCTTCTCCCCCCTCAGTCCTCCTCAAAGCGAGATGCCACCTTCCCCTCGGATGAGCCGTGACCTCAGGCTGACTGCATGGTCGGGGCGTCGCTGCGCAGGGATGCAGAGCGTGGAGCCGAAACACACTTCTGGCGGGTGTAGCGAGCGGACCACAACTCCAGCCGCGCTCTTTCGCTCTCCTCCCTCCACTCTGGAGAGGAGGGGGAGGGAGGGAGAGAGAAGAGAGAGAGAGAGAGAGGGAGAGAGGGAGATGTGTAGGATTGTGAACCAAAGAGAGAGTACAGTAAAGACGGGCTGCAGCAACAATTGTGCAGAAAATTGTTCCTTTAAAGCGAGCGTTGGCTCCCTCTGTTGCTGCGCTCAGAGACCAAAAGAAAACGGGCAACTGGGACGATCAGTTACTGGCAGCGCCGCAAGACACGCAGGATAAAGCCCCATAAAATCAGAACAGATTACAGTTAAATGATCTGATATATGGATTTGTATTAGCAAAGTTTACTTAACATATGAAAAAAAACATCATAAATTGTCTCATTTCAGAAATGTGGATTAAAAATATCACTTATTTCATGATGAAGTAACCAAAATAATTCTGGCGCCTGCGGTTTTCAGCAGCATACATGTATTATTAATAGAAGCAGTGCTAGTAGTAATATTTTTCATCATTTCACTCATATTTACACATTCTGACTGCCACCACAGAACGCCTTCTCTCCTATTTTGTTTATTTGTTTAAACAATATATAGTTCAGTGATAACGTCTCAGAGAGATTCGGTTTATGAGGGTAAAATTGAAATAAACCTCTGCATTTGCAAAATTTGACTCAGAATCAAAATCAGGTTTTCGTTCTGACTCAGGAGTTACAGACAAAGATTCTTTATTTCATGGTATTTGTTGCATGAAACAATGAACATACGTTAGAATATTATTTAAAACTTCATTTATTGTAGTACGTAACTTAATTCACTAAGTGAAGCATTTATTTATGTTGATTAGGAGGATTTTCTGCTTGCAGCTAATGAAAACATCACAATTAGTATAGTAAGTCAGACCAACAAAAAAAACACTGTTAATACAGAAATGTATGAAAAATACGTTTAATAAAGGTTATCCTTTTCAACAGGTACTTTTAATCTGACAATGTCTAATTAAACAATATTCTAATTTATTGAGTGTGACTGTATATAACGACAGAACAACTATTTCCAGCAGTAAATTTAAAAATGTACAGTGACCGTTAAATTAAACAAAAAATGCACACTCTGATAAGGGAATGATTTAGGGAAACTCTGCTGGTGAAGATTCTCAGTCATCCAGGTCATGGTCATTCCAAAAAAGTAAAAAACAAAACAACTGGACTGGTTTTCTGTAGTTTGAAGACGTTTCGCTTCCTATCCAGGAAGCTTTCTCAATTCAAAAAGTATGGAGTAATGTGGAGTACCAAGCTTTATACTCCTGCCAAACTCCTTGTAATGGCTTAGATAACATGAAAATTCAACCGAAACAGGTCTACCCCTTAGTAATGGGCGGTCGTTAAAGCCATTAAGCCAGCAGATTGAATTGAAACTGGTCTACTCCTCTGTAACGAGGAGTCGTTAGGGTTGTTATTGGCCTGGCTTAAAGGAACAATGTTTTGATCACCTGTATGGGGGTGAGAATTTAGGTGATGATTGGCCGGAATTAATCCTATAGCTGGATTGTAAATTTTTGAGAGTTGGAACCTAAGGCCCCCTCCTCTGTTTAAGGTTGGTTTACGTTAAGAGGGAAAAACCAACCTTAAACAGAGGAGGGGGCCTTAGGTTGACGCAAAGCTCAGGGTTCTCACCAGCGTTCAGCACCTGTCAATCATTCAACTTTGTTACCTTATTTTGGTGGTGGGGAAATTACACAGCTGTACTTATTATGCAGGTACTACTTTAGCTGCTGGATTTTATAAACATGGACCATGGAACTGAGTGGAATCTTTCCCAATATTGTTTATAACCGTAAACATTTTTCCTGGGCTATTCATTCGTTTCGGAAGGGTGACGTCATCCTGTTCGGTACCTTGCTACCGCCATATGGAGTACTGAACGCTTCGCTCCGTGGCGCTTCCTCTCTAACAAGATTGGATCGTTCTCAATTAAATCCTCGCGATACGAGACAATCGCTGCTGTTGGATGTGATCCGTACGAAGTCCCTGCAGACACTTTTCAACACATTTCATCGACTGACAGGTTTCCAGATTTTTCCTTCCACGACTTGTATATATATATCTTGTACACAACCCGTCTTCATACACCGGAGAAAGTCTGAAAGCTTTCAAAAGCACGGATGCCTATCGATATTTCACGGCTGGTTGGGTCATTGACCCGAAAATATGGCATCTGAAGGACAAGAAAATGTTCCCATTGAAAGGAAAGGTAAGTTGTGTTCTGCTGATCTTTATGCTTAATTTATGTAAATAGTTGCTAAAACTATGTAGTTGTTAGCATTGTAAAGAGGTACGCTAGGATCTGACTGTTGCAACAAGTTTGTGTGTGTGTGTGTGTGTGTGTGTGTGTGTTTACTGAAGTTGCAGAGTAGGCTACCTGCAGTTTTTGTCATCTAACGTGTACTCATCCTAAGGAAGTCAGTGTCTCACACTCCGGTTCTATTTCACTAATAAATCACATTCATCAGGTGAATCACTCTCAGGCCATAAATTCCACGCCCACATAACCAGGACCCTGCTAATGGCCCACTGCACCTGTAAAGCAGGATTGGGGGAAGCATGTTCCCATGTAGCTGCACTGATGTATGCACTACTGGCAGCAGTCAGTGTCAAAGATGGACAGTCCAGCACAGTACCTGTTTGTGGATCCTCCCAGGCAAAATATCTCATATCTAATATGAGGAAATGAGCAAAATATCAATGACCAAAAAGAAACACCAAAATCCACTTAACTGCCCAGCATTCCTGTCCCTTCTAAGGATGAGTACATGACGTTTTTCCAACAGGCTGCATGAGTGTGATATCCAGGAAAGAAATCCCTAGGAAACAGCTATTTTGTCTGTCATTGAGAGTCACTCTGACAGATAAATACCAAAGACTGTCCAACTGACCTTGCCACAACCTCTGACAAGTCTCTTCTTGCATGCAACAAAAGAAGCAGATTTATCATCACTACTAGCAGAGAGTGAAAAGGTCAGCTAACAGAGGTATGTACGGTGGCTGTCTAATTCTTCACTAACTTGGCAATGCAGTTCCTTATTTACTTATTGTCACCTTCCTAAAATAATAGCCGAACTCATTCATTTTAATTTTTTTCATAAAACACAAAATAATACAGCAATAAGTTAGATGGATTTAGGCAAAAATAAAATGAGCAAAAAATGACTTAGGTCATTGTTTTAGGAAGGTGACGTTCTATAACTTGAGTATTGATTTTTTAATTGTTTTTTCAACACCTTTTGTAAAAGCTTCTAATTAATGCAATTTACTTTGCTTAACACAAGTGTCTGCAACCTAGGTTTCCAGAGCCACGTGAGCCAAGTGGCTCTTTGGATCTTCCACAAGGGCTCTGAATAACATTGGCTAACAAGAAAAATAAGAACTAATGTTCTTACATTTAGCAGATTTCATTTGATAACTGATATAATTGTCAGGACTCAGCCGGCAGGGCCATGCAGCCTGCTGCCGTCTCTGCTTTCTCCACAGGTGTTCACGGTTGGCTGCTGGGCGGAGTAGGCGCACCTGCAGCTCGTTCAGCAGCACCAGAGGTGCACTATAAGAACTGCGCTCGAACAGCGGGAGGATGCCAGAGTCGTAACCTAGTCGTGGTATGCCTAGGCTACCGAACCGTCTCCAGAGCTTCACGTCCGTGAGTTTTTCAACCCCCATCTGGGTCTAACTTTTCTTCTCGTGTTTTTCTCTAGTTACCTCGAGTTTTTGGAACCCCTCTCGTGTGACTCTGCGCCTTAAAGACCAGGCTCTCGAATCCTCTCCTGCTCAGATTCTGCTCTGGCGATCTCCCCCTCTAATTCCCTTGGTGGTACCAAGTCGGGCACGAGGTTCCCTTCCCCGGATTCTACCTGGTCTCCCCGTGCTCTCCTGGTTCCTCCCGCTGTTCGGATCCCTGGATTTCCCCGGTGTTGCTCGGACCCCCTCGCTCCGCTCTCAGCTGCCTGGACACCTGCTGCCAACATCCCAGCTGAGTCCCCACCGCCTCCCTCCCCGGTCGGGTTACCTGCGCCTCGTGGTAAGCTTACGCCCCTTAGTTACCTTACTTAGATTCCCTTCCGTGAACTAATCATTTCCCTTACCTCCAGATCGATCCGGTTCCCTGGTCCCAAGTTCCCGTTCGAGCCGTCTCCTGCCTCGCAGATTAGCTCTGCTGCCTCGTAGAACCCTGAGTCAAATAAAACCTTTAAAACGTTACCTGTTGTCACTGAGTGTGTTCTGCATGTGGGCCCGACATATTAAGGCAAACATGACAATAATTTCCACAAAATAATACCATGGCGAGCGCCTGGTGGCCGGACTTTTGCCCATGGAGCCCGGCTGGGCACAGCCCGAAGAGGAGACATGGCTCCTCCTTCCAATAGGTTCACCACCTGTAGGAGGGGCCAAAAGGGTCGGGTGCGTTGTGAAATGGGTGGCAGTCGAGGGCGGGGACCTTGGCGTTCCGATCCTCGGCTGCAGAAGCTGGCACTTGGGACATGGAATGTCACGTCTTTATTGGGGAAAGAGCCTGAGCTAGTGCGCGAGGTTGAGAGGTTCCGGCTAGAGATAGTCAGAGTTACCTTAACGCGTGGCTCTGGAACCAGTCTCCTTGAGAGGGGCTGGACATTCTTCCACTCTGGAGTTGCCCCTGGTGAGAGGTGCAGAGCTGGAGTGGGCATACTTCTTGCCCCTCATCTTGGTGCCTGTACATTGGGTTTACCCCAGTGAACGAGAGGGTGGCCTCCCTCCGCATACGTGTGGGGGGACGGGTTCTGGCTTGTTTGTGCTTAAGCGCCAAACAGCAGTTTGTATTACCCACCCTTTTTGGAGTCCTTGGAGGGGGTACTGGAGAGTGCTCCTCCTGGGGACTCCCTCGTTTTGCTGGGGGACTTCAACGCTCATATGGGCAATGACAGTGAGACCTTGAGGAGCATGGTTGGGAGGAACGGCCCACCTGATCTGAACTCGAGTGGTGTTCTGTTGTTGGACTTCTGTGCTCATCATGGATTGTCCATAACGAACACCATGTTCAAGCATAAGGGTGTCCATATGTGCTCTTGGCACCAGGACACCCTAGGCTGTAGTTCAATGATCGACTTTGTTGCTGTTTCATCTGACCTGCGGCCGCATGTCTTGGACACTCGGTGAAGAGAGGGGTGGAGCTCTCCACTGACCACTACCTGGTGGTGAGCTGGCTCCGATGGTGGGGGAGGAAGCCGGTCAGATCTGGCAGGCCCCTGGCAGGGAGGTGGGGGACACTGAGTCTGAGTGGACCATGTTCCGCGCCTCTATTGTTGAGGTGGCTAGTCGGAGCTGTGGCCACAAGGTTATCGGTGCATGTCGCGGCGGCAACCCTCGAACACGCTGGTGGACACCAGCGGTGAGGGAAGCTGTCTAGCCGAAGAAGGAGTCCTATCGGGCTTTATTGGCCTGTGGGACTCCTGAAGCAGCTGATGTGTACCGGCAGTCAAAGCAGCAGGCTGGTCGCTGAGGCAGAAACCTTGGTGTGGTAAGAGTTCGGAGAGGCCATGGAGAAAGACTTCCGTACGGCTTCGAGGCGATTCTGGTCCACTATCCGCCATCTCAGCAGGGGGAAGCACTGCAGTACCAACACTGTTTATAGTGGGGGTGGTGTGCTGCTGACCTCGACTCGGGATGTCGTGTGTCGGTTGGCAGAATACTTCGAAGACCTCCTTAATCCCACCAACACGTCATCCATTGAGGAAGCAGAGCCTGGGGACTCTGGGTTGGGTTCTTCCATCTCTGGTGCTGAGGTCACCGACAGTGTTGGGCAAGCTACTTGTCCAGTGTAGTGAGCTAAGCTATTAGCTACTCAACAATAAATTAAGCTTCACTACACAAAAGCTACCACCTATAGAAATATAGCAAGCTAAGTTACACAAATGTGTTAAAAGTAGCTTAACTACATCAGAAGCTACTTAGCGTTGTACCAACCTAATGTCAGATCAATTCAAAATGAGTCTGATACACTGGTTAAAACATTTATTAAAGATCAGCCAATGACCTAACACAGTGTAGACATTGCTTTATGAGCAGCATAATAAAATACAAACTGAACTAATTACTGCTAGAAATAAAACGTGCGGTGGCGTTAATAACGTTTTGTGGCGTTTTTTGCATATTATATTATCAGGAGGTTGTCTTTTATGTGCTCAGCCACTAGATTTAAAGGTGTTTTACCCAATAAGAACACTGCAGCACCAGACACAACCAGGAGGTCCCTGATCGTTGGGGAAAGGCAGAAAGAAGATGCACCATAAGCTGTTTCATATTTCTTTTGTCATTTTAAACATGAAACTACCAAAGCACAAGCCAAGTAGTAGAACTAAATGTTGAAAAGAAATTAAAAGCTAAATAAAATAAACCAGGTCACTTAATAAAGCTGCATTTTCTGTATGCTTTGTATTTATATTCACATGATAATATTGTCAGAATTAATAACATTTCTGTTAAAGATTTCATTTATCTTCTGCACCAAGGGCATAAGTAGGGAGAACAAATGACTGTTGTCATTTCAGCTTTTAACTTTTTGTTCTCTCTCTTTTTTTTCTTCATAGTAGGTACACCTGGTCTGACGTTCTGTTGACTGTGAAATCATCCAGGGAGGACAGATCACCGACTATTACCATCTAATGTAGAACAGATTACTAGATCAATGTGTGCTTCTGTGCTTTTTTGTCTCTCTTGTTGTGTCTCTGCTCTGTCTTCTGTAACCCCAGTCGGTCGAGGCAGATGACCGTTCATACTGAGCCCGGTTCTGCCGGAGGTTTTTTTTTCCCGTTAATGGGTGGTTTTTCTTCCCACTGTCGCTTCATGCTTGCTCAGTATGAGGGATTGCAGCAAAGCCATGTACAATGCAGACGACTCTCCCTGTGGCTCTACGGTCCCCCAGGAGTGAATGCTGCTTGTCGGGACTTTGATGCAATCAACTGGTTTCCTTATATAGGACATTTTGACCAACCTGTATAATCTGACCCAATCTGTATAATATGATTGAACTTGATTTTGTAAAGTGCCTTGAGATGACATGTTTCATGATTTGGCGCTATATAAATAAAAAAATTGAAAATTGAATTGAAATTGAACAAGCAGAGTGAGTTTTGTGTAATATCAGACTTTATTATTGAACTAAGCAGGATTTAGACAGGATCAGAAAGGAAAGTGCATCTTCTTTCTGCCTTTCCTCAACGATCAGGGACCTCCTAGTTGTGTCTGGTGCTGCAGTGTTCTTATTGGGTAAAACACCTTTAAATCTAGTGGCTGAGCACATAAAAGACAACCTCCTGATAATATAATATGCAAAAAAACGCCACCAAACGTTATTAACGCCACCGCACGTATTTTACGCGAGCGCGCGTTTTCTACGTCACCGCGCGTTCTGGCTGGAAACGCGCGGTGACGTAAAAAACGCGCGCTCGCGTAAAATACTGGTTGGAACTGCGCGTTATTGTACGGACGATAATTGGCCTCATCGGCTTGCCATAACAGACAGGAGAGGCAGAGTAGAAGCTCGCGCACGAACATGTCCAACCAACAACTCTGATTGATTGTTCACTCTGAATGTTGTTTCAAAATAGCAAACCTGGTTTCATTTCTTAGTTATGTCCTGGATTTTGTAGCGTTTGTGGACGCTACGTCGCTACTTGATCAAAAAAATAACGTCACTACAGGAAAGTTACTTGATTCATAAAGCAGCGACGCTACGGTCAAGCTACTGGAAAATGTAGTTTAACTAATAGCTTCGCTACATGTAGCGGCGCTACTGCCCATCACTGGTCACCGAGGTGGTTAAAAAGCTCCTCGGTGGCAGGGCCCTGGGGATGGATGAGATTCGCCCTGAGTACCTTAAGGTTCTGGATGTTGTAGGGCTGTGTTGGTTAACGCGACTCTACAACATTGCGTGGACATCAGGGGCAGTTACCCTGGATTGGCAGACTGGGGTATGTGTTTCAATTTGGTATGTGTTTCAACTCGTTGACAATGTAAATCCTGAGTTAAAGAAAACATTATTTGATAAAACAACATTTTAAAGAATGATTTGCTCAGTAAAATATCAGTAAACTTCTAGAACACTCGATTTTATTAATGCGGTTATACCTCTGGGTGGCTATGGGTCGCTGTAGCGATCGGTCACTAAAATCGGCTAATCCTAAAGTTATAAAAAACACCTTTAAATTGACATTAACATTCCATATTAATGCGATAATAACACTCATAGCACTATCGAACGATGGTGGAGTGATATGAAACAAACCTTATGTTTGAAACTAACCGTAGTCGTATATCCGAGAAGGGCGAATGTTACCGGAAGCTAATAGCATTAGCTAGCAGACATTCGCCACTGATTTTAAAAAGCTCTGGCTTTATTTTAGTCGTAATGAGCGGACTGGAAAACACAAACATCAATAGCCCATCAACGTATAAAACCCTTGTGGAGATAACGTTTGTTATAACCGTAAAAACACACCTGAATTACATCAGCAATGGCATGGTTCAAAGAATGCTAACGGGAGCTGCCCTGTAAGCTTCATGTGTTTCAAAAACACTGTGAAAGCGCATTAACACTAGAAGTCCCAGAGATACGAGAATTTTCGTCTGCCCCCAGTCCCCCCCCCGACAGTACTTCACAACTCATGAATCCCTTTTCAGATGTAAATGCCCCATTAGCACTGTCGTTGGAGAACCATTCCACCTCTCTGTTGACGAGTGTTTTACCTGAGAGCAGGGGGGGAAAAATCATATTTGTAATTAAATATAACTAGGTCTACGTCATCAGTGTCGCCAACACCGGAATGATTTCAGACAGCGAAGCCACCAGCGCAGCGATCAGCTGATAACTGATCTGTACAATGAAAGTAGCTGCATGAGCTGGAACGCTGTAGAGAGGGAAAGCAAGAATATTTATACAATAATGACACTCTGCCCTATTTACTAGGGGGCAAATATAACTCAGGTCACTTCAGCGCGATCTCTCCTCCGCTTCAGCGCGCTCGCGATTTCCAGCGCAAATACACAGCGCAGAGACTGCACAGTCCAGCAGGGTCTCATAACAGAACATGGCTGGAAAATTAGTGTGTATGAGCTGATGGCTTTCATTGCAGTTCTGTTTATGAAGACAGCACAGGGGAGTGTTGGCGCCATGCGGGATTTGTGGTCCAAAGACTTTGGGAATTCACACATCAAAGCCACAATGCCTCAAAACCGGTTTCAAGATATAATGAACAGGGGTGGATTTAGGAAATTTGGGGCCCTAGGCAAAGAAAGGCATGGGGCCCTCTGAATTGTGAAGACAACACATTATACAGATACAAAAATTTTAATAGAATAGACATACATTATTTTTTCTACCTTTTGTCCCTCTCTTATCCCTTTTCTTGTTGTTTTCCTCTATGTTTTATTTTGTCCCTTTTTCTAGTAGACAAGCCATGATCTGCTTATCTGTTCTCCATTTTTTATTTGAATGAAATAATAGCTGGAAGTAAATCTGCGCCCGTCTCCATTTCTTGGCAAGATCCTGTTCTTCACCTGGAGCGGTCCTCTCAGTACTATTGAGCAGCGTGCATGATCAGACAGCTGATTGGCCAGAGCTGGGTCATCTTCAGGAAGTACACTGTGCTGACTGCTTACCAGCAGAGTGGATGATGCTGGACTCTCTCAGTCTGGTGGAACAACATCATTATCAAAGCCTGGCTGGATAATCGGGGCCCCCAGGAACTTGGGGGCCCTAGGCAACTGCCTAGTTTCGCCTAATGGTAAATCTGCCCCTGATAATGAAATATCTGCGCTTCGACAACAAAGACACTCGTTTGGAATGTGTGAAAACGGACAAATTTGCTGCTATTTGAAACATCTGGCAACAGTTTGTACAGAACTGTGTGTGTCCTACAGTCCAGGGCAACATATTACTGTTGATGAGCAGTTATTTCCATCAAAGGTTCGTTGTCCCTTTCTGCAATACATTGCATCCAAGCCTGATAAATTTGGAATTAAGTTTTGGATTGCAGTGGATCTGGATACAAAATACATGTGTAATGCTATCCCCTATTTGGGAAAAGATCCCTCCCGCCCCACAGGAGAAAGGCTGTCTGAGAACGTTGTGAAACTGATGGAGCCAGTTACAGTCCTGCCCTGGACCAGGGCAGGACTGTAACTATGGACAATGTGATGAACTTCGTTACAGGTTTATGCAGGAAAAGGCAATACAAGAAGAAAAGATGAGACAGCATCATGAGATAAAGAGACGTTCTCATGGTAAAACAACACAGTGCCAGGTGCGCAATCTCTGCAACAGGAACCACAGCACTGAGCACTGTGTGCATTGCACAAAGTATACCTGTCGCAAAGGCAGGAAGGACTGACCTTGGGTTTGTAGAAACTGCTAAATGGGACAATTGTAGCTTCATATGTAGTGCTTTTCCTTGGGTGAAATAAATGTTACTCCAATACTGAAGTCATACTTTTTGTCATTTTCTAAGCTGAAATGTTGAATGACATGAAAAGGCGAGACAAGACAAAATACAATTATTCTCTAAGTTGTTCTTTCTTTCACATAGTGAGCTTTGCAATATAAATGAGTCTGTTGGTGAATGGACAATATAAATAGGCTCTGCCTTGCCTTGTTGGAAAAGCATGGTTATGACCTGTTCTCAGTTCAGGAACTAGGACTCGTATGATATCTGGTTGTTCAATAGGTTTGCCAAAATAAAAGATTTAGATATGACTTATCAATATATTACTGCAAAAAGGTCTGATGTTGCAGGGGCAGGTAATGAAAGTGCTTGGAACATGCTCTTGTTCTGATGCCAGTTTGTTTCAGCCTTTATCCAGTCTCATGTAGAAGGGCTGGTCATATCACAGGTTATTTGCATTACAATAGGGACAGTTAGCAAGGTAGAGTGAATACACAAACTTGAAGAGGGGAGGGGGCTTGCAAGAAAACTGAAATTCCCTGGGACTTCTAGTGTTATGTAACCTTCTACACAACACATTTAACTTTCACTGTTATTTCTCTGCCAAACCTGTAGGCACTTCTGTGTGAGTTCGGTTCACTTTGGGCATCCAAGGGAAAGCAGTACTCCAATGAAACGTTGGTTATTTCAGCAACGGGCTGCATGCGGCTCTGTGGGTAGCCGAAACGTGCTGGCTGGAGCAGGCTTCGGGTAGTAGCCGAGTCCCCGGCATGCAGCAGGAAATTTCAGTCCAGATTTTGTTCTCAGCTTGGGAAAATGGGTACTGTGCTGGCTGGTTAGGCCTAGACGGATTCTTTCACTTTGGCTTCTGGTTAAGCAGAAGTGAAAATGCAGACTTCGAGCCCTGTCAAGTCCTCTGATCCGCAGAGGACAACGAGAATTCCCCCCTTTGTCGCTCCATTGAAGCGACTGGAAATGAGTTTCACAGAAAGCACATTTTACTCAGCTTGGTCGACCGTGCAGATGCTTGTTAGTCTGAGTCCCATGCGGCCCGCATGGGTGGCTGGTCTCCCCAACCACCCTCTCCTCGAGAGTCCACAAGCAAGAAGAAAGAAAGTGAGGTGTAGCCTGGCCTCATAGCAAGGCACCCTGCTGTGAGAGGCTGTCTCTGCGTGGATGTGTGAAATCCCTTTGCTTACAACCCATTTTGATTTGTCCTCATGGCTCGATGGCACAACATCCCCCTCAAATCTGATAAGGTGTCACGAACAGAAACGGAGGACCCAGAATTAAGCCAGACAACTATAGATTTAGTAAAAGGCAGTTAATTATGGAGGTAATGTGCAGGAAGAAGCTAAGCAAGCACTGAGCCAAAAACGAGAAGACTAAGTCAGGCAGGAGGATAAGAGAGGATTATATGCATTCAAAACCCGACAGCAGTTCAGAATCAGAGCCAGGAGGTCAGAAATCCTAAACAGTCCATAAACAGAATCCAATGGCAGAGTCACGGCACCGATACAGATACGGTAAACAGGCAGGCAAAAACAGGACCAACTAGGACAAGGCAGGCTCAGAGAATCCAGGGACAGAAAACAGGTCAGGTAACAGACAGGTAATCAGGTATGACAGGGATCAGGCTGGTTCAGAAAATCAGGAGGCAACATAACTGTGGACTTTTCATTTAAGAATTGTGGTTTATGCAAACATTGAGGATAAGTCACAGCATCTGGACTCAGATATGCAATAAAATTTTGTTCAGTCAATAAGATTAACTTTACAGTTAAATTAACTATCAGACTGTTGGTTGCACCAAATAACTTGATTGATTTGAGCATTTGAATTTAAGCTTTTTGTAGTGCAGTTGATTATCACTAGCTGAAAAAAAATTGGAGTTAACTTTTATTGTTTCTAAAAGTCTAAAAATGTCACAGGTGATATTCTCATATGTGTGCAGCACAAGCTGTTTTAAGAAACCCCATCCAGGATGCCATTTAATGTTGTGAAATCCCACTCAGGGACGCCATTTAATGAAGTGCAATTACACAGTTTTAAAGTTATTTAATGTTTAATAAATAACTCTCTGTCTGTTAGGTTTTGTCCAGTGAATATCAGACCAAGAGCAGGACAATAGTTGAAAGGAAGGATTCGAGTACTGGCGTTCTTTTAACAGCCAACTCACACACACAGAATAAATAAGTGACAACTTCTCTTCAAGTTCAAGAATTTATTAACAGAAATAAAATGAACATCCAGAGATGCCGACGGATTCTTTCACTTCGGCGTCTGGTTAAGCAGACTAAGTTAGGTCCTCCGATCTGAAGAGGACGAGAATTCCCCCCTTTGTCGCTCCATTGAAGCGACGGGAAATTAGTTTCCCAGAAAGCACATATTACTCAGCTTGGTCGACCGTGCAGATGCTTGTGAGTCTGAGTCCCATGCGGCCCGCATGGGTGGCTGGTCTCCCCAGCCACCCTCTCCTCAAGAGTCCACAAGCAAGGAGAAAGAAAGTGAGGTGTACCCTGCTGAGAGAGGCTGTCTCTGCGTGGATGTGTGAAATTTGCTTACAACCCATTTTGATTTGTCCTCATGGCTCGATGGCACAACATACATGTCTTTTTACTTAGAAGGAACAATAAGCAGAATTTCACTATTTTTTAACTAAAAAACAGCGAAGACTAAAGGTATCTTTTTTAGATGGAATAAGGTATGATGTCACACACCATCTCTCTGTGTTCTCCAGTCTCTTGTTTACAAAGCCGGGCTGGTCGCGCGTGCGTGTATGTCCATGTGAACAGCTGTCACTCAGGGCAACTCGTTTTGATCTACAGACAGTGCTCAAGCCCCACCTAGTGGTGAAAAATCACTTCATGCTTCTTTCAAAATTCATGTAACACTTGTTGCTCTAAACAAGTTTTATTTAGCTGGGCCAAAGGCAAAATTGACTATTTTGGATTGTAAAGGTTGCAGACCCCTGGATTAACATTAATATAAACAGATGCATCCACAATTAAAAACTCCATTTTGCTAACCTTCAATGTTCAAAACATCTTTCAGTCCTTTTCAGTAGAAGAGGCAACTAGAGGACAGGCAGCCAGCAAGGTGTGGTTTGAGCAAAGAGCAGGCAGAGTCACAGCGTCAGTCTTCCATGAGGCAGGCAGGACGGACAGTTCCATATCCTTTAAATCCACAAATCCATTAAAAGGATTTGTTACCCTCGATTCAGTCAGGTTACTGCTGAGGTGGTGAGGTAAAGACAGAAGTACTTATGAAAAGACTACATAACCAACCAGGGTTACCCAGGGTTGGTTTTTATTTAATTTGTAATGGATATTGCAGAGTAACAAATCATTATGGGCTTGCGACACAAGGAGTGACAGCAGCCAATGGCTTACATCGCCATCGTGGTGAAAGCCCAACACACAGTACACTACAGTGACAAAAGTGTTTCAAATGGCGCTGTTGGATCGCTTGATTCCCAGAGATTTTATTGGTTGTGAAATTGGAGGGCTTTTAATATTTTCAAAGCAGTCAGTGGCCGACAAGAATGAAGAGTCAGACGATATTTCTGTAATTGACTGAAATCTTGCTTTTGTGTCTACTCCGCAAAAGAAAAATACAACAAGGTTCATCCTATATTACAGACAAGGAAACAGCTTTGAGAATATCTTCACCTCACGGCTGATCCAGATAAATGGCTGTAGTACTGAGCGACGGCAACAAAAGTTGACCATTGTTCAACTTTCTTGTGTCGCGTTGCTAGCCCGCCTGTGCACGTTCATCTGTACAAGCTTGAAATTTCACACGCATGAATTTTGCCCGTCACTTGGTTGGAGGAGGGCAGGCAACTGTCCCCTCATTGCGTCATCGTTCCATAGGAAATTAATGGAGAGGGAGCAATGTGTGTCGAGCCCATTATACTTCAAGACTTAAGCAACGCAAGCTCAAGATTTGATCCCACTCATAACACTTCCACTATTTTATTTCTGCTTTGTCAAAAAGACAGTTAATTACAGTTAGATAATATATACAATGTATAATTAGATCATGTTTGCACTGGTTTTGGGTGTGAAGTAGTATACTCTAGGTCAGAGGTTCCCAAACTTTTTTAGCCGCGCACCCCCTTCCGTGTCCCAACCGGGTTGACGCACCCCCAAGCTTAAAAAAAAATAAATAAAAAATAAAAAAAATAAATAAAAATATATATAAAACGGTTGCAGTTACAACTCAAACGTCGTAACAAAGCTTCTAAATCTGAGTCTGACGCACAATTTACGCCGCAAAGTACAAACATGAAGTAGTTTGATTTGATTTGTGTCGGATGACGAGCGAGAGAGAGAGAGAGAGAGAGAGAGAAAGAGAGAGAGAGAGAGAGAGAGAGAGAGACAGAACTGGTAAAGCAGCACAGAGTAACAATAACAGCTCCATAAAGATGTTATTAATCAGAGAAAATTTTCTGATTGTTTCACAGCAGTTACCTTCAGCAGGTAAACACGCCCACGGCAACACACCTCGGCTCCCCGCAGCCCGTTTCTGTCTGAATATGCGCTAAAACTGCCTCTTTAAAATGAACTGCACCTTTCTGAATCGCAATGAAAAGTATTACAGATCTGTGCATGAGCATAATCAAGAAATCGCGTCTATCACCACTAATCCCCCCCCCCCCCCCTCGTCAGTATGTCAGGCGTGACATACTGCGTCAGTGCTTGTAGTGGTTCAAAGTCGCGGCACCATGAACAGCAGCGCTGTTTGTAGGTGCTACGCGATCCATAGAGAGACCGAGTCACTCAATTTAATCTCGTAAAAAAAACTTTCGGCCCGAATTAAATGTTTCCTCTGTTGACGTAAACGACGTAAAGTCAGGAGAGAGAAAGAGACATTTTCTGATTCTTGCTCGTTTTCTTCTCCCGGATCCGTTGCGATTCTCTCCTCTGTTGCCTCTGATTCCTCACTGCCTCTCCTCCTTCATCACCAACTTTGACCTTAGATGTCTCGCCTGCATGACAGTTTCCCTGATTTCAGCCAATTGAGCATATTTGCGAGAATGAATGAAGTAGAGGCCATAAGTCAGGCGCGCATATACAGCACAATGCGGATATTTCATCTTGAAGCGTAGAAGAAGATTTTATTTTCTAAATAAATAAATTTTTGTGTGAATACTGTGACGTTCCGTTATGACACTCAAGCACCAGACCGAGGTTTTGCTGCTAACACATTTTAGGACAAACAAAACAGGACAGCTTTCACCCCGCCAGTCCCCCGAACCACAACTCCTCTCCCCGGAAGCCACACATTTCTTCCGGTATGACCCAAAACAACCTAATTTAAAGTACTTCTTGATTCTGAGATCATACAAGTTGCTATATATTAGAAAGTTCACATATTATTATGACCAGAGGAAAAAAATTAAAAAAATTCGATGACAAAGTGGATTTTTAAGGCTTTTTAGCGCAATGCTCATAAAAAATGTTGCGCCGGGTGTCACGTGACTGATGACGTAATTCGTTGACAAGCGTTGATCTGTTGACATTGCAACAAGTTACTTCCTGGTTGCAGACTCGCTTTCTCAAACACAAATAGATGGATTAAACATGGCTAAAAAGTTTGTGGCTTATGGTTGGTCAAATACCAACAAGGATAATGTCTCCTTACACACATTTCCGAACCCGAAAAGTCCCGGTGTTGTGCGAAATTCAGTTCCCCTGTGAAAATCTGTTCCCCTCTGTGTCGGGAGCACTGCAGCCAGAGAGGCGGGGTTTCACAGCGCTTCTGATCGGTTTCTCTGTAAAACAACTCATATAATCATGTCAAGGTTGTAACTACAGGTGCACCGATACCGATACCAGTATCGGCCGGGGCGCCGATACCGCGCTAAAATGGTGGTATCGGTATCGGCAAGTACCAACAAATAGGTCACAGATACCATTTTGATGTTTGTATGTCACTTGAACGCAGCCTTCTCTCTCCCGACACTCACTAGTTCTACTGGATTCACTTTGTATTAGTCTTTTTCCTGCTTTAATAAGGTAGCAGCTTGACAAAGTCATGATAGCAATTATTTTACATCCAAGTAGTATGCAGTTCTTCATATATACACACACACACATAAATTTCAAAGTAATGGTATCGGTATCGGCCGATACTGCACAGCCAGGTATCGGGTATCGGTATCGGGGCCAAAAAATGCCATCGGCGCAACACTAGTTGTAACATTCAGTTTAATCGGCAGCTGTTGTTTACAAAATTGTAAAATAAAAATAAATAAACGCGGTCTTTCAGGCAGCTGAAATATCCATTCTCTCCTCTCCTCCCCCCATAACTTTGGGAAATAAAGAGCAACTGTTTCCAAATTCTCAAAAATTGTTATGTGTGATAGCATGTAGTATACCAGAAATTTCTTTAATCCTGTAAGCTGTCATATTTTACATTACAACGGGATTTACCAGGAAGTCTACACTCTCGTCTTTTCAGGAAGTAATAAAAAATAATTTTTGTGCCCTGCTATCAGCCAGTTTCCACCCTCTTATTTCAGCAATGGAAAATCATAAATACACACGTGTTGGAATACTGTGTTTGGTGGCTTACTTTTATTTGTCAGGCTTAAGTGACAAAAGTAGGAAAAAGACCGCTGAATGGAATCGCCAAGTAGCCTGTAGCCTCTAAACTTTCGTTTCAGACGCAGCATTGCCTCACGAGTCCTGAGCGGAGTGTTTGTCCCTCTCCAGCCTGAGCGCAGAGAAACTCCCTGCGCTCAGTCAGAGCCCACCGAGATCTCTGGACGTCTCCTTCTCTCCTCCTCACTCATCGCGCATGGGAGCGGAGAAATCTCGCTGTCATCACAGCAGCCTGCTGTGAAGCGACATGTTCTCCACACTTCCTCTCAGCACGGCGCTGCTACCCCACAGAACCCTCAGCCGTGGTGGGGATAGATCCACAGCCCTTTGGTTCGGAACCACCATGCCCCCCCCGGAGAATATGAGCGCCACGGCGCAACAGATAATTGCACGTCCGCTCTCAGAGCGCTCACGTCCAGATTATTAATTAAAATTCTGGGAAGACATAATGCTGAGACACTGTGGTTTGTGCTGAATGTACATCTTTTTCTTTTATGTGCTGTTTTGGCGGATTTCAGCCGTCATAAACGATGCCAGGCAATCGGGCTTCGACGGGTTGTTTCCGTGTTTACATCGAACTGTCAGCCAGAACCGCGATTATAAGCCCCGATTCCAATTATACACCAGCAACCCATTTCGTTTATTCTTCTTAAATGTTTTTCTCAGACTAACCCGGCAATAAAGTCTAATACGGATCATTACAATACATTTTTATTTATTTATTAAATTTAATGTTTTTCATTTTAATTTTTACAAAGGAAATGCTTATTTACACGTCTTTATTGTGTGGGGGGAAAAAAACTAACCTGACAAAAGCCAGCTGTATGTCGCTCCGCGTAGCTCCACTCACATACATCTGGGACACCGCGGGTAGAAAGTGATTTCGCCAACCAAATTTATGGTCTGGCCAATCAGGACGCAGGGCTGGAGTTTCATAGATGTGACGTAGTGGAGACGCGACCATGACGTGAGACTGTTTTGATAGCAATGGCGGCTCGTCGAGGAAGCAAGCGTTAACATTGATGCTGCTATTTCTTCCGTGTTGTCCAATCTACCTAATATTGTTTCATTAAAAGAACATCAGAGAACGGCTCTGAAGGCTTTTGTTGGTGGAAACGATGTTTTCGCCCTTCTCCCGACCGGATTTGGCAAGTTTTGTTTTCTGGGGCGCGTCCGCGTCTGCAGCGGACGTGCAGACGCGGACGCGCCCCGGAGCGATTAGCGGTTAGCGCTAACTTTGTTAGGAGGCCTTTAGTCCTCAACGCGGTCGGCCCGGAATCGACTCCGACCCGCGGCGCTTTTCCGCCTGTCTTCCCCCCTCTTCCTGTCAGCTCACTGTCAATAAAACGCGTGCCACTAGAGCCGCAAACACATTATTATTATTATTATTATCTTTTTCCTGCGTCGCTATCATCAGCGTCACGGGTTAGCTTCGGTGTGAGTGGTTGAAATAGCACGTCAATAAAGATGACAGACAAGTGGCTTATCCAATCATATGCAAGAATTTTTGATAAGGCCCAGCCTTCTGTAAAGGCAATTTCTATGGCGGTGTCCCAGATGTATGTGAGTGGAGCTAGGCGGAGCAACATACAGCTGGCTTTTGTCAGGTTAGAAAAAAACACGGTCAGACGCCATTACAGTTTTCCGCTCGCGCACCCCCTAGTGCAGGGGTGTCAAACTCATTTCTATATTGGGCCACTTTGGCATCAAGAAGTCATTAAAAGGGCCGGTTACACCTGTATATATGACATTTTTGATTTCATAATTTCATTTCAGTTCACATAAAATGTAAAAACCTCACAGTAACATAAAATTAGCATAGTTGAACAGTTTATCTGCAAAAACGTTGGTATTGGGGAAAGTTAAGGTGTAAATTCTACTCGTTCTGCATCACTTTTTCTCTTTTTGGACATTTCTGGGTTGTTTTAATGTGTTGTGGGAAAACTGACATCTAGTGGCAGGATGCCTCCACTTTATGTCATTATATGCCTTTTTTGGTTCTTGAGGGCCAGATAAATTGCCTTAAGGGGCCGGATTCGGCCCGCGGGCCTTGAGTTTGACACCTGTGCCCTAGTGGCAGCACCACACTTTGGGAATCCCTGCTCTAGGTTGTGATTGTTGGAAGTAGGAGTCATTCTAATTCATGTGTAACTTCCTTTTTCTAGTTGGGGAAATCAAAATGAGCTAACAGCAAGGATGAATTACGTCATAGCGATGCGAGATCATCACACAGATTTCCAAGTGACAACAGCAAGCCTCTTCAACACATCTTGTCCATGGATTGGTGCATCGCCAGATGGAATCATTACGTGTGTCTGCCATGGTAGAGGTGTGCTTGAGATAAAATGTCCCTTTTCCCCTTAAAAAATAGCTTTACTGCCAAAAGTTTTAATACTGACACTAACTTCTGTCTAGTGGAAAAGGACAATGTGATGACACTGAAGGCAAATCACAGATACATGTCTCAAGTTCAAGCCCAAATGTGTATTGTAGGTGTACAGTATTGTGACTTTGTTGTGTGGAGTCCCACCAAAATGTTTATTCAACATATTCAGTCTGATGATGTGTTTTTCAATGAGACGTACAGCAGAGTAGTGCAGTTCATCCAAACTAGACTCCTGCCAGAACATTTGGGAAAGTACTACACAGTACCCAGTACCCTGCACAATGGTCTCTCCAACCTCAGAGCAACAGCCACATTCAGGATGCTACTGTGGTGAACCACAGGGAGCTCCAGAGAAGGTAGTCATCTGTGTATCAAAACCCTCCAAACAAGGACACTTTCACAGGTCTTGCTTGCAGATGACAAGGGTTCCAAAAGTGTGGAAATGTTATGAATGCAGGAAAATAAAGCAAAAATGAGAAACTACAGTTACACAATATACTGTACAAAACTAACATAAAAATGTAATTTAATAATATTTATCCTGTTTTGTTTATTTGTGTTCTTATCCTAATTATATAATGTACCTACTTGAAATAAAATCAACACTGAGGAGAGAGGGAAAAGTATTGGTGATGAGGATGGAAGGGAAGGAGAGAGACAGTAGAGTAGGGATGTTCTAATTCCAATTGTTATTCTGATGTACTGTAACAAGAAAACTGAAATTAGAACATTACACCTTTCTTCCTCCTCACTATCGTCCTTCCATCTTCCCTTTCAGTGGAGATTTTATTTCAAGTTTAACAACTGCAAATTAAATATACATTGTGAGGAGCAAAGATGAGGTGGGATAATTTGCTTGTCTTGTTTTATCTTGTCTTAGATTTTGTCAGTTATTAAATTCACAAATGAAAAATAGTGACGTTTCTCGTATGTTTCTCATCAGTGGTACACCTTTAAAATATTAAATATTGTAACAATGAAACAAGCACATAGTTTGATCAACAAAAGTCAGATTTATTTCAAGAAGAAATACTTTGTGGCTTGGGTTAATTCTTGGGTTAATTGGTTAATTCTGCACGTCATCACGCTGGTGGAACAACAGGAGGGCAAAGATTACAGAGGGCACAACACACTTTCACCATTTTGTCCAGTGGGGTGAGTCCGCCTGAGGCTGAATAACACAGTGATATAGGTATAGTTCCTTGCAAAATGGAGGCCTTATTCCTTACAAGTCCTATAATTCTCTCCACATGGATGTACACAGGTGCCAGTTCCTGTGATGACTCAACTTCTTCTGGTTGACACTGTGGTTTTCCTTTGGTAAAGGCAGGTATCTTGAGTTGTGCATTAACAAGTCCTAAATAATCTGCTACATTCAAGCCTCGGTCAGCAAGAACCACATCCCCAGTGGACAACAGGTCAAGATAGCCACTATTCACTGTCACATACATATCACTTGTCCTACCTCCCCAACCTTTTGAAACAAAGCTAATGACTCCTTTTGGTGTTATAGAAATTAGATACTTAACTGTATTGATGTTTATATTGTGAATATGTTAGTGCACATGCTCTCTTCTCTTTAAGTCTTTCAATGAATATGTCAAGGCAGTCAATAACACTAGTGCAAGTTTTGTTTGTAACACATGGGAAGACTAATTAAAATCTGATCTCTGCTTGGCCACCTTATATTACACAGCCGCAAATACATAACATTGAGTGTGTTTTTGAAAACCCTACTAGCAGTTGACGTTGATGCATGAAAACAATGAGCTAGGAAAAAAGTGTCAAGTTCATTCTCAAGCGCATTATGGTCAGTAAATACCGCTGAAAAGGTGACAAACGTGACTTAACATTAAGGAATGAGGATATAAAAGAGAATACAAGAATCAATTTACAGTAATTTATTAACTTTCCCCATCTTTGCCTTGGAAACTTTCTTTACTGAAAGTTAATTAATCTACTTGACCCCTGAGTTTACAGGTCTCAGTCCTTAATCGTATACATTCTTCGTTCAGTCTTAATTGTGACTTGACAAGAAGTATTGGTACAGGAACCATCCATCTCCAATTCAACCTCCTCTCTGTCATTCCAGAGTGTATCCCCTTCCGCCTGCTGGTCATTGTGATCCACCTCCTGTCTGTCTTATATTCCATCCTGCTGGTCATCTTCATTCACCTCCTGTCTGTCTTGTCCTGCTATTCCCATCTCTCTTTCAGCACTGATCACTGCTCTTTTTCTTTTTAGAGCTTGAGTGTGTTCAAACCTGGCCATTTGATAAATTCTCTTTCATTTGTTTGGACAACTTAGATGAGGAAATACACAATTAGGTCTGTGTCCAAAGCAGCTAGAACAACGCAACCAGATGAATGAAACAGCTTGCTAGTTTAACCTCTCTGCACTGGAGAAACAATAAGCAACAATAATAATTTTTCCAACAGTATTTTAACAATACTCTATTCAACTGTTTCCCACTGGTTAACTATAAGCAATGTTAATTGAGAATTGTTTGGGGACTTCAAAAGCCTGTGTTATGAAAACTCTTAAATATCTGTAATTTAAAATGCAAGATAAAATGTCAACATATCAAATAAAATAAACTGATATATGAATATATGTGTTAAGCCTTTACCTGTTTGAGTCACTAAATTTGAGACAGAAGAGCACAAACTAACTGAAACTTGTTGATTTAAGTATTTAGTGCTAAAAAGATCCAACAGATGGCACTGTGACAGTAAATTGTAGGTCTCTTCTGAAACCATGAGCTCAAAAACAAGAATATCTAGCTTGGCATCATGATCATTTTTGAGTAAACTTTGAAAGTTATGTAGACCTCTGACATATTCTGATGATAAACGCCTTACTCATAATTATGGCCCTAGATGCATTACAAATACTCCAATTATATTACTTTATTTTTTAAAACATGCTTGACCTCAACCATTTGGTACAGGTCATTTGGAAATGTAAAAAACAAATGTTAGAAAATAACAATATTAATAGTCACCCAATGGAAAAAGAGGTTTTTATTGGTGAGGCAGCTGAAGGGTTAAATCTTTGTAACATGTTTTTTATTGAAATAGGAAGTATTTGAAATAGTTCAAGTATATTACTTGAACATAAAATGTAATACTTACGTCCCCAATAGATCATTTATCACATTCTAATCTAAATTGCAAGTTAATTTGCTATGGGTGCTGATTTTTCTATAGTTTAAGCAATGTGTAAAATGGATAAACATCTAATCTGAATGCAAAACTAAACCATAAACTAATCCTGTAATTAAATAAAGTAGCACACAATCTTAGATATCACTTAAAGAAGCACATTTATCAACGTTTGTGAAACAAAATTAACTAAAACTCACATTTAGTTTTTCGCAATGTCATTTAAATGTTTGACTTCATTAAACATCTGAGACTAACTGTTGACGTAGTAACTGCTTTAAATCAGCCATGCCTTCACAAGGGGCCCATTCCGGTAATTTACCAGGAAACAAGCCACACTGAAGAGCTCATCAATGATCCCACACATAGACACCGGGAGTACTTGATCAAAAAGTTTGTTCTCCTTCACTCTCCTGATGCAGCGTTCCAAGTGGACTCTCAGCCGAGCAACTGACTGAGTTTCACGAACATCTAGTGAGCTCATCTGATTTTTCCCTGAGAGGAAGGCTAGCCTATATATTTTGTATGGAGCCAGATTGTTAACTATAAAGCCCTTGTCAACCATTATTGCCATGTCTGGCTGTAGTACATTGACAATGCCTGATTGTTGGAATATCTCATGATCACTCATGGGTCCAGGAAAAAGGGCAGAGACAAATGTGATGGCACCATGGGGCGCCATGCCGATCATGGCCTTGAGTGTAGCGTGGGACTTTTAAGCAGAAAACACCTCACTCTGCAACAGGAGATCCAATGGTGTCTGACAGTAGATCTCAGTGCAATCAAGCACTACGTGGGTGTCAGGGTATGATGCAAACTCGGCTTGAAGTCGTGCACGCACCACCTCTTTGGGTAACCAGAGGCATTTGCTTCCAAGCAGTTGGTAGAGGAAGTTGGCCCATGAGGTGATGATCCTGCTTACTGTTGTTGGGGGAACGGCAAACCTTTTTGCAAGATGTCGGCGTGGCTGACCCAAGGACAGGTACATCAAAAAAAAGGAACAGCTCATCAATAGCAGGAAGTTTCTCCAAAAGAAAAAGACACAAAAACAATGCACAGAAATTAAAATACAACTCTTACAGTAAAACCTTGTTGTGCCATGTCAGGACGTGACAGACTGCATTTCCCATGATGCATGGTGGTCAAAATGGCCACCAACTCCCATCATGCAACGCGGCCCAAAATGGCCGGCGCCCTAGCAACCGATAACGTTGCTAGGGTAAAGTTGATAAAACTCAGTTGCACCCCGCAATCGATCTTCTTCCCTGGCGCCCTGCCAACCGAGAAGACACACAGCTGTTTAACTCCGTTGGGAAAATCCCACGCCACGTGCTCGAGTTTCTCGCTGGACCGAGATTTTTTCGAAGCAAAACTATTCCCTGTACAGACAGGAGGTCGACTCAAAAAGGTACCTTTAATTCCCTCTGATCAAATACTGGAAGCCGCCTTATCTCCCAGTGATCGAGAGAGGACGACGCGTTGTTTGGCCCAACAAGCGTCTAGGAGCCCAGAGAGAGAGAGAAAGACGAAGGAACTCTCTCAGTCTGGTCCCCGCTGCAGCCTGCGGACCCTGCGGTCGTCAAGACGCGTTCAGGACGTCGCGTGATCCGGAGCGCTCCGGACCGAAGCCGGGACTTTCACTCCGGACCACCTCAAAGTAACGGGGTTCTCCCCTTTTATTTCTGTCTCACCAACAGGGTGTTTAGAAGTGCCTGGGCAGACGTAGAAATTTGTAGGCTTAGGTTAATGCTTTTATTCCACGACGAAGTTGGAATTATTTTGCTGAATATTTCCTTTGTATGTGCATGCATTTTACATTTTGATTTTGCTGTGTTGATTTGTGATTCATCAATAACCCCGCCGTGGGTCACTGTTTCAGTTCTGTTCCATCTTCTTCCCTGCCTTCCCCCCTCTCTCTCTTTCGCTTCTCCTTATCAGAGAATTTGATCGCTTTGTTTGAATCTTAGTTCGCGGTTTCTCTTTGAACCAGAGCGTAAACCACTCCCTCGCGAAGCGAGGCATTACCCCATCAGCGTAAGCGTGGTTACGTCATCAGAACCTCCCCTCACGCTTCACGTAAATTGATAGACCATACGTCATCGTAGCGGCCATCTTGGGAGGGTGTCGGATGACTGGGCTGTAGCTTAGCTGATAGCTTTGTAAGGCATCAAAGCGTCCGGTAGGACTCCCACAGCTGCTCTGTCTGTCAATGCTATGTCAAATGCCGATGTTCTGAATGTGGTTTAAACAACCGTGAGCTGAACTAAGAGTTGCAACCGCTCATTTTAATCCATTTGTTTTTCTTTCCTTTCGTTTTGTTTGTTTTGTTTATTCTTTTATCTCCATATATATTTTGCGTGTTAGTTAGTAGTGAGTAAGATTTCCAAAGTCGTTGAATCAGAGAATTACTGTAACAGGGAATTGCTTTTGGTTCAATAAAACACCACTGCGGAATAGACATTGTTTTGTGTTCAATCCAATTCACAGTTGCCTGGTTATTCAGAAATCAGAGCTAACCTCCTTTGGAGTTAACATCTGACATTAATACAGAGACAATATCATTGGATGGTGATAGACGAATAAGGATTTAAACTCTAATTGCAGTTACATTGGGGTTCTCATAGCCTGCCGGATAAACCTCGTCGGTCACAAGTCCGACCAGATCATTTATCCCAGCATAAATGAGTTCATAACAGCAAATTAACTAATGCATTAATGGTATAAATGCTTACAAGCTTATAGCTAACATCACCACCATTTGAACTATATTTTGTTGTAGCGGAATTTTGAGTTGAATGATTTATTATTTAAATTATAATGCCAAATTATAATTAATAATAATAATAAGCATATTCAACCATCTTCTGGCATAACATTTACTGGCGTGCCCGGGTGGGCTAGTCTACTTATTTGGCGTTCCTTTAGACTAAACTGAATAACCAGCAACTTATGAATTTAATGAACACAATCTACATTCCAGCATTTCGACTGCTCACCTTGCTAAAAGGGCTATTCAGTCATAATTGATTAAGGAAGTACTCCTACTAAATATGTACGTGTTTGTGGTGGTTTGAGGTTGTTAACCTGAGGTTTGAATATTGATTTCTAAACCTGGAGTTAGTTAGACTGAACTGACTAGAACGTACAGCGCCTCCAGCGTCTGCTACTGATCAGTCACCTCCTGTGTCGTGTTCTGCTCTGAAAAGAGAGACCTTGCCTCCATCTGGTGGACGTTGTGTGTAATTGCATCATAATTGTTTTGATGAGGGAAACGATTCCCCATCTGCTGGACATTGTGTGTAATTACAGCTCAGTCTTCCCAAAAGTGAAGGGCACCCTGCCTCCATCTGGTGGCCAGGATAGGTAGTTGCAGTCACGGTTAAAAATTCAGGTGAAAGCACTCGGCTTCCCTGAATGGATATTTGAATGTCAGTTTCTTAAAACTTTCTTTATGGTTACTCCTTTTAATAATTTTTGTCAACTTATTATAATTTTTTTTATTCCTTTGAATTTTTTTTTAAACTTTTAATTTTTGTTAAATTATTTTTCTTTCTTTTCCCCCTTCTGCTCATCATAAGTGGTCAAAGTTGATCTGTGATTTTGAAACTAAGGTTGCAATTTAGCGGTTTTTAACTGTCATTCTTTGCCACCTCTGAAGTTCCAAACACTTTGCTATTTTCCACACATGTGTAGAGCACCTGTTCTTAAATAACTTGCATCACAAACAAAGCCACAGCTTTATCACTTAATTACTGGCCGAAAGGTTAGTGGTCCATGTCACTCACAGTTAATATTCTCAAAGTTAAACAAGCATATTAACCGTTCCTAAACATAGGAGTTGTAAGTCGCAGGGTTGATTTTCCCCTGCGCAGCCTAATTAAACGCACGTATTTGACCACACTTCCTGCAGTAAAGTGTCAGTCGTAGTGCGAGTCGCTGTTGACAGTTAGTGAAGCCACTTAACAGTTGTTGTTAGCAGTTGTTGTTTAGCGCTGAGCTAAACTAAAGTGTATGCGTTGTTGCTTAGTGCTAAGCTAGAATACAGCGTTGTTTGTTGTCTGTTGTTTAGCGCTGAGCTAAACTACAGTGTTGTTATTTGATTGTTGTTGTGTAGTGCTGAGCTACAGTTGTTGTGCTGCTATCCATAGCTGACAAAGAATGGATAGTAAAGGTTCTTCAGTCAAAGGAGCTGAAGGTCCACAATCCTCCATTGGAATGGAGGCTCAGGGTGTCATTAGCTCACTGCTTAAAATGACACCGGAGGACCAAGACCGCTTGAATCAGTTTAACATAGAGGACTGTGAGAGAAAAATTCAGGAATTGGTGGAGGAGGTTCAAAGCAAGCCAAAGGATAGATTGGTAGCAGATGTTTTGGGTGAATTATCTGCGTTATACCACCGAAGGTTAACGCTAGAGACCGATCTGCGTAACAGAGAGGTTGAGATGCGGATCGCAGCTGAGGAAAGAGTTAGGGAGCTAGAACAGAGAAGTGTTCAGGGCAGCTGTCATCTCACAGAGGAGCGAGAGGAGGATCTCATTAGCTTGCAGCCAGAAGGATCTGAGGGAAAACATAGGGATCACACCTGGAGGACATTGGATGAACTGGGCCCTCAGACACCTTCTGAGCAAGGGGTAAGCGAAGGTCAGGACAGATATAGCAGTGTGATACGGAAAGAAATGCCTAAACAACTTACGGTGGCAATCAGGACTGATCCACATGATGCAAATCATGGGAAAACACCTGCTTCCCACCTGACACTGTCTGCTATGATCCTTTCCCCCCACCAGGGCGACGGGAGCACCGTTCCTGGGACACAGGTAAACCCCACTCCTCTGAACCGCGTCCACGGACAAGAGTTCATGACAGGGAGGGTCCCCCGGCGTCCCACGAACGGCCGCCGATGCCAGGTAGGTGGTCAGAACCAGAACCCCCCTGCTATCGTGGTTACCGCAGACAGGAGTCGTCAGGAGAGGACTCAGATGGACCAGCCCCGATCCCTGAACAGGGACTGCGGATGCGTCAGCTTGAGTCCCTGGCCCGAGACATAGAGCGTTTTGATCCTAGCAATACAGAATCCACCATTGATGACTATCTCAGAGAGGTAGAGCGCTGTCTGCTAGACTTATATAGCCCCTCGGCTCGAGAAAAATTGAAGCTTATCTGGAAAACCACGTCCAGAAGTGTCCATGTTTTCATAGAAAGCCTCCCTCCAGCTACACGTGACCGTTACTCAGCTCTTTGTCAGGCTTTAAGAGAAGAATATTCTGTGTTCACAGACCCAGCTTCTGCGACTCTTGGAGCTTTTGCAATTCAGCAAAAGAGAACTGAAGCGCCCAAGGAGTATTACCGCCGTTTACGGGCTGCTTACTTTCAGGGACGAAATGCTCCCGGCTTGGAGGAAGACCACACTTTCAAATCTTTGTTCCTCCATAATCTTCATGAAAGCGTGCGTTATGAGGTTACCATGCATTGTAGAACCAAGAGACTTACCATGCAGGAAATCAGGAAATACGCGCAGGTGGCATGGGAAACACGTGTCCGGCCCAACAAAGGAGCCGACAGTGATAAAAAGGTCCTACAGATTCAGATCGAACCAGAAAAGAGGTTAGGTCTGGAGGGACATGAGATGCCTCCCTCTAAACCTAAAACTAGATTTGGGTTCAAGAAGCAACACGGTTTTGAACCGCAGCAGAAGAAAGCTTCTCATGATAGGAGAGGTCAGCATGACAGCATGGAAGGTGAGAGGTTTCAAAAATGGCACAGGCCGGATCCAGCCCGACACAGTAAGCAAACTGACAGTTTGGAAAAGCAGAAAGGCACACATGACAACAAAGGCTGGAACCTGTGCATGGAAGAGTCAATGAGAAAGGAGATGGAGGAGACTTTTCGCAGGTTGCTAGCCGACACAGTGCGTCAGATCGCGCCGCAGCCGTCCTCGCCACCATCCAATCCTGCCGACCCTCCTGGGAAACCAGGCCCAAAACCCACGTCAGCATGACTAGGCGTGGACCAGGCTCCCCCTTCTAACAGAGTTTATCTGATTAAGTGGGGGAACCAACCAAAAATTCACCAACAACCTTCTAAGATCCCGTCAGCAGGTGATCAGAAAACCCCTTTTCTAAGGTTTTTAGGTGAACTAAACCATCGTGAAAACACGCATCGCTTATACTGCTCGACAGTTATAGGAGGATGTGTCACAGCAAATGCTCTTTTAGACACAGGTTCCGAGATCAGTCTAATGTGCTCAGATTTGTTCGATGAGGTGACCAGAGCTATGGTGTCCCTTGGGAAACCGTTACAGGTGGAGACCTGTAACGTGGGCATCACCAGCTACACTCAGGATCAGTCATGCATCACCAAACGGGCGTGGTTAGACATCACTTTCCGTGACATGACCCTTGTTCACCCCATCTACATCTGTACTTTGGACACAGAACCTTTTCTTGTGGGTCAGGATCTGTTGAACAGGTTAGCTCCACTCATTGACTGCCATCATGGTCATCTTTGGGCCCAAGTGGGGACCCCCAAGCCTCTTACTTCTGGAAGTGGACCATCCGTCCCTATCCACCAGGTGACCTGCTCAGAAGAGCCCAAAGAACTCTTAGCACCATTTCTGCTTTCAACAGAGCCGATTTCAAAATCCTCTGCCACACCACCGCTTCTCAGCGATCAGAGAACTTCTCTCTGCAGCCACACATCTTTCCTTTGCTCACTTAAACACTCTGGAGGTGAACCCTATAACCCCAGAGTGGCCGAAGGTGTGCACCTGGAAAGCACATTCATGCCAGACGTGCTGCTGGCTCTTTGGTCAGAGAAATCTGCGATCAGCAGAGATCTGTACAGCTCTCTGTGCCGTGAAAAGCCCCATCTGGCTGAAACAAAACACAGCCACTATTTGCTCTCAGCAGACTGGCCTCGCCGGCTTCTGAAAGCAACGGGGGTGTGCATACTTTATGCACAGATTGGCACAAGGCAGCTCTCTCATCCTTTCAGCATTGTGGAGAATTTACATCCTCCAGTGTTTGTCGGTGCTGATTTTCTGGTACGGCTAGGTGCACAGCTGGACACTTGCAATCAGGTCCTGTGGGCTCAGGCTCACGTGACCCCAAGTTCCTTCCTGGGCACCCCTGAAGTCATGCGATCAGGGCAAACAATCCCACAGGCTTGCCAGGTGGCTAGCGAAACAAACATGCTAATACCACCACAGACTGCAGGTGTACCTATTAGATTAGCCATCCTGAAAGGACAACAAATACAGAACACACAGGTTTTCTTCCAACCCCTTTCTTATTTCCAGGAATCCAACCTGGTCATCCGGGGCACACCCCTGCTTGAGCTGAACAACCGCTCAGCTTACCTTTTAGTGGAGAATCCAACCCACATGCCGATCCAAGTGGTGGCGAAGAAACCTCTTGGGGTGCTCATCGAAAGCTCCTTCCACGACCTTGAGCTGAGCATTCCCGTCATTGGAGACCTGCCTTTATCCTTGACCGGCAGACAGGACTCTTCAGACACAGTGTTTACTTTTCCTTCCAACATGATCCAAATCGGGCGACATGAAGCTCGGCCTGCTGGATCCATTTGTGGTGCTACGCGTGACGCTGAAGGAAACCTGTTGGGGTATGCGATAGAAACCAACCCAACAGAACCAGCACCAAATCAACCAGAGAACCGGGACTCATCCACTGAGCCCTGCCCTAGTTTCAAAACAGAAATTATGCAGCAGCTGGAACAAGCTGATGCACTGACCACTGAAACAGAGAGAACAGCACTTAAAGAGCTACTCCATGAGTTTCAGCCCATTCAGCCCAAAGATTCAAACGAACTTGGGATCACATTGACACTCGTCCATGACTCACCAGTAAGAGGACACAGAAGCTGCAAAGCTAATCTGAAAACTCTCCTACAGGTGGCGTCCCGGCCTTCAACGGCCCAGGACACCCAGGAGTATGTACAAGGCTGCTTAACCTGCTGCCAGTTACAACCCACACGACCGCTAGACCGAGCCCTGCTTCAGCGAAGGGGGGTTACATTTCTGTGGTCACATCTGCAGACTGACTGGATCGGTCCAGTCCCCAAATCGTCAAGAGATAACAAATATCTTTTGACAATAACAGGCAGCTTCACAGAATGGGTCAAATGTTTGCCGGCACCGAACGACACCGCCGTCACCACAGCAGCCCTGCTGCTAAATCGCGTTTTCAGCCGGTGGGGCCTTCCCCTGCCCATCGACTCGGACAGAGGAACGCATTTTACGTCAAACATCATGACCGCGCTTTTCGACATGTTGGGCGTGGAAGTTAAATTCCACATCCCCTCACACCCACAGTCATTGGGACAGGTGGAGCGAATGAACCGCACCGTGGTCAGTATGTTAAAGGAACATGCCAGCAGCCATGGCAGGGACTGGGACATAAAGCTTCCCTTGGTCCTAATGCTAATCCGCTCTACCTCACCATGCTCCACAGGGGTGACACTTTTCCAGACGATGACAGGGAGACAAATGACACTTCCTCTGAATCTCATCTACCAGCCCGAAGACGTCAGTGTGACAACCGTCTACACGGCACACCAATGCGTCACTGATTTAAAAGACCATCTCCAAACGACTTTCACGTGGGCTCAAAAGAACCTAGAGGCCAGCGTGCAAAGTCCGGAGCACAAATGGGTTCATGCGAACCAAATTAAACCGTCCACCAAACTCTCCTCACAGGGAACGGAGTCTAACTCCGCCCCCGCCGAAGAATGTCCAAGCAATCCATTTTCTGTTCCTCACCTCAAGGTGCTGTAGTCCACATTGGAAACATGGTTCTGCATCACCTTGACGTTGACAAATATGACTCAGAGATCGAAATAATAGATGTCTTTAAGAGATACAATTTCAGCATTGATGTCGGCATTGAAAGACAGCTTTTACTTGCAGGCACCCAGCTGATTAAATTCAGTCTCACTCCATCAGAGTTGAGCTCGGTCCCTCTGCTTCGCTTCCCCAGAGCTACAGAGTCGACCGACACTCACATTATGACCATTATTGTGGTTCTCCTTGTATTTGGATGGGCCATCACTACGGCGATGGCATATGCAGCATACAAGCAGATCAAACAGTTGCAAACCAGGATTGACACCCTCACCTTCGTCGCCCCCAGGTTCGTAACATCAGCTCCCCAAAGGCCACAAGCTGATTAGACTACGAACCGCTGTCTCTCTCCTTTCCCTTTTCCCTCTCTCCTTTCTTTGGTTCAAAGTTCAAACCTTATGACCAATGAATGTATCGACAATGGTGATTGTGAAGTTTGCATTTTCTTTTTTTTTATTACCTTATTGTTGCCTTATTAGCCAATAGAAATTACTAGCTATAGCTTAGTCTGCCCAGGCTAGGTCACTGACCCAGGCACAATAAATGCTTTTTTTTTTTCCCTTCCTCTTGGATGATGAACTGAACTGCATGAATCCCGAAGGACTACTAGAAAGACTATTAGGTTGTTCCACTCATGCACAACGGATCTTCGTCACGCCAGAATGGACTTGGTTGTAGCTTTAAAGACTGTGACCAGCACCCCACTCTTCAAAGCTAAAGAGGGGTATGTTGTGCCATGTCAGGACGTGACAGACTGCATTTCCCATGATGCATGGTGGTCAAAATGGCCACCAACTCCCATCATGCAACGCGGCCCAAAATGGCCGGCGCCCTAGCAACCGATAACGTTGCTAGGGTAAAGTTGATAAAACTCAGTTGCACCCCGCAATCGATCTTCTTCCCTGGCGCCCTGCCAACCGAGAAGACACACAGCTGTTTAACTCCGTTGGGAAAATCCCACGCCACGTGCTCGAGTTTCTCGCTGGACCGAGATTTTTTCGAAGCAAAACTATTCCCTGTACAGACAGGAGGTCGACTCAAAAAGGTACCTTTAATTCCCTCTGATCAAATACTGGAAGCCGCCTTATCTCCCAGTGATCGAGAGAGGACGACGCGTTGTTTGGCCCAACAAGCGTCTAGGAGCCCAGAGAGAGAGAGAAAGACGAAGGAACTCTCTCAGTCTGGTCCCCGCTGCAGCCTGCGGACCCTGCGGTCGTCAAGACGCGTTCAGGACGTCGCGTGATCCGGAGCGCTCCGGACCGAAGCCGGGACTTTCACTCCGGACCACCTCAAAGTAACGGGGTTCTCCCCTTTTATTTCTGTCTCACCAACAGGGTGTTTAGAAGTGCCTGGGCAGACGTAGAAATTTGTAGGCTTAGGTTAATGCTTTTATTCCACGACGAAGTTGGAATTATTTTGCTGAATATTTCCTTTGTATGTGCATGTATTTCACATTTGATTCTGCTGTGTTGATTTGTGATTCATCAATAACCCCGCCGTGGGTCACTGTTTCAGTTCTGTTCCATCTTCTTCCCTGCCTTCCCCCCTCTCTCTCTTTCGCTTCTCCTTATCAGAGAATTTGATCGCTTTGTTTGAATCTTAGTTCGCGGTTTCTCTTTGAACCAGAGCGTAAACCACTCCCTCGCGAAGCGAGGCATTACCCCATCAGCGTAAGCGTGGTTACGTCATCAGAACCTCCCCTCACGCTTCACGTAAATTGATAGACCATACGTCATCGTAGCGGCCATCTTGGGAGGGTGTCGGATGACTGGGCTGTAGCTTAGCTGATAGCTTTGTAAGGCATCAAAGCGTCCGGTAGGACTCCCACAGCTGCTCTGTCTGTCAATGCTATGTCAAATGCCGATGTTCTGAATGTGGTTTAAACAACCGTGAGCTGAACTAAGAGTTGCAACCGCTCATTTTAATCCATTTGTTTTTCTTTCCTTTCGTTTTGTTTGTTTTGTTTATTCTTTTATCTCCATATATATTTTGCGTGTTAGTTAGTAGTGAGTAAGATTTCCAAAGTCGTTGAATCAGAGAATTACTGTAACAGGGAATTGCTTTTGGTTCAATAAAACACCACTGCGGAATAGACATTGTTTTGTGTTCAATCCAATTCACAGTTGCCTGGTTATTCAGAAATCAGAGCTAACCTCCTTTGGAGTTAACATCTGACATTAATACAGAGACAATATCATTGGATGGTGATAGACGAATAAGGATTTAAACTCTAATTGCAGTTACATTGGGGTTCTCATAGCCTGCCGGATAAACCTCGTCGGTCACAAGTCCGACCAGATCATTTATCCCAGCATAAATGAGTTCATAACAGCAAATTAACTAATGCATTAATGGTATAAATGCTTACAAGCTTATAGCTAACATCACCACCATTTGAACTATATTTTGTTGTAGCGGAATTTTGAGTTGAATGATTTATTATTTAAATTATAATGCCAAATTATAATTAATAATAATAATAAGCATATTCAACCATCTTCTGGCATAACAACCTCTTAAAAGCTCTGTTCATAAATGCTTTTGGAAATCATGTTTTAAGGGGTCATTTGTAGTATGAAAAATGACAAATGTGGATTTTCCTGATTTTGCCAACTTATAATGTATGTAGTTCCTAGTTACTGCACTAGAAGGGAGCATAATCACAAAGCTTCATGCTCCATCGGCTCTGAAATGGGAACTGATTAAATACCACAATACAAGAATGGTTAAAATGCTGGAACTGAAAAGACACATCTGGGTATGGATATCCTTCTTCTGCACATCAATGGTTGCTTCTCTGAGCACACACACTGCAAGGATTACTCCAGATCTGATTGTCACACACTGATCTATAAAATAACCATCATACCGTGGATGTGTGAAATCTGTCAGAGCCAGCAATGGAGGCCTTGGTATTGGTACCTTTAATCATCTTGGTCTTCACAGAAGGTTCCACAAGCTTCCAGAAATGTTGGAAATGTTTGTACGAAGCAAACCTGTGACAATGCAAGACAACATAAAATACAACAGTAAATGATATAACATTCTATTTAAAACCCTCGCTGCTAAGCTGAATGACGAGGACTGTGTTGAAATAATGGATTTTTCCCTAACACCAAATCCAAAGCAAAGGCAGTGCAAGCAGATCTATGCACCATTCGTTCATTTATTTCTTTTTTATTTAAACAATGAAAAGATTAGACACAACCGTTTAGCTTCATAACATATATAGAAAAAAGAAAAAACACTTCCTTTATTTCCTCATTTGCTACTAAATTAAACATTACAAAATGGATAAAGAGCGCATGTACCATTTTATTAAATTTCATTTTGGGTTCTAATATCTCACCTTTATGGACGATAATGCAAATATGTCAGCCGGCTGGATCCTAGATTTCTACAGTACAAGAAACAGTATGTTAACACAGCTTAATTAGCCCACAAAAATACAAACTTACCTGGTATAGAACCGGATTTCATCGGCTGAGCCTGCAAAGCGCTCCAGACCAAAGCAGGCCCGCAGCTGCATCCTGTGGGCTACATACCAGTGTGTCTCTCCAGGGAACTAAAGTTTTCCCTCCGGATTTTAGCCAGCCATTACCGACTCACTACATTATCAGCAGGGAAGCTATGGAAGCTAGCTTTTGAACCATAGCGTGAAGAACACGAACATCGAGGTACACAACAATGTAGCGACGATCCGCCAACTTGCTGATAGCAAAGTCTCTTCCTCTGGACACTTGACTATTAAAACAGTCCAACCTGAATGATTGACGTTTACCCAGAAGTTCTCGACCTCACAACTTGTGACCGGAAGATAGCGCACACCATATTGTGCGCCTAGCCAATTAAATTATGTCTCTGTTATTGCCATTGTTTGTATGGAAATGAACATAAACTCTTTATTTTTATAAAAGTGTCACAAAAGGTAAATCAAAGTAATATTCCATAAGAAAAAAAATAAGTTTCTACCTTTCCAAGCTACCAGTAACAATATGGCGGACGCACTGATATATGATTGATTTAAGGTATTGCAGGCATATTCTCCTATTATTGATTTGCATAACTGAGTTAACGGCAGAGAACTCTTACCTTAACTCTTCCAAATGGCTTGCAAAAATGTCCAAATCCAGAATGTTCAATAAACGTCACAGGTTGAAAGCATAAAAGGATAAGAAAAGGCAACTTTGCTGCAACCTTCTGAAGTTTCACTCTCTGTGTAAGTAGCAGTAAAGTAGCATTCTGAGCGTGAACAGCTGACATGCGTTCCTGGGAAACGGTTTCATTTAATATAGCTTCTTAAAGGTATGCTCTTCCTCAGACTTCCTTTTAAATACCTCACTGACACTGAAAGTAACCAACTTTCAGTATTTTTCCTGTACTTTTACTTCGGACGCTGGTGCTGGTGTTGCCAGCAACGTAACCTGCTAGCGTTTAGGTGAGGTGTGTTCAAAGGCCGGAAAAACGTTGTACTTTTAAGTTTCGGGTCTTATTTTCTGATTAGGCTACTCTTTCAGTCCATGGCACCAAAGCTGTATGTGGAACAGTCAACCTATGCAGCTACATTTAGTTGACTCCGTGGACTAGTAAGAAGCAGTTAAAAACTTTCTTTTGTTGAATGTTGATTTTATTGTGATTTTATCTTATGTTTATTATTTTTATTTGAATTGTTGTTGTTGTTGCCCCCGATGTCCACGCAATGCTGAAGAGCCGCGTTAACCAACACACTCCCACAACTTCCAGACCCTTAAGGTACTCAGGGTGAATCTCATCCACCCCCAGGGCCTTGCCACCAAGGAGCTTTTCAACCACCTCAGCGACCTCAGCACCAGACATGGGAGAACCCGACCCACAGTCAAAGGTGCTGCTTCCTCAATGGAAGACGTGTTGGTGGGATTAAGGAGGTCTTCGATGTATTCTGCACACCGACACACGTCGTCTCCAGTCAAGGTCAGCAGCACACCACCCCCACTATAAACAGTGTTGGTACTCCGACCGAATTGCCAGGTGTTTGCAGTGTTAAATTTGACAAAGCTAAGGTTCAGAATTTCCTCCAAATACAAATGAAATGAAATGGATTCTGCCAATGACTTCCGGTTGAACGCAAGATGGAGTAGAACAGAGGTCACGGATTAGCGGACCAGGGTCCGGATCCGGACCCACCTGCTGGCTAATCCGGACCCAACCTGATTTAAAACATTTATATATTACTGCATGTTGTCCGACGACAGTGTCTAACTCAGGGGTTAAAGTTCTCCGTTGCTGCGACGGATTTCCGTCATTTGGAAGTTGAGCGCAAAAAGTCCCGTCTAGACTTTTTATTCAAGGTTTTGCACTGAAGCTGCTCTCAACCAATTAAACCTGGCAGAGCCGGGACATCAGCCAATCAGAAAGAGAGTAGGGCGGGTCTTTGCAAAGCGGACATTGCCAGTCTGAGGTTTATCGGTGTTCATCATTTTAACTTTTGGAAGAACATCTCAAGCTGACCACAGATGGTATGAATGAAAGTAGCGGTGGTCAAAGGTTTTCTTTGGATTTATGCAAACCAGCAGGTCAGAAAGTTCAGCGGATAAAACAGCTGACAACAACTTCCCTCGGTAAGCGTGTCAATCTGCTCCTGCATGAATTATTTCCACCTGTGGCCATGTCATCTGTCAGCGTTTATTTCCTCGCTGATAAACGCGGCGACCAACCAGGGATCTCCTCGTCATTCGCTATTATGTTTTATTTAAAACACAAAGAAGAGTAACGCGCTAGCTCAGGCTAATTTAGCATGATCCTTGAAGAAGAAAAGTCGGCATTTGACTGAGTTCGATTGGGAAAAAGTAAAAAAAAAAAAAAAACGTGCGCTGTTCTGAAACAAAAAGGCAGAAATTTTATTTCAGTGTTAAATACTGTTTGAAGTAACGGATTGTAATTACAAATGTGTCCGGACCTTTACTGGTTGTTGATTTTCTTTATTCGGACCCCGCTGATTTTTAATTCGTGACCCCTGGAGTAGACGCTCTTTCCGAAGCTCCTACCTCGAACATTAACACTCCATTAAATTTCACTTCGTGTTTGTTGACCCAATAATAACCATAGTATTACACTGGAACCGCATTCAATTAGTCTAACGATGACCAGCAGAACAAAAAAAGAAGAGCAGTAAAAAGACGAGGGGAACATCATGGCGGTGCTAGCGGCTACGCTAGCTGACCACAAGAAATCCCTCTCAGCGGAGTTCAATGCAGCGTTTACTAAGCTTGAAACAAAACTGGAGCGCTTTGAAGCTACCATTTCTACCCACCACCAGCGTATTTCATCACTGGAGAACGTGCCCACTACCATGAGCGATGACATTCAAGCAATAGGGGGTTTTCACTGACGTCACTGGCCAACTTCCGGTCCGCCATATTGGGTGTCACTCTTCCTTATCTCTAGTTGTCCTACACGTATTTTCGTATCGAGAATGGATAAGTACGCCAGCACGCTAGAGCGACCAGATAAGGACGTATATCTGAGGAAATGTTCCGTGATGGACCATATGGACCCCTATGCCCTCCACGGTGCCTTGTTTAGCCGTAATCCAGATGATTGACCAAATGTAGAGCACGGCGACATAGTGCATTACCTGGTGTTCAGTGAAAACCCTCTGCACACTCTTGAGGAAATGAGAGCTTACAAGGGTCTAGAGGCTCACAACCAGTTCACATCTGGTTGGGTACGAGATGTCGAAGTTATGTACATCAAGGAAATCGCCATCATACGTGGACGGGTGAGTTTTAATAAGATGGTAAAAATGTAAACAATCCGACGCAAATGCGTCGCATGCTTCTGCGGTGGCTGACGGCCGGCGGTGCGCGAAGGCGCTTGGCTGCAGGGCCGCTCGACGCCGCTCGCGGCTTTAATTATTTAAGCAGAACAATGACCAGTGCAAAATTAAGTTGTATTTACCGTATTTACGCCGGCAAAAGCCTACCGGCGTAACCCGGAAGTAGCGCGGACGTCACTTTCCATATCGGACGTCTTCGGCTACCTTGTTTGTGGTGTGAGCGCCTATACTTCAGAACAGTTCTGAAGCTACAAGTCCTTGGAGTCTCATGTGCAGTTTACGAATGGATGGGTTCAGGGGCTGCAGATCTTAAAGCCAGCAAACAGTGGGAACACAGCAACTCGTTCAAAGGTAAGCTGTGCTCAGACGGGCTCTGGCACATGCTAACTGTTAGTGCTAACAACCACTCACGCATGCAATGTACTTTTAACTAGCTGCTATGTGTTTCAAACGTTTAGAACACACTCTCATTGACATCGGGATACTGTGGAAAGTTATGTTCGGTCGTCTTACAGCCGCGATCCAAGCGGGCCGACGACTCTTTGTTATCTCTAACAGTTGTTCTCCGTGGTTGCGCCTCCAGGCAGGAAAGCAGTGGAAAATTAACCCGTTTCTATGTTTTTCCCATGGCGATCATGTGTTGCGCTGTTACAGCCCACAATACAGCAACGGTTTACATGTTTTAAATACTTAACAGTTAATTACCTGTGACAAAGTGAGCACCGCAGACTCTGGCGTATTCCAGCTTAACACCGTCCAAATCGGCCCTGGATATCCGTGTCAGCCATAGGTGACGGCGTTGTTCAGAGAGCTGTTTTGTTTTTTCACACTGATTCACTATCACGGCTGGTAGGCGATAGAAAGAGCGTTGATCTCCACCTCCACGGGCCGTGCAACCAACCATTAAACACGTTTTCCCCATTGTTCACTTCCAATACTGCCTAAGGCGTAATACAATGCGGGTCAACGGTGCGAAACGACTGACACCCAATATGGCGGACGCGCAGAGTAGTCACGTGAGTGTGACGTCAGCTGAAAACCCCCTATTCAAGCTGAGCTAGCTATGGTGACCGGAGAGAACAACAGGCTGAAAGCTAAGCTAACCGACTTGGAAAGTAGGAGCCATCGCAACAACGCCAGGTTGGTGGGACTTCCGAAAGCATAGAAGGATCGCACCAGACATAATTTTTCTCTCAACTACTTCGGAAGGTCTTCGGGGAAGAGAAGAAGAAAAAGGGTCCAGAGCTGGATCGTGCACACCGGATGCGCATCCGGTGACTAGAGTCTGATCCCAGAAAGATAAATAAATGATAGATTTGCATCATTCTATTCAGAACTGTACACCTCCCTAGCCCCTCCCTCTTCATATGATATACTCAATGGTATCAACTTTACAAGGGTAGATGATGGATTGGGGAGAGGTCTAGGCGGGCCTATCACAATAAGGGAGGTGCAGGAATCTATATGGCCCTTAAATCCAGGAAAATCCCCTGGCCCTGATGGCTTCTCTTCAGAATATTATAAGGCCAATGTGGATCTTCTCGCGCCAATATTGACGGATGTGTATAATGAGGCCTTCTCTAACAAATGCCTGCCTAGCACCTTATCAGAGGCTACAATATCGCTGATTCTTAAGAGCGATAAAGACCCCTCATTGTGTAGTAGTTGTAGACCTATTTCCCTCCTAAATGTAGATCTGAAGATTTTATCTAAAATTCTGGCAACCCGTCTCCAACGAGTACTTCCCCTCATTATTTCATTAGACCAGACAGGCTTTATGTCTGGACAGCAGTCATTCCATAACACAAGACGTCTTCTAAATATTATCCATACGCCAGGCACCTTATCACCTGAATTAATTGTATCTCTTGACGCCGAGAAGGCATTCGATCGGGTTAAATGGGTTTTTTTATATGAAGTAATGGAAAGATTTGGTTTTGATAACAATTTCATCCTTTGGGTTAAGCTGCTGTACTCATCACCGATGGCCTCAATTAAAAAAAAATGACATAGTGTCTTCACCCTTTCCTCTTGGAAGAGGCACTAGGCAGGGATGCCCTCTGTCTCCCTTACTAGTTGCTATCGCAATAGAGCCTCTGGCCATCTGGTTGCGTGCCGAGGTGGGTTTTAAGGGTATTCTGAGATCTGGTGTAACCCATAAGGCAGTGGTCCCCAATCCTGGTCCTCGAGGGCCGGTGTCCCTGCAGGTTTTAAATGTGTCCCTGATCCAACACACCTGACTTACTTCCCCAGTGTGCTGTCAAGGTCTCCAGAGTCCTCCTAATGACCTCATTATTTGACTCAGGTGTGTTGAAGCACAGTAACAAATAAAAGTTGCAGGACACCGGCCCTCGAGGACCAGGATTGGGGACCACTGCCATAAGGTATCCCTTTATGCGGATGACTTGCTCTTATATGTCTCTGAGCCTTATACATCTCTTCCAGTGCTCTTCAACATTTTAGAATAATACAGCAGTCTTTCTGGTTACAAGCTCAACTACCAGAAAAGTCAATTAAGTTATTTCCCCTGAACTCTCTGGCGAGGAACCTTCCACGTTCAATCTCACCCTTTAAATGGGCAGAAGCAGGGTTTCGTTATTTAGGGATATTTATCTGTCCCTCTATGTCTAACATGTTGAATAAGAACTTTTCACCACTACTAGAGAGCATGGAGAAAGATTTCGACCGATGGTCCCTATTACCATTATCTATGATGGGACGAGTGAATCGTTAAAATGGTAATTTTCCCCAAATTTTTTTTACCTTTTCCAACATGTTCCTATATTACTTACAAAGACATTTTTTGACATATTGGACAGGAAGATATCTCAATTCTTATTCCTTAAAAGACCTGCCAGACTTCGTAAATCAGTGCTACAGTCCCCAACTTATGAGGGTGGACTTGATTATATTGGGAGTGTGAGGCTGAACCTCACCTGCCTGGGTGCAGATTGAAAGGGCATCCAGCCGTTATTCGTTGTCCTCTCTGCTTGGTTCTCAGCTCCCCCTGCCCCTCTCCCTGGTAGAAGACAACCTTATAGTCAAGGCTACATTAAAGATCTGGAGCCAATTCAGGAAACAGTTTGGCTTGCATGGACCCTCAATACAAACTCCTTTAGCCAAAAATTGTAACTTCATGCCTTCAGTCACTGATGTAGTTTTTAACTTATGGCATGACAAAGGGATCAAGACTGTAAAGGATCTTTATAGCAACAATATTTTCTCATCCTTTGCTGAACTTTCATCTAAATTCCAACTGCCCAATTTTCATCTCTTTCGGTTCTTTCAGGCCAGGGATTATGTTAAAAAGGTGTTTCCGCACTTTCCTAATCGATCCCCTGAAACACTTTTGGATACTATCCTGCAACTGGACCCACAGCGGAAATGTTTTTTTTCATTCTTATATAATTCTATCAACAATAATAACACCTCAAGCTTTGCAGATTTTCTTAAAACAACGTGGGAGGGGGAGCTGGGTGCGGTGGTGGAGGGGGAGCAGTGGGAGGCTGCCAAGAATTTAATTTACAAATCCTCGATTTGTGCACGACATGCTTTAATACTTAGACTTAGACAACTTTATTTGTCATTTTGTATGCACAGGGTGCGTACAGAACAAAATTTCGTTGCATACAGCTTGTAGATTACAGTAAATTAGATTACAGTATGAGGTGCAGCAGTGATTTAAAAGTAAACAATTGAAATGTAAACAATGCAGGAGAAAAATCACAGTGTACAGGTGAGTATTTCTAAAAACCATTTGTATGTGCAGAATTGATTGTGCAAAGGGCATTTGTGCAAGAATGCATTTAGAATACAAGAATGTATTTAGAATACAGTGCAAAATATTCTATAAAGTGCATTACACAAACGCAAAATTTGCAAAAATTTATCCTTCAATCAGCGATGCTTGCAATAGGTGTGGACAATCGCCTGCTAACCAGACCCACATGTTTTGGGCGTGCCCAAAGCTAATTGAGTATTGGGGTAACATTTTTAAAATACTAAGTCAAGCATATAATCAGACAATTCGCCCCAATTCACTATCAGCTATATTTGGCATCCCTCCAAACCCGGACCTTTCGCGTTCTTTGAAGCGGGCCCTAGCCTTCACTACTCTTTTGGCTCGAAGTGGAAACTAAGCGTCCCCCCGTCTCACGACCACTGGGTTAGAGAAGTTCTTTACATCCTGAAGCTGGAAAAACTCAGATTTTCACTTAAGGGTTCCACCAGTAAATTTATGGAGATTTGGAGACCTTTCCTATCGGTAGTGGGTACTGGGATTTTACTACCTGACTCAGAAGAAAATTAAATTATCGGAAGGCCCTCACTTCTATATCCAGTTCTTCTGTTTTTTTTGTTTGTTTTTTTGTTTGTTTTTTTAACTACTGGTATGTGTGTATAAATATATATAAATTTATTTATTATTATCAGTATTATTATTTTTCCGTTCTTTATTTCACTCTCTGCTCCCTTTGGAATGCGTGTGTATGTATGTCGGTTTGTAGGGATTGGATCTCTGCTAGTTGCTTGTCTTGTGTTTTGACCTAGACGAGGGTGTATTTGGGGTGGGCAGGGTTTTGGGAGAAATTAGCTTGAACTTCTTTCTCTCTCCATCACTGACAACTGCATTTTCATGCTACTGATGATTGATGTATGTCAAGCCGTAAAATTCAATAAAGAAACAATACAAAAAAAAATACAAATGAAATGCAATAACAGACTAAAGAAATTAAGGTGAAAATAAACATTAATAATGTTAAGACAATCAAACTAAATAATGAGTAACAAAGATTTTCTCCGTAGCGGGGAAACTTAGAGATGAACCACCTTTTACAGGTCCAATAAAATAGAAGATAACCAAAGACAATGAGATAGACTCTCCACCTGCCCAGGGTGCACCCCGCCACTTGCCAAAGGAAATGCAGGAGACAGGCACGAGCACCCTTCGCGACCCAATAAAGAAAATGGATGCATTGATGGATGGGAAAACGCAAGACAAAATGGACTATGGATTCAATCATCCACCAAGATTTGGGGCCATACTCTTTTTTCTTGCTGTGATTTGACACTTTAGTGCTTTCCACATCCTGGTTCATTGTAACATCAGGAAAACTGAATTCAGCAAGGCTTTCTGACATTCGCGCCACCACCTGAGCCATGGATGAAGCGTCTGAGCCTTCTATCTTGTCCTCAAAGCTAGCATCCACGTCCTGGTTCGTCATCATTTCAGTAAGACTGAGGGAAACACCGTTTTTAGGTGTCTCTACCACCTGAGCCGTGGATGAGGCGTCTGAGCCTTCTATCTTGTCCTCAAAGCTAGCATCCACGTCCTGGTTCATTGTAACATCAAGAACCCTGAGTTTGGCAAGGCTTTCTGACGTCAGCGCCACCACCTGAGCCGTGGATGAGGCGTCTGAACCTTCTATCTTGTCCTCAAAGCTAGCATCCACGTCCTGGTTCATTGTAACATCAGGAACACTGAATTCACCAAAGCTTTCCGACGTCTCCGCCACCACCTGAGCCGTAGATGAGGGGTCAGAGCCTTTTTTCTCGTCCTCAGAGCTAGAATCGACGTCCTGGTTCATTGTAATTTCAGGAAGAGCCACCTTCTTGTCCTCAAAGCTAGCTTGAACCAAATCATTTTTAGCAAGGTAGCTTTCGCTGATATTTTTCACTGCCTTGGTAACTAGGTGTCCAACAAAAAAGCCAACTGTGAAAAACATTTTCACTTGTCAGTTGTTCTTAAATCAAAATGACAATTTGTAACTCTCTCTCTGTAATCACTGTCTCCAACAGAAATCCTTTGTAGAATATATGACCCTTCAGAACCCCTGTGACATAAGTCAGGTCACTCAATGTCACAAAGGTTCTAGGGTGATGTCAAAGGTTCTAGGGTGATGTCACAAAGGTTCTAGGGTGATGTCACAAAGGTTCTTGGCAACGTCTTATTCCTATGGTTGCTATGGAAACTGAAGCAGTTATGCAAGTGTGAGTTGTTAATTCTATTCTATTTCACAAAAAAATACTTTATTAATCCCGAATGGAAATGTAATATTTTCACTCCTAGTACACAGGTTTCTTCAAAGCCATCGTAAATGCTGACGGCTGTGGGCACCACTACTCTACTGTGACACTAAATACACACATTTGAAATATTACGTTTTTAACAAGTAAAAAATATTTACATATTTATAATTAATCTCTGTATGCTGAGGGCATGTGAAACCATAGTCAAATTCCTTGTTTGTGCACACAAACTTGGCCAATAAAGATAGCGCTCCGCGAGCGGTCTATTTTTAGAAGTGTGACGTCATATCACGCGGTACGAGGTAGGACAAACTTGCGGTGTCCTCCACTATTTCACTGTACATTACACTGGATTTTACTCGCTTAAACGACTGCTATTTCCCAGTTTAATACGTCTACTAACCATGGTTTTTAAACATTGTTGCTATGGAACGTGCAACAGTGACTCGAGGTACGCTGATAGGCCGCATATGAAGGATGTTTTCTTCATTGATTTCCCGAAACTCAAAACTGCCAAGGAGAAATGTGTGCGATGGGTACACTTGTGCGGTCGGCCTTCACAACAGTTCAACCCGGAAAAAGTTACCAAATTCACGTACATATGCCATGAATTTATTTTTGAATTGAAATTTACTCCGAGATTGAACTGCAACATTCAATCGATTCTAAAGGATCCAGGCCACTAAACTTGCTGGAATATTGATGGAAATATGTTAGGTTGTGATTTATCACTGGGGACAAATTTGTGCCAGAACCTCTCTCCTCCAACAGCTCTATCGGTGCAGGAACGCCCCAAAATATCACCTGTTGTTCGCAGAGTGACCTTCTAATTTTCTAACTCAATTTTAACATCCTCGTCTCCCCCTCTTTACCCCTCCATATCATGAACCAGTAAGAACAATTACACAGTGTGACCGGTTTAAAAACCTGCATTTCCATTGCTTTAAATCACAACTCAAGTAGTCTTTTATTAGGCTGCCTGGTTAAATCAATCTAAATCTAAGCATAATAACTCTCCAATCAGGTGATGGGGAGAATAATAGGTTGTTACGCTCGAGGAAAAATAGATAATCATGGAATGTTTTCTTTAATTAGACCGACTAAAGTAGAAGGGCACGGCGCAACACATTCCATCATAACCAGGGGTGGACTGGGACAAAAAATCGGCCCTGGCATTTTGGATTAGACTGGCCCACCACATTTTTTTTGTGTGTACTGAATGTGTATACCAACTGTGCAATACCAACTGTGCAATACCTTGAGGCCAGGTTAATGGAAATTAGTGAGAGTGGACACTTAAAATACTTCCAAAATCTTAATTTATTAACACTGTAAAATGTAAACTCCACCACAGCACAGCAACAATTCTTAGATCAGGGAGGGAGAGAGAGAGAGAGAGAGAGAGAGAGAGAGAGAGAGAGAGAGAGAGAGAGAGAGAGAGAGAGAGAGAGAAAAGTCACGGTCAATCACACATATTGTCACGTTACATCATTATAAGAAGTTATTGTAAGTTGCTCATCAGATCTATTCAGTCTTCCAGATACTGTAGGGTAACATTGGACTACTGTGCACTCACTGTGTAAAAAAGGATGCCAATGACAAAATGAACCATTTGAAACGTGTAGAAATCCTGTCAGAGAGGAGGAAAAGAAATAAAGATTAGACAAATGTTGCACAGAATAGTATTATTATTATTCATAATAAATTTAAGAAGTTCCTCTCACCTTACTAATTTACAAGAGCAGTTTTGTCAGCAACCCACTCTTCTCAGCCACCTTATCTATCACTGTGTCTGTGTCCAGTGCCCAGAGGATGTCTTTTTCAGTGGCCATCAACATAAATGCCTCATCATGGAAAGAAAGAAAATATATAATAACTTAATATAAATTTTGATTCACTCAGTCATTTGTAATAAGTATTTTATTTATCTAAATTCCTAATTTTTCATCATATTTTCTTTAAAATCGCAGACTTTTCGCTATTTTCCATGTAAATCCTTGGTGGCCCCTGGTAGCGAAGCCGGTGAGGCCGCAGCGAGCTTGGCCTCCCCTGGGATTGCGCAATCTTCCATTCTGTGAATGCATCTTCCTGTCTCTAGATCATAAATTCAATTGTTCAAACAGTTATGAACTGATTTTCCACAATTCAATATATGTGGATTACAAATTGTGTTTTGATCATCATACTGTGTGCAGGTAACATATTTTCATGCTGCGCGCGATCATAACCGGCAGAGAACTGGTTGTAGGTGAGGCCGGCAGTTCCTTGGCCTCTAGGCAGGGGGCGCTCAAGGAGCACCGCTCCTAATCGTAAAACTATTTTCGAACGCGGAAGTAACTCTGGGTCCAACTTCCGTTTGTGTGTGCCGCACTTCCGTTTCAGCGCTTCCCTCGGCCAAATAACATTAGTTTGACTGAAATGATCAACTATCGCGGCAACACTGTCAAAAATTGCAGAGCAATCGAAGTGGCAGGTCAGGGCCACAGCTTCAAACTATTCATGACTGAGAGGATGACATGAAGAAGTGGTCTCATCTAACGTACGAGGACATTTTAACCTGTTTTGTGTCACTTGGTGCGGACGGCTCTGCAGTGCGACTTTACCGAAGCGAACCTCCGCAGTGAAAAAGTTGGATCGGTGTTAATAAATATCAACAAGGATAACCTGGTATTCATGGAGGCTGATGTCCGTTCAAGCCAAAACTAGTCCGACGTTCACGCTGCTGGATCCTGACTGCATCAACCGGCTCCACCGAGACGACCGGAGCGCTCTGGTGCTGCGGCTCCAGGGGAAGCCTTCAGTCATGCAGCTGCGATCTTATGGAAGGTAGGCTGATGAATGGTCTGATTCAGAAACATCCTGGCTGTTGGCTCGTTGTGATTAGATTTCTGGTCAGTTGATTTTGTAATGTTTGGGATTAAACTGATGTTATAAATGGACATCTAAACATTCTGCCCACTTCATGTTTTGGCTTAAAATTTTAAATTTAAATTAATAGTTTAAATCGTGTGCTCCTCTGTCGGTCTTTTGTCCACAAAATGAAAACAAGAAACATACGGTCGTTTCGGTGGTTTCTTCAGATTTTAAGCTTTTAACCCCAGGCGAAGGGATTCCTCCTTCTTCGGCTAAGGGTGAATGAAGTAGGGCGCCTCGTATCTGCAGCTCTTGTACACGGTCGATGATTAAAACTCTCCTGCTCCACGTAAACCTTTCTTTTACACCCGTTATTATGACAGCCTCTAACCGGACAAACGATCCCGGTCTTCCTCGAAGTCATAATGCTGAGTAATTTGAGACAATGTAGCTGCATGAGCCGCTTCTCAGCTAGCTAAACACTAACAGGAAGTGAGCGAGCGGAAGTCTCGCACACACAAACGTCAACTCGCTGCCTCCATGTTTCCGTCAAAAATAGAGGCCGTTTCTCAATATGCGTTTTTTTTTTTTTTTTTTTTTTTTTTTATTATTATTTTTTAACAAACATACAGTTACATAGAACAATAGACAGGTGCTCTAATAACAAAAGGAATAAAGAAAATAATAAAAAGGAGTATACTTACACTATTCTTTGAAAAATCTTTCAAAAATATCTGTGGATGTGGTGCTTTGTTTAGAATCAATTAATGTGAGGGATTTCATATATTCTTTAAACTCAGACAAGAAACATTTGAAGTTGGGGGATGTTTTGGAATATTTACATTTGTGTATATGAAATTTACCATACAAAATGAATAGGTTTGTGATAAAAGTAGCATTACTGTCTCCATGGACAAAATACAATATTGACTTTTATAGTCAATTACAATGTTTGTTTTGAGTTTACACGTTATATATTGTTCAAGGCGAGTCCAAAAGTTGGTAGATTGGGTACAATGATAAAATAAATGAGATAAGGTTTCTGGCTCCATGTTACAAAAATTGCATTTATTTTCAATATCTGAAAATTTAGAAAAATATAAATTTGTCGGATATATAGTGTGTAAAATTTTGATGTGAATTTCTTTGATCTTATTGGATATACAGTACTTATAAGGTAATAACCAGGCCTTCTTCCAGTCAGTTTGCATAAAGGTGTTATCCCAATATGCTTTTCCTCGTGGATTTATCCTTCTCTTTTCGTAAAAACAATTACGTATATGTTTGTTGTTGCATTTTGAGTCCGTTACATCAAGACCATTAATCATAAGTAGGGGTTTTATTCTAAGTGCGTCGTGGTACTGATAATGGCTCCGAATCAGGAGAGAAAGGCCACTAGGGATAGCCTTAGTTACGTAATTGAATTCTTTATATGTGACAGGAAAGGATTTAAGTCTAAGGAAATTTTCATAACTAAGCATTATACCATGAGAATCAAAAAGGTCGCATACAAAAATAATATTTTTATCAACCCAGTTCTGTAAAAATATAGATTTTTTCCTGATAGTAATATCTTCATTATTCCAAATTAAGGTTTTGTGAGGAGAGAAGTTGTGGGAGTAGCAGAGTTTCCATGCTAAGAGAGCCTGTTGGTGAAATTTGGATAATTTTAAAGGTAATCTGGTAACACTGTAATTACAGGTGAGTATAAAATGTAGACCACCCAATTTTTTAAAAATATTATTTGGAATAAAAAACCAAAATGAATCAGGGTTTTTGAGACATTCCTTAATCCACTTTATTTTAAAGGTGTTATTCAAGTCATTGAAATTTAATAATTCAAATCCTCCTTGTATCCTGGGTGCTGAGAGAATTTCATTCTTCAAAAGAGGTTTCTTATTTTTCCAGGTAAATTTGCTGAGAATTTTATTTATTTCTTTGGAAGATGAATTTTCAACAAAAAGTGACAGGGCAGGATATACCAGTCTCGAAATGCCTTCGGCTTTAGATAGAAGAATTCTGCCATAAATCGAAAGGTCACGTTGGAGCCACATATTCATGATATTTTGGGTTTTTCTAATTCTGGGGAGGAAATTGAGTTGTTGTCTGGAAGACAAATCTTTAGTGATGTCTATGCCTAAGTATTTCACTGTTTTCTTTACTTGAATATTACACATGTTTGTACAATCAGTATCATAAAGACACAAGATTTCACATTTGTTAATGTTGAGATATAAACCTGAAGCTTTAGAAAAATCAGTAACCAATTGTAAAGCTTGTTCAATTTGAGATTTGTCTTTTAGAAATAGAGCTGTATCATCAGCTAATTGTGTAATTTTAAGTTCCTTTTGAAATATGGTTAAACCCTTTAAATTATTATTATTTAAGATTTTAATGCAAAGGAGTTCTGCCGCAATTAAGAATAAAAAGGGAGAAATTGGGCATCCTTGATGGACGGAACGGTTAATTGGAAATCTTTTAGAGGTAGTGGGATAGATCATTATATTACTGTTAATGTCTTTGTATAACATTTTAACAATTGAGATAAAGTTTTCTCCGAATCCCATTAACTTCAATGTATTAAAAATAAAGGGATGTTCTAACGTATCAAAAGTTTTGTAGAAATCTAGAAATACAATAACTGCTTGCGATTCCACATGATCCGAGTAGTCAAGTAAATCTAAGATTAATCTGATGTTATTACTGATGTGTCGGTTAGACATAAAGCCTGTTTGGCATTCACTTATTAAATCTCCAAGATTAGATTTTAAGCGCCTAGAATAGACCATTGCAAATAATTTATAATCTACATTCAGGAGTGTGATGGGTCTCCAATTTTCTATATATAGGGGGTCTTTGTTGGGTTTTGGAATTAGGCTAATTAGACCTTGTTTCATCGTTGAAGTCATTACATTATTTTCAGTACATTCCTTATATAAATTCAAAAGTGGGGTTTCAATAACATTCCAAAAAAATTTATAAAATTCAGCGGATAAACCATCAATTCCTGGTGATTTCCCGGTCTTCATATGTTTCAAAGCTTCATAAAGTTCTAGATTGGAGATAGGGTTTTCACAATGTTGTTTAAATTCTTCTTTGATCTTTGGGATAGAGTCCTTAATACTATCTAAGAATTTCTCACAATGTTCTGGTTCATATTTAGATTTGTACAAGTCTTCATAGAAAGCACAGATATGTTCTGCTATGTCTTTGGGATTGGTGTTTAATCTATTGTCTATTTTCAGTGCCGAGATGTTAGATCTTTTTTGATTGCGTTTTTCGAGAGCAAAAAAATAGCTAGAGTTTCTCTCACCATGTTCCAACCATTTAGCCCTGGAGCGAATAAATGCACCTTTAGCAGCTTCGGTATATAAATTGTCAATTTCACCCTGGAGCTGTAACAATCTGATTTGTTCCTCTTCTGACAGATTTTTTTTATTCAGAAAGGTTTTCAACTCTTCCATAATTTCCTTTTCTTTTTTGTCTTTGGCTTTTTTGATATTTTTACTGCAGAAGATGGCAGTTTCTCTAATTTTAAATTTAAAGTATTCCCATTTTTGGATATGGTTCATGTCATTTTTAGGAAATATCTGTGAAGCTATCAATTTAACTGAGTCTTGAAAATCTTTATTTTGAAGCAGGTTATTATTTAATTTCCAGTATCCCCTTAAATTTTTGCTGTTCTCTTTAGAACCATTTAAATGTATTGAGATAAGTTTGTGATCAGATAAAGGCGCGTAAGAGTGATTAATTTCTGAAATATATTCTAAACATGAAGAGGAGGTTAGCCATAAATCAATTCTGGATTGTGAAGTTCCTCTAGTATTAGACCAGGTAAATTCTGAGCAATCTGGATAAAAGAAACGCCATGCATCTATTATTGATAACTCTTGGTTCATAAAATGTGTGGCTTTGAAACGAAAGTTTTGGGAAACTCTCTCTGGAATCCTGTCTATCCGATCATCTGGAGCATCATTAAAATCTCCACCAATGATCAGGAGTGCCTCTTTATTTTTTATTCGTAATTCCCTTATTTTGGATGTGATTTCTGTAAACATAGTTCTGGTATGAGTGGTTTCATTGTGACCGTATACATTACATATTATAAAAAGGGTATTGTCCAGTTTGAATAAGATGATACACCATCTACCATTATTAGAGTTGTACATTTCTAAGATATCACCTGTGAACCTATTAAATAGAAATGCAACGCCAGCAGAATTATGTGTAGCATGACAAAAATGTGCTTGATCTCCCCATTGGTTTTTCCAAAATTTATAGTCTGAGTCGCATGAATGTGTTTCTTGTAAGAGGATAATATTAGCATTTGTTTTTCGAAGAAAAAGGAATATTGCTTTTCTCTTTATATGGTTTCTCAATCCACGAACATTAAGTGAAACTATCTTCAATGTGTTAAAATTAAAAACATCCATTCCAGTGAAGAAAAAATTAAAAAAATTAAATATTTAAGAGCACAATGTCTGAAGAACAAAAAAAAAAAAGATAATGTAAGCCCTGAAAAAAAAGGCTTGCTAGTGCAAAGGCTTCGAGATGTGAACTCTGAAGTTTAAACTCTGAAGTTTAGGCACCATTAATCAGTTTAACTATGTTATGCAAGTAAAACTGGAATGCATTGCATAAAATGTTTTTGAACAGTTAACAATTAAAGAAGATGTCAACAAACATTTTGATATTTTCTTCCTCTTCCCCCCCCCCCCCCCCCCCGACTCCTCCACAATAGAAAAACAGAACAAAACAATCAGTTCTATAGGTGAGGAGAAAACGACAGACCCATGGGAGTCACGCTAGACATCTTTCAAAGAGTCAGCAGTGATTCTCTTTCCCTCGATGATCACATCAGGACCATGCCATGCTGTCTTCTTTCCATCTTTGCGAGCTTTTTCAACAAGTGGCCAAAGTTTATTGCGTCGCTGTTTTTCACCATAGGTCAGGTCCTCCGTAATTCGCAGCTTTTTCTCTTTCATCACGGCGGCGGTCATCGAGGATTTCCATATTTTCTGCCTGAAGGTGCGCATGGTGAATTGGATTATCACAGGACGGGGACTTCTGTCATCTCTGGGACGTCCAACTCTGTGAATCGTGTCGACGAGAAATCCCAGCTTGCTCTTTTCTTCTGGAGCCATCTGCCCAAAAATGTGGAAGACCTGATTCCTTAGATCCTCCATGGATTCATTGGTGGATTCCGGTAGGTTGAAAAGTTTTAGATTCCAGCGTCGGCTGTAACGCTCTGCTTCTTCAATCTTTTCATCTTGTTCACTGAGCCGGTGGTTCACTATTTGTAGCTTGTCATTATTTGTCTTTGTTATGTGTTTGATACCTTCCATGTTTTCTTTGATAGCTACTATCTCTTCAGTGTTATTGCTGATTTTTTGTTCGAGAGATATGAACCTGCTTGTTAGCTGTTGAATAGCCCTCAGTATGTCTGCATTGGAAACCTCATCGCTGTCTTTCGAGCATGCTTTCTTGGAGACAGGACTTGAGAGAGGAGTATCAGGTAAAGGGGAGCATAAGCTGAGCGGAGAATCATCATTCCAGTCCATCAAAATGTTCCCTTTTTTTTCTTTACGTTTCGTCATGTTGCTAGCGTTGGTCTTTGGCTAGTTAGCTCGGGGTAAGTAGAAGAGGTCGAAAAAGTAAAATAAAGGGCTTCTCAGCATCGATAACGGGTTAGACTTTAGTTCTCTTATTGTCTTTTCGTTCACATACCAGTTCTTGAAAGTGATGTTCCGTTAAGTTTACCGCAGTCCATAGGCAAGTGGTGCACAAAACTCGGAGGAGCTCACAGCGAAGCGTGTATGCAGGCTGCCATCTTGGCCCCCCTCTCTCCTCTCAATATGCTTTCTCGTGTGCTCGTGTGCTCGTGACACGTCATCAGCCTCAGCCCGAGCACTGTTCCAATCCAGAGAACGCCAAATCGAGAACGCGCCGAATTCCCCGGATGTTGTTCTCGCCCCGCCCTCTTTATCGAGCATGCATCAGAGCAGACTTGTGCGTTCTTCAGACTGACCGCTTGCCCAGAATGCACCGCGGCCGCAGCTTGATTCCAGACGGCGCAAACAGAGCTCACAGCGGTAAGTAAAAAAATTCTCTTTTCTGCTGCTGTTGTTCTTCAAAAGTACGTTTTCAGATCGTTTGAGGTGAGAACATTATACTTTTAAGCTTCCCTATGTGGCCTGTTTACAGAGTTAGTGCGTAATTAAAAAAAGTAGTGTGCATAATACCGCTGGTTATGATTTATTTGTTTTGTGTTTATCTGACTGACGTGTGTTGCTTTATTAACTCAATACTTGCTGGAATAAATTGAAAATCTCCCCCTAGGACGACAGCAGCATATAAAATAAATAAATAAATTCTATAAATGTTTTTCCTATCTAAGTGAGTTTCTTCTGAGTCAGGACACGAATAATTGAGAGGAGAAAGAGGGAAAGAAAACAATAGTAATAATAGTATATGAAAAAAACAGACATTTATTTTATACAAATGTTTAATCTTTGGAACAGAATGAAGGTGTAATATATTCAACAAATTATTAACAGTTACTAACATGGTTTAAAACAAAGAAATAACTCCTATTAAGATCTCATACAAATAGACAACGCCTATAAACTTACAATTAAAAATAGTTGGAATGGAAAGTAATTTAATGATTATTTAATGTATTTTTCCAGGTGGTGAAAAAAAAAGAAATGAAGCAGCATGTGAACATGACTAGAACTGATCTACATTAGGTCAGATGTAGTCATGTTCACTTAAACATGCAGCCAGCTGGAGCAGCTCCCTGTCTTCAGCCGCCGGATGGTCATCCTCCTCAGGGTCCACCTCCTCATCCTCCACGTCCAGCTGGTCCCCTGCCTCTATACTAATATTGTAGAGGATGCAGCAGGCGGTGATTACTTTTGGGGGAAACGTCAGGCAGACCTACAGCGCCCTTAAGAAGATGGAACGCCACCGTGTCTTCAGACCACCAAAGGCACGCTCAATGATGTTTCTCGCCTTGGCGTGGTGCCTGTTGTAGCGTGCCTCCACTTGACCTGTACCAAATATAAAATTAACTTGTAATTTAGGTAATATGCTGATATGTCTTAATCTTCTATCCAATTAATATAATCTATGTATCAATTGTGTGTCATTGTTGGCTCTATTTAAGGACAAGAAGGTAAGAAATCTTACTGGCAAGCTGTTTCCCTATAGGATGCACCGCAGGCCAGCCAGTAGAGGGTCACCAGCACCTCTATCTCCTGTGGCCATCCATGGACCTTCTGGATGGGCAGCAGCTGAAGGAGGAGGACGATGGTGGACCTGTTTAGCTAGAAGGCTGGTTTCAGGTCCCCTTCATTAAAAAATATTTGGAGGGTTGGCACAGAGGTGTTTATCCTCACATATTTGGTTTCTGTTTCTTCCTGTAAAGAAAAAATGCCAAATGTTACCATAATTGTTTTTTTTCAGTTGTCACCTTTTCACAGCATAAAACTATACCTGCTTAACATGCAGATTATTATAGTTCTCAAGAAAGAAAAGGTAAAATGTAAAGTAAATGTAGCAAATGGCTTCCCTTCTCTGGTATTTTTACCATTTCACTGAAAAAATGGGCTGAACTAACTGCACATAATTTATAGATTAATCATTGTAAAGGTGGACAGACATAAAATGTGTTTTTTCCTTTCTTAATCAATGCTGTGAAGGTCAGTAGGTGCAATAAAGTAGCTTAACCCTACTGTTATTAATGTTAAAATTGGGTCTTCATTTTAATTATTTATTGAAAAATAGTCACAATTTCAACCTGATCACGTTTTTAATACCATCCTCAATGTTTTTTTAAAGATAAAAGTAGGAAATAGGCTGTCAATCTTAAAATGCCTACCAGTTGGCAATAGATGGGTGAGCAAAGCCTGCCTTCTGAGCCTCCTCTGCCGCATCTATCTTCTCCTTGCTCGGATTTGCCTTCTCAACTGCATCACCTCCTCTTCAGCCTGCTGGTAAAGCTGACCAACGACCGAAGCAACAGCTATATTGCTCGTATCGCTCATTTTGGTTCTATAAAGTGCTGATTTTTAAAGAAGATTCAATCGCCTCTACAACTACAACAATTACAACTCCCAACAAAGAAATTCCCGCTATTGCTGGTTTTAAACCCACACTTCTGTAATTATTTTAGAAATTTTTTATACTTTTTAGAAATTAATAAAAAAACGTTTTCAATAAGATATGATGGTGTAGTATGGGGTAAGATCACTTCCTAAATAGACTCGTACATAAAAGGATAGTTGTGTCCATATCAGTCAGAAGTTGTGCATAACAAACATTTGTAAACTCATAATAATTTAAATCACATTCAAAAGATACAACATACGGTTTAAATAGTTACAACTTCAATAACTAATAAATACAAATTTCAAGTTTAAATTTGTGCTTTACTCTTTATGAACACAAACAGCAGCGACTGCTTGAGAATACGGATTTTTTCTTTGAACACAAACAGCAGCGGCTGCTTGAGAATACGGATTTTTTCTTTGAACACAAACAGCAGCGGCTGCTTGAGAATACGGATTTTTTCTTTGAGAATACGAATTCACAACAGTGGTCTGACGTCACGGTTTCCAAGGCTGGTTAATGGAGCACAGAGCGCAAAGATAGGAGCCGCGCATGCGTACTATATGTTCTTTCAACTTAGTAGCGCCAAGATGACGGACCAGGAAGCTACGGAGCAAAGCCAGGTAATAAGTTTCCATAAAAGTTACTTGTACTTTTGCGTCATTTGATTTTCGTTTTAAAAATAGTTTCTTTGATAAACTGATAATTATTGTCACCGTTGCCAAGGCAACTCTGCGCTCTCATCTCGCTCAAGTATACTGCACACATTTTCTATTATTGAACCTAGTAGGCTAGTAAAAAAGGAATTTAACCAGTTTCACCTTAAATACGGTGAAAATATACATTATAGGTAACGAAAGTAAGAGTTGTTTTTAGCTAACTGGGCTTTAAAAACAAAAGCAAACTGGTTTTAAATCAGGTGTCAGCTTTTAGTCTGTAATGATGATTCAAAAGTGTCACTGTTTACTTTAGCTTCTAGTGTTTTTTGCACATTAAACCTTTCTCCAAGAGATTAGTACAACATTGGACGAACTTTCAACTGTAACAGATTACACAGGACATAGTTAGCAATGGTGGCAAACTTTTGGTTGGCCACCATTCGTTTATAAAGTATAAAATCTAAGTACATTATCATTGGTATTTAAATGATTGAGTTTAAAACGAAAATCCAATTACCAAAAGGTAGTGTTTTAAAAAATCGTACAATATGGTAAAAATACAGCATTATTTTAATAATTTACCACCTCTAAAATTAACTTCAACCTGTTATTTGTAGCACAGGTTAGAAATAACATTTTATCTACTTATACCAGACTACACTTTGACAAATTACTTCTATACTAATATAGTAAAAAACCCATACACATTTTGTCTTTTGAATCTGTGTTTATAACAATCTGTGAACAGATATTAGCTCAGCCATACAAGTACATAAACAAACAGTATTTTTCATGTAAAATGACACATTTATTTCCTGATTCCTGGCTTTTTAAATTGTATTTAATCTTTTTTTTTATCTAGTATTTATTCCCAACCCTAAGATGAAAAAAAAGTACTGAATATGTGCTCTATAAAAAGTAACTAGTCAATTTTTATGTTTGCAGGAACCACTGCAGAGACTTATAATGGAACGCCTTCTCTCAAGAATTAATGAGGTTCTAGACCAGCCACATTTGGATTTGGATTATTTCCAATATATTGTAAATCAGGAGGTCTTTATTTTAACATCTGCATCAACTCTTCTTGATATACCCATGGATGTTATGGATTGTATTTTAACCCTTCAAAGAAAGATCAGTGACACCCTTTCTCACGAAGAACGCTGTGTTCTTACCACAGAAGTTTCTTATGGACGAGGGCGACCCAAATTAGAAGTTTCTGAAGACCTTTTGGTCCATTTAATAGACATGGCCCTACCAGTGTCATGTATTTCAAACCTGCTCGGAGTCAGCACATCTACTATTTTCAGACGCATGCATGAGCTTGGGTTATCAACAAGATCTTCCTACAGCAATTTATCTGACAGCGAACTTGACAATGCAGTATTATCAATAAAGAACAGATTACCTAATGCTGGATATCGGATGGTAAAGGGTTGCCTTCAAGCAGAGGGTCACAGAGTTCAGTGGGAACGGATCAAAGACTCAATGCACCGAGTTGATGGAGCTGGAGTTTTACAAAGAATGTTGCAGCTAGGGTGCATCGTCAGAAGGACATACTCTGTACCACATCCTTTGTCCTTAGTACATATAGACACAAATCATAAGCTTATAAGGTAACATTTCGTTTTTACCAAGATATTGGGTTTCTTATGAACATAATTGGATAGAATGATGTAAAATTCTCTTTTAAAGGTATAACATCGTCATATTCGGAGCGATAGATGGGTTCTCCAGAAAGGTACATCATAATGACATGTTTTCTTCTTTTTGGTAATATAGTATATATGTAATATAACCATGTTTGCCTTTAATTTTTACAGATTATGTACTTGGAGCCTGCAACAAACAGAGCAAGCACTGCTCTTACATTCTTTCTAAAAGCTGTGGAAAACTATGGTTGGCCTTCCAGGTAGTTTTGTTGTTGATGCTTTGTTTTTCGTTGCTTGCAATAATAATAATAATAATAATAATAAATATATATATATATATATATAAATAAATATATATATATATATATATATATATATATTTATTTATTGCAAGCAACGACAAACAAATATGTGTGTGTAATATAAATTTCAGACATACTGTATTTATGTAAATTACATATCTGTGGTTACAGGGTAAGAGGGGATGAAGGAGTTGAAAACGTGGCAGTAGCTGAAGCCATGTTCAGTGTAAAAGGACCGGGAAGAGGGAGTTTTATAGCTGGCAAAAGTGTACACAATCAAAGGTATTATGTATATGTCTGTGACCAAGTATCAATGAATAAAGCAACCAATATATAATACCCATTTCTTAAAAAAGGCAGGTGTGATCAATAGAAGTCACATTTTTAGCAATGCTATTCTAACATAAACAAAGGTTTTTAATGGTTAGTTTATGTAAGCATGTGTGAAGAAAGATTCTGTGTTCTGACTTATCAGAATTCAGAGGGGAAAGGAAAGTCAGGAGTCAAGTGGAAAACAATTGCTTTTTTGCTCTTTGACCTTCTGCTTTTCTTTATTTATAATATAATTCCCTATTAAGAATTGAGCGCCTATGGCGAGACGTGTGGACCAGTGTAACTAATCTCTACTACGAAGTACTTCACAATCTGGAGGAGCACGGACTTCTGGAGCTGTCCAACACTCTGCATTTGTTTTGTGCACATTATGTGTTCCTGCCACGCATTGCAGATGCTCTTCACACCTTCACAGAAGGATGGGACAATCATCCTTTAAAGTCTGAAGGTGGCCTCACCCCTAACCAGCTCTGGACCATGGGACACATGCAGAAACCTTCTCATGAGACTGAAGATGTGCAGGTTTGTTTAATAAAACAAAATCTAAACATTATTATTTGGCAGTTAGAAGTCATTGATTTTTGCTTATAGAACCTAGAGCTCTTTGGAACTGACTGGGAAACGTTTGGTGGTGTCAGTGAAGAACCCTCTGGAGTTCAAGTCCTAGAAGTTGACTGTCCTCTGTCTCCAAATGCAATGGAAGCTGTGATGACCATGATCAATCCACTTGCACCTTCTCAATCATATGGACAGGACATTTTTGTGTCAATGATTCAGTATGTTGAAGAACACTGGGCAACAAGCGACAACATTTAACACACCTTTTGTGAAAATATGACTATTTGCTGTATCCTACCTTTGCAAATTTAATAAAAATCTACATTGATGTCACCATTTTTGGCTACTTACCATTAATGAAATGTAATTTATCTGCACAGCCATTCATCTGTTTGATTGTATTCTTTTTACCAATTTCTATACAGATTTATAACTTATGAAAGTATAGTTCATGGAGCTGTGTGTCGTTATGATTCTTAATGAAAAACTTTAATTATTGTGTTTAAATCCATAAATCAGAAGATTTGCATCAATAATTCAATTTATTTGTTTAGAAAAAAAACTTTCAAACTCCTTCATAAAAACATTGAAGGTTTCTAAACTTTCATTCCTTGACCTGAATTTCTTGTATCTCAAACAGCGGAATGTAACTTACACAAATGTTTTTAAAAACCTCTGGTAAATAACAAAGTCCTGGAAAGTGTTTACTTATAAAACTGACAGAACTTTAAGGATTTTACTAACAAACATTGGCCACTGTGGTATGGCCTGTAAGTTCCAACAGAACAGCACATTTTGCTAACAAAAAGCAAAATCACTCAGACGAGGCTAAATGATTGTCCGTAAGTAATGGCTGCTTTCATATTTTCTGAGAATTCATTCAGGGTTGCAAGATGTGCAACTGGAAATGTGATTGTGCGGCTACAGGCGCAAACAACAGGAAAACAAATGGTATGACTTGAGTCACAGTCATGGTAAAATTTAACAGAAATGAAGAAGTCCTTCTTCTCACTGGGCAGCACTGGCTTGTGTGCCTGTCCTGTTATCCACTGCATGAGTTTGCCAACGGTCAGCTGCTGTGGGTCCTCATTCTGACCATCTTGTTCTTCTAAAGAAGGTAGATGTTAAGGAAAAAACAAAAAGTTAAAATCTTGGCTGTTTTTTTGAAGATATGCATAACAGATGCTTTTTAAGTCAGATTTTGTTTTTTAAATTATCAGTTTTGGTTAAACCTTTAAATTAATGTTATAGGTGCATTCGATACTCTTGCAAAATGTTGATAGTCTTGCACGACTTGAATGTGCTGTGAATTGCTGGGTTATTATAAAATACAACTATCACGTCCAGCTCTTACGTAGTCCGCTCTAGAGGTGCTCAAAGCTAGTCAACCCAAAAAGGCAGCACAAAACATCCAGAAAGCTTCAAAACTTGCACTACAAGATGCATGTGACGCACCGTGGGACATCTCAAAGCTCTCTGAGGCGCATTCACCATAGTCAATGGTCAGTGATGCTTAAAAGGAGTTTGATCTGAAAGCAGCATTATGCTTCCAGACATTAAAAATAAGATCAACTAAGAAGTTGATTGGATTTAAAAGTATTATAATAAAATATTCATATAAAATTAAAAGTTGCTCACAGTACACACAAATCAAAACACTATGGTTTTCCTATCACCATTGGCAGCAGTACATTTACAACAAAATAATCATGCTAGTTAAAACATACCACGGTCCTCTATGTTTTGTAGAAAGTCTTGAAAAAAGTTCATGATGTTCACTTCTCTGCTGTATCTCACAGAACCCATCTCACTAAACCTAGGTTGGCATCTTTCGAGGACAAAGGCTGCATCCACCTGGCGTGATCAAAGGATACAAATAAGTCATTCCATATGTTTATAAAAATATTTTAATGGAGACAACATACATGTATACTCACTCTGCCATCTTCCCCAGGAACAAACATAGGCAAACACAAATCTGGGTGGGTTTTCATCACTTCAAGCAGGCCGTACAGCTGCAGGCCTTTTCTTAGTTGGTCAAGCATTGGCACAAGTCTCATTGTTGAGTGCAACACAATCGCTCTGCAAAACATATTTTATAAAAGACAACAAGTAATTACAAAATCCAGTGTGCTTAGAATAATTTCTACACATTTAGAAGTAGTTACATGACACTAATAACACATTTGAATAATCAGTAATATTTAGCAAATATCCATCCATCCATCCATTTTCTGTCCCTATTAATCCATCATGGGGTCATGGGGGGTGCTGGTGCCTATCTCCAGCATACACTGGGCGAGAGGCGGGGTACACCCTGGACAGGTCGCCAGTCTGTCGCAGGGCAACACAGAGAGACAGACAGGACAAACAACCATTCACACCTAAGGACAATTTAGAGAAGCCAATTAACCTAACAGTCATGTTTTTGGACTGTGGGAGGAAGCCGGAGTACCCGGAGAGAACCGGTGCATGGACAGGGAGAACATGCAAACTCCATGCAGAAAGACTCAGGGTTGATTTAGCAAATAATTGAAAGAAAAAACAAAACAAAACTTTACCTCATGATGAGGTCTTTTTTGTCCACGGAGACCTTTCCAGTATAGCCACAGCCTACAATGTCATCCGTAAGATCATTTATGTTCTCATCAGTTGCTCTGTTTACCTGAAGACCAAACAAGCTTTATTTTTCCAATAATCTTTGGAAACTTACAAATGACAACTGATTGCACTGTTTCTTTCCAGTATTCTTTTTTCGGTGGTAGTTTACAGTATGTAACCTTTTGCTCAATTATAGGCTAATATTTAGCATAACTGGTAATTACTGTAACAGAATTTAATCTGTGCACAGGGGTTCCTGTAGATGTACGGTTACACAGTAAGTTCAACCGTACATCTGCATGTACCTTTGGGTGTGCTTTTATATTTTTTTTCCATTTTTTCCCCCTTGATTGATATTAAAATTGAGAAGCAAATCAAACAAAAATTTTTATTTTTTGACAAAAATCTCAACAGGTTCATCTGTGTGTGTTTGTGCGGTCAGGACCATGTATGCACATCTCTCTTCTCCAAGAGACTTCTTCAGTCTAGTCACCTGTAAACTCAGCCTGTTAAGCAGAACTTTTGCAACGAATTAGCAATGGAAATCGATACAAGTAGTCACATGCAAAGACAGCCTCTGCCCAACGATCAGTACTTGGACGGATGGTCTCTTTTGCATGTGACTAACCAGTTTCGATTTCCATCGTGAACTTGTTGCAAAAGTACTGCTTCTAAGGCTGACTTTACTGGTTACTGTCTTGCCTGAAGAGGCCTCTTAGAGATGAGATGAAATGTTTCAAGAAAGAAGAACCTGTTGAGAGGACTTAATTTTTTTTTTTAGCAAACAAAATAGTATACTGTTTAGCTGGATTTTAAAACCTGCCTTACCTCTGTTATAAGGTGGGACAGTTCTGAATCTGTGACATCACTAGTTGACACCTGTATGCTGTCTGAATCACCAGAGCAGAGGTATCTGTAGCACCATTCACGCATGAAGTTTGGGAGGGGTCCACCTTGAGCCATACTTGCTCCCATCACTTCTCCAGCCGTCCTGAACATCAAGAAAGAAATATATATTTAGTATAAGTGTATTTATTAAATGTGATTATTTAAGACAAAAAAAGGCTTTATTTACCGGAAGTAATTAGTATCCAGGCTGTTAAGGCAGTACAGAGGATTTTTGCCCTTCTTGTCTGCACCACCCACAAACAGCTTGTTTTCTATTTCAGAAACCATTTCTGTATTGAACAACAAGAATAAATGTATATAAAAGTGTGATCGAATAATCTTTAAGTTCCATTAAAAAATAACTCAATGGGCTAATGTAAATGTACCTGTTAGAAACTCTTTGCTTAGAGCACCTGTGTCAATGCCAGATTCCCCAAAAAAAGAAACCTTCAGTCGGCAGTTTGGACGGGATTTTTTCTGGCGTTGCCACTGTTGCATTCCTCTACTAAAGAGATCGACTCTTGACACACAAAGGGAAAATGTGCAGCTGTCGTCCACTTGGCAGCTGATCCAGTTCAAGATTTCCTCTGAGCTAATAATTTACATAACAAGAAATGTGTTAAATTGTGCTCCTGGAGAGGAAAAGGGCTTTTGTTCTGATAAACTAACTATATGCAGCATCAACAGCAAGGAAGAGACATACATTTTAAAGGAATAAAGGTCACATAACTTAATAAATTCATATTCATGGGGTAGCCGAGGGTTACACTTCATATAAAATAATATCATGTCCAATGAACCACACATTAGTATCACTTATGCAGTCACTGATGCCTAGGAATCATTACACGTTCCCTGACACAAAGCAGTCAAAAAATCAATTACATATAATGTCTACAAGAAGGGACGAAGCAGACAGAACATCTTGAATAATATTATAGGTCCTTCAGTGTCTGTAATAAGATGCTGCAGATCTTTTTGGTGTGTAGTGTGTTGTTTCTACTGTCATTTTCTGTAGAGGCAAAATCAGATGCAATTGACTTAAAGCATCAGAGTAACAGGGTTGAAAAAAGCTTGTTGAGCTTCATCCAAAAAGAAAGCTGGCCCTGTTCTGGGGAACATTTGGAGATGATTTTACGAATCATCTACATCTTCATACGAATGTATGAAGTATTCTTCATAAAAGAACATTTTGGACAACCATGGGCATCTTCTTCATCAGACTGTCATACAACAAAATAGTGTCTTCAGTGAAACCGCTACAAGAGATCCTTCCTGCATGCAGCCATGCACAGCTTATTGACGAAACTCCAATAATAGGAGTTATACAAACATTTGAGTTGTACATTGACAGCAAATGAGTTAGGATTGGGAAAACCAATAAAGAAATATTACCAACACTTCCTAAAAGAATAAAAATATTATGCATTTTGCTAGAAATGTGATCAAAATATAACTAATTGGAGCTTCTGTCTTTAAATAAAGCATTTTGCTCTATAAATATGGCGAATGGGAGTTTTGTTTTTGTTTACCTTTGAAAGTGGTTAATCCCGTCCTCTGAGGTGCTGATATTGGATTCTTGGTTTGAAGATCTGTAAGAATAGTAATTAGAATACATATATGGATCAATCACATACTACATGAAAATGTTTTTAAAAAAAGTTTCCTGGTGAAGTACCGTATTCCACAGTCAGATGCATGGGTCTCAATAGCATCAGTGCTGAATATACCTCTGCACACTGGACACTCAGTAGTCTAAATTAGACAGAATGTACATAATAAAAAGTTAAATTAATAATTCAAACACACAACCAGCAAACAAAGCATCTCACCATCTCTGTCTGATGTTCTGTCCTTAATGGAGATCCATTGTCCTGAGTGAAGCTTTCCTAATTATAAAACATACCAATATGAATTCAATCAGTTATTTGGTTAATTACAGCCAACACTTTATTACTTATAGCCAGTATTTGACATACATTCTCAGAGGAGCTGTTGAGATAAATCATTTCCTCTTTGCAGCTCTTGATGTGAAACGGAACAGCTTGGAGTGGTACCATTTTGTTGCAGGTGGTGCATGGAGCTTTAGGCATGTTTTCAAATTCTTTTGCGTCTGGTGGTAATGGAGAAGTTTCAATTTGTTCCTGTAGAGGAGTTATGTACAGTGTACATTTTCCATTTCCACTAACGGCCTTCAGTTGGTGCCCACTATAACCATCAGAATCAGGAGGAATAACAATTAATCTGCGCTGCCCACCACCACCTAGAAATGTTAAACATTTACAGACATCATTTACTCAACTGTATCCACATTCATCGAGTTAAACTGGTTGTATAACATGAGTTTAGCAGTTTATGTTTCATTACAACATACCTGTAGACTTGTATAGCAACCAGCCACCATTGATGCTTCCAAGCCTTGGAAATGCATTGATCAACAAATCTGTCAGCTTGTACAAAAAAAGTTCAGTTACTGGTCAATATCATACATATAACAAATACAATTATTTGTTATACATTTTGTATTCCGTAACCCAAGGAGAGATCACTAAATTGCAATATATAAGAATATGGGGAAATTCAGCCGTGACATCGGCTGATTCAGTTATCACAGGATGCAGAAAAAGTCAGTGGAAAGAGTAGCTCCAACACCAACATTATAATATATATATATATATATATATATATATATACACACACACACACACATGGACATACATACATCCATACAAATTGTGAATTTCTCCAATGTGAGAGCAATAAAGCTTATCTTATCTCTTAAATACACACACACACACACACACATATACACATATACATATATATATATATATATATATATATATATATGTATATATATATATACATATATACATACATACATACATACATACATATACACACACAGACAGACAGACAGATTATAGTTTAATCTTCTGTACCTAAAGAAAGAATTACCTCTGTATGTGTTAAACTCTCTGTTACTGAGAGAGAACGTTTACCCAGACCAGCCAATATAAGCTGGAGTTCTTCATCGCCTTTGGGGGTTTTGGAACGTTGTTTCTCAAGGAGAAAAAAGTTCACCAGAAAGCTTTTCTTTGGTCGGGTATACGGTGTAAAACGTCTTTTCCCTTTTGTCTCTCGGCGAAAAAGTCCAGGAAAGGATCTGGAAAAAATGATGACGATGATGATGATGATGCAGCTTATTTTATTCAATATGAAATGTAACACAGACCGCAGGCTTGTTGCACAGGCTGACTAAGATGAAACCTACCGAGCCATTTCTTGATGAACTGAACCACTGCGCTGAGGACATCTTAGCTGTCCTGACTGTGGACCTGTCTCTGCTTGCCTCGACTGTCCCTCAATAGACTGTCTTTCACTTTCTGGCCTCACAGTCCCTGAAGAGCCTAACCTTCGGTTTAACAATGACACAAGACTGTGTGCCGTGTTTAGGATATCCGCTAACTGTACCTAACGGAAAGGGCAATAAAGTTAGATGTCTAAATATCAACTACAGAAATAAAAACTTAAGATACAAATGTTAAAGATTACCTGGCTTTGCTCCGTAGCTTCCTGGTCCGTCATCTTGGCGCTACTAAGTTGAAAGAACATATAGTACGCATGCGCGGCTCCTATCTTTGCGCTCTGTGCTCCATTAACCAGCCTTGGAAACCGTGACGTCAGACCACTGTTGTGAATTCGTATTCTCAAAGAAAAAATCCGTATTCTCAAGCAGCCGCTGCTGTTTGTGTTCAAAGAAAAAATCCGTATTCTCAAGCAGCCGCTGCTGTTTGTGTTCAAAGAAAAAATCCGTATTCTCAAGCAGTCGCTGCTGTTTGTGTTCATAAAGAGTAAAGCACAAATTTAAACTTGAAATTTGTATTTATTAGTTATTGAAGTTGTAACTATTTAAACCGTATGTTGTATCTTTTGAATGTGATTTAAATTATTATGAGTTTACAAATGTTTGTTATGCACAACTTCTGACTGATATGGACACAACTATCCTTTTATGTACGAGTCTATTTAGGAAGTGATCTTACCCCATAGTGTAGTGTATAAACAGTTTTGAACGTTAAAGAAATGCTCAAGCGCTGTGGATGTGATGACGTCACGAGTATATTTCTGTTCCAATGCACAATGCGTGCTGCGTGCTCGCGTTCTCGTCAAGTCCGATCTTCCTGTGTTCTTACCAAGAACAGACTTGACGAGAACGCGAGTACGTACTCGCGTTCTCGTGAATTGAGAAACGGCCAGAGTGACAGCAAGTTATATGGATGTGTTACTAGCGAGTTATGCTAAACAAGTAAAGCACTAAAAAGACTCTAAACATACAGCCGGAACAGGATCTGATCAAGGAAGGCTTTCCTCCCTGGCAGTGATCTCCATTGAGACTGAGATAGTTTTAAAACTGAAGAAGATAAAGCGAACTTTTACCGGAAAATGATATTTTTGTTCAGAAAGAGCGCCGCATGGACTTAATTTATAAGTAGAGGTAAGACAGCGAAAATTACTCATGTTTTGTTTTTGTGATAAAATGTGCGTAATGTGGGTTATAGTTTTAGAATGTGTTACAAATGCAGAAATCCATCATAACTCATAAACTGTTACCAGTCAAATGACAAATAATTTAGTTTTATTTATTTTTTTAACAAAGAATCAATATTTTTTCCATGTCTCTTGGTGACTTGATTTGGCTCAATCAGTGTCCTTCAGCACTTTGCAATGAGTCTACTCTGTAGAGTGTATATATTTGTAAATCTGACTCTGATGACGTCAGTGCCTCACCAGCTATTAACTCTACCGCACGTCACTGACTACAACCACCACCACCACCACCATATTTTACATCAGACACCGGATCAGATGAAGGCACATTTCGAAGCGTCCGTTTGAAGAACTCGTTTCTTTTTTTCGCGCAGTTTCTCTGCGCCTCCCTTGCGTTTCTTATCCATTACTACTGTGAACACCGCTGCACAAAGTTCCACATGGAGCGTGAAGGTGTTTTTCTACTTTATGATTGGCCTAGCCCTTTAGACTGTCAGGGATGATAACCAATGGGCTGCAGTAGCCTGTGGTAAGGGCCGGATGATCGGAACAGACTATTGCGCTGCTGATTTTATTTTTTTTCATGCATTATGCAAATATAACGGGGCCGATATATAAAATAATAATAATAATAATACATATTATTAATATACATGTCGGGTCTGCCGGCCCAAACAGCACGTCGGCCCACCGGGAAAATGCCCGGTACGCCCGATTACCAGTCCATGCCTGATCATAACCAAGATGGGAAATTACTTCAATTACTCAGGATTTGCATTGTGAATTGGTTGAAACACATAGGTGGTGGAGCGTGGGGGTGTTGGTGGAGAGGGTGGCCATGCGGCAGGCAAGTTGAAGGAGGGTGAGTGGGACCTGATCGGCGTGACAGGTAAGAGCGGGCGGCCGGCTGTCAGCTGGGGAACCAGGAGGGAGTTCCTTCGGAGGACTTGGCTTGGGACTTCTCGGGATTGAGGGGGACCTCCGGAGTGCGATCCGAAGCTGAGGCAACCTGGAGCACAGGAAACGCAGGTTAAGATCAGGACATCGGGAAAGAGAGCGCTGTCGTAAGACAGCAGCCAACTGATGCGTACCACACTAGGTTAAAACTCTAGCGTCTTCCAGCTGACAGCCTGCTGTTTAAATAACTTACTCCACCGCCACGCCGTGGGACGAGGATCAGCTGTGGTGCATAGAACATGAAATGTTAACAAGTTAAGCACCATATTCTTATACCATCAAGAAGTGGGACTTTGATTCAATATTTTTATAGCAGTCCCATCTGCATCAAATCTGGAAATACAAGACACAGATCAGAGACACCAAAAGCTTTAAAACAATTAACCTGCGGTCCAAGGGTGTTGATGTAAATTTGGTCCAAATGGCCCCTATAGATAGTTTGTCCATGTTGGTAACTCCTGCATCCTAGAAGGCATGAAAATTACAGATGATTAGGTGGGTAAAATGTAGTCAAAACTGCACAAAATAATGTTAATGAATAGTACAATTATGTTCCAAAAGACTTAATTATAAATTAATTGTGATGCAGTATGTACATTCTGGTTTATCGTTAATTGCTGGAAGACAATATTAAAAATGATCTTGTACACAGTGATATTTCAAAGTATTGCAGAAGATATTACTCAAGCATGTTTGTGGAATATTGAGGTAATAAATGTGAAATGCAGACAGAGGGGTATATATATATATATATATATATATATATATATATATATATATATATATATATATATATATATATATATATATATATATATATATATCAGTGACGTGCAGTCTGGGGAGGCAAGTGAGGCCAGGCCTCACTTGTCATCATGGAAAGAAAGAAAATGTATAATAATGATAACATAATATATATTGTGATACACTTAGTCATTTGTAATAAAAGTTCTTTTTTTTATCTAATTTCCTTATTTTTTATCATATTCTCTTTAAAATCGCAGACTTTTCGCTATTTTCCGTGTAAATCCTTGGTGGCGCTTCATAGCGAAGCCGGTGAGGCCGCAGCGAGCTTGGCCTCCCCTGGGATTGCGCAATCCCATGTTAACTGCGCTGACTTCCCTTCCGTGAATGCATCTTCCTGTCTCTAGATCATAAATTTATGGAGAGAGGATTGTTTTAAAAAGATTTAAATAAATATAAAAGGATATATATACATATACATACATTTTTAAATATCCAAGTACAAAATACAAATATAAAAATGTGACATACAAATAAATAAACAAAATACAAATATAAAGATGTGACATACAAATAAATAAACAAATTTATATAAATAAACGTCTCTTTGTAAATATATTTTCGAGATTTGAAAATAAATATGCTTGACTTTGTATGTGGAATCTGCTTTTGTGAATCTCCTTTTTGCATTTGTGAATCTCCTTTTTGCTTTTATGTCGATGACGTAATTTTGAGACATTCTTACTGCACACCAAGATCCACAAATAAATACCACTAGATTTGAATGTGAAGACACCCTCCACTGAACAACCAGCAGATGGCAGTGTTGTGCAGCCACAGCTAGTCTGGCAGAGCCGAGATAAAGGCCGTTTCTCAATATGCGTTCTTGAGCGGTCTCGTGTGCTCGTGACACGTCATCAGCCTCAGCCCGACCACTGTTCCAATCATAGATATCCATAATAAAGCCTTTATTATGGATATCTATGGTTCCAATTGTCGAGAACGCCTAACCGAGAACACGCCGAATCGCCGGATGTTGTTCTCGCCCCGCCCTCTTTATCGAGCATGCATCAGAGCAGACTTGTGCGTTCTTCAGACTGACCGCTTGCCCAGAATGCATCGCGGCCGCAGCTTGATTTGAGACAGCGCAAACAGAGCTCACAGCGGTACGTTAAAAATTCCCTTTTCTGCTGATGTTGTTCTTCAAAAGTACATTTTCAGATCGGCTGAGGCGAGAACATTATACTTTTAAGCTTCCCTATGTGGCCTGTTTACAGAGTTAGTGCGTAATATTAAAAAAAGGTCAGACGATGAGCGGAGCAGAGAGACCCGCAGACCTCCGAGGGAAACCGCAGCCAGGGCTGATGTTAGACCGTCTTTAGGACACTTCTGTCGGCCAAGTAGTGTGCGTAGTAACGCTGGTTATGATTTATTTGTTTTGTGTTTATCTGACTGACGTGTGTTGCTTTATTAACTCAATACTTGCTGGAATAAATTGTAAATGTCTCCCAACGATGACAGCAGCATATAAAATTAATAAATAAATAAAACCTATAAATGTTTTTCCTATCTAAGTGAGTTTCTTCTGAGTCAGGACACGAATAATTGAGAGGAGAAAGAGGGAAAGAACCAATAGTAATAATAGTATATGAAAATAACAGACATTTATTTTATACAAATGTTTTATCTTTGGAACAGAATGAAGGTGTAATATATTCAACAAATGATTAACAGTTACTAACATGGTTTAAAACAAAGAAATAACTCCCATTAAGATCTTATACAAATAGACAACGCCTATAAACTTAGAATTAAAAATAGTTGGAATGGAAATTAATTTACTGATTATTTAATGTATTTTCACAGGTGGTGAAAAAAATGAAATGAAGCAGCATGTGTACATGACTCCAACTGATCTACATTAGGTCAGATGTAGTCATGTTCACTTAAACATGCAGCCAGCTGGAGCAGCTCCCTGTCTTCAGCCGCCGGATGGTCATCCTCCTCTGGGTCAACCTCCTCGTCCTCCACGTCCAGCTGGTCCCCTGCCTCTATACTAATATTGTGGAAGATGCAGCAGGCGGCGATTACTTTTGGGGCAAACTTCAGGCGGACCTACAGCGCCCTTAAGAAGATGGAACGCCACCGTGTCTTCAGACCACCAAAGGCACGCCCAATGATGTCTCTCACCCTGGCGTGGTGCCTGTTGTAGCATTCCTCCACTTGACCTGTACCAAATATAAAATTAACTTGTAATTTAGGTAATATGCTGATATGTCTTAATCTTCTGTCCAATTAATATAATCTATGTATCAATTGTGTGTCATTGTTGGCTCAATTTAAGGACAAGAAGGTAAGAGATCTTACTGGCAAGCTGTTTCCCTATAGGATGCACCACAGGCCAGCCAGTAGAGGGTCACCAGCACCTCTGTCTCCTGTGGTCATCCATGGACCTTCTGGATGGGCAGCAGCTGAAGAAGGAGAACGATGGTGGCCCTGTTTAGCTTGAAGGCTGGTTTCAGGTCCCCTTCATTAAAAAATATTTGGAGGATCGGCACAGAGGTGTTTATCCTCACATATTTTGTTTCTGTTTCTTCCTGAAAATAAAAAATGCCAAATGTTACCATAATTGTTTTTTGTCACCTTTTCACAACATAAAACTATACCTACTTAACATGCAGATTATTATAGTTCTCAAGAAAGAAAAGGTAAAATGTATAGTAAATGTAACAAATGGCTTCCCTTCTATGGTATTTTTACCATTTCACTGAAAAAATGGGCTGAACTAACTGCACATAATTTATAGATTAATCACTGTAAAGATGGGCAGACATAAAAATATGTTTTTTCCTTTCTTAATCAATGCTGTGAAGGTCAGTAGGTGCAATAAAGTATCTTAACCATACTGTTACTAATGTTAAAATTGGGTTTTCATTTTAATTATTTATAGAAAAATTGTCACAATTTCAACCTTATCACGTGTTTAATACCATCTTCAATGTTTTTTTTAAAGATAAAAGTAGGAAATAGGCTGTCAATCTTAAAATGCCTACCAGTTGGCAATAGATGGGTGAGCAAAGCCTGTCTTCTGAGCCTCCTCTGCTGCATCAATCTTCTCCTTGCTCGGATTTGTCTCCTTCGCCACCTCCTCTTCAGCCTGCTGGTAAAGCTGACCAATGACCAAAGCAACAGCAATATTGCTCGATTGCTCATTTTGCTTCTACAAAGTGCTGATTTTTAAAAAAGATTGAATCGCCTCTACAAAAGAAATTCCCGCTATTGCTGGTTTTATACCCACAGTTCTGTAATTTTTAGATATTGTTTAGACTTTTTAGAAATTAATTAAAAAAAACGTTTTCAATAGTTTTGAATGTTAAAGAAATGCTCAAGAACTGTGGGTGTGATGACGTCACGAGTACACGAGTATACTTCTGTTCCAATACACAATACGTGCTGCATGCCCGCGTTCTCGTCAAGTCCGATCTTCCTGTGTTCTCGCCAAGACCGGACTTGACGAGAACGCGAGTACGGGCTCGCGTTCTCGTGAATTGAGAAACGGCCAAAGGCAAGCGCTAACCACGAGGCCAGAACCGGATACCAATGACTGTACAGCCAGAGCCTAGCTATCGTTGCACAGCACTGCTATCTGCAGGTTGTTCAGTGGAGGGTGTCTTCGCATTCAAATCTAGTGGTATTTATGTGTGGATCTCGGTTTGCAGTAGGAATGTCTCAAAATTACGTCATCGACATAAAAGCGAAAAGGAGATTCACAAATGCAAAAAGGAGATTCACAAATGCAGATTCCACATACAAAGTCAAGCATATTTATTTTCAAATCTCGAAAATATATTTACAAAGAGACGTTTATTTATATAAATTTGTTTATTTATTTGTATGTCACATTTTTATATTTGTATTTTGTTTATTTATTTGCATGTCACATTTTTATATTTGTATTTTGTACTTGGATATTTATAAATGTATGTATATGTATATATATCCTTTTATATTTATTTAAATCTTTTTAAGACAATCCTCACTCCTTATAAATTCAATTGTTCAAACACTTATGAACTGATTTTCCATAATATATGTGGATTACGAATTGTGTTTTGGTCATTAAACTGTGTGTTTTCGTGTGCTGCTGGGCGATCATAAAAGCCAAAGAACGGGTTGTAGGTGAGGCCGGCAGTTCCTTGGCCTCTAGGCAGGGGGCGCTCAAGGAGCACCGCTCGTGATCCCCAAATAGTAGAGTCAAAGCAAGTTATGGATGTTTTATTAGAGAGTTTTGCTAAACAAGTAAAGCACTAAAAACACTCTAAACATACAGCCGGAACAGGACTGATCAAGGAAGGCTTTCCTCCCTGGCAGTGATCTCCACTGAGACTGAGAGACTTTTAAACCAACAGCGAGGCAGGTGAGGGTGTGGACTGAGGGAGCCATGGAGGCGCTCCAGGACTGTTTTGAGTGCTCTGACTGGAGCATGTTCAAAGCTGCTGCAACTTATGAGGACAAGATCAACATTGATGAGTACGCCATGACTGTGTCAGCCTACATCAACAAATGCATTGAGGACGTCAGCACCACCAAGACCATCATCACCCGAGCCAACCAACGACCCTGGATTACTGCGGAGGTCCGTCAAGCGCTAAAAGCACGGAACTCAGCCTTCAAGTCTGGAGACAAGGAGGCATTGAGGACAGCGAGAGCCAACCTGAACCGTGCCATCAGGCTAGCAAAGCGGAACCACAGTCAGAAAATCCAGGAGCTTTTCCATGACGCCAGCAACACCAGGAGCATGTGGAAAGGCATCCGGGCGATCACTGAATACAACACGCCCTCCCCCCCAGTGGGTGAAGTTGATGCTGACTTCCTCAATGGACTAAATAACTTCTTTGGGAGGTTTGAGGCACTAAACAGCACACCAGCAGTGAAGGCTGTTCCCCATCAGGAAGAGGAGGTCCTCTGCCTTGACACCGCCGACGTGTGGAAGACTCTGAGGAGAGTCCACCCGCGGAAGGCCCCAGGCCCCGACAACATACCTGGGCGGGTGCTCAAGGAGTGGGCAGGTCAGCTGGCTGGTGTCCTCACAGACATTTTTAACACCTCGCTGGACCAAGCCATAGTGCCAGCATGCTTCAAGTCTGCCTCCATCATTCCGGTGCCAAAGAAACCTCAAGTCACCTGTTTCAACGACTACCGGCCTGTTGCACTGACTCCCATCATGATGAAGTGCTTTGAAAGGCTGGTAAAGGAACACATCGTCTCCAGTCTCCCCCCAACACTCGACCCGTTCCAGTTTGCCTACCGACGGAACCGCTCCACTGAGGACGCCATCTCCTCCGCTCTTCACCTGAGCCTGGCACACCTGGAGGAGAAGAACACGCACGTGCGGATGCTGTTCCTGGACTTCAGTTCAGCGTTCAACACCATCATCCCACAACATCTGGTGGGAAAACTGGAGCATCTGGGCTTCAACACACCCCTACGAAACTGGCTGCTAGACTTCCTCACCAACAGACCTCAGTCAGTCCGGGTCGGACAGAACACCTCTGATGTCATCACCCTCAGCACGGGCTCCCCTCAGGGCTGCGTCCTGAGCCCCCTGCTGTTCACCCTGATGACACACGACTGCGTCCCCAGGTTCAACACCAATCACATCGTGAAGTTTGCAGACGACACAACGGTGGTGGCCCTGATCAGAGACGACAACGACCAGGACCACAGAGAGGAGGTGGAGCAGCTGGTGGGCTGGTGCAGAGACAACAGCCTGATCCTGAACGTGGAGAAGACGAAGGAGATCATCGTCGACTTCAGGAAAAACCGGCCTCAGCATGCTCCACTGCTCATCAACAACTCAGCGGTGGAGGTGGTCAGCAGCACCAAGTTCTTGGGGGTGCACATCACGGACACCTTAACCTGGACTGTGAACACCACGTCACTGGTGAAGAGGGCACAGAAGCGACTGTACTTTCTGCGGAGGATGAGGAGAGCCCGCCTGCCCCCGCCCATCCTCACGACCTTCTACAGAAGCACCATAGAGAGTATTCTGACCAGCTGTCTCTCTGTGTGGTGTGGAGGCTGCAGTGCCTCCGACTGGAAGAACGTGAGGAGAGTGGTGAGGACAGCAGAAGGGATCATCGGGGCTCCTCTTCCCTCCATTAAAGACATTTCATCGCAGCGCTGTGTGTCTCGAGCCCGTAACATCATCAGGGACCCCTCACACCCCCACCATAGACTATTCTCCCTGCTGCCCTCTGGAAAGAGGTTCCGCAGCATCCGCTGCAGGTCCACTAGGTTCTGCAAAAGCTTTTTCCCTGCTGCCATCAGACTGTTGAACTGCTGAACTGCTGAAGTATAAAAACGGACTGTGTACCACACTCGACTAGCTGATTTGCACATTTGCACATTTGCACATTGTATCGTATCCTGCAAAATTGCTGCTGCACCTTACCCGGAAACGTACTGCAAAACTGTGTACAATGCAACTGTCTACTTTTAAATCACTGCTGCACCCTACTGCATATTTGTTTACATTTGGTTTACATTGTTTACATTTCAACTGCCTACTGTTCACTGCTGCACTTTATCCGGAAGTCAATTGAAACTTATCCTGTAAGTGACTGCGATTTATCACTGCACTTTATCCTGTACTGTAATTCACTGCAAGGTATCCTGTAGAGTTACTGCAATCTTTCTGAGCTGTGTGAAAACGAAATTTCGTTCTGTATGCACTCTGTGTATACAAATTGACAATAAAGAAAGTCTAAGTCTAAGTATAAGTCTTTAAAACTGAAGAAGATAAAGAGAACTTTTACCGGAAAGTGACCGATATTTTTGTGCAGAAAGAGCGCAGCTGGACTTCATTTCTAAGTAGAGGTAAGACAGCGAAAATTACTCATGTTTTGCTTTTGTAATGTGCATAGTGTGGGTTATAGTTTTAGAATGTGTTACAAATGCAGAAATCCATCATAACTCATAAACTGTTACCAATCAAATGACAAATCATTTAGTTTTATTTATTTTTTTCATCAAAGAATTAATATTTTTCCATGTCTCTTGGTTAATTGATTTGGCTCAATCAGTCTCCTTCAGCACTTTGCAATGAGTCTACTCTGTAGAGTGCATATATTTGTAAATCTGCATATATTTGTAAATCTGACTCTGATGACGTCAGTGCCTCACCAGCTATGAACCCTACCGCACGTCACTGATATTATACACTCACAGGCCACTTTATTAGGTACCCCATGCTAGTAACGGGTTGGACCCCCTTTTGCCTTCAGAACTGCCTCAATTCTTCGTGGCATAGATTCAACAAGGTGCTGGAAGCATTCCTCAGGGAGTTTGGTCCATATTGACATGATGGCATCGCACAGTTGCCGCAGATTTGTCGGCTGCACATCCATGTGCGAATCTCCCGTTCCACCACATCCCAAAGATGCTCTATTGGATTGAGATCTGGTGACTGTGGAGGCCATTTGAGTACAGTGAACTCATTGTCATGTTCAAGAAACCAGTCTGAGATGATTCCAGCTTTATGACATGGCGCATTATCCTGCTGAAAGTAGCCATCATGGGTTGGGTACATTGTGGTCATAAAGGGATGGACATGGTCAGCAACAATACTCAGGTAGGCTGTGGCGTTGCAACGATGCTCAATTGGTACCAAGGGGCCCAAAGAGTGCCAAGAAAATATTCCCCACACCATGACACCACCACCACCAGCCTGAACCGTTGATACAAGGCAGGATGGATCCATGCTTTCATGTTGTAGACGCCAAATTCTGACCCTACCATCCGACTGTCGCAGCAGAAATCAAGACTCATCAGACCAGGCAACGTTTTTCCAATCTTCTATTGTCCAATTTCGATGAGCTTGTGCAAATTGTAGCCTCAGTTTCCTGTTCTTAGCTGAAAGGAGTGGCACCCGATGTGGTCTTCTGCTGCTGTAGCCCATCTGCCTCAAAGTTCGACGTACTGTGCGTTCAGAGATGCTCTTCTGCCCACCTTGGTTGTAACGGGTGGTTAATTGAGTCACTGTTGCCCTTCTATCAGCTCGAACCAGTCTGGCCATTCTCCTCTGACCTCTGGCATCAACAAGGCGTTTCCGCCAACAGAACCGCCGCTCACTGGATGTTTTTTCTTTTCGGACCATTCTCTGTAAACCCTAGAGATGGTTGTGCGTGAAAATCCCAGTAGATTAGCAGTTTCTGAAATACTCAGACCAGCCCTTCTGGCACCAACAATCATGCCACGTTCAAAGTCACTCAAATCACCTTTCTTCCCCATACTGATGCTCGGTTTGAACTGCAGGAGATTCTCTTGACCATGTCTACATGCCTAAATGCACTGAGTTGCCGCCATGTGATTGGCTGCTTAGAAATTAAGTGTTAACGAGCAGTTGGACAGGTGTACCTAATAAAGTGGCCAGTATATATATATATATATATATATATATATATATATATATATATATATATATATATATATATATATATATACTTGATCATACTGTAGGGATTAAGGGGAAAGCATTAGGCTGGTTTAAATCTTATCTATCGGACAGATTCCAATTCGTTCATGTTAATAATAAATCTTCTTCAAACTCTAGGGTCACTTGTGGAGTACCACAGGGTTCAGTCCTTGGACCAATTCTCTTTACTATATATATGCTTCCGATTGGCAAAATTATCAGACAGCATGGGATTAATTTCCATTGTTATGGTGATGACAATAGTTATATTTGTCCATAAATCCTGATGAATCCAATCAATTACTTCAACTACAGTCATGTCTTAATGACATCAAAAGCTGGATGACTTTAAATTTTCTGCATTTAAATTCTGACAAGACAGAAGTTGTAATCTTTGGACCTCAAAAAATAAACTTCTTAATCAATCACTTAATCTGGATGGCATTAACTTGGCCTCTGGTGATAAAGTAAAACATCTTGGTGTTATTTTTGACCAAGACATGTCATTTAAATCCCATATTAAACAGGTTTCTAGAGTTTCCTTTTTTCACCTCCGGAATATCGCCAAAATTAGAAACATTCTGTCCAGGAGCGATGCTGAAAAACTACTCCATGCATTTGTTACTTCAAGGCTGGACTATTGTAATTCTTTACTGTCAGGAATACAGTTCAAAGTCTTCAGCTGATCCAAAATGCTGCAGCAAGAGTTCTGATGAAAATCAACAAGAGGGATCATATTTCTCCAATTTTAGCTTCCCTTCACTGGCTTCCTGTTAAATCAAGAATAGAATTTAAAATTCTTCTTCTAACGCATAAAGCCCTTAATAATCACACTCCATCATATATCAGAGCTCTGATTACCCCGTATGTTCCTAACAGAGCACTTCGCTCTCAGACTGCAGGTCTGTTGGTGGTTCCTAGAGTCTCTAAAAGTAGAATGGGAGGCAGATCCTTTAGCTATCAGGCTCCTCTCCTGTGGAACCAACTCCCAGTTTTGGTCCGTGAGGCAGACACCCTGTCTACTTTTAAAACAAATCTTAAAACTTTCCTTTTTGACAAAGCTTATAACTAGAGTGCCTCATGTTACCCTGAGCTACCTCTATAGTTATGCTTCTATAGGCTTAGGCTACTGGAGGACATCAGGATCTATTTTTTCTCACTCTATTGAGTTCTACTGTTCTTCAATTAAGCATTGCTTGTCATCATTTCTGCTTATAACTTTTTGTTCTCTCTCTTTTTTCTTCATAGTAGGTACACCTGGTCTGACGTTCTGTTATCTGAGACATCATCCAGGGAGGACAGATCACCCACTCAGGTCCTCTGGCTCCACCCTTCTCTGCATACCTAGAACCAGAACTAAACAAGGAGAAGCAGCATTTAGTTCCTATGCTCCACTTATCTGGAACAAACTTCCAGAAAACTGTAAAAATGCTGAAAGCCTGAGTTCCTTTAAATCAAGATTAAAAACACATTTGTTTAAAATTGCCTTTGACTGTTCTAGTTAAACAGTTTTACTGTTTTTAATGTTCTTTTTTGTTATTACATTCTATCCCTACTTGCTTTTATTCTATTTTCTATCTACATTTTATTATTTTGCTATATCTTAATCATGTAAAGCACTTTGTATTGTCTTGTACTGAATTGTGCTATATAAATAAATTTGCCTTGCCTTGCCTTGCCTTACCCGCTATTACCATCTAATATAGAACAGATTACTGGAGCAATGTGTGCTTCTGTGCTTGTTTGTCTCTCTTGTTGTGTCTCTGCTCTGTCTTCTCTAACCCCCAGTCGGTCGAGGCAGATGACCGTTCATACTGAGCCCGCTTCTGGTGGAGGTTTTTCCTTCCCGTTAATGGGTGGTTTTTCTTTCCACTGTCGCTTCATGCTTGCTCAGTATGAGGGATTGCTGCAAAGCCATGGACAATGCAGACGACTCTCTCTGTGGCTCTACGCTTCTCCAGGAGTGAATGCTGCTTGTCGGGACTTTGATGCAATCAACTGGTTCCCTTATATAGGAAATTTTTCCAATCTGTATAATCTGATCCAATCTGTATAATATGATTGAACTTGACTTTGTAAAGTGCCTTGAGATGACATATTTCATGAAGTGGCGCTCTATATATATATATATATATATATATATATATATATATATATATATATATATATATATATATATATGAAATTATTAAAATGCAAAAATACATACTGTGGACAGTGATAGAAACATCTAACATGGACAGCACTTATGCATGTAATTTGTCTGCTACTCTTTGCAGCCCTCTCTCCTGGCTTTAGCAGACTTTGAGGTGTTCCCTGTCTTTTTAATTAATGACTCAAATTCGGCATAACCTTCCATTAAAAGCTCTTGTTCTGCTTGGGAGTAAAACTGTGGGCGTTCTTTGGCCATGCTGAACAGCCAATAGCAGCGTTGCTGATCATTGTTTCAACTATCGATACATTTCCCCTTTTAAACAAACGCATGAACACGCAGTTATCTCAGATAACTCAATCCAGCGATACTAATCATAAACAACAGGTGTGTTCGAACAACCCAATTAACCGGATCATGATTAGCACAATGATATTATCTTGGATGTCTCATTCTATCTTGGATGTTTTAAGCAATGTACGAAGAACGGTGGAAAATACAAATTGGAGCCAGCATCTAAGAAATGCATTTCTTAGATACTGTTTTTATCGTCCTTAACCCCGGTGACTCACTCACTTTGCTGCATTGCTGATAAATTCACCCTTTTAAGATCTAAAACACAGCCGGCTCTTTCCATTCCCATCTCGCCTGTCTATCGCATCAATGCTCTTATTCTTCCTCGTCCAGTCTGACAAAAAGCAAAGTATCAATAAAAGGCTTTTCTTGAATTAGAAATTAATCCCACTCACTAAGAAAGGAATTACTGTACTACATGTTTCAGCCATGCCGGCGGCGCCTTCCGGCAGCGGCTTGGGCTTACAGCTCCGACCAACTTGCGGACATTTTCATAAAAAATGCCGCCAAACAAGCTACAAACTACTCATCTACCTAGCCGATCAGTACATGACCGCCAGCGCCTGCTGGAGTTACGGTCATGTAGTGTTTTTGGACTTGTAACCAGTGTTGTATAGTAACGAAGTAAAAATACTTCACTACTGTACTTAAGTATATTTTGGAGTACTTTATACTTTTCTCGAGTATACATTTTTTTGATTACTTTTACTTCACTATATTTCCGAACTTAATTGCATACTTTTATTCCGATACATTTTCAATGTTTGGTTTAGTTACTCCTTACAAAAAAAACGAGGCATGGGCGGGCATTGGGGGGCCGTGCGCGACCGCTGAGCCAGCCGTGCCCGCACTGGACTGGAAGCGGATTTTTTTTTTTTTTTACCTCTGAGTGGCCATCGTTCTATTAGTACCATCTTTGATTTGTCAATCATACAATTCAACCAATCAAATCAACGACTGAAGGCAACTGCTAGCCAATCACAGCTGGAGAGGGGTGGGTCGCTGGGTCAGACGTTCAGCCTTCAGAGAGACGCCGCGGCTCGGCTGTGGTCACCGTCGGTGTCGGTAGAGCGGGATGGAAATTCGGTCTGATTACCAAACAATTACAAGAAGAGACAAGGAAGCAAACAAGAGCGAGCTGGAAGCAGCGCTATTAATTTCAGTTTGAAACGTCAGCATTGAAGTCAACACTGGAGTAAACATTTACGCTAGGAGGGTTAGCTAGGACAGCTAGGAGCACAAGGAGCAGAACCAGGCAGTAATATTGCCAAACTGAAGAAACTTGGGTTACTAGCAGGCAGAAGGGAACTCTGCTTTGTTCTGATCCTTGTTCTCATAGCTGCTGTAATTACAGAACCTCTGCTAGTATGAATTTTTACTTCAGTGTTCAGCCTGACACCAGTGCTCATGTTTATCAGCATGTCTGCTTATGCTGGACTTTTTGCAGACACAGCCCTACAGGTTGCTGTATCTCACTGATGGTTCCCAGCCCAAACCAGCATAAAACCTGCCCAACTTAAAAGTTGCATACGGGCTCCGCACAAAATGTACAATCAGACAACCAAATAACACACATCACTTTAACAATCATGATATATCAATTGGAAAAAAAGAAAACTTTTATCAATAGCTTCCCAACATGAGTTGTAAATCTACCTTAAAGGCATACTATGCCTTTAAGGTCGATTAGCGCCTGCTACCATGATAGCCTATATGCTATCATGGTAGCAGACGCTTCATTATTAACATGTCGGCCTCCTATCGTGCCTATCCGTGGCTAAAATATATGCTAGGCCTATTTTAGGCCTGTTTCTTTTACAGCGAAACAGCGGCGGACTATGCAAGTTTGTCCTACCGCGTACCACGTGATGTGACGTCATTGTGACGTTACGTTTCTAAAAATAGCTCGCTCGCGGTACGCTATTGCAAGTACGGTATTTCCCCTACAGACCACCAGGGCGGCCGAGAAAACCTTTGTTCGACCTGAAATGACTCATTTAATCATCCAAAACGGTATGGAACACATTAATTAACTGAAAAATGTTGCATAGTATGCCTTTAAGATGTCCGACACGGAGCAGACGACGGTCCTTTGCAAACTATGCTACAAGACTGTTCCCTCACCCGACGGCAACACGACAAACCTCTTCTATCACCTAAAGAAGAACCACGAAAAAGAATACATAAGGATCCAAAAAGTGCGAGGTAAAGCAAGTTGTGAAACAGCGGGAGGAAGTTGCAAAAATAAAAATCATAGCCAGCCAAAGATAACGGAGTCGTTAGCATGATGCACACCGTATGAGAAAACTTCTCAGCGACATAAACAAATCACAGTTGCCATTGCGCATTACATATGTAAAGGCATGGTCCCTGTGTACGAAGTTGAGAAGGAGAGCTTCCGAGAGCTAGTCAAAGTCCTTGACCCGAGGTACGTTATGCCCAGTCGCCAGCACTTCAGTCAAGTGGTGTTGCCTCGCTTATATGACGCATGCCGGGCCAAAGTAGAAAAGGAGGTTTGTAGCGTGGTACATTACGCCTTGACAACAGACCTGTGGACAAGCAGGGTGACGCAGCCCTATATGAGCCTAACCGTCCATTTCATCAGTGAAGACTGGACCCTCTGCGCTCGCTGCTTACAGACTGCCTACTTTCCAGATGACCACACAGGAGCCATGTTAGCCCAAGGTATGTTACTGGAGCAGTAATTGTGTCATTCTGCTATTGCTGCATATTTATTCTATTCATAATATTTATTTATATATAAATAAAAGCGTTTATCTATCTAGGTCTCAGAGATACACTGGAGTCATGGGGGCTGCAAGAATGCCACCTAGTCTGTGTAACCACAGATAATGCCACCAACAACATCACTGCAATGGAACTGAATGAATGGCAACGGCTACAATGCTTTGGTCACCGTCTCCAGCTAGCTATTGGTAAGTGTAATTAAGTGCGAGCATGAGTGCATCACTGAGGGAGCGTGTATGTTTTTTCTGTGTATTATGTTATCTGTGTACTTCTTGAGCTGCTGTCTTTCTCAAATAATTTCACCATGGTAACAAGTGGTGACAATGACGATTCTTAATTAAACTTACAACAACAAAATATTAGTGAAGTTGAACTTGTTTGTTTATCCTGTTTTATGTTTGATCAGCCTACACACAACACATTAATACTGAACAGGGTTTCGCCCAGCTAATGGAGTAATCCTGGCGGTGGGTCTCATAATAGATAACAGGAGTTGCTTGCAGGTTTAATTAGATTTTATTATAAAATAAATGTATTTATAATTTATATCATAAAATTCACAATTGTCATTAAATTACATACATTTTTCTTTTATCTATACAGAGAACGCTTTGAAAGCTCTCACACCAGCATCTACAAAGCAGGCTGTGGAACGTGCAGTTGGGGTCTGTAGAAAGGTTGTGAGTGCATTCTCTAACTCGTGGAAGAGAAAACGTGATTTGGCCAAGGCTCAAGCAGTGCTGGGCTTGCCTCCCCATCAGCTTATCACTGAAACCCCCACAAGATGGGGTTCACGGTGTAGTGGATTAATATCTCACAATGCATATCTTATAATAAATATATTCTTATCACAATAGGTATAGGGTGTGCTGTAAACATTCACCTAAGAAACATGTGTGTGTCATGCAACAAGCCCAGAATAAGAATTAGGGGGTCAATGGAATTTACCAATTTACCAGGGGAAATTGAAAAACCTCTGGGTCAAAAGGGCAAGCCATTTGCAATGTAAAGCAGAACATGAAAGACTCCAAAATGAACACAGAAAATGCAAGGTCCAAGTCCGAAAAGGTAATGACGTGTAACCATATGGAAATGAGCAGGGGCCATGATTGGGAGGAGCTGTGATGTGTAACCTTGTTTTTTAAAAAGCACGCCCCATGAAAGTTTCTACTGATAGGTAAAAAATTAACAAAGATATCCGTGGAAAAAGCAATGGAAATTATGTAAAAAAAAAAAAGGAGGAGCTCAAAGATCCAGAGAATGTATTTAAACCGACCGCTTTCTGTATGTTGTCAGATGATGTTGTCCGGAGCACATCTCACGTGTGGTTGTCTTGTGTTGTTGCAATAAACCACCCTGGACTGAGACTCAGCTACTTTTGTTCACTTTTTGACTACTGTTTGATATTTTTAACTGCCTTACCAAGAACTTAGAATTTTTGAAGGACTTAGTGCAAATCATTACGTTGTGGGGAGGCCCATCCACAACATTTTGGCGAGCCAGCCAGGAGGACGCGTGATCCCGGACGACTGCTGCCATCGGTCGGACGCCAGGAACCCCAAGGGCCCTTAAGAATCCACCAATACAGGTGAGATACTAATTTGTTATAATTATCTAAATTTGTGGGGAACCGGCCTCCGGCAGGTGGCTAGTGGATGTCAGGTATCACAAAGCCCTCCTAAAAGAACCTAGCAATCTAAATTTAGTAATATACACAAAACAATAACATAACAAGAAGAATATATACAAAAATAACATAAAGGAAGAACAGAATAAGCTGGGGAGCGGTCCAGAGGTGTGTGTGTGTGTGTGTGTGTGTGGCTGCATTGTCGTTTTTATGTGTATGTGAATATATGGCTGATTGTATGTGGCTGCATGTTTGTTTAAAAGTGTTGAATATATGGCTAATTGTATGTGGCTGCATGTTTGTTTAAAAGTGTTGAATGTATGGCTAATTGTATGTGGCTGCATGTTTGTTTAAAGTGTTGAATATATGGCTAATGTAAACTGCTGCAATTTTGTTTAAGGTATCAATTGATGAAAAAAGTATATGTGCATGAATATATGGCTAACGAAAAACTGATGCATTTTTGTGTAAGGTATTGATTGATGCAAAGAACTGTTTTGTATCTGAAATAGATAATAGGTAGAGAAGTAGGGACAGACCGGTCAAAGCGATTGACATAAGTCTGGTGAGACAGACGCTCGGAGCAGTGGATGCATTTAGTGTATGGTTCATATTTTTGGCAGAATAAGGTTATTAGTGACTAAGTGATAGTCGTAGTGTGCTATGAAGTTGTGCAAAAGTATTGATGATTAATAAGGCCTGGCTAAGCGATAGTCCAGAGTATAAAAAGTACCGCTCGAAGGAGACGTCCCTCACTTGTCCAGCGTGAAAGTGGGGCCGGGAAGCTGGGAAAAACGCGTATGCCACTGTAAAAGACAGTGAGGAAAGTTATTGTAAGAATAATATAGACCTGCAGAGTAACGCACAAGAAGTGCAATAGGTGAGAACTAAAATACATGTCTGTCTGTGTTAGTGTATGTAAAGTGTAGATTAATTGTTAAAAAGGGAAATAAGGGAAAAACGGGAACTATAATAATAATACATAGAAATAAGATAATAATAAATAATAAATTGACAGTGATAAGGATACAGATATATATTCGAAAGAAACAAAGTATAGAACAAAATAAAATTTAAGCAATAAAGCATAAAAAGATAAGATAATGATAAACTATAATAACAGATAGTAGTAAAATATATATAATAAAAAAACTATAAAACAAAGGATAAAACAAGAAAAGTTCAGCATAACAGAAATACCCTAACCCTAGATTGTTGAAATATAACAGATCGAAAAAGGTAAAAAGTTAAAAAAGGAAAAATCTATATTGGAAAGAGCAGGACCTGATAAAGAGCAGACAAATAGGGACTAAGAGGGTTAGTAAATAGCTGGGCTGGACAATTAATAGCAGTCTTAATATAAACGTAATTTCCAAAATCACAGAGTTTACAATTTGTAGCTACTAACAATTATAAAACTAAAACGTGTCCATTAGGTGTTGAAAAAAACGTTAGCTAAAAGAAAAACAGTAGCAGCAGGGAGATAATCTAATTTTATTACTGGATTTGGAAGTCTCTATAATCATACGTAGCATAAAAATACAGATCAATTAGTTTAAAGCTAGACTTGCCTGTAGACTGCACCTTAAATTTAACAAGGATTAAATGTCCAAATTAACTAAAAGCTAGTCTATTGAATAACATTCTGATTAATAGAAACAATAAAGGTTCTAGGTGTAACTAGTCCTTGTGTACAAACAACTCTAGGTATAGGCCATTCTTTCTTTACCTACGATTAATGAAGAGAAAGGTAAAAAATTGCAACCTAGGTTAAAATATAGTTAGGTTAAAACACAATCATTGCTGTTCTGAATTTAGATGCGGTGAGTCTTTTAACAATTGAGCTGCACAGCAAGGAAACAAAGTAGATTTGTTGTTTATATGTGAGTAAAATTAGATCGGAAATAATCACATTAAAATTACAGTAGCAAGGAGAAGCATAATTAGATTATTTCCAAAATCGTTCAGCCCTAAGTAAATAGACACAGGCCACAGTGTCCGCTGACTGCTGACTGCCATGGGAACCAACGTGAGCAAACAGACTAAGGAACTGACGCCTGCTAAATTAGTAATGATAACACATCCTTCTAACAAACGCAGAATTCAAAAATGCACGATGGAATGGCATAAAATAACATCTGGGAAAAACCGCTGGCCTATAGAAGGTAGCTTTGATCCGTTATGCTATGATGAAGTAGAAGAAAGGCTGCGGCATAACGATGCAAGAAATGACCAAACGCAGTTGCGTAAAAAACAGAAACATGCTGAACAGAGAGATATCTTGCGATATTTTAAAGTTGAAAGTAATAAAATCCCAACAGCACCTGAGTTTACTGGTTCTAAGCCACCACCTTACCAGGCCACAGCAGCAGGGCAGTACCCAGTGTGTACAGATAAAATTAGTAGGGGTAAAATCACAGGGAGGTTAAAATTAGTAATGGATAACGAGGGGGAGGGAGAAAAAGGAAAAAGAGATAGACAGCAGAGAAATTGGGGAAATATAAGCCAAGAAGAGATGCCAAGTTGCTCGTTAGATGAGGAGGAGGATAGTGCCTGCTCCAGCCCACCGACACCTCCTAGGGCTCATTTGCCCGCATCAGTCGGATGGCCCACGACTCTCCCTCAGGCACTTAGAAAATCAAATCCAAAAGAAAGGTCAGAATCAGTGGAAGAAAGAACAACTGCAGAGCTGGAGGAATTGCAGGAGTGCCTTAAATTAACCCAAAGCTGGGGGAAACATAGGGAACGTTTGGAGAGACAGAGGGAAGCAGAAAGTCGAAAAAAAGAGGAACAAGAGGAGGTGGAAAGACTGAGAAAAGAAGTAAAGGAATATGAGGGAAACTTAAAAGAATTACAAAGATGTGCAAGAAAGCAACGAGAAGAGAAGCAAAGACAGGAGATTGAGCAGCGGATGGAGGAGGCAGCCCAGATTGACCTCGCGGACCACCCTGACCAGCACATCAAAACTATGCTCACAGAAGCAGAAAAAGAGGAAGAGGATGAAAGAGAAAGAAATATGGAACTATGGGACGCAGCTGAACGTCTGGATGATGGGAACGACATAATATCCCCACATTTTGTCAGCAGGACCAGACAGAGCGGGAAGGGCCCAGCTGTAAGACCTCGGGAGGTCACGGAAAGGAGAGCGATGCTTTCAGGTGTGAAAAAACAACTTGCAACTGAACTTGAGGTGGATGTGGAGGTGGAAGAGCACCGCAATCATGCAATGGAAACGAGATCGCAAGCACATCTACGTGCAGCAGCACAGGGGCAGGAGGCTAAGATCATGCCTTTAATTTCCAAGGGACCTAATGATGACAGGTACATGCCATGGTCATTTATGGACATGATAACGCTTGCAGGAAGACTAACTCCGCTGGCAGACGGAGCCGACAAATGGATAGAAAAGCTAGAAGAAATCACGGGGGGCATCAACTTGGCAGCAGGAGACATCAAAGCACTGCTAATAAAAATGGCAGGACACTCAGCAGCCAAAGAAGTGTTTGTGGAGGCTGGGCTTCCAGGGGTCATGCGCGGGCACCGGTGTGATGGGTTACCCTTCAACCATATGAGACCCCGAGTATGGGAAGCCCTGAGAAACAAATATCCCTCACGCAGAGACCCAACCAAGCTGAAAGAAGAATGTCTAAAAGATGATGAGAGCCCAGCCCAGTTTCTGCACAAGTTTCAACAAATGTGGAAAGCAGAGACAGGAAGTGAATGGGATGAGCAAGAATCAACCAAGGCACTATTTAAAATGTACGTTAAAGGTGCCATGCCCAAAGAAGTACAGGCCAAACTGGATGGAGTGGTGGGACTCATAAAAATGGACTGGCCTGCGTTCTCTGAGCATGTCATACATTATGTAAACATGCACCGAGCTGAAAAACAAGCGCTTGAAGACCAAAGCAAGATGTTGGCCACAAAGTTGGCCCAACTGCAAATTGGAGAATTAACAAAAGCAAAGAAAGACAGAGAGAAGCCCAAACATCAAGCCGCGCTGACAGTGGCAGCCCCTCCCACAGCTGAGAGTGGACCAGCAGGAGGTGAAGTCGTTCAAGCCCCAGTGATATCTCCCACCATCCCTCCACCCACACAGCAGATGCAGTATCCAACAGCACCACCTGCAGGAGGGGCCCAAACTCAACAGGTTCCCCCCATCCATGTCCATCTAAATCAGGGAACAGGTCCCCCGCACGTGATGACTGGAAGAGGAAGAGGGGGGCCACCCATGCGGGGAAGATGGAGAGGACAACAAGGAGCCCCGAGGAGGCCCCCTCACGGACAATACCAGCGGATGCCCCAGGCGGGTCCAGAAATGGGACAACAGCAGCTGAGGCTGCAGTGCTGGGGATGTGGACAAGTGGGACACATGCAAAGAGACTGCCCAACCAATCCATGGATGGGACCCCAGCACCCTGCCACAGGACCTGCCAGCAGTGCAGCAGGGCCTGAAGCGTACTGGCAATAGGGGTGCCCAGAGAAACCTGAAAGAGAGGCCATTCTACCTGTATTAACACAACGCCCACAAACGGAACCCACAATTGATGTCACAATATATGACAGCCATCATCAATTCATGATTGATACAGGTGCTGCGTACTCCTGCATAGGAAAAAGTGGAATTGGTCTGCCTCTCTCAGCATCAAAGATTCGAACGGTAGGTTTCTCTGGGAAAACCCAAATAATACCCATGACTGAGCCAGTTCCCATGATTATAGGAGAAAAGACTGTGTATGCACCACTACTTTATTCAGCAGATACGCCAATTAATCTGCTGGGCAGAGATGTGTTATGCCAGCTCAACGCAAAGATTAAATGCACTCCAAATGGAATTTATTTTGAAGCAACTGACAACAGCAAAGCCTTCATGATGCCACTGGGCCCACAGATGACCCTACAAATGACAAATCATGACCCAGAAGACCAAGTATTTTGGATGAAACTCACGTCACCTACTTCTTTCCTCCAATTGGAGTGGGAAACATGGAGACCTCTGATAATGAACCACTACGATGAATCCAAAGAGCCTTTCCTACCCCTCCATTGCACCATGTTTTATGATAAAGGACAGAAACATGAAGACTATGAGAAAAGCTGGGATGAAGAAATTAACAACAAAACAACTGTCATCCGATATGCTGACATAATGGTTGGGCCACAAGGAGCCGCAGCCGTTGCCAAGTTTCCTGAAAAAGACATTGCAGAATGGTTCCAGGTCACTAACTCAGCACCGCATGTCACATTGCTGATTGCTGACCAGTACGAGTCACACGACCTGGGTCCCATGATTCAAGAAGCCAAGAAAGTCACGGAATGGATCGATACTGCATGGAACCGGATTAGTGTATCAAAAGATGGACTATTCTTTAAAATCTCATTTTCACAAGCAGATGAAGTAATAGCAGAACACATCAAAGTGCCTGGGAAAAGACAAATGGCGGTGACAGAGGAGCACGCATCACTATTAGAACAAGTTCCTGAGCAGGTGTGGTCCAAAAGCAAAACAGATGTAGGTTTAGTAAAATCAGCTGACCCCATCAAATTCACCACCAAATTAAATGCTAAATTACCCTTTCAAAGACAATACCCCCTCAAACATGAAGCAGTAGAAGGCATACAGCCCATTATAACAGGATTAGAAACTGTAGGCGTTCTAAAACCGACAGTAAGCCCCTGTAACACACCAATTTTTCCCATAAAAAAGCCTAACGGTAATGAATATAGATTAGTCCATGATCTAAGATTAATCAATGCCATTGTAGCAGAAGAAATACCGATAGTACCAGACCCCCATACATTGTTAAGCAACATACCCCCGGGTACTAAATGGTTCACTGTGATAGATCTGTGTTCAGCATTTTTCAGTGTGCCTGTGCATCCAGATTCCCAGTATCTGTTTGCATTTACGTACAAAGGTCAGCAATATACGTACACACGATTACCCCAAGGGTTTGTACATTCACCATCTATTTTCAATCGTGTGCTGGCAAATGATCTGAATCACTTAGACTTACCATCCACCATGTTGATGTATGTTGATGACATTTTGATCTGTTCTGCCTCAAAAGAGCAGTGTGAAAAAGACTCCATTACGGTGTTGACTTCATTGGCAGAAGGCGGACACAAAGTAAGTAAACAAAAATTACAATTCTGCCAACAAACAGTAGAATACCTCGGCAGGCAACTCAGTGGGGACAAGAGGTCTATCGCACCGTCCCAAATAGAAGCCATTACCAAATTGCCCAAACCTCAAACTGTTGGTCACATGTTGTCTTTCCTTGGCATGGCAGGTTACAGCAGACCGTGGGTGTGTGATTACGCCATCAAATCTGCTCCATTGAGAGCACTTATTAAAGCCGCAGGCCAAGGACACCAGTCGGCTCAGTTACAGTGGACAGACGAGGCAGAGGGAGCATTTCAGCTGCCAAAACAAGATCTCCAAACGGCTCCTGCTCTGGCCAATCCAGATTATGGCAAACCATTTCATCTGTACGTGGCAGAGCGACAAGGGTATGCATGTGCAGTATTGATGCAAGACACCCCCACAGGTAAACAACCAATTTCTTATTACAGTACAAAATTAGATGGAGTTGAAGAAGGCCTGCCTCCTTGTTATCAACTCTGTGATCCTACTCTGTTGGTGTTAGGCGGCTAGTGGCAGAGGGCGGCAGATGTTACTGGTGAGGGATCCAGAGCGAGCCTCCTCGGCAGTGGGTGACAGATGGATTGACCAGAGTGCGAGAAGAGCCAGCAGAATCCGGGAGGGGGAATCTCAGGCCCCGCTGGGTAACATCCAGGGAGTATGAGGGGAGCGCCAGAGCAAAGTCTGAGCAGGAGGATTCTGTAGCTCTGTCTCTTCGGACAAGACGTCAAGACGGGTGAGTGCATCCAAGATTCAAAAACTGTGACAAAAACAGGGAGATTCAAAAATTAGTCAAAATTCAAAAACGAAAAACTCACGAGCTGGTTTTCAGAAGTTGGGTCACAGGCCACGTCGTACCACGACTGGTTAAGGCTCTGGCGTCTTCCATCTGTCAGCGCTCAGCTTAAGAAGCCAGAGGAAGCCGCCTGCAACGAGCTGCAGGTGTGGGCCACGCCCCCTCAGCCAACTAGGCACACCTGAGGAGTAGAATTAGAGCAGAAAAACACAGAGAACCCTGACAAATCCAACCAAAACTTCTAATATCTTTTACTTCTTTTTCCCAACAGGGTTTTATTACTTGTAGAGTTGGATGATCCTTTCTATGACCTTTTAAATTAGCCCAATAATTTAACGTTAATTGCTCTCTTCTAAATGCAAGTGGCATTTCTCCCATTTTTACTAATAATGCTGCTGTTGGAGTAGTTTTAATTGCTCCTGTACATAATCTCAATGCTTGATATTGAATCCGATCCAGTTTTTGTAAATTTGTCTCTGCTGCTGAATTATACACAATACTTCCATAGTCTATCACTGATCTAATTAATCCTGTATATATATATATTCTTTAGTGCTATTCTATCTGCTCCCCACTCCCTACCAATTAAGCATCTCATAATATTTATTACTTTCTTGTATTTGTCTAAAACTCTTTGAATATGTATATTCCATGTGATTCTTTCGTCAAACCAAATCCCTAAAAATTGTAATTGCTTCACTCTTTCTATTTCTTGATTATATAATTTTAATTTACCATCATTAATTTTCTTCCTTGAAAAGAACATTATTTTAGTCTTATCCACTGAAAATTTAAATCCCCATTTTAATGACCATTCTTCAACTTTAACAATAGCTTGTTGCATCTTTTTAGTAATAAATTCCAAATTCCTCCCTCTCTTCCACATAGCTCCATCATCAGCAAAAAGAGAAAAACCCATTCCATTATCTATATTTTGAAACACATCATCTATCATTATCGAAAACAATAAAGGACTTATTATACTTCCCTGTGGAGTACCATTTTCAGCAATATATTTCTCAGAATGATATTTACCTATTTTAACTTGTATTTGTCTTTTAGTTAGAAAATCTTTGATCCACCAATACATCCTACCTGTAATACCCATCTTCATAATTTTAATTAATAAACCTTCTTTCCACAACATATCATATGCCTTTTCAATATCAAAAAACACTCCTACTATACTTTCTTTACTAATTTGAGCTTTTCTGATTTCAAATTCTAAACTCAAAACTGCATCCATAGTATTCCTACCCCTCCTAAAACCACTTGGATATTTTGATAAATATCCGTTTGATTCTATATAATACATCATTCTTTCATTAAGAATTTTCTCCATTATTTTACAAATATTTGATGTTAACGCAATTGGTCGATAATTTTCAGGTTTTGTATCATCTTTTCCTGGTTTACGTATTGGTATTATTACAGCCTCTTTCCAACTTTCTGGTAATTTTCCATTTTCCCAAACTTTGTTATAAAGTTCCAATAAAATTTCTTTAGATGTTTCACTAAGATGCTTTAACATTAAATAACAAATTTGATCTTTTCCTGGTGTCGTTAATTTAACTGTCTGAAGTGCTCGATTTAATTCCGATTTTGTGAAAGGAACATTTAATAAATTATTTACATTCTCTGTCTTCTCTAATATCTGTTTACTTTCTAATATTGTCATTTCTCTCCCCCTTTTTCCTTCCAGAGTAATATTATCTGAGCTATTTATTTTACTAAAAGTCTTTGCCAACATTTCTACCTTTTCTTCATCCTTAACTGCTATTACTTCACCATCACTCAGGACTGGATAACCATACTCTCTTTTAATACCATTCATTCTTCTTATCATTGACCATACTTTATTAATCTCTGTTTCTCTTCCCACTGAATTACAAAAAGTCCTCCAACAATCCTTTTTTGCATTCTTTATAGTTCTTCTCACTGCGCTGCAGGCTTGGAACCCTAATAATTTAAAAACAGACGAAAAACAATAGGGTTCTCTGCACTGCAGTGCAGACGAACGACTATGCGTTGCATAGCCTGTTCTTTCTGCACTTCGGGCTTGGAACCCTAAAAATAACACCAGCTTGTTGTTTTATCAGGCCGAATCTCCCCCCTCAGTAAAAGAGTTGGTTGCGATAATTATATACAGCTCTTCAGGGGCGGTTCTAGACAGGGGTCAACAAGGGCCAATATCCCTGTAGAACTGGTCCTGGTCCCTGTTATGGCCCCTGTACTAAAAACATAACATTAAATACACTTCTTACAATTATTGTAGGAGAGGATTTTAAATGCACTAGCAAAGAAACTATAATTGATTGGTCACTTTGACCAAATTTCATTTTTTACCTTCACAGTTTCACTCTAACAAGGATTTAAAAATTATGGTGTTTAGCGTTTAGCTTCAGCTGTATTGAGATGTGAGCACAGTTTTCATCTGCTAGATCAGGGGTCTGAAACCTGCAGTTCCAGAGCCACAAGTGGCTCACTCAATAATGTGTATAAATTATATATATATATATATATATATATATATATATATATATATATATATATATATATATATATATATATATATATATATATACACACACACACAATATTATAATATAATAATATAATTAAATATTGCCCTATTTTATTGTTTCATTCTTTTGTTCTGTGCCCCTATGAAAAAACATTGGCCCCACCTTGGCCCCCCTAATAAATTTGGTCTAGAACCACCATTGCAGCTCTACCTATTTGACTCTGATCCAGCTCTTCTCCACAGTGCCGCAGCGGAGAACTCGCTGCCAGTGCAGCCGCGACACAGATACGTTGTGTAGCTTGCTGCCAGCTCTCCACCACGGTGACTGTAGAGGAGAGCTCACTTCCTTACATTTGACACCATTTAGAAATGAAATAAACTTACGGGTAATGATAGCGTTGTGGTCGGCACCTTCCATGTTGGTAAAGAAGTTGTTGTTTTTTTTATCCATTTGTTCAAAAACCACGACTTGAATCTCTCTCTCCTCTTCCCCTTTCTCCAAGGAAACCGTGATCAGTATCCATCCATCCATCCATCCATCGTCTTCCGCTTATCCGGGGTCGGCTCGTGGGGGTAGCAGCTTCAGTAGGGAGGCCCAGACGTCCCTCTCCCCAGCCACTTGGGCCAGCTCCTCCGGGGGGATCCCAAGGCGTTCCCAGGCCAGCCGAGAAACATAGTCCCTTCAGCGTGTCCTGGGTCTCCCTCTGGTTCTCCTCCCAGTGGGACGTGCCCGGAACACCTCACCAGGGAGGCGTCCAGGAGGCATCCTAACCAGATGCCCGAGCCACCTCAACTGGCTCCTCTCGACGTGGAGGAGCAGCGGCTCTACTCTGAGTCCTCCCCGGATGACTGAGCTCCTCACCCTATCTCTAAGGGAGAGCCCAGACGCACTACGGAGAAAACTCATTTCGGCCGCTTGTATCCGGGATCTCGTTCTTTCGGTCATGACCCAAAGCTTTTTGAGCAAAGCAACAAAGTTGACCACTCCTGAGCAGGTCCTTTGGTATTCAGTTTTGACATTCACACAGCCTCATCAGTGCACAACAGACCATATTATACCCCCAAAACCTGAGGAAAATTTAATTTCTTGTCATGAATTGACAAGAAATTTGAATTGATATAACAACCTGTTTTACACATAACCATGCAGGCACTGGTTTATGATGCTTGTAGTCCCCCAAGTCTTAAACAATTGCTAAGAAAAAGGTTGAGATGAATGTCATTTTGAAAACAAAACACGTGATTATCTTCAAACTCTCACACACACACTAAAGTAATTTAAGTTGTTTACTACCTTTGTCATGATGCATTTTATGGAGGACTCAAGTATAGAACATGGAAGTGGCAAAAAAGTTTATTGATAAAAATAAAACTTACAAAATGTCTCACACACATGGAGACAAGGAAAGAAGGAACTTGACTGGGCATTGAGAAATAGAGAGACTGGGGATATGGCAGAGATAGGAGGCAAAGGAAAATCAGGCAGCAGCAACAGGAAGCATGAAGTCAACGGAGGAAACCAGTAAAGAGAAACAAAAGGGAGTTTAAACAAGGAAGAACGTGTGGGAGGGAGGGAAGTGAGGTGGAAACAGGTGAAGGTAATGAGGAGGAGACGAGGAACAGCTGAGACCATAAAAACAGATGCGCTGAGGAGTGCAATGAACAGGAAATGAAAAGGAGCACACAGAAGCACTCTAATAATACAAAATGTTAATAGAATAAACTAAGAACATAATCCACAACAGTGTGAACTGTACGAACATAAAGAGACCCACAAATTCAAACACCTAAGTATAATAAGCATAAGGAAATAAGTAAAGAAAGTGCAACCTAGGAAACATAACAGCAAGAAAATATTCAAAATAAAGAAACAAAATAAAATCCAAACCTGGACATCATGACAACCTAATGACATTCTGTTGAAACATCATTAATTGGTTTTGGACTAAAAAACACAACACATTGAACTGATTTTGAACTATCTTAAACAAAAATAATAAATGTATTTAAAACAGTGTTGTAGTACTCGAGTCCGAGACTCGAACTCGAGTCCGAGTCATTAGCTAAATTTAGAGACTCGTGACTTGACTTGGACTTGAGCACTGATGACTCGAACTTGGACTCGGACTCCTACATTCAGATCATTCTGACTCGGAAATTGAGAAAAAGACTCGACTTTTTTTATATCATTAGGCTATAATTTTAATATGTCATTAGAATATTATTTGGTGTATGATTTTAATATCTAAATGGCGCAACCGCGCACGTGACGTCACCATCTCATGAGCAACGCCCCTTGCCACTAAGGTAGGGCAAACAGTGTGAGAGCGCACATAGCAACCAGCCATTACACATGCAACAGATACAACGATATGACCGACTTTTCGGCTGTTAAACTTTCACAAGAGGATGTCCAGGCGCCCATTTTCCTGGTAGAACTGTGGAACAACATACCAACGTTCAGCTCAAAAGTGTCTTGAGTGTCGAGGTCTTAGAAAGCCTGGAAAACGGGCCGAGTTGATAGAAAGGTAAGTCGATGTTTTTCTCCTGCTCGGCGTTCATGGCGTCAGCGGCCGTTTTTTTCTGTTTGTAGTCACCGTCCAGGAATCGGTATAAATTGTCCGGCCCGCCGAACAATTTAGTCCGGTCCGGTGGCCAAATGCATTATCATTATCCAACGGCTGTATCTCCTTGCTGCATCTGCACCAGATTTTTTGTGAGTCATGAGGGAGGGCTGCCGAACGCGTTTGTGTGAATCGCCTGGTGGACGGGCGAGGAAAATGCGTGACAGCATCTGCGGTGGCGGGCGGCCACCGCCAGCCGGCCGGAGCCGCGGCGGTGCGCGAACCCCGCCGGCCGGCCGGCCGGCCGGCCAGCCGGCCGGCACCGCGGCGGTGGCCAATAGGCCGGAGCGCGCTTGGCTGCGAGGGCCGATCGACGCCGCTTGCGGCTTTAACATCCTTCATATGCGGCCTATCAGCGTACCTCGAGTCGCTGTTGCACCTTCCATAACAACAATGTTTAAAAACCATGGTTAGGAGACGTCTTAGACTTAGAAAAAGCAGTCGTTTTACCGAGTAAAACCAAGGGTAACTACAGCGCAAGAGTGGAGGACAACGCATATTTGCCCTGTACGTGATATGACGTCACTTTCTAAAAATAGCTCGCTAGCGGAACGCCATTATTAGTGCAATGGAATGTTACTGCTTCATGTCATACATCACACGTCACGGCATGTTCCTACAACAAACTTGGATCAATAGTGACTCGACTCGGACTTGACTCGGATGAGTAGTGGACTTGACTCGGACTCGACTCGGATTTTTTTTTTAATGACTTGGACTTGACTCGGACTTGAACACTGGAGACTCGAACCTGGACTCGGACTCGAGGCATAGTGACTTGACTACAACACTGGTACATAATGTTGAATGTATTTATTTAGTACATTAAATTTGAATCTTGGTCAAATATTTGGTTAAAGTCCTACTATAATGTATAATCTATAGCTTTAGAATATTAATAGCAATGATTGGAGAGACTATGTCATAAAATATCTCATGGTGCAGGATTTTACTGCTCAAGTATCTTTAGAAACTAGTTGAGACTAGTTAGCTTACGGTGTTACGTGTGCTACAGGTTACACTTTGTTTTCTGTTTCTCCTTTTGTGCCACCATTACATGTTTGAGACCATCAGACTAATGTTAATGTCAAACAAAGCTAACCTCATTTTATATTGACGTTTTCTGCCAAAAGTGAGACGGGCCTTTTGATTTTATTTGGTCTGAAGTGGTTTTCACCTGGAACTTGATGCTATTTTTGTTTCTTTCATCTTCGGACTTAGGTGATGAAGGCTGACCACCGCTCCATGTTTTCTCCATTTTTGGATAACAGCTTTCACTGAGGTTCATTTCAATCCCAAAGATTTGTAAACCTTTCCAGACTGATACATGTCAACAAATTTTCTTCTCATCTGTTCTGGGATTTTTTTAGTTCTGGCCATGATATTTCCTTTTTTTAGATATAGTGTCCATTGTGTTGTCAGACAGATTCTTCAAGTGATTTCTTCTACAAGCCTGGCAGTAAACACACCTGTCTCGTCAAACTTAACCTAAATGTTCAAACATGTGGTCAGTCACAGTTCATACATGATTTAACAACATTAGAATCTGTGTGATGATTTGAAACTTTTAAATGTGACCAAAAAAGCAAAACTAGAACTAATTTGTATGGTGTTAACTACTTTTCACAACACAGTTAATTACAACTAGCTTCTAAAGTCGCTTAAGTATAAAGTACAGGTTATGGGCTGCACTTTATCTTGATGGTTTACTTAAAATCAATGGCAACATATGAACAGTATGTTTGTTACACAAATTTGAGAGGCCATTGTTGTCTAAGACAATTCACAATTAAATGAATGCATCTTTTTCATATTTCAAATAAATTTCTTAACATACGGTCATAGTTTTTTAAGTCAGAGTAAGTGCCGTAAATTGCTCACTAATTGTTAGACACTTTGGGCCATCTTTTCTGTTTGACAATAAATAAGAACCATATTTCAATGAAATACCTAATAAAAATATTTTAACTAGGTTAAAATTTCAGTATTATTATTATTTATATTTTATATTATTTTCTAAATTATTATCATCTTCATCATAAAGCCACTTGATTATGGATCCAGTGCGCCCCTCTGTGGTTATTGAAAGCATTGCAGCTTAGACAGCCATAAATCAGTCATAAACAGCATTACTGTCCTGTTAACAGTTGATTCCATTGATTTGCATTGCGCTTCCTGTGTTTACACTGTCTGTTTACAACAACACTGTTTTATGAAGTACAAAACATTTTACTCACACCCTATGATTAAAAGAACCTGACTTTATTGACTTTAGATTGAATTGGACTGTACATAATTGACATAGTGCATTGTACTACATTGAATGGCTTTGAACCGAATTGAAGTCAATCTATATGGCTCAACATGCATTTGATCTGTTTGTCTGGTATCTTTAGATGGCTGGTGTCGGGAACTGGTGCTGTATAACTAAACTAAATAGATTAAAGTGAATCGTCTCCCTTTAGCTGAGTGTTCATTGCAACATGTGACCTAAGAAAGCTTCCCTGGGATGTCTCTGTCTTTGGAACCCTGTGGAGTCTTTATGTAGTCTCGAATAGATGCTTTTAACGTCTGAAATACATTCAAAGTTCGGGAAATCAATTTGACTGGATGTCGAGCCTTAGAGAAATAATTGGTGCACAATAGGTTTATCACACCCCAACATTTCTGATATTAATCACAGATGACTGTGAACTAGAATAGAAATTGTTTTCCTTCCCAGTAATTCAGTTTACACTGTTTAAAGTTTGTTTAAAGAGTCTTAGAGGGTTGATTCAAATTTATATGCCTTTTGATTTTGGTGTCCCACAGAACAGCAAAACTCCTCTTGTTTGCATCAGTGCTTGGAAATGTTGCACTTGTGACAGAGAGTGTGGAAAGACTTTGCAATGATCAGATTATGATATTAACGTCTCCTTCCACCCACTTATCTGTGCTGGGGTTGTTGTGGCAACAGGCTGAGTATTTTGAACATCCTCCCTCTGCAGTGATGTTTTCCGGTGCCCATAAGAGACGCTTAGGCGTTCTGAAGCGAGATGATATGTGCTGCCTAATAATGACTTCAGGGTTTTCCCGGATCCAGACATTTCTTGAGGCTTCTTTCCATGAGGGATCCAGATCGAAGGAACCCAGGAGGCATCAGAATCAGAACCAGCTCAACTGCATTACAAGAGCAGAAGCCCTCCTGAGATTTTGGTGCTTCCTACCTTATCCTCAAGGCTAAGCCCAGTCACTTTCCAGATAAAACTAATATCCTGCCTCAACAGTGGTTACTTTAAATCTTCTAGTTCTACTTTACTTTTCTTTCACTGTTTCCCTGCATTTCAACTGTATCTGCTCTGAAGCGCCCCCCCCCCCCCCCCCCCCAACCTATTCATACACACAGTACATCACAGTCAATTTTCTGCCCAGCTCAATCATATCTCCACTGCAATCTGAGGTTCAGGGTAGATTAAGCATGTTAAAGCCACTTTTGCATGTTGCCATTTTCTGCAAATAAACAGCAGTTTAAGAGCAATAAAATCAGAATATGCACTACACCCAACAAAATCTTCTGTAGATTGTAGATCTAGATGCCAATTGTACAGTGGGGAAAATACATAATTGTTTCCAAATATAACATTCATATGTGGTCATTTTTCAATTAATTAAGAAACACAAAACACCACCGCCTGGCAATGGCACAGTAGACCATGAAACTGGACAAGATAGCAGTAAAATCTGACTGATAAAGCTTTAATTCTTGCTTATCATGTGTAAACAACACACAGCCTTTTAAACTGAGCCTTATTGCGTTTTGTAACCTATCTCAAATTTTAGGGTATTTTACAGGGATTTTATGCGGCAGACCAACACAAAGCAACGCATGACAGTGAAGAAAGAAACGGCATCATGAAGACCAGGGAACACAGCAGAGGGATCAGGGGTAAAGTTATGGACAAGTTTCAAACTGGATTAGGTTATAAAACAATATCTCAAGCTTTGAACAGCACATTCAGCAATGTTCGGTCCATCACCTGAAAATGGAAACAACTGCTAACTAATCAAGATACGGATATCCACCTAAAGGGACAGACAAGGAGAGGATTAATCAGACAAGCAGTCTTGAGGCAGTGGTAACTCTGGAGGAGCTGCAAAGGTCCACACTCAACACATCTGACCTTATGTCAGACTGTGTCCTCAGATTTGCGTGCAGGATGGTGTGTGTATGTGTTCCTCTTCTACCTCTTCTTTGCAGGGTGGAGCTTAAAGAGCAGCAGATCCCCCGAGGCAGAGGCTCACCTGCCTGTCCACCATCCGACACTCTCAGTCTCCGCTCCACCAAATACCATTCGTGGAAGAAAGGAAACAAAGAGACAGATTTACTACTCTCTCCTTCCTTACCTACCCCTGCACCTTCCTTGTCCATAACAGTAACACCTTTTTTCTCATCATTATCCTCCATTCCATTATTCTTACAATAATGCTTACCTCTCCTCCTCGGTGCCGAACCAGGATCAGATATGAAAACCCTGAAGACGCTTTTCCCTGCATATTATTGTCAATAAATCTTTTAAACTATTCCGTTGTGTACGTAATTGTTGCCAGCTCTAGAGTCTTTTCTTATTTAAATATGCATGACACTTTATGGAAGAGTGGCAAAAAGAATGCCATCCTGTTTGCACTTTGCCACAAGCCAATCATGGAAACAAGGCAGACATGTGGAAGATGGTGCTTGTGTCAAAGGAGACCAAAAATAAACTTTCTGGCCTACATGTAAAACACTATGTATGACAAAAAACTGAAACTAAACATCATCCTGAAATAAACCACCTTCACTTTGAAACATGAGCCTCTTTCCCATTGAAAGCCCCAAGATTAGTTTTACCCAGGTAAAAGGAATCCAGGGGAATGCCGCTGTTTAGATTGCTCAAAGTGACGGACTATTTATTTAAATGAGCCTAATATACAGAGGTTTTGCAGAAAACTGCATTTAACCTTTGGCCTTTGGTTCCTTATTACCGGTTGGACTAAACAACCAAGCCTGACTAAGAAGCCATTTGAAAAATGAAACTGCCGATTTCTTGAGTGGCGCCAGCTCAGAAAACAAAGACAGGTAAACATCTGAGTAGCACAGCTGGCTTCACTGTGGGCAAGGAGCTACAAAGGGAGGGCTGCGCCGCAGCAGAGAGCAAGGGGGGAACATGTAAAGAGTGCTTGTTCAAATATCCAAGCTAAATCCACGGTCTTCTCAAAACCCTTTACTGCAGTTTTAAAGGGCCTTATCATTCAAAAGCAACTTTTTGAGCTTTTAACTATGTTCTGATGCCATTCCTTCATCAAAACCATGCCCAATGTAATATTTTGTTGATTCATGTATGTCTGAGTAATCCTTGTGAATTCTGCTCTCTGAGCAGCAGCCCCTCCCTGTCTCGGAAAACAGGTGGCCATGAGCAGTCTACAGAGGCTGTCATAGACCCTTTTCACAGTGACGTCATGCAACTTCCGTTCTGCGGTGAAGCAGGGTATCTTTACTTCCGCTTTCTCCGCGAGCAGTGTTTTTACATAGGGAATTCACACAGTCCCTCACCAATCTACCCAAATTTCGTTTGGGAGACGTGCACAGACTGGTACAAAAGCTTTCGACCACACCAGCCTCCAAACTCGACAAAGATGACAAGTTCTTTGTGGAACAATACCTTTTCGATTATGAAGGTAAGAGCTTTGTCTTCTTAGCTCTGTTGTTAGCATAGATGCTAGGATAATGATAGCAATGCTACCAACAGGACTTTTGTCATTTATTAGTTTTCTATTTCTCCATTATATTGCTACGCTAGCTTTATTGTTATATCAGCTTATCTGTTTCACAGCTTTTAGCCAATGAGTCTCACCAGGGATATAGTTGATGTATAATGTTGAGCCTTTTCATACTTTGTTTTGGAACAGTGTCAATGCTTTTGGCCACTTGGTCACAGTTAGAGCACGCTGTCACACCTCTATGAATAAAAATGAGGAGCCTCATTCCCTCCCGTTTTTTTGTGTAGTATTTTACTGAGGTTGCAGACTTTGCAGTATCCCTCAAAATTCCTCTGTGGGTTCAGTGTGTTTCTCAGTCTTGTCAGTACATTTGGAGCCTCAATTAATAAAATAATTCTGCCCATTCCTGTTAAAACTGTGATAGTTTAGGACATCATAGACTGAGAAAGACGCTGTCAATGTTGAATGCACACTGCATGCACACTAATAATCAGTTCACTATAGTATTTATGGATTATGCTGCTGTCGGGGCAAACCCCTTGTGTCCTATACTGTTATTTTTCAGGAACTGACCAAAAAAACATGGATTTTAAAAAACTTCAGACATCACACTTCATATATTTTAGTTATTTATTACATAGATACTTCATAGCAGCTCTGTCCATTTTACCTTTTACTTGTCCTGTTTATCCTGCTGCCTTGCTCCGGTTCCCCTCTGCCTTACAGAAGAGCCTGCTGCCGAGCTCTGGTGGGTTCTCCCCTGAACTGTCAATTCTCTTCCGAGCTGTGGACCCTGCTGCCTGTTCCTGGTTCCAAGAAGTCTCTCTCCGGGCCGTCAGCTCCTGCCAACACCATCACCCTGTTCCCGTGCAGTTCTACCTCGCTGGTTACATCACCCTCCATCCCATCAAACCTTCAATAAAGACTTTCATTTTAAGTCCCGTGTGTGTGGTTCTGGGTTCATCCATAGACAAATTAGACATAGATAACTTTATTTGTCATTATGTATGCACAGAGTGCGTACAGAACGAAATTCCGTTTGCATACAGCTTGAGAATTACAGTAAATTACAGGATAAAGTGCAGCAGTGATTTAACAGTAAACAATTGAAATGTAAACAATGCAGGAGAAAGAGACGGTGTGCGATCACAGTGTACAGGTGAGTATTTTTAAAAATCATTTGTATGTGCAGAAATTAATTAATTTCTCAGATTAATTTCCTTTCATTAACAAATTGATTTTGACAGCTCCAATAAAAATTTACGTGGTGAGCCACTGAAGTTATCTTGGGAATAGCTAAATAAACTTATAACTCAATTATCTTTAAGAAAGAAAGCTGTTTAATTTGTTAAAGACCACTTGCAGAAACATAGGTGTCCTCGGAAGAGAAGTGCTGACTGCAGGCGTAAGTGCTGCTGCGAAGGATTTTAAAATTTGGCCCCTCGTCTCTTCTTATTGCTGTCACCCAATAGGCTCCAGTCTCAGCATCAGCCGGGAAGTCATGAAAACTGAGATATGGAAAGTTTTATTTGTTGTTCGAACACTGTGGGACACTGCAGTAGCAGTTTCTCTGTGATTGTGCCATGCTTGGTGGATATGATGCTGCTGAGAGATGGACACAAGGGAAGAAAAATTAGATTAATTATAATACTTTTTAAAACCTTTATTTAACCAGATAAACTAACAATTGAGATTAAGATCTCTTTTTTTAAAGGTTGATCTGATTAAGAGGTCAGCAGCACATGTCATTACTAATACAGTATAATAAAACAATTTCAGGCTTCTACTTAAAATATACAGTATTTTGCACAAAAACTAAAAAAAAAAAGTGCATTAATATAAGTGCAAATAATATGAAGAAAATTCATTATAATACACAGAAAATTCAGAAACAGAAGTACTGTCCAATAGACCCACGGTAATTTGTTTTAGGAATGAACAAAAAGATTCAAATGGAATAAGATCTTTTTAATTCAGTGACTGCAATTATATATAACACGTCACCATAATAAAGGAAGGGGAACAATGTAGCAGATAAATGTCTCTTTTTTCACTCCGTGAACAAGATTTATTTCTATAATAGCAAAGCTACAGTAATCATTTTATAACATCTACATCAGATTAATGACAGGTAAAGTAAGCTAACAAGCTGCTGCATGTTAGCTTTGATCTTCATGTTACTGTCCCAATCAAAGCATCTATATAACAGCAATGATCGCTACAAATACTAAGGAAAATAAAGATAGTCAATACGACACGTTTAATATTGTGCTCTCAGTCTTACTTAATGAAATCACGCTGATTACTGATAGGTAAAAGTTTGGTAAGGTAAGCTAACAAGCTGCTGCATGTTAGCTTTGATCTACATGTTACTGTCCCGATCAAAGCATCTATATAACAGCAATGATTGCTACCAATACTAAGGAAAATAAAGATAGTCAATGCGACACATTGTGGTCTCAGTCTTACCTTATGAAATCGCGCTGATTATCAGTGAAACACCTCTTCACCTCCCGAATTTTCTATGTAAAAGCATGTAGCCGGAAGTAAAGATACCCTGCTCCGCTTCAAAACGGAAGTTGAGTGACGTCATGTGAAAAGGGTCTATTACCCACCTCCTTCAGGAAGTACCCACCTGGGCAGCATAGCCCCTGCCCAGTAAACAACACGTCCAGGAGTGGTGATGTGAGGCAGAGCGTGATAATTTCTGCTCAAAGTTGAGATGAAGCAGCTCTTTTACCACATAATCTGCACAACAACAGCAACAGCTCTTTTTTGACTACATTCACACTGCAGGTCTTGATGTTCAATTCCGATTTTTTTGTTGAAATAGATTTTTTTGGGGGTGTTCGTTCATATTACTAATTAAATGTGACCGCCGTCAGACCTGTCTGAACAGTTCAAGACCCCAAAGTGACCCACATGATCTGAGAACAGAATACATCACACAGCATCATGCTGTTTACGGAAGTAATGGCAGATGTAATTGTTTTTGGAGTGTTCAATAAAGCTTCATCTAAAAAAATGCGGATACTGGCTGGTGACTCTCTGTGTAATTATGAAGTTGTTTAACTATGGGAGCTGATAGTATTAAGACCACATCATAGCAAGAAGAAGAAAGGTGAGAAGAAAGCAGCACTGTTATTAACAATGGTCTTTTGTGGAGCTGACACTGCTGCGTGTGGATGTGTAGAGGGTGCCAGGACAGAGACATTAACGATGGACGAAATGCGACATGACCTTTCAGACTGTGCACACTTTGAAAAATATCTGGGGTCTGATTTATAAAACATTGTGTGGAATCCATACTAAAAGCGTATGTATGCAAAGAAAAAGAAAACGGCGTACAGCAAAAAAAGTCTGATTTATGAAACCATGCGTGCTCATGTTTGCGTACCAAGTTCCGCCTTATGTTCTGCCCACGTTCTGCCCTCATGTACATGCCCAGATTCAACCATAAATGGTCAATGCAACGCACCTCATGAATATTGTGTATTAAAAATAGATTGGTTGATTGTTTGGGGGGGGGGGGGGGGATTTCATCATGATGAAGTGGCAGCCATGGAGAAAAAGCAAAGAAACTCTGGAAAAAATTCAGAGGCGTTTATTAAATTTGTAAATCAGATGTTGTGCCATCAAGACATGAGGAAAAACCAGACTGAATTGTAAGCAAAAGAAGTTTGGGACTCTCACAGGCACCAAGGAACTGCTCCCATCAACAGGGTGCCGTTGCTATAAAGGCTTGCTTCCCACAGACAATCATCCTCATTCCCGCTGTTTCGTTGGAACGGCATTTGGGTGCATGCTTTCGTCATCCTCTGCGGAGCGGAGGACCCAACTGGATTTGGAGAACTGCCAGCTGGATCGAAGTTAAGTCTGCAGTCTACCTTCTGCGTAACCAGACGCCGGAGTAAAGTATCCGTCAATGCCGAAACCAGCCTTGTGGGGGTTTTTTTCAGCTGTTGCAGGAAGCTGACTCCAGATGGCGCAGAGCAGCCTCCCGCCTGCGGCCAGGCCAAACTGAGAGCAAAAGTCGATCTAAAGTCACCCGCTGCAGCTGGCACAGGACCCATTTTCCATGCTGCGATCCCCTTTACAGGCCATAGACCCGCATGAAGGACCCTGGAGCCGCCTGCTCGAACAGCCACGTTTTGGCTAGCCCATAGCCAAAACTTGACACTGCCCGCTGCTGAGATAACCAACTTTCCCTTAGAATAATTCAACTGCTTCCAATTGGATGCCCAAAGTGAACCGAACTGACACAGAGACACGGACAGGTTTGGCAGAGAAATAAACAGGGAAAGTCAAATGGTTTATTTAGAATGGTTTACTTAATGCGGTTTTACAGTGTGTTATGCCAGAAGCTGATTGAATAGGATTTATTATTATTATAATCTAGTATTATAATTTAAATAATAAATCATTCAAACTCAAAAATGAGCTATAACAAATATGGTTCAAATGGTGGTGATGCCAGAGCTGGAAGCTTGTGATGGTTTATACTACTAATGCATTTATTAATTAGCTGTTATGAACTCAGTTGTGCTGGAACAAATGATCTGATCGGCCTCTGACCGGTAAGATTTATCCAGCAACAGCGAAGACTCAACTTATAACTGCAATTAGAGTTTAAACCGTTACCCTTTTTATCACCAATCCAATGAAAATGTCTCTGTGTTGATATCAGATGTTAACTCCAAAGGAGGTTAGCTCTGAATTCTGAATAACCGTGCAACTCTGAATTGGAATGAACACAAACAATTACTATTCCACAGTTGTTGTTTTATTAAACCAAAAGCAATTCCCTGTTACAGTAATTCTCTGATTCAACAACCTTGGAATCCTACTCACTACTAAACTAACAGGCAAAATATATGTGGAAATAAAAATCAAAAAAGGGATTAACATGAGAGATAGCAAATCTTAGTTCAGCTCACGGTTGTTTAACACCACATTCAAAACATCGGCATTTGACGTAGCAGCATTGACAGACAGAACAGCTTTGAGAGTCCCACTGGACGCTTTAATGTTTTCCACAAGCTAGTTCAGCTGAGCTGACTACAGTTCAGTTACCCGACACCCTCCCAAGATGGCGACTATGATGACGTAGGACCTGCAACCTTGCATGATGCCTGAGGGGAGGTCCTAATGATGCAGTCAGCGCGTACACCAAGTGGGGCGGTGCCTCGGCCAGGGAGGGAGCGCTTGCTGAGGAGTTTAAACGAAGGCCGCGAACTGAGTTTCAAACAAAAAGATCAAATCCGCTGATAAGAGAAAGCGAAGAGAGAGGGGAGAAGATGGAAGAAGATGGAAAAAGAGTTGAAGAAGCGACCCGCGGTTGGGTCATTTATGAACCACAAATCTACACAGCAAAAATCACTTGTAAAAAGCATGCACACACAACAGAAAGATATTCAACAGTTAAAAACACTCCGCCTTGGAGTAAAAAGCATTGAACTAAATCCTAAAACCTGCCCAGGCACTTCTAAACCACCCTGTTGGTGAAAAAGAAATAAAAGGGGAAAAACCCGTTTTACTTGACGTTGTCCCGGCTGGGTCCTAGAGCGCTCCGAGTCCGCGGATCTGGTCCAGCTCCGCGAGCCGGTGCGTCGGACGGCGGGGGACACGGGAGGGGAAGTTCCTTCGTCTCTCTGGGCGTTAGACGCTTTGTTCGGCCAAACAAAAGCGGGGTCCTCTTTCGATCACCTGGAGATGAGGCGGCTCTCAGTCTTTGATCAGAGGGAATTCAAAAGTACTTCTTTTTAAGTCGACCTCCTGTATCTGTATCAGCAAATACAGGGAAAGTTATGCTCCGGTAATCTTCGGTCCAGCAAAGTTATCGAGCACGTGGGGTGAGGGGGGGGGGGGGGGGGTTGGTAATCCCAACGGAGTGAAGCAGCTGCGTGCCTTCCCTGACTGGCAGAACGGCAAGAAGAAGACAGATTGTGGTCTTTAGCCGGGTTTTATAGCCATTACCTTGGCAACCTTATCTCGGTCGGCGGCCATTTGGCCATGTTGCCTGATGGGAGTTGGTGGCCATTTTGACCACCTTGCATCATGGGAAATGCAGTCTGTCATGTCCCGAACTAATGCAGGTTTGTCACATTCTGACATGGCATAACAAGTATTTTAAAAAACATGGAGCTAAAAGACAGCTTGTTCGAAACCATGCCATGCTGATGTAATTCGAGCGTGTTTTTTGTGGTTATAACAAATTTTATCTCCATAAGACTTTTATACATTGATGGGATATTGATGTTTGTGTTATCCGGTCCGCTCAATATGACCAAAATAAAGCCAACGCTTTTTAGAATTGGCGCAGAATGTCCGCTAGCCTAATACTATTAGCTTTCAGATAACTTCTGCTCTTCCCGGATACGCAACTACGGTTCATTTTTGTTTCTTTTCACTCCACCATCGTTCGATAGTGCTATGAGAATCATTACCACATTAATATGGAACATTAATGTTGATTTAAAGGTGTTTTTGTATAACTTTAGCATTAACCCATTTAGCTACCAATCCCTACAGCGACCCCTAGCTTCCCAGAGGAATAATCACATTAATAAAATCAAGTGTCCTAAGTTATTGTGTAAATCATTCTTTAAAATTTTATTTTATCAAATAATGTTTTGTTTAACTCGTGATTTGCATTGTGAATAGGTTGAAACACATACCATATGATGAACCATTTTATTTTGTCTTTTTGTTTCTTTTGTGAGTACAGGGTTCCTTAGCTTCTTGTTATATTAATTTTGCTTAGTAGGTTTAGTGAAGTTTCACTAGCCTAGTAGAGAGGATTTGTTTGAAATATAGTGTTAATTCAGATAAATAGCATTCTATAGTGATGTTCTCTGGATGTTAATTTTATTTCTGTTGATAAATTCTTGAACTTGAAGAGAAGTTGTCACTCCTTTATTCTATGTGTGCAGGGTTTGCTGTTAAAAGAATGCCAGTGCTCGAATCATCCCTTTCAACTAATGTCCCAATATCAACCCTAGGGCTGATATTCACCGGACAATACCTAACAGACAGAGAGTTGCACATACGCAAGGTTTATAAATGAGACCCCTGATCTGTATCCAAATTAATACCACAAATGGAAGCAACACTTTTTGGGGGGTGAAAAGATCAGAATTGGGCCGTTTACACGGCCATGAAAAGTTGGATATGGGTCGCTTATGGGCAAAAGGATCAGATTTGGGTTGTGTTTCCCTGCAGTGTGAATGTAGCCTTTGATACCATGCAGCAGCAGTTCTAGGTAACTTCACATGGAGAGAAGCGACATCGCAGTGAAGGCAAGCGTCTTTCTTCCAGCTTGGAAAAAGAGCACCAGCAAACAACTAATATTTCATAACAAAAGAATACTATGTAGTGCCAAAGGCAATATTTCATCATTTACAAACCTATAGTTGACTTTGGAAGGCTTATAAAACATCACATGGAACCTTTAAAGACATAAAGATAGCTCTGAAAATCATGTGATCTCACAATAACTTCTTATCATACCACGACACCTTTTGAGAGATTTTCTTTTTTAGGACTAGACATGGCCAAGAAATTCTGTATCTATGTACAACTCTTAAAAAAGCTAACTTTAACCTTGTAAATATGTAACATCAGTTTGTAAGTTAGTTTATCATTTGTGTAATGTTGTTTTATAAATAGAACTAGGCCTCATCCGCATATTGAATTACACATACCAAGAATCTATTAATAATAAACGATGTTGTGAACCAGTGGTTCTGTAAATCATTGTTGACATACACTAGCTTGTAATACCTCTTCAGACAAAACACCTTCAAACATCCAACCTGCCCGCTGTCAATGTGAGTGTTTCCTTAGTGCTTACATTGGAAGTCCTTAGGCTTGCTGCTGTCTTGGGCACAAAGAGACTTTGATTTTGGATAGGACTCTCCTTACGGATGTAGATGCCCAATATGAATTGTTTGCATTTAGAAATAACATCTCGGGAATGCCACTCCAAAAACCTAGAGTTTGAGAAGCAACCAAGGCACATAGTCTGAGGTGATGAGTGAAAAGAAAGCTGCAGTCTAGTTTTACTAGCTAACAGCTTGGGAGATTTTTTAGTCATGGAAGTTCCTTTTTTTCATTCCTATTAAATATTTGTTGTAATTTGTAAATTATTTTATACTTTGTTAGTTTCCTTGTTTTTTTTATATACAATCGTGTGCTGGTGGACAATAGTTCAACTTGACTGTCCCTGAAACTGCACCATTGAACCATGTATTTACCATCCCTTGTCTATTGGTCAATCATGTTTTTCTTCTAAAACAGCCCTAAATCATCAAGGCATAGACTTCACTAGAGCCTTGAAGGTGTGCTGTAGCATCTGGCACCAAAATGTTTGCTGCAGATCTAGAATAAGACTATTGTCAATAGAATAAGATTTTTGCACTTAAAATAAGAACAGTTAATCTCCATCAACTTATTTCAAGTGCAGTATATCTAATTATCTTATTTTAGGGGTCCAAATACTCATTTCATTGGCAGATAATCGTATTTACCTGCTCAAATCAAGGAGAAATACGCTCATTTCAAGAAAATTGTACTTACTTTTAGTTCCCTTTTTGCAGTGATATAAAACCCTTGTGGAGATAACGTTTGTTATAACGGTAAAAACACACTCGAATTACATCAGCAATGGTTTGAAGAATGCTAACGGGAGAAGAATGCTAACGGGAGCTACCCTGTAAACTCCATGGGCTCCGGCCTGTCAAGGCAATTTATCCGGCCCTCAAGAGCCAAAAAAGGCATATCATGTCCTGAAGCAGAGGCTCTAAAACGTTATAAAGTGGATATGTTGTTGTTTTTTAACTGTGTAGTAACAGTGTCCTGCCACTAGATGTCAGTTTTCCCACAACACATTAAAACAACCCAGAAATGTCCAAAAGGAGAAAAAGTGATGCAGAATGATGAGTTTAATGTGTAACTCACTACAATATCAAGTTTTTTTGAAGATAAACTGGGTCTAAGGGTGCTACTTTTGCGTTACAGTGCATTTTTAAAATATTTCTATGTGACCTGAAATGAAATTATGAAATCAATCTATACATGTACAACCGGCCCTTTTAATGACTTCATAATGTCTATGTGGCCAAATTTTGAAATGAGTTTAACACCTTTGACTTAGGGCATCCAGTTGGAAGCAATTGAAGCAGGGGGGTGAAGGGGAAGGCTAGCATGCGGCTCTGGCCTAGCCGAAACGTGGCGGTCGGAGCAGGCCACTTCAAGGTCTTACATTCAGTCTCTGACCTGGTTGCAGCAGTCGATTTCAGTCCAGATTTTGCTCTCAGCTTGGGAAAATGGGTCCTGTGCTGGCTGCAGGCGGGTGGCCGCTCCGGGCCTCTGGAGTCAGTTTCCTGCAACAGATGAGAAAAACGAAAAACAATCCATTGGCATAGATGGATTCTTTCACTTTGGCGTCTGGTTACGCAGAAGTTAGACTGCAGACTTAGCTTGGATCCAGCCCGCAGTTCTCCAAACCCAGTCGGGTCCTCCGCTCGCAGAGGACGAGTTTCTCCCCTGTGTCGCTCCAGGAGCAACGGGCAAATAAGTTTCACAGAAAGCACATTTTACTCAGCTTGGTCAACCCTGCGGATGCTTATGAGTCTTTGAGCCCCATGCGGCCCGCATGGTTGACTGGTCTCCCCAGAGCGGACCCTCTCCTCGAGAGTCCACAGGCAAGAAGGAAGATAAGTAAGGTGTAGCCTGGCTTCATAGCAGGGCACCCTGCTGAGAGAGGCTGTCTCTGCTCTGATTTTTGCCCATGGCTTGATGGCACAACATAGTCTCTAAAAGTACAATAGGAGGCAGATCTTTTAGTTATCAGGCTCCTCTCCTGTGGAACCAACTCCCAGTTTTAGTGAGGCAAACACTCCTTTTAAGACCAGGCTTGAAGGCAAGGCAACTTTATTTGTATAGCACATTTCAGTAACAAGACATTTCAAAGTGCTGTATATGAACAGAACATAAGAAAAGAAAACATACAGAGTAAAGCACATTGCAGCAGAATAGTAGCAGGAGGTCAAGACATAGGATAACTTGAACAAATATTTCATAATTCAATATTAACATTCAAAGGCAATTTTAAACAAATAGGATGTTAACCTTGATCTAAAGGAATTCAGGGTTTCAGCACTTCTACAGTTTTCTGGGAGTTTGTTCCAGATAAGTGGGGCATAAGAACTGAATGCTGTTTCTCCGTGTCTGGTTCTGGGTATGCAGAGAAGGCTGGAGCAAGAAGACCTTAGTGGTCTGGAGGGTTGATACTGTGACAACAAGTCTGGGTTGTATTGAGGTGCCATTCAGGGATTTATAGACTAACAGAAGTATTTTAAAGTATATTCTCTGAGATCCAGGGAGCCAGTGTAAGCACTTTAGAACTGGGCTGATGTGCTCTACTTTCCTAGTCTTAGTGAGGACGCGGGCAGCAGCGTTCTGTATCAACTACTGCTGTCTGATCAACTTTTTTGGCAGACCTGTTTAGACACCGTTGCGGTAATCAATTCGACTAAAGATAAATGCACGGATTAGTTTGTCAAGATCCTGTCGAGACATTAGTCCTTTAACCCTGGAAATGTTGTTCAGGTGATAGAAAGGCCGACTTTGTCATTAGGCCCAGTTCCACTGGCTCGTAATGGCTGTGCACCGCACAACTCCACTCACTTACGATTGTTTCAGGAGCAGTTTTTTCAGGGCCAGCCCAGGTTCCTGTGGCTCTGCTGAAGACCAGGCTTAAACTGCTGACTCCAGAGGTGTTTTGAGTAAACACACATCTTTTCAGTGATTGGCCGTGGGGCAAGGAGAAACGATAAGTTTTTGTTCAAGGAAGATCAGAAAAACTGAAGAGCGATGACATTAATATTAAGGACCTCTATGAATAGAGCACTATGAACAGAATACAATTTTATTATTTTCAATCCATAAACCACGCCTGAAGGGGAAAATAAAGAAAAAGGGACACTTCAGCTTTCAATACCCATTTATTGAGGCTTTCTCTCATTTCACACTGAAAGGTGTTTCTGAAGTGTCCATCCATCCACTTCTTATGGTACAAAGCAGTGGCTGCCTCTCCCTGCTCCAAGCCCATCTTTCTGTAATAAGTCTCAACGGACACGGGGGGAGCAGGGAGGGGCTTTCTTAGAGTTGCCCCGCTGGTCAAGCCTAACACCCCATCCACTGACAGAGCAGCCCACAGCCTGTTATTAAGCACGCAATCAAACCACTAAAAATAATATCACTGCAGTTAAAACTCTTTAAAGCTATTAACATCTCCTCACTCCCACCATGGCTGAGGAAAAAAATCAAATCCATCCATCCATTTTCTAACACGCTCATCTGTTGTGGGGTCACGAGGGGTGCTGGTGCCTGTCCAGCTGTCAATGGGCAAGAGGCAGGGTACACCCTGGACAGGTTACCAGTCTATCGCAGGGCAACAGAGAGACAAACAGGACAAACAACCATTCTCGCACACACTCAAACCTAAGGAGAATTTCGAGAATTAACCTAACAGTCGTGTTTTTGGACTGTGGGAGGAACCCACGCATGCACAGGGAGAACATGCAAACTCCATGCAGAAAGACCCAGGGCAAGGGTAGGACTCAAACCCAGGACCTTCTTGTTGCATGGCAACAGCGCTACCCACTTGTCCACTGTGCAGCAAAAAATAAATAAATAAAAAATAAATAACATATATATTAAGCTTTAAATGTCTAATGTACGTCTCTAAAATCCCTGGGCGAGGCAGTGGGAGCTCTGGCAACTTCAGAAACATCTGAAGCACACCACAGTCCAATGGATTAACGTGGGATTCAGCCCTAAAAAACAAACCAATAAAAATTATTTCACTATGGATAAAAAATCTTTTTATTAACGTGTTCTTCTCTCCCCACCATGGCTGAGGCAAAAGATCTCAAATTTTAACTCCGTGATTGAAAACAGCTGGAGGGAGCAGCGATGTGGTTTGGCATTTGTGGCCACTATACAGAGCTCGGACACTGGGGAAACCCTGGAAGGTCTCTCGGTTGAAACGCCCAACGTTTGAAAGCTAAATACCTCCACCTTTCCACTTCTGTCTCTCTCTCTCAACACAGAGAGGCTCTGCCTTATTTTTTTTAGATGTGTGATCCAGATATTTATCCTGGTGGATTACTCCTTCACAATATCCAAGACAATCTTGCATACATAACATACAGTTATCGAAACATTTGTATTTTTTTCTTTTGTCAATGTTGCAAACAGGATTTTGGGGGGGAGGGGGGGGCTAAAGCAATGCCCAGGAGGCGTTTCCCTCTTCCAGGCCAGTCGAATCACTAAACCGGGCAAAGACAATCCAAGCAGGGAGGAGCCGAGTAGAGCAGGTGAAAACGGATGGGCCAGTGGAACTGTGGTTTAAGCTTGAGTCCATCACTACACCCAGATTTCGGGGCCTGATCAGTGGTTACCAGCTGAAGTTACTGCTGCTGTGTGCTAACTCTTGATCGCTACTCCATTGGTCCAAAATTTATTACTTCAGTTTTGCTTTTTTTCCCCCAACTGTAGAGAATGTTGCCACTTCCATGCAATAATTTTTTCTAAGCTGTTAATCAGTGCTTGAATGGGTTCATAGTCATCCGGTGACATTGTGTGTTGTCTGCATAGCTATGGTAACTTATGCTGTTTTTTTAAGATCTGACCTAGAGGGAGCATGTAGATATTAAATAGGAGGGGACCCAAGATGGACCATTGGGGAACCCTGCATGTGATTTTTGTGGTCTTTAATGTAAAGTTACCTACTGACACAAAAATGTCTCAGAAAGGCTGACCCAGTTTTCCAGGCGATCTAATAGAATTATCAACAAATGCTACACTCAGATCCGATAAAACATCACTGTGGTTTTCCTGACAGAGATCTAATGCTTAGTAAGGCTAGTTTATATGACTTAGTGGTTGAGATTGTAATAATTTCATGAGGTAGAGAATAATGTTCAGGACTTAGCTTTATCAAAAGAATAAGCCTTTGTTTTTTTACACAAGGACTTAAAACCTTTTTAGAGGGCCTCAGTATGGCTACCATAGAGAACAGACAGCCAAGGCCAGCCTAGTTTTCCTCTCTGGGACCACTAGACACAATCACTGTAAAAATGAGAACCCATACATGCCATTACACAGCACACCACTGCAACCCAAATGGACCGCTATACTACACTGTCTAAATCATTGAACAACAAACACAACAAAGGGAAGAAGGAAACTGTCCCTCACTACTCTGGTGCTGCTCACTAAAGTTATCAGACCCATCCCATATATTAAAAACAGTCAGCTTGACACTGAAGAGTTCATAAAGTTTTTAAAAGACCACTTAGCTGCCGGTCTGATACAAGACTCCTCCTTGGGGTCTGAGTGGTGATGTTACGTGATGTGCCGAGGCTTCGAGGCGTGTGTCGAGTAATGGAGGGGGCGTTTCCGTAAAGCGCGTATTGAAGCTTGCTTCATTTAGGGGAGGAGCCGAAAACGATGACGTCCGAAGCCTCGCTGCCCGGCTGTACCACGTGACTGCTTCGGGAAGTGGCTCAGATTTTGCCAGATGACCGGTTCATTCAGAACCAGTTATGGCTGCACACTGGATCATAAAACAGTTCTGCTAACCAGATGCAGTTTAAAACGCCACTCGGTCTGTTTATAAGTTTCGTTTTTATTAATTCTGCATTTTTTAACTACATGCACCGTATTTCTGTGCCTCAGCGCTTGCTCCTCTCCCCCCCCCCCCTTTTCCTCGGAGCAGGTGCTTTTATCAGCATTCACCATTCAAAACGTGAATCACTACGTTTAATGTCCTCACATCGGTAGCAAAGTGTGCCAGTTAAAGTCAATAGGAGAGTTAGTAGCTGTGTTTCATGCTCTTTTGTTTTTAACAACATAGAATCAGTGGCGCTTCGGTGGGCGTGCTGCCTCGCGCTTTAATTCAGGTCCGCACTTTTAAGGGTCATTTTAAAGACCTTGTAACATCAGGGGCTTCATCTCAGATCTGTCAGTACCCCTGTTCCCTTTATAGAAGCCCTTTACAGTATTTAGTTATGCATTTTCCCCACTGTTTATCCGTCGCACGCAGCGCACCAACGGGGGTAAAATCCGCCCACCGCACTGCCCAGAGTGCACTGACAAGAGCAATAGAAATTTGTCTGGTCAGCGCGGCGACTGACTGAGAAACCTGTCGCTGTGAAAGGTGATGATAATGTTAGAAACTGTAACAGTCTAGAAGTGCATTGAGCTGAAAAGAGGGAGACATCAGCAGCAGGATCGTGCGTAAAGACGCAGCGTGAACCTCTGTGTGCTTCAGTGTTGCTGCTGAGGGGAAATTGTTGACATTAATCCCCCCCCGCCCCCAAAATTAGCATAATCTCACTCTTAACTTTTGATCAAAATTGAGAGGTCTGATTATTACACACCATGCCATATCACATGACACTACTATTTTGGGAATAATTACACACAGAGAATACATTCAAACAATATTTTATTATACACATATGTGTATACATAATTTATGTAGACAAATGATTTCGTCCTACACCTTTTGTGAAGTCATTCCCAAGAGCCATAATAGACAAAAAATCAATGCATCACACGTGTTAAGATATAGCTGGCTGTGATTATACACCTGGCCAGTAGGTGGTTTCGTGTGCACATGAAGCTACAAGAAATGAACCCTTTCTCGAACCAGTTGGCTCAAGTGGTTCAATGCCTCATGAGGCTTCATCTCGCCATCAGGTCTGAGTGTTGGAAGCCCCCCTCGTCAAGATGGACACACTGCTGGCTCAGAACACTCTCCCCCGGACAGAGGAACTCTGGTCACACTGTGTTCTGAACTAGCAGATGAGGTTCCACTTAAATGGTTGGAACACACCTCAATAAGGTTTGTCGGATCTGGCTTAAAGAGCACATCTAACCCCCAGTCCCTAGCTGCCTAAAAGAGGCAACAAACCTCTCCTCCTACCGCAGGAACAGCTCCCCTGCTTAGCTGTCTTCTCTGCCGGCAGCTCTAATCACTGCGAATGGCCCCCTCCAGCCTGTCGCCCAGCCAAGCAACACAAAACCAAGAAATGAACTTCCCCTGTCTCTACCATTCCCTTTTATCTCCTTCTCCACAGGTGAGTTCAATTACTGCTCAAGCAGCAGCTGCAGGCCATCTTGTTCACCACACTATTATCTTTGTGGCTGTTTGTATCTGACAAATTTTGGCTTTTAAGTGTGATTGTTTATTACTGCTTGTTATCCTTTTAGCTTTCTTCTTTCTGCCATGTGTCATCACAGATATTGTACAGCTATCTCCCGTCAGGGGCCTTTGCTTGTCCTGGAAATCATCAAACCTGACAGTAGCGGTGGGGCCCAGTGTGTATCACAGTGAAGTGACTTGAAGGGCCTGAGCACAGATGAATCTGACGACACGTTCATCATCCTTGATATGTGGGGGAGATAGATTAGGAGGTTGGGGGGGCTCTGCGGCTTTTGGAAGATGCTGGTTTAGTAGCAGAGTCTGGGCTGTGAGGGTGATATGTGGAGAAGATGTAAGATTTATATGGGATGTTAGTTGTATCTCAATCTTAAAAACCTCTTTCATGTTGGGGAAATCCAGGAAAGGGACACCAGGGCTGAGTGGGGAGAGAGGGGAGGTGGGTGCTGTCTGGGACGGTGTCTAGGGAAGTTTTGGGTTCTCTGTCGGTGTTATGGGAGGTCCACTGTTGGTCCCGCTGAGATTTGGGGTTAGTCCTCCTGTGATAGTGATGAAGTCTCTTCATCCCTCAGTCTCAGTCTCTGGGTCATCTTCCTAGCTATCTTTATCTTGGCTGTTGCAGACTGTACTGGGCAGATCTGTTTATGAACTTGCTGTACTTAAGGGACAGAGCTGTGGGCATATAGGCAAGGCAAATTTAGTTGTATAGCACATTTCAGAACAAGGACAAAGCAAAGTGCTTTACATGATGAAACACAGGGAAATAAAAACAAGTTGGAATAAAATGTAGAACATTTGAAACAAAATAAAACATGGGAAAATTGAAGCTAAAAGCAAATGTTATTGATTTTAAAAACAGTTGGACTACAAACTTAAATGATGTTTCAGTTAACAGTTTAACTAGAACAGTCAAAGGCAATCCTATACAAATATGTTTTTAATCTTGATTTAAAAGAACTCAGGCTTTCAGCACTTTTACAGTTTTCTAGGAGTTTGTTCCAGATAAGTGGAGCATAGAAACTGAATGCTGCTTCTCCGCGTTTTGGTTCTGGTTCTGGTTCTGGTTCTGGGTATGCAGAGTAGAAAAAAAGTCCCTGTCCTTTAAATAGCATTTAAACCAGTTGAGTGCTGTACCAGAAAGGCCGACCCAGTTTTTCAGGCGCTCTAACAGAACGGAGTGATCGACAGTATCAAATCCTGCATTGAGGTCCAAAAGTATCAGCACTGTGGTTTTTCCACAATCTGCATTTACATGGATGTCTTTAAACACCTTGACAAGGGCGGTCTCTGTACTGTGGTGAGCATGGAAACCTGACTGGAAAACATCAAAGCAGAAAGTTCATAGTTAAGAAGGTATTTAATTGTTGAAGCACTAACCGTGTTTCTTTCCTAGACATAGCTTGGCTGAGCTTTTACTGCAACTAGCTATGTGCTCTCCTTCATCCTCTTAACCAGAAAACTGGCTCAAAGTCTATGTGCTTAGCTGTGTTTCTTTCCTGGACACAGCCACCTATGGAGCTAGTCTGCCTTTAGCCTCTCTAACAGAAAGTATTCCTGGCTCAGCGTTCTGTGTTCTTTTTGTGTCTCTGCTCTGTCTTTTTGAACCCCCAGTCGGTCATGGCAGATGGTCTTTCACGCTGAGCTTGGTTCCACTGGAGGTTTCCTCTCCACATTCGCTATATGCATGCTCGGTATGAGGGATTCCTGCAAAGTCAATGACACATTGCGAGCGACTATCCACCGTGGCTACACGCTCTTTGAGGACTGAATGCCGTGAATCAATGACAAGCTGCAACTTGACTTGACTTTGTAAAGTGCCTTGAGACGTTGTGTTGTAAACTGCCGTTATATAAATAAAATTTAACCAAATAGTTTTCAGCAGTGGGTCCAGGGGTCCGTTCTTCGTACGTTGCTTAAAACATCCAAGATTAAATGAGACATCCAAGATGATTTCATCCGGCTAATCATGATCAGGCTAATTGGGTTCTTCGAACACACCTGTTGTTTATGATTAGTATCGCTGGATTGAGTTATCTGAGATAACTGCGCGTTCATGCGTTTGTTTAAAAGGGGAAATGTATCGATAGTAGAAACAATGATCAGCAACGCTGCTATTGGCTGTTCAGCATGGCCAAAGAACGCCCACAGTTTTTCTCCCAAGCAGAACAAGAGCTTTTAATGGAAGGTTATGCCGAATTTGAGTCATTAATTAAAACAATAGGTAATACCTCAAAGTCTGCAAAAGCCAGGAGAGAGGACTGGCAAAAAGTAGCAGACAAATTAAATGCGTAAGTGCTGTCCATGTTAGATGTTTCTATCACTTTCTACAGTATGTATTTTTGCATTTTAATAATTTCATATTTTCTTTGTTCTTTTATGTCAGAGCCTCCACCGGACCCACTAGAACATGGGGAAAAAAGTGAAGTACAAGAATATTCTACAAAATGGTAGCCTTTAATTATTATACTGTCTTTTAAAAAGCAACTTCTTCCTCTTTTTTAAAAGCCACTGTTAAATGAGGTATTTGTCTGTTTATAACAGCCACCAAGAAAAAGCCTGAAAAAAACAGGTTCTTTTTACTTTTGTTGCATGATGCATGTTTCACCCTGTCTTTTTCTTTCACAAAATGACACAGGGTGCCACCCGTTCCCTATATAAACGGCATCTTCAACAAAAAATGTAGTATTTTGACCTGAAAAAACACAAATTAAGAGGAGAAATTGAACTCCACAACTTGAAAAAGAGAAAATTTGCACTCGAGATCGAGTTGCTGTACCTTCAGAGTAAGTTCTAATACACCATTTGACAGTAGTATTGCTGACTTTACATAACTCTCTTATTAGAGACTTAGACTTAGACTTTCTTTATTGTCATTTTGTATACACAGAGTGCATACAGAACGAAATTTCGTTTTCACACAGCTCAGAAAGATTGCAGTAACTCTACAGGATACCTTGCGGTGAATTACAGTACAGGATAAAGTGCAGTGATAAATCGCAGTCACTTACAGGATAAGTTTCAATTGACTTCCGGATAAAGTGCAGCAGTGAACAGTAGGCAGTTGAAATGTAAACAATGTAAAACAAATGTAAACAAATATGCAGTAAGATGCGGCAGTGATTTAAAAGTAGACAGTTGCATTGTACACAGTTTTGCAGTATGTTTCCCGGTAAGGTGCAGCAGCAATTTTGCAGGATACGATACAATGTGCAAATGTGCAAATGTGCAAATCAGCGAGTCGAGTGTGGTACACAGTCCGTTTTTATACTTCAGCAGTTCAGCAGTTCAACAGTCTGATGGCAGCAGGGAAAAAGCTTTTGCAGAACCTAGTGGACCTGCAGCGGATGCTGCGGAACCTCTTTCCAGAGGGCAGCAGGGAGAATAGTCTATGGTGGGGGTGTGAGGGGTCCCTGATGATGTTACGGGCTCGAGACACACAGCGCTGCGATGAAATGTCTTTAATGGAGGGAAGAGGAGCCCCGATGATCCCTTCTGCTGTCCTCACCACTCTCCTCACGTTCTTCCAGTCGGAGGCACTGCAGCCTCCACACCACACAGAGAGACAGCTGGTCAGAATACTCTCTATGGTGCTTCTGTAGAAGGTCGTGAGGATGGGCGGGGCAGGTGGGCTCTCCTCATCCTCCGCAGAAAGTACAGTCGCTTCTGTGCCCTCTTCACCAGTGACGTGGTGTTCACAGTCCAGGTGAGGATGTCCGTGATGTGCACCCCCAGGAACTTGGTGCTGCTGACCACCTCCACCGCTGAGTTGTTGATGAGCAGTGGAGCATGGTGAGGCCGGTTTTTCCTGAAGTCGACGATGATCTCCTTCGTCTTCTCCACGTTCAGGATCAGGCTGTTGTCTCTGCACCAGCCCACCAGCTGCTCCACCTCCTCTCTGTAGTCCTGGTCGTTGTCGTCTCTGATCAGGCCCACCACCGTTGTGTCGTCTGCAAACTTCACGATGTGATTGGTGGTGAACCTGGGGACGCAGTCGTGTGTCATCAGGGTGAACAGCAGGGGGCTCAGGACGCAGCCCTGAGGGGAGCCCGTGCTGAGGGTGATGACATCAGAGGTGTTCTGTCCGACCCGGACTGACTGAGGTCTGTTGGTGAGGAAGTCTAGCAGCCAGTTTCGTAGGGGTGTGTTGAAGCCCAGATGCTCCAGTTTTCCCACCAGATGTTGTGGGATGATGGTGTTGAACGCTGAACTGAAGTCCAGGAACAGCATCCGCATGTGCGTGTTCTTCTCCTCCAGGTGTGCCAGGCTCAGGTGAAGAGCGGAGGAGATGGCGTCCTCAGTGGAGCGGTTCCGTCGGTAGGCAAACTGGAACGGGTCGAGTGTTGGGGGGAGACTGGAGACGATGTGTTCCTTTACCAGCCTTTCAAAGCACTTCATCATGATGGGAGTCAGTGCAACAGGCCGGTAGTCGTTGAAACAGGTGACTTGAGGTTTCTTTGGCACCGGAATGATGGAGGCAGACTTGAAGCATGCTGGCACTATGGCTTGGTCCAGCGAGGTGTTAAAAATGTCTGAGGACACCAGCCAGCTGACCTGCACACTCCTTGAGCACCCGCCCAGGTATGTTGTCGGGGCCTGGGGCCTTCCGCGGGTTGACTCTCCTCAGAGTCTTCCACACGTCGGCGGTGTCAAGGCAGAGGACCTCCTCTTCCTGATGGGGAACAGCCTTCACTGCTGGTGTGCTGTTTAGTGCCTCAAACCTCCCAAAGAAGTTATTTAGTCCATTGAGGAAGTCAGCATCAACTTCACCCACCGGGGGGGGAGGGGGTGTTGTATTCAGTGATCGCCCGGATGCCTTTCCACATGCTCCTGGTGTTGCTGGCGTCATGGAAAAGCTCCTGGATTTTCTGACTGTGGTTCCGCTTTGCTAGCCTGATGGCACGGTTCAGGTTGGCTCTCGCTGTCCTCAATGCCTCCTTGTCTCCAGACTTGAAGGCTGAGTTCCGTGCTTTTAGCGCTTGACGGACCTCCGCAGTAATCCAGGGTCGCTGGTTGGCTCGGGTGATGATGGTCTAGGTGGTGCTGACGTCCTCAATGCATTTGTTGATGTAGGCTGATACAGTCATGGCGTACTCATCAATGTTGATCTTGTCCTCATAAGTTGCAGCAGCTTTGAACATGTTCCAGTCAGAGCACTCAAAACAGTCCTGGAGCGCCTCCATTGCTCCCTCAGTCCACACCCTCACCTGCCTCGCTGTTGGTTTTGCTCTGATCAGCAGGGGCCTGTATGCTGGGAATAGCATCACGGAAAGGTGATCTGAAGAGCCCAGGTGGGGGCGGGGGGCTGCTCTGAATGCTCCTTTGATATTTGTGTAGACTAAGTCTAGAGTGTTCTCTCCCCGAGTTGCAAAATCCACATGTTGGTAAAAATGAGGGAGAACAGTTTTCATATTTGCCTGGTTAAAATCCCCAGCAATGATGAAAACACCCTCTGTGTGTGCAGATTGCAAATCAGAGATAGTCCGATAGAGAACACCCATAGCATCTTTAGTATTAGCGCTGGGAGGGACGTAAACCGCTGCGATGATAACAACAGTGAACTCTCTAGGCAGATAAAATGGTCTGCAGCTAATAATCATAAGCTCAATGTCCGGAGAGCAGAGACTTGTGACTAATCTAGCATTTTTACACCAGGAGTTATTGGTGTAAACGCAGAGTCCGCCTCCTCGGGACTTACCGCAGAGTTCTGTTTGCAGGCAAAAGATGACTTGCTGGCTTTTCTTTATAAAGAATTGTTTAAATAAAACGACAGGAACTAAGCATTATTTGTTTCGTCTTTTATTAAACATTAAAAAATGGTGTTCCACAATTCTGTCCCGTCCTCTGCCACTAGGTGATCCAAGTGCACTGGCTGGACAGACTTCTCTATCTCCTCCGCTTATAAAGCCGCGATCTAATCTTGTTTTAGGCTTAAGTTTGCGCACATGTTGCTATGACAGCAAGCCCAGCATGAGTTTCAAAGAACCAAACGATCCAAGATCATGACAAATCGTCAATCAAATCCAGCTAACTGAGTTAGCGACGTACGAAGAACGGAGTCTTTTGTATGAGAACCAACATTAACGTCTTCAGTAAGATTGATAGATATTGCTTCTACAGACAGTGACAGGCACCATTGCTATGCAATGAGTCTTGTCAACAAAACCATGCTGTTGTAATGCGGAATGAGTACCCCTTCTGTCAAAAAGAACAAACACTCGTAGGAATCTTATTTCTTATCAGAGTTTTTATAAAATATGGATCAAATTTAAGCTGAGAAAATTGCTGATGTTATGATACATCCATACGACCAACGCAGACCAGGAACAACCCACAAGAACTGTAAATTTGGGGATGCTGACCCAGTTGTGTCAGGCCATCATGATTTTACATGTAACAAACTTTTGCATTGATAATTTCTCATGATTTAAAACACCAACTTATGTAAATCAACAATCTTAATTAAAAAAGCCAAAAGCAGCAGAGGATATGATCATAGCTGTGATACACATTTTTAATGTCAACAAAATAGTAAAATCCATGAAACGCCCAATTTATTCATATTAATAAAACTGTCACTTGCAGTTGTCTAGGTCATTCCTCATATTTAGCCAAGATCTATACTGTCGCCTTTCTCAAAGCTTCTGGTTGTCTCACTAGCAGGTTGCATAAATTATAACCCCTTTTAATCCGACCCTTCCATGTTTTTTTCCCTTCTGTAAATCTATATTAAATCTGGTCTCTGAATATGTTGCTGGGTAAGCAAATGATGAAAATAAAACCATGGAACGTTTTTGGAACTGTATAAATGGACAGTGTAAATATTAAGTTGATTCAATGATAGCCATCGTCTCAGTAGGGAACTACTATTGCTAAGGATTAAGTAGCAGAAAATAAAATAAGGAAACCACTTTAATAAAACTTTTTATTACGTTTTTCAAAGTCTGGTTGCCAGACGGAACTTTAAAAAGTAATGCTGTTTCTACCACACAAGTATACATATTTGTGCAATTGAGTTTACATCAATATTCCTGTAACCTATTAAGTAAAGAAAAGAAATCCTAAACAAAACAGTCTTGGTCTGACTTGCCGGAGTGAACAACATAAATATCCGAACTGGTAGAGGGGCGAAAATAATACGGTCATTTACACAACAGCTTAGATCACAAAAGAATACATCACATAGAGGGAACCAAAGCCAGCTGTTTGCTGGTTTATTTATCCAAGTCCAGGTTTTATGTGTAGACGTATTTACAGATACTGTATCTGTTCAGCATACAATATTTTAGATTTTAAAACAAAGCAAAAAAAATAAAAAATAAGTCAGAAGTAAAATACGTATGTAGAAATGAAAAAAAGTCTTTATATTGTAACGGTTTAGCTTGAGCTGGAACTGATGACATTTGTGCATTGAGGTTCGCAGAAAGAACCAAAGCGGCCGTAAATGTCTTTGGCTCGGACAGCAAAATGGTACGTGGAGCCGGACTGGAACTGGGTCAGCGTGCAGGCCATGGGCAGAGGCAGGGCGTTCACCTCGCCTATCTTCTTCCAGTGCTGCTGAGCCGTACCACTGCTGGAGTTGTCTTGATGGAAGGCATAGAGGTGATAGCTTTCCACAGTCGCGCAGCTTCGATCGGTTTCCGTGACGCTCCAGGACAGCACGATGCCGGTCTGACCCGGCACCAGCTTCAGTTGCAGTTGCTGAGGGGGCGAGGTCTGCTCCGCCTCTGGGGGCAAACGCTGCGGCGCAGGAGCGACAGGAAGAGGGGGCAGCACCGCGCCGGCGCCGCGGGACGGAGTTGTAGTGGTTACAGTGCGGGGCTTCAGTGAGGACTCCTACACAAGAGACGTTGGTATGATTGGTAGGCAATTTAAAAAGGGAAACCAATCTTTAACATGTCTAACACTATGGTGAATTTCTTTCCTGCTTCCCACCAGTTCAAAACACATTTTAACACATAATTACTCAAAAAAATATCTAATGTATCAACCCATCTTATACGGTAATAACTGCGTAAGACTGAACAAAGTGTAGCTCTGGGTTGGATACGTTAAGGCAGATTTATATATTCACCTGCAGGGGGCGGTGATGCACCGTTATCTGGGGATTGCCTGTGGAGGTCTGATTGGCTTTTGGGGATGATCTTGTTCCTGCAGCTGTGAAAAGAACAAACACACATAAATTATAAGACAGGCATGAGCGAAACATAACACTAAGGCAGTATAAATGGGAATTTGTGTGATATTTTAAATTCTGAGGGTTTGGGTCAGCACATCTTTCTTGTATAAAGCCTTTAGCATTGGTTTATATACCATTGCTAAAGGCACTCCACCCCTGGTGAAGAAGTGTTACTGCAGCAACATAATTTCAGACTAAAAAAAAATCTATTTGAGTAAATGTAATTAATTACATTTAGAAATAAACTGATTTTTATTGGTGGCAAAATTTCATTTGTTGTCAGGAAACAGGATCAATATTCTCTGAAGTACGGTGGAGGATGTGTCATGATGAGGGAGTGTTGTTGGGAACCTTGTGAGACTGCATGACCTTATGAACATGTTAAAATACCAGCAGGTTTTAAAAAACAAATCTGAGGAGTGCTGCCAGAAAAAAATAAAAATAAAACCGATTCACCACTTACTGTTGGGAATGCTGATGATTGGGTTGGATCGGGGGGCGGGTGAGGCGGTTGCACCCTGGGCGTTCTTCACCCCTGTCACTAAAAAACACAGGATGATGATGGTTATAAAAGGATGCTCTTTATGCACCATGAAAAACAAAACCATGATGACAGATCAGTTTTGACGAGAGAAAAAAAAGAAAAGCTCCTTTGTACCTTGTACATCGTCGTCGTCCTCAGTGAGATCAATGACGGAGCCTTTGGGTCGTGCTGGAGGTGGAGGTGCAGCGGCTTTAGATGGAGTGGCTGCAGGAGCTTGGTTGTCTAACAAGCACAGAACAGTGTTGATGAAGACTTATAACTAAGAGAGGAAGAAGGGAGCATTGTCCCACTACTTTTACTATGTCCTCACCAGTCTTGGATGTGAGAGACGTTCCTTGTGGCGCTCCTGGTGCAGTGGAGCCTGTCGCTGCTGGCCCTGAGGTTGCAGGTGAAGAGGCTGAGGAGACAGCACCGGCCACAGAGACAGACTGAGCCGGGGCTCTGACTGTGGTCACAGACACCCCAGCATTGGGTGTGGTTATTCTTCCCGCCCCGCCTTGATAGACAGCTCGGGCCACGGAGATCTGCGTGGTGGCCACCTGGCTGGTGGAGGCCTGCAGAGTGGGAAGGGTGGAAGCGGTCGAGGTGGGGGCTGACGGCGCATTGGCAGCGGGGGAAGGCTTTAGAATGAAGGTGGTGGTGGTTGGAGTGGTTTTGGCCTTGTTCAGCGAAGTGGCCGCGGCCAGAGATGAGACGGGGAAGTTGACGAGAGTTCCCGTTTGGCCGTTCACCGACAGAGGCAGCTGGATGACGAGCGGCTGGCCTGCAGTCATCATGCCGCTTCCGGGGGTGGTTTTCAGCACCAGCGTGCCTGGTTGGCTCTGAGTGGTGATGCCGGTGGCCAGAGTGGAGGCAACATTGGAGCTGGAGGTGATCAGCTGCAGTATGGAGCCCTGTGGGACTATGGTGGTGGTGGTGGTCGAGGTGGAAGCTGGGACGGCGGCAGAAGCTGGGGACGCAGTAGAGACTGACAGAGGAGCAGCAACTGGAACTACTGGATAGACAAACAAGAAAATCGTCCATATCAGTTAGGCGGAGACATGGAAACTTCTAGATAACCTGTAATCAGGTTGTTTTGTTAATGGTCAGTTTATCAACAAAGATGGAACTAAACAACATTTGTAGTAAATTGCAAAAACATACATTCCTCTTGAACTGTTTCACATTTTGTCTGGTTACAACCCCCAACTTCAGGTTATAAAACAATCTCATCTCACGGGCCGCCATTTAAATCTATAGGGAATGCCCACAGATGTCACATGCAGTGCATTCTGGGACTGTGCTTGCTCCTATCAGCTTTTTTAAAGCCAGTTCTATAGGGAGTGATTATGAAGAGACCATGGGAAGTAAAGCAAAAGAAAAAAAAAGAGAACATGGAGAAAAAATGCAAAGAGGGGTGATTGTATTTATTGTGAGAGAGGCTACAGCCCAATACCATGACATAATGAGGCTTTTAAGGGGGTAGGATAAGTCTCTGATTGGCTGCAAGCAGTACGGTGTTTCATAGCTCACATATATACTCTTGAGTACTTAGCTTAAAAAAAATCTAAATGATTTAAATGAACTCATGGATTCTGTGTACCAGTTTCTCGTTTCAGATCACATCCAGGGTGCAACCAGTAATGACTGATGGAGAAGCCAATTTCCTCACCATCACTTCAAAGCACACCAGCAATGAGTACCAGTGTAGCTAACAAGGTGTGTTTTAGGGGGAATGCTACAGATACCCCCCAGATACATTCAAAAACAAGTCATCTTAAGGGTCTCCTTCATCTCAGCCATGAAACTGACTGTTTAATGCCAGAAACCTATCCCAGTACACATACATATTATGTGTACTGTACTGATGCTGACGCCTGGATCTGCCTTAATCCTACACATTAGTAGGAGCTAGCATTATAGTGTGACATCACGAGAGCCTTTTCTTTCTATAGAAAAGCGGAGGTTTATGGCACTGCCAACCTACGGAGACATGCCCTCTCTGAACTGACAAGTCAGACAAAGAGAGGAAAGAGCTAAATGGAAATGCATGGCACATTTTTTTTAAAACAAAATAAAATAAATGAAAAATAAAATCTTCATCCTTTTATTTCCACTTCATAGTCTTTAAATAGTGTATCTAACTTTGTGGTTGTGACTCAACAAAACGATGAAAAGTGTAAATTGTATGACTAATTTTGAAGCACTGTAGATAAGAGGAAACGCTACTACTTACCCGCTGTGCTGGGTGAAGCAACAGTTGCTGGAGTCTGCTTTACTTCAACAGAGGTCCGGACTGGCCTGTTCAGAAAGATTGCTCATGCTTAGGGTTACTGATATAAGAAGCCTTGTATGTCCATGACAGGATGACGACTAAGTAAGTTGGGGTGGGGACACATCAATTTATTCCATCTCATTCAGCCATCTTTGAACATCTTGCAGATAGACTCCAGCTTACAGTCAAAGTCTGGGTTTAATTCTACATTACAACATCAGGTTTTTAATTGTTCATTATTCTTCAACTGTGGCACAAAGTCACCAGGAGTCCTTGTTAACATGTTAGTGATTTTTGTAAATAAAAATTTTATGTGCTCCGCGGTTTTTTGTTTTGTTGGTTTTTTTGTTTTTGTTTCGACAGCTGTCCCAGTATGCTTTTACTTCAAGTGCATCAGTGCGTCAAAAGAGTACGCCAGTACTGTCGTCATATTCTCGGAAAAAATCCGGTCTCCTCTTTACTCTGAGAATTTCATTGATAGCGTCGCGGATCTCTCTCCACCTGTCGGTAGACAGCAACGGAAAACGACGGTCGATGTACATCTTTATTGTCCTCCTTAAGTTTCTGGGCAGAGCCTCCTTGCCCATCAGTCCGACATAATTGACCTTTGCGACCCAGTCGCAGTAGACGTCATATGGGACCAAGTAGCGGAATATGTAGGATGCATAGCGATCGGGCCTGGGATTCCCTGAGCTTCTCTGGCAGTTGTGATAAAGCTCTCTCTCCAACTGAGATGAAATTGTGCGGAGCTTCACATCAGCTCTGCATCTTCCCTCACTGTATTCTGCCAGCTTTCTTGCCATAGCGGTATGGCGCGCCATGTCTGGCTCCTTCTCCTCCCCAATATCCAGCTCTTCTTTCTCCTTCTTGACAGACAGTGCAGGGGTCTTGCCGAGAGAGGGCGCCCCTCCCTCTCTGGGCGCCTCAGGCTGCGGCTCTACTGTCTGCCCACGGAGCACGCTGTTGGGAGGAGAGGTGCAGTTTTAACTACACTCTGCACTGCCTGAAGAAACGCTCAGGTTATCACATTGTAGAACGTCACAAGACCCAGGACATGGTGCAGGTACCAAACACCGGGGGAGGGGCTTATTCCTAGCAAGTATTGGGGAGTGTTCTAAAGCCGATGCTGACAGGATAGGAGGATTAGATTTTTCTGTCCATTAGGTTTAGGTTCACTTTGAATGGTTACAGTTAGCAACCCGGGACAATGTCACCTGATGGCGTTGTGCACGGTCTCCTGTGTAGTACTGGCTTCAGTCCGGTATTGTCACGTTCTTACAAAAGCCAAACTCTACTCACAAAAAATATCACAGACTGCTTACATGTACAAACACACAGCTGCTGCGGAAATATTCAGTCACTTGATGGAAAAGGCTTGAAAACGTGAGCTTGCAGTGAACTTGCACAAATAACCCTTACAACTGAAGCATCAGTGGTTTTGTAAATCGATAAATTAGAAATAGGACTGGACAGAACGGAGGTAGGAAATTGCTCCTGGTATGGAGATCCTTACCGTGGAGCTTGGGAGTTGTTTGTAACAGTTGCAGGCTTGGCAGCAGTAGCGGCATTAGCGGCAGCAGTAGCAGCAGCAGCAGCGAGCGCCTGTGGAAATCAGACAGACAGCTTTTAGATCAGACCTGGATATTTTTGGGCCAACCCCCACCAAGAAACAAAGTTCTAAATATACCTGAATATTCTGTACTAGGTCTCAAAATACAGTAAGCTAGGTCTAAATTTGTTTATCTATTGCTTTCCTCAAACGTTTTTATATTTGAGAACTCTTTGAGACGATTATGATTTCAATTTAAGACCTACATGAATGACGAAAAATATCTTCGCTAAGTAACTTAAAGGGACTATCCCTGATCCCGCACAAATTCAAACCATTAGTGAGGAGAACAGCTTCGTTTGAACTGTAAGCCACGCCCCCAACAGTTTTTTCCCCCAATGAGAAACCCTCAACATGCACGGTACTAAACACGCGTCTCAACCTTGTGCACGATCCTCTGGAGGAAACAAGGCTTCATCGAGGGACTTTTCTTTGACATAAATGGCAACTTCTTGGGTAAATAATATTTTATTATTGTGAATGTCAACGGTCCTCGTGTGCCGTTGGCAGAGAAAAGTTGTCCCGATTGTGCAATCAATAAGTTAATGTTATTATCAAGTTGCATCTTTTAACACATTGCGTTAAAGCATTTTTCTTAACCAGACAAAAATAAATTCAGGTATAGCTTCTTTAAGTAAATATAATTCTGTGAACTTGCCTAAGTGGATTTCTGCTCTGGCATGTGTGCCAGTTGCTTTAGCATTTAGGTCATCCAACTTTAGCAGCTTTCACAGAGTAGTCTCTACATTAACAGTTATCAGCAACAGTTTTTAAGCTAACAATTGAAATCAGGCAGTTCTGATGGCACCAGTCCAGACCAGCCAGCCGATCAAGCTCCTGTCTGTATGCAGACTCATCACTGTCCTGGATCAGACCAATGACAGTGATGTCATCCACAAGCTTCAGCAGTTTCACAGACCAACGAGGTGCGTGAAGAAGAGGAGTGGGGAGAGAACACACCCTTGGGGGGTGCCGGTGCTGATGGTTCTTGTGTGGGAGAAGATGCTCTGCAGTATTACCGATTGCTGCCGGTCAATCAGGAACCTGATGATTCACTGACAGGTAGAGTCCAGGACTTTGAGCTAAGGCAGTTTCTGGTGGAAGATTCTTGGGCTGACACTGTTGAAGGCCGAGCTGAAGTACACAAATAGGAACCTGGCGTACGTTCCAGGGTGGTTGCGGTAGTGCAAGATGCAGTGTAGTTCCAAGTTGACTGCATCATCTGCCAACAGCAGGGAGTCCAGCAAGGGGACTGTGATCTCCTTCAGAACACCAGTGGCTCCAGGTATTTCATGGCCACAGACGTCAGGGCAACATGTCATTTAACCCCCATGTTGATGCAGTTCTGGGAGTGAGGCGTGAATGGCTGGTTTTCAAACCTACAGAAGAAGCTGTTGCGGTTGTCAGCCAGTCAGGTGGACAGGTTCCTGCAGCTATTACCGGTGTTTACGGTCCTCCAAACTGTAGCAGGGACGTTGGTTGAGAAGCAGCGTTTTAGCTTCAAGCTATAGTTTCTCTTGGCTGTCTTGTTCTTCTTGGCCAGTTTGTTTCTTGCCTGGTTACACAGGGCTCCATCCCCACTGATGTAAGCCTCTTCTTTGGTCCGCTGCTGCCTCCTCAGATGTGAAGAAAACCCTGGTTTATGGGCTGTTTCAGCTCACCGAGCCATTTTTCATATTTAAATAAAAAGCAGAACCACTCCTTCCGAGAGCAATGCACTATGGTCTGCTCGAAACAGCTAGGAGGACGGCATTACCCCAGATTCGACATCCTCTGCCCCTGTACTTGGCCGCCCTGTTCCAGACCGCCTCCATGAGTCTGTGAAAAGCAATGCCTACTACATCCATGGTTACTCCGTCTTGCTCTGCTCTGAGTTCCTTGGAGCTCGAGGAGAGCACGTGCAAGAGGTACGAGTTCACAGCATAAAAGGGGGATATAAAGGAGCTGGAAACGAAACAAACTTTTCATTCATCCAACGTCCAAAAAGTTCTCTGTTGCTGATATTACATCGACTCAGCATATTTTTACTTCCAACAAGTCTGAGTACATTGGCCACCAAAACATATATTTTTGTATTTAAAATAATTGAATTGTGTTTTAGCTTACGTTAATAGACATTTCAACCCATACTTCATTATTTTATAGGAATTTCAGTAGAAAATAGTGGCCTATTTCTCTCTGGCTGGAGTCCGACGGACCGGAACAGAGCAGAAAATAGACTTGTTCTGTATTTTAACAGTGAACGACAGAGCTTGTCCGCTGACTGTGACGTTCGGAGAAGTCACGGAGAATGTGGTATGGTTCTCATTAATTAAAATAAAGTAGTTGCTCCGTCGGACGGACGTGCATGTATGTGAACAGAACGGTCATGGAAGATGTGGAATTTGGGGATTACAAGTGTGGAGTCCAGGATGTTTTCACTGACTCAGCAGTTGGTGAAGCTGAGGGCGGCAGATCCACGCAAATCTTAGTTCCTTGTGCTAAGAGAGAGCAGCTTGGCCATTTTGCTCACTAGGGAGTGAACATTTGCCAGGTGGACAGATGGGAGCAGAGCACACAGTCCCGACCGTTGGAACTTGACAACCATGCCATCAAATTTCCCAAGTCTGCGTTTCTGACAAATCCCAAAGAGAGCTACAATGCGCCCAGCCAGGATCTCAGTAAAACTCTGTGGATCGTTGAAAACTGAACAAAAACCAAGGCGTACCGGGGCGGCCGTCTGCCTTCAAGTTGTCATTTGGTGTTGAGTCACATACCAGAGGAGGGAGTCTCAGTTGGCAAAGTTATATTCAACTTACTTAAGTTGGTAAACAGTCTTAAATTTTAAATTATGTGGATCTAAAATGTTCTTAAAGTTAACAAAACTTGCAGAAACCCTGAGGTAGATTTTTTAACAATACATGGACTTATAAGTAAGGCTGCACAATATATCATTGAAATACCTGTGTGCGCAATAATAATATTGCAAAGGGCTGTTTGGAATGCAACACTTGTTTTGGAGTTGCATGCCAATAAGATCTTCAGCCTCTCTGGAGTAGTGCACAAGACGCTGAAGGTAACAGTGCTGGAGCCAACAATACTGCAATTTTCTAATATTCTACAGCTTAACTTTATTTCTTTACTTGACTCAAGGGTCAAGTGGTTCCATCTGTGGAGAACACACTGTGGTTCTCAAGGATAACAGCCTTATTTTAACATATATATATATATATATATATATATATATATATATATATATATATATATATATATATATATATATATATATATATATATATATATATATATATATATATATATATTGAGAATAAGTGTTCATCCAGCCCCCTACAACAATCACGGTTGCTCATGTAGCCCAACCCTGTTTCATAGCCTGATCTGACTAAACCTCACACGCCAAGTGCAGATATGTCAAATAAACAAAACAGTAAGAAAAAATAAATCCCATCTTACCTCCTGTTTTCTTTTGTTTTCCGACATCTGATTCGCCTCTCCAAACTTTTTGGCCAGTCGAGCGATCTTGCTCTGAAAGACGTAAATAATAAACTTATATTTCTAACTGCCTTACATTATTGCAGATGTTCTCCAAGTGGAAGGCTACCTGTCTACTTACTTGGAGTGAGTTAATGGCAGTTTGGTGTTTAGTGGCACAGTCGATTTTGTCTACTCTGTTCTTTAAATCTTGGAAATGTTTTTCAAAGATTGTCAGCTCCAGAATCTTCAGACGCTCATTCACGAGCTGTTGGACGATCTGAATGATAAAAAAAAGAAGAAAGATCTGTAGGTGCAATCATGCCATCAAAAAGAGAAATTATTTTGCGAGCCCAAGAGTCAAAGGATAGATGAACACAAACCTTTTCCAGTTTTTGATGGCTGCCAGCTTTTGCTGTGATTTTGAGCTCCAGTTGGGCCTCCAGCTCCTCGTGCTCCACCTTGGCCCTTTTCCCCTCTTGCTTCACAGTAAATGCATCGTTTTCATGTCCCTCTGATAAAGTGCGTTTTAGCCCCGGCATGGAGCTCCCCTTCCCTTGTTCTGTGAGTAAAAGAAGAACACACTGGTCACTACCCTGCTTGGTTCAGTTAATGATCTAAATCATAAATGTACATGTAAAGCCTCTGGTCAGATGGGACCAAGGAAAAAACAACATTTTGGCCAAGAAATCTAACACGGCGTCACTCTGATCAAACCGTCTCTACAGTGAAACATGGTGGTGGCAGCATCATGCTGTGGGGAGGCTTTGCTTCAGCAGGGACAGGGAAGTTTGGTCTCTTTAAATGCAAAGCTGGTTGAAACATACCCCCCCCCCCCCAAAAAAAGTGGAGCTCTAATTGGACAGAAAGCAAGATCTATAAATTACTGACTGCATATAAACCTTTCGCACACTTTGCAGCCTAATATTTGGAAAAAAAAGACTGAAAATCGTGTATCCTTTTTCCTTCCACTTCACAAATATGCATCATACAAAATCCTAATGAAAATGTTGAAATCCAAGGGTGTTATGCGACAAAATGCGAAAAATATTTGAGTGGTGAGTATACTGCCAGGCACTGACTTATATACGCTTTGGCACTTCTGTGTCCCATGCTTGTCCCAGTCTGTAATAAATGCCAATTGTGTCTACAGTGACACTTATGACAGACAGGTTTACTTCAAATATCTTTTTCTTTGGGAATAGAGTTATTCTGTTGCCACCAAATGCAGTGTGTCCACTGTATTATACCTGTGTTACAAGGTGGGGTGGATGATGGTCGACTTGGTCCTTTAGTTTGTCCGGCATCACGTTTCACCTTTTTGAGCTGCAATTTTACTGTGTCCACCTCCAGCTTTTCTTCCCGGTTTGATCCTGTCTTAACAGAGGCTTTCTCATCATCTTCGCCTTTAACGTCTTCCTCTTTGGTTTCAGCTGTTGGCCGTTTACCCTCACCAGACTCTCGGGGAGATGCTGAAGAACTGGAGGGCGCAACACTGGGGGAAGGAGGCTTTTCATATTTTGGTGAGGACGTGGAATCCTCAGAGTCAATGGTATGTGTCGAGTCGTTGTCAACATCCATTGGTTCTATACATTCAGACAGTGCAGATGGCTCAGGAGACCGTTTATCAGAATCCTTCTCCAAGTCCACAACTGGCTCTTCAGGAGCAGCTTTTTTTTCCTGATTGAGGGTACGGACAATGAATTAATTCAACATTTGCATATGCTAATCTTTATGAAATTCAAAAGTTACCATTAAGTTTAGCTCGGTGTTTAAGAAAAACTGTGTAAATTGCTAATCAGTCAAAAAAAATGCATAAAAACTATTACGTTTTCCGGACATTTCTGAGCATTTACCTCCATTTCATCCACTGGGATCACGTCAGCGTCTTCCTTCTGCAGCTCCTTGCATTCTGCTGACACTGGTGCAACAGCCTCATTTTGTGGGGATGGTGAAGAACCTTTCTTCTCATCATCCTGTGTCTTCTTGGAATCGTGGGATTCTGAGGGGGGGGGCGACAATTTAGATGTAGCTTCCTCCTGTGGGTTGGGACTTTGGGAAGAGCCCGGGGAGGGTGACAGATTTAGGGACAGGAATGGTGCCGGAGAGCTTAGAGAGCCGGGAGTGGCAGGGGAAGCCGCCTGGGGAGAGTTTGGGTCGGAGCAGCTGTTTTGCTCCTTGTCACCCAACTTTTGCCCATCTTCCTTGTGTGTGCCATTCACGAGCGGTGGTGGGGACGGGTTGGACAGGCCCGCAGAAGAGTTCAGTAAAGTGCTGTGAAGGCTTTCCAGTTGCAGACGATCACTAATCTTCATGGTTTTCCGGGCACGAAAGATTTTCTTTTTTTCTTCTGTTGCAACAACTTCCATTGTTTCCTGTAAAATGACAAGGACAGATTAGACTCAAGGAACAAGTCTAGTCAGTCTAGTCTAGGAGTCCAGTTTGTTCCGCGTATGCGTCTATGTTAGTCTTTGCGCCCTAATAGCTGTAGAGCCTGATCCAAAACACTAGAGGTCACTGTAGTGCTCTTCTACCTTTTTGTTTGCTCTTTTCTAGAGGGTTCTGTTACAGATCTATTTATTTCAAATCGATCGGTTCTCCAGCAGTCCGTTGCAGCAGATTCCTCAGTATTTAAGTGAAATTAGGTCTTTACAATCTGATCCACACAGTCACTGTTCTAGAGACATAATCAAAAGCAGCATCTCGGTGAGTAAGAACCCCTTTTTGAATCTGTCAGAAAGCTCAAATTCTTTCAGGATCCAGTCTTCCTAATTTTAGTTCGGATTGGGCTATCAATTTCCTGTTTACCTAAACCCTAAGCCCGGATCCAGAGAGCAGAAGAAAGGACACGAGTTAAAACAACAGCAGTAGCCCAGGCTTCTTCCCATCCCCCCATTCAGCAATTGGCTGAATCCTCAGCGAATCAGAGCAGACTAACTGGGGCAGTCCTTGCAGCAGCAAAGAGGTTATGCAAAACATGGAGGGCTTTCCATACAAGGTTGGATTTTTTTTCCCCACACACCGTACAACTGTGGCTAGTTGCAACATTGTCACAAATCTCCATTTTATAAGCATACATGACTGACATTATCATGTTTGTTTAATCAATAAGATTTACACTTAAATGTGATGCAGGAAACCGCTGCAAAAAAATCATAGCAATAGTAACAAAAATAAGTGCAAAAGACTTCTAATCTGGGGCTCACCTTTAAACCAAAGGGTCCTTGGTCATGAATTCAATACCAGATCTGTTGACAATCTGAACAGGAGGGGAAAAAAAGAAGATTTGAGTGATTTTCATAATAACAAACATATCGAGCAAATTAAAACGTAAGCCTCAATTTAGCTCCACTGAATTAAACGATCTATCTACACATCTTGGGCTGCAACTGGGATCTTCACTCTTCATTTCATTCGAAGGAAAATACATGTAGTATAGCAAGCATATGAACGTTCAGAGGCACTTCCCGCCATATAGGGAATTTTAAAGCAATCTATTACAGGATCCTATTGTGCTTTATTTAAGTATTTAGAGTTTCTGACAATGTAGCACAGACAAATGTTCATACATTAACATCTATGAAAAGAGCTGTTGCTCTGTTCAGATGCAGCAGAAAGAAGCTTTGAAAAATTATTACATTTATACTGACATACTACCTTATTTGGTCAAACACTTAATACCTTTATATCTCTATCTCGAGACAACCTTAAAACCATGACTTTTTTGTCAGTGTTTTAATCTATAGAAATCTGCGATTAGTGCGATAGAATGAACAACTGAGTTTAAGGTTTCCGTCGGTATCAGGGTGGTAAAAAAGTTTAATAGGTGGGTCTGATGAGAGTAATGAGGGAGTTTCCTTTTTCTGTGTAGAGTTGGTTAGTTTTACTGTTTCTGCATTGCTGATCGGTAAGACTGCAGCAGACTTGATCATGTGGTGCCGCTACAGTCGAGCAATATTTGATTTAGCTTTCTGCACCTTTGCAAGGCAGCCTTATGTACCTTTGCAAGGCAGCCTTATGTATGTGGAAAAGTAATAGGACTGAGTGTATACTTGACACTGTAAAGCACCAGAGCGGGATGCTGGCGCACACGCTCAACTCCCTAAACCATCCCTGCTCTGTTCTCTCACTGGAAGCATGCTCCTTGCTATGATTAGAAAGTCCTTGCTTTAATCATGAGTCATTTATTTGTTGCTTAAGACAATGATCATCATAGAAAGACAAAAAAAAAAAATCTGCATAAAAAAGTGGAGCGATGTGAAATGGCAAGCATGGTCAACGTTCCACTTCACATTCCAATGTTATTGCACGCTGCGCAGAGCATAATGCCCCCTCCCCCATCCTGCGGCCTCAATAACCGAGCCTGGATTCGGTGCACAAACTCAAAATGGCGGCCAGCTCTGCTGTTTGTTGTCAGGCTGAAATCTGTAGCTAGCTGAAAATGGACTCTGTCAGATAGATTGTGTTGCAGCACTGCCGTGTATAATAAGGATTTTTTTTTTGCTGCACTTAAGGGCATCAGCAAAACATAAAAAGTAAAATAAAAAAAATGTAATTGTTCCAAAAATTTAATTTTACTTGTTCTTTTAGCAGCTAGTAAAGGTAATTTCCTAAATTGATCAGAACCAAGGCTTTTAACTCTAAAATCACTGTTGTGAATAGAAAGCCTTTGTTAGCAGGAAAATTTGGCGAACAGAAACATGTGAAAAGTAGTTATTGTATATCTTTGTGCTATTTAATGAACTGGAAAAAAATCAGATTGTGCTGTTAGGCCTGGTGGTTCGGAGATAAGAGTTAATATTGTTAAACTGTCACTTGTTTCTGGCAGAAAAGCATGGTTTTGCTGATAAACTTCTTTCTTATGTCACTTGCTATACTACTCTAAAGTTATCAATTTGAAAGTATCGGGGTTTTAGCGCAGAGAAAAGACGGGATGACCTTTATTGTACATTTGAACTTCTTTTGATAAAAAGTCTCAACGCAAAAAATATCAAACACCGACAGCATTAAAAGCAGAAGATATGGAAAGACCTGGATTTTCTTTTGAGTTGGAAACATTAAGGACAATAATTGTACTCAGTCGTCGATAAATTGAAAGCTTGTAAAATGCAGAGTATTAATCAAAAAGTCTCCCTCCTGTCACCCCTTCCCCTTTTTTAACCATTTTAACCAATCAATTGTTAAAAAAAATATATATCTCAGTTTGAGATACGCCCATTAGAATTTAGCAGCCAATTACTGGCATTTGTAAAATTTTGACTTAGCGATTCAATTTTGAGCACATAAATACAGCTTTTTAAAAAGTCTTTCCAACCGTACCACCTAGAGCGACCAATGATGCTTTATACTAAAAGCAGAGTAACTCATAGAGCATGTTCAATATATCAATCCTAGAACCTTGTGTTAGCGATTAGCACGCTTAGCTGGCTAGCATTACCAACATGACAGTCTCTTTGGGACTTCCCTAGCCTACAGCATGCAAATCCGCAAAACTCAATGATTCAAATGCAGCCAATATTTTCGAATCCAGTTTATTTGGTGACAAGACATGGGTTGAAGACCTTTAATAAAATAAAACAGAGAAACTTTGTATTTCACCTTCCTGTTACCTCCTATAAGGCTACGTTCACACTGCAGGAAAATGCGACCTAAATCCGATCTTTTTTGTCCATTTGCGACCTATAGCTGTCTTTTTCACGGCAGTGTGAACGGCACAATTCCGATCTTTTCACCCCCAACAATTCCAATCTCTGCCAAGTCCATATATGGTACTAATCGGGATACGTATCAGATATTTTTCAAAGCATCTGCAGTCTGGACTGTCATGCCGCATTTATCCGTCTTTCACGTGACTCTCCTGTCTCTCACTACACGTCCACACACAGTAGTAGCTAGCACTCCATAAAAGACCGTTGTTAAAAACTGTGCTTTTTTCTTGTTACCTTATTTCGTCTTGCTATGATGTGGTCTTAATATTGTCGGATCTCATTGCTCAGCAGCCTTCTAATAATAGCAAGCATAGATGTGTGCGGGTCTCCGCGTTTTATTTTCCTTGAGTTTTTTTAAACAAAACTTTATTGATCACTTCTAGAAACAATTCCATATACCATTGCTTCTGCAAACAGTGCGCTGCTGTGTGACGTCTCCTTCTGTTATCTGCGTATGCGGGTCGCTTTGCGGTTTTGAACTGTTCAGACAGAAGTCTGATAACGGCCACCTCAAAAAATTCAATTTCCGCTAAAAAAACTAAAATCGTAATTGAGCATCAAGACCTGCAGTGTGAATGTAGCCTTAGTCTCAGTCTCAGCCTGATTGAACCACATACGTGTTTGGACAGGTCATAGAACATGCAGTTTTATTTTAGATAACGTCTTGCAGCTCCATGTTGATTTAATTTTTAACAAACTGCTGTAGCCACATTTACAGTGCCGATCCTAATGATTGCGGGGTTTTCTTGCAAAGATAATTTTTTTTGTTCTTGCATGGTTGTTAACATAATTTAAAATATACCCGCCATCTGTCTTGAGTGAACAGTCAACGGCGTTGAAGATGTGACATCATCATAAATAGAGGACGCTGCAAGTGTCTGCATTCTGAAGCTGTGCAACCTGGGCAAGTCAAGTTCTGGCTTGCTTCATCAACAGCAACTGAAGTAATATTTGGAAATACTAATGTGTTAATTTTGAAGGACACCACGCTGATAATAAAAAGTAGCATGTCAGCATCATTAGCTTGACACACATGTAAGTAGCATTGTTCTGCATGGAGAGTGCATAAACAGGATCAGCTACAAAAAAATCTGTGATGTGTAACATTGTGGCAAAAAAAGCAGCTTTAGTCTACTTTTGCCTGAAGAATAAACCTAGCCATAGAATCTTTTCTTAGTAACGACATTCACACATAAGAGTACAGTTGTTAGTGTATTGTGTTTGGAAAAAGATCGGATTGGATTTTCGCTCTGCTAGTGTCTCAGTCATTTTTGCTTTTAATATGGAGCCTCTGCAATTTGGTGTCCTCTTGATTGTGACTTGTTTCGAATCCAAGTTGTCCAACATTCAATATTCGAAGCAGTAACTTAAGAATGAAAGTTGATTGACGGCAGTCATTGTTTATTATATTCCCAGGCACCATTCCAGAATACTAATGCAAACGAAAGCTATAGTACCTGACAACAATACCAATTCATTACATATACTTTGTTTATAGGAAAAAAATACATTTTAAAGTATTACAGAATGAAATCGCACAGGAACTGATGTCACAGATTTGTGAGGGGGAAGCAGAGGACTGCATGGACATCAGCACCAAGAAAAAGAAAACAACCAGCAATTTCACAAATCTAAAACTACGCTGCACATCATTAAGTCTATCCAATTTTGACAAATCAATTTCCAAAACCAGTCATGTGACCCTCCAGCGCCATTATACACACACATCATATACAACCCAATATAGTCATATAAATCAGGAATAAGGGATTGCATCCAAATAGGCAATTCCCTAAACCAATGCTTATTTGAAAGAAAAAACATGTCAAATGAGTTAAGTAATCTCAACACTCTGGTTACTGTTAAAACAAAGTATAAACCTTAAATTTAAATGTAAACCTTTTTTATTTCTGCTAAACAACAGTCTAAAGGTTTAGCTAAAATATGCACCTCAAATCAAGAAGAACAGACCAGTTTTAGTTAGTCAGAAATGTAAAGCATGCTTAAAAAATAAATGGCAACCTTCTGCAGGATGTGTGGGAAAGGGCCCTCCATATTATTTGCTGATTGTGTGAGCAGGGAACAGCTGAGATGGCGGCACCAGAATATAAAAGAAAGGGGGAGGTGCTCTGCTGGGATCGGTCCATCTTGCTCATAGCAGGGGTGTGTTAAATATAAGGGTGTGTAGTCAAAGTGAGAAAATTCTGGGGCTTACCTAAACCTTTTAAAAAGAAACAAAAAAAGTTTCCCTTTCAGTCCTTTCTGTGTCATGCAGCCTAACGTGATATAGTAAAAGTTCAATAATATTTTTTTTGTCTCTTGTCATAACTTAATGACATATTTACAGATTTCAGAAATAACTCACACACCAGAAATTGTGTCAGCTCCACTTTAATATGCACAGTGGTGATTATCCTTTACAACCATAGCTAGCGGCGCGCAGACAGGGGATGTACACTGCACAGTCCGTTGCTTAGCAACACCCATCCCCCACCTCTAGCACAAACTAGTCCACAGTGTGGAAATACCACGAAGCCCGGGACGTACCACTATGACAAAAAAGGGCAGGGGGGAGGAGAGGGCTGTCTACCCCTTATTTGTCTTTTAAACAAACTTAACAGTCAACTTTAGTTTCATGAATAAAAAGGTCAATGACAACACTGTAAAATTAACTACTGTTGTGAAAAAGCCATTGATTATTACTGTACATTTTCAATTTGCTTGAATGGTCTTCTTTTCCTATGAAATTAAAAAGCAAACGAAATTCTTATTACAAATAATGTGTCACTGTGCAGCACAGTTACAAAGATCACCTGCAGTACTATGTGCTATAAACTGAGTCCATGTTGCCACTGGGCTGAGTACTAATCATGTTAGCCTCAGCCTAGTTCTCTCACTCTGTGATTGTCTCTGGGTGAACTACAGAGAACCTTAGTCAGACTGTAATTTGATCTCAAAGGTCTTTCATTGATTGCAGCAAAAGCACAGGCTTTTAGAGGAGACCAAACAGTTCAAACTTTATCATCTGGAAGATTTTTCTTTCCAAAATATAACATTACTTTCTCTCTCTGTCCCTCTCTCAAACTGGTAGCGATATACTTTTGTAAATGTATTTTTTCCAAAGACCTTAAAGCTTAGAGGATATTTGAACAATCATCAACAATGTAAAGATACAAACAAGGATTAGGGGGGAGGCTCCTTCTAAATAGTGCTAAATTCAGCCCGACAGTCTGTGTGGCAACCTGACAAATAACAATAGGTTTGGTTTCTGGTTCCTCCCACTGAAGAAGGCTTTTTTCCCCAGATGCCTTTTGCTTCACCTCAACCTTTCAACCACAAAGCAGAAATAGAATAAAATAAATTCACAAAATTTTCAGCACAGCTGTCAGGAACTGCATTACAAGAAGTACATTTAAACCAAACTACTACTACTTTCTGACCCTTTCAGAACATGGTAGTTAAAATGAGGGTAAGACCGATATTATTAATCAGTAAAGTAAATCAGCAAAAAGGAAAGTGTTTGATTCAAACAATAAACGGCAACAGTTTATTTAAATTATTTTCATGTTTATCCTCCTAATAGTTATTTAAATGTAAAAAAAAAAAAAAATGGCAGAAAAAATAAGCCACTTCCAATTTGGCTCAGCGATGCACCAATCACCCAAGTTAGAGCTTAGCTAACAGTGCACGGCCATCGCTAAATTGCACCCACCCCCGTCCCCCGTCCTCCCACCTTTTCTGTCTCTTACACACACAGCCTGTGTGTCTCTGGAACGTCCTCTGCTGCTCAAACATGGACCGTACCACTCTCAAAGGAGGGGGGCAGGAAGATGAGTGGGGGAGGGGCATTAAACACAAAAGAGGGGAAAAAAACGCAACACTGCACTAAAAGAAAAAAAACGGAAAAATGCTTTCCGAGTCTGCTTTGGCTGCTTTCACAGAGAATGTGAAATAACCCCACTAACCTCTAGAGTACAACACAGTACACCTTTCCTAACAGTTGACAACATCAATCTTTCTAACAAGTCTATTTCAATCATTGCCTTACACATTAACCAACTATTACACTCATTTCTGCATCAAGTTGCAATTACTCAGCATTTCTTACATGTGCAAGTAAGATATGGCGCACATTAGCCACACAGTCTCAGGCTAGGTGAAAAAAAAAAAAAAACAACCCCAGAGCAGAGCCTGCGACACTGAGCAGTCTCTGCCCGCCCAGCCTCTCCCACAGCAGGGAGTGGTTGCTGTTTAAACAGGCTGAACCATTCCAGCAAGAGGGTGGCTCTTCTCTGGGACCAGGAACAAAGACCACTACTATGAAAATGCGCACAGGTAGATAACCTGGTGTATGAAAAGTTCACATATCAGTTTTTGGCTTAGTTGACTCTAAACTTATTTTCTGGTAGCATGTTGAAGACACACATAAATACACTGATGATAAAACTGGGCTTTTCATTAAAAAAAGCTAACTAAAATACTTTATTTTAGTGTTCTTTGGCATTTCCCATGCTCATTAAAACAACTGTTCTGAGAAAAACTCAAAACTAGCTGTGCCGTCCTTGCCCATCCCCCTCTTCTTCTCCTTTCTGCCACTGCAGAAACACAAAATGGCCACCAGTGTTGCTGCGAACAGCATGCTGAGCAGAAGCAAGAGCAGATCATGTTACTGGCTCCGCCCACAAAAACCCCCAGCAAGAACGAGAGCAAGAACAGCTATCTTTGAACATTATTTTGATCAAATAAATTCTAGCTTTAGTGTTTGTTGTTGCAAGAGTCCATGTGTGCTGTGCACGTTGACCTGGAACTAGAACTTATGTTTTTTTGTTTTGTTTTTTTATCTTTCACTTGATCTGATCCCAAACTGCTCCAAATCTATTACAGGAACACATGAAATGACAGAGGAAGGAAATGAGAACATTTTATTTCCCTGTTCAGATAGTTTTGGGGGTTTCAACCAGTGTATTCCAAAGGAAATCTGGCATCAAGCTGTTTGGGACAGGGATACAGAGCATGTTTTCTTGTTCAAATAAAATTAATAATTAATACTAATAATGGACATAATGCAAGAAATTTTCCAAGAAGGATAAAATTAGTGGGAAAAAAATCTGTCAGCTATTGAGGGCAGACACTGCATTCCAACTACTAGTGCGCAACTCTGCCCTTCCCCCACCCTGCCTGCCTGCCTGCATCTGGATTCACTGAGACTCAAAATGGCCACCTGGTCTGCTGCGCCTAGCAACACTGAGCTTCTCCAGCCTGCCTCACCTTCCAATAGAACTCAAGTTTCAGCAGCATTGAGCCGCTGGGAGATGATGCCTATTTGCCCAAGTGTTTCAAAAAATGTAAAAGTAAAACTTTGATTATGGTGGAGTTGAGCTAAAATTAAAATTTAGTAATTGACCCCCCTCCCCCCGAAGGAAGCAGCAAATCTGCCTCTATGGTTTTAATATGTGCTAAGGCTTCAGTGTGTGAGTTTGCTAAAAAAAATAAAAGTCTCACAGTACCAACATAGTTTTAGGGGGAAAAAACTGCGTCAAACTGGTGACCCATGTTGATTCATAAAACACGCTAAAAAATGATTTGGATCAGAATCTGACTTTGGTCTTGTCAGTCAATTACCCCAAAACCTCTAAATCTGCAATTCCAGCTAAGATTATTACACTTTTGACAGTGTAATAGTCACTTTTGAAGTTGGCTTACCAAGAACATTTTGGTCTGAAAAGTGATTAATCTAGCCTGGAAGTGTCTCCTGGTTTACCTTGAAGGTCGCTTTCTCAATCGCAACACAAGCTCATGTAACTCAGGTTGACAAGAAAACCTGACTCGTCCATAGCTGTGAAGGAGTGAAGACTTGTCTGGTTGTTCACTTTGTGCCAGACTAACATAGACAACGGGGCACTCTACCTAAGCCAGCTACCTGCAAACCTGAACAAACGAAAGGTTGTAGAAAACCCTCAAATGGGAATCCCATGAACATGATGACTTTAAAACTGTTTATTGGAAGCATATCACGCTGTTGTACTTAAGATAAACATTTCTTAAAAGGAAGATTGCTCACATACAAGTGCAACTCAGTACATTGGAATATCACCAAATAGTTCTTTAATTTCTGCATTTAATTTTTATAGATATACTTATTACAAAGTGAGTTTGCAGTTATCCAATGTCATTCATTTTGATGAGTATGGCATCGAGCTAATGAAAACTTGCAAAGATTACACAAGACCAATGCAAGTGATTTTTTATACACAAATACCTCCCTACTAAAAAGTTTGTAAAGCACATGAACTTGATCAGGGCTCCTTTTGCCCGTATTACAGCATACATGCTGTGTTGCATGGAAGTGATCAGCCTGTGGCTCCCCTGACGTATTCAGGAGACCCAGGTTGCTTTAATAATTGCCTTCAGCTTGCCTGCATTGTTGGCTCTGGTGTCTCTCTCTGCCCTCTGACAATACTCCGCAAATTCTCTGTGGGATTTGGGTAAGCCCAGTTTGCTGGTCAGCAAGGACAGCAATTTAATCATTATTAAACTAGCAGTAGGTATTTTTGGCAGTGGGGGCAGATTCCACAGAGCAACTGCTTTATTCTTTTCTCTGCCTTCCCCATGTAAGACGCTTCTGACAGAATCTCTGGTACATAAATTACCTAAAACAAGGACTGCAACAGTTTCAGGTCTGTGTTTTGGTTACATCTGTATTGTGTGGTTGCTCTTGAAGCCACCCACAGTCCTGCCGTTATCATCTCCCCCAAACTTTTGAACTTTGCTTTACAAATCGGCTTAACGTTGAGATTATTTCCATTTCTTGCATACCTTTTTAATAACCACACTTTTTCCTTCCACTCAACTTTTTTATTATCACACTTCGATGCAGCCATCCCTGAACAGAGTTTTATTTCAACAATGTTGTTTAGTGGCTTATCATTGTTGTCAACAGTCTGCGCCATATTTGTAGATGTCATATCATGGCCTTACCATGACATTTCTCAGCTGTAAAATATCACCAAAATTACCAGATGTAGACACGTAAAATGCATCACTGTATGACAAATTCTTATATTTTAACTTTTCATGGAAAAACTAACTTATCGAGATACCCGTATAATATTCTAGTGTTTGCAAGAGAACCATTTCCAAGACATGACTTCCATGCAATCACAGAGTTCTAATTCGTTCTTGAAAGCCGTAATTTGAGCGAGAATAAAGTAGTTGGTATCTGGCTGCAGATCAAACACGGCATACAGAATTTATAATATAATCCCATCAGATGAAGTTACGACTCAACCAGTGTTATTTTATGCTCTCCCATCGGAGCAAACATTTTTTGGTTTGTTGCAAACCCAAAGAAACGAAACATGGTGCAGAAAGCAGCGACTATTTTTTTCCTTTCTGTGACATTCCCTCGCGTACATTCGTTAATGTCTTGCTCTCCGTTTACCCTGGAGCGCTTTTTTACCCTTTCCATATGAAACCTTTCGGGTAGCGAAACATACCTTTGAACATCTCCAATATATAAAACATTAATTTCTCATGAGATTATCCAATTTATTAGTTAATTTAGTTACAATATTTTTAATTAAAAATCTGTCCCATACTTAACCGACTACCGTTTTATTTAATGACATCTATCCATAATAAGTAGATTATAGATAAACTGAAAATACACCAACCACAACAGCGACCAGCTCTAATATGTAAAAAAAAAAAAGAACAGAAAAGTAACAAACTACTGAATTAAACTGATTAAACTGCAAAGTAGCAGTCTAAAACCACTGCTCCCTAGCCAGCCATTGCCCAAGTATAGTACGCGTGATTTGTACTGTTGTGCAAAAGCGAAGAGCAGCAACAGCAGGCTAAAAGGAAAACGGGGGAAGAAAACTAGAAGGGGGAGGGGTGGGCAGAGGCAGATGGTTCCATGTGATTCAAGCATGCACATGGTGATTATTCTTTAGCCATGCGCAACTGAGGAAAGCTATTATCATAGCTAAAATAAAGGCAATGTATGCAGATAAAAAATACTCAAGACAAAAGACATATTGATGCAAAATTAAATAAACCATGGGTTACTTAGTATATATATTTAATTAAAGTTATTGGTTGACAGCTGAGTTAATTAATCTTTAAGCTGTGTTTCTAGCTGTGGTTGAAGCCTATCAGACCTAGAACAATGTCTAATGTGTTCACAGTCTACGTCACGCTGATTGATGAACCCTAAAGCTAGGACTACACAGTCAGAGCCTAAGTGCACAGGCAGACACAGAGCGCCAGCACCCATCCCCCACACCTGCAGTCTGCTCCTTGCTGGAGGTTTACTGCCAAAGCATGGACTACACCATTTTAGCAGAAGGGTGTTCTTACCAGTGAGCAAGAGATCTGTCGAGGGGACTGAAAATCCCTGCTGTTTCAAATAACTACAATATCATGCCATGTTTAAAATGCAACTAGCCTGGGTTGAGGAGGAAATTACGCCCAGTAAGTTAGAGGTCTCTGAAACGGGTGGACATTCTACCCCTAGCCTCGAAATGGTAGCTCAATCCGCCTGAGCTGCTGGATAAAATTTTAATTAAGTCTTTCATAGCTACAATTCAGCTATATTTCTGACTCTTCTGTCCAAAGTTTGTAACATGGAGAAATCCAACATTTTATGCTGCCTTTACTCCTTCTGCCTGAAACACACTGAACCTTTCTCTGTGAAATACTGGCAACACATAGCTAACCATGATTAATCTGAACTAAATCAGTTAATTTAAAAAGCTAGCCTCATCTACATGCTCCCCAACTCCTGTTTTTAATTTGATGGATTGTTGCAGTTGATGCTTGTAGCAGAAAATGGCTGCCACAGCTGCTGAGAGGATCGCTATTATGGTGACTACAGAAGCTGCAGAATCCTGCATATGGCTGTCTCTTGTTCATTCAAACCCATACGCCCCCGTCTTATTTGCTTTTTCTTCAAATAAAATCTGCCTACGGATTTTATTTGATTACGATGTCTATGTATTAACTAACCTTCATTTTAAGCAGGCAACAGGGGGGTTAAAGGAAATTTGCCTTACTTTATTCCCTGGCATATTGTGATGCAAAGGGGGTGAAGATCAATTGTGTTTAAATGTTAGTGTTATTTCCTCATTAACTGTAATCTTTACCAAAATGGAGAACATTAGAGGCTAGAAAAATTCTAGACCTTAACATGCAATCTCACACTGTATCTACATGTCACGAAACACTAGCTTGAAATATTTGCAACATTAATCCAAAAACAACAAAATATTGCTGTATTCCTAACATTTTATTGTCTATGTTTTATCCAGTCATAGTTTTAATATTGCGAATTCCTGATGCTGTTCTATGCTGCTAGAGGATGGGTAACGAATTCGGTACCGATCAAATCCCGTTGGTACTACCCTGTACCGAGTCATGTAAAATCAAACGGCACCATGTTTCGGTACCCACACACATCATTGTGACACGGAGGGAAAAGAGTGGGCAATTTTCCATGCCGGACATCAACACAGCATTTCTCGCACAAGAGCATAATGATGTCAGTAGCCGCTGATCTAGTCAATAAAGCAAGCATGGCCGACAGAAAGTGCTCGAAAGTATATCTCCAACTTTCAAAATGCGATGCAGATAACGCTCGCAGAAACATTTGTGAAGCGAAGTGCAAGGCTAGTGGCGGGGTACTTCTAATATGAGGAAGAACGGTCACTGTTGCCAAGCGACATTTCATTTTTATTTATTTTTTACAAAAAACGACTGGCAACTTTTTTCTACGTTATTGATGAATTTGGCGACTTCATGTGAACGCACCAATCATTCTGGAGTTACAGTCTTGCGAGTGCTACTATAAGCCCATCCTACTTCTCCATGCATTGTCTCACAGACAGCTGCCTTGTCCTGAAACCCCCGTCAGTAGACAGAGCAAAGCGGAGATCCACTCTGTTTCCACGTTGCTAATGTATCTCACCCTGGAACATAAAGCGGGATAAAATAATGGTTTGCAATGTAGTCTTTTTCTCTCTCTGAAACTGTTGCTCTAAAATAATTTCCTGAATTGGATTCACACACTGCTTCAGTCACTTATTCACTATGTGTGTGCCTCTCATAATTGTTGTTTAGGTAACAATTAGTTTTATGTGGTGTTGTTTGAGGCAATGTATTAACCAATGCTAATTCTAGCATGAGATATGCAATGAAAAAATGTCATTAAAGGGAAATATTTTATCTAAGACCATGCCATACTTAGAAATTATGCTCCAATCATAAGTTTTGTTAGGGTCTTTATTCTTGTGGTTGTAAACTGTGGTGCACTGGAGCCGCAGGCTTGGCATCTACTTTTTTGGTGTAATATTGGGTGGTTGTGCACCTTGAAACAAGCCGATTGCTGATCAAGTAGCAAATTATTTCTTTTAAATGGAAAGAGTCAATTTTCCACTGGCCACTAGGGCTATTGCCACACCTCTGGTTTCGCAATACTGGCTTAATGAACGAGAAGCATACATTGTTACAGCAATTGGCTGGTTACTGTGTAAGCAACAGAAAGCGATTATGACGTGCTCATTTATTTTGGTTTGATCATGGGTTGACAGAGGTACAATGTTCGCTTCCCGCAATCTGCCTATGTATGTTTACCATTTGCAGTTCCAAACTTTGCAAGTTTCTGTTTTCCAGTCTTTTTCTGACCTCTACAAGAAATTTGAGTCAGATCGCTAAGGAATAAAATGTTTTCTATTGGGAGTACATTTGAGTGCTATGGTGTTATCACAAATGGGCATGAACAAGTGACCAATTCAAATTCATGGAGATCTGCTGTATGTCAAATGGCCTGGTGTAACCTTGCGCATGAAGCCGAACTCCCACATTAGTAGCGTTTCCATCAACGTTTTTAATGTGCATTTTGAAATATATTAGAAAAGGTTGATGGAAATGGCAAAAATTCAAACGCTCTAAATTTCGCAAACGTTACGCTCACTTGAAGTGGTTTTTGACTTTATCGAAAAACAGTTAATGCGCTAAAGAAGAGATGGAAATACATTTGTCGAATCACTTCTGATGTAGCAAATGTTTACCTCACATGACTAATCGGCTGTTTGTGCTGCCAGCGTCTTCGTGAATATTCTCATAACGCTAAAAAACAGGGCTGGATACAATAACCGGTAGGTGTGGATTGACGAAGAGATTTGTGCATTTCTTAGTCTCATCCATGAATTTTTTTTCTTGGTAAAATTCAGCATATTCATTAAAGCCTCGCTCCATCACTGATGTGATCCGTCCACCCAATACTTCCTGTTTAATACAGCCAACGTCAATTTATGACGACACTATGCTGCGTGTTGCCTGGTTAATTTGCTACAGACCAGTAAAATGAAAACACATCTGATGAGCATTTTCCTCTTTGCAATCTTTTAAAAGTTCACTCAAAACTTGCATGAGAATTGGATGGAAACACAGCTATTGACTCCAACCCTTTTGCACTGCCTAAAACAACTAATGGCATACATTTTGGATTCATTATGAAATCTGCGAAGACATCGACGGACTGTAAAGTACATCCGTAAAGCAACTATTGCCATAGTTCCTGTGGGTGTCATAAACTGTCCAAATGCATTTACCCATTAGTCAAGGTCAGATATCAAAAGTCTTGGAAACTAATCTCATCAAACGTATGTTGACTGGTTTCTGGTGGAAAGGTAAGTCCTATAACCTACAGAAGTTCCTAATATTTCAAAAAGCAAAGTCCAAAAAGTGGGACACCTACACTGACTAATCCTTTTGTCAAAGAACATAAATAGGGACACAATATTGCATCAAACATACAGCAAACTGTCAGGATGAAGATTCACAAAATGTAACAATGGGCTTTGTTTCACAGTTGTGGGATAATTGTTTTTATTTTAATTCATATCTTTTTTCTCTTAAAAACTTCAGACATGTCCTACATGAGAAATACATAATTCTCCAATCCAAAGTAATGGCAGTTTTAACCCAGTCCTGATAATCCCTGTGTTCTTGCTCTTCTTTTCTGCCTAATATTCATAACTTACATTGATTGAATGGCAGCTATTGCAGTTTAATTTTCCTACTGGTTCAAACAGTACATGCTTTTATCACCATAGCACCGCCTTCAGGTATAAAAGCATCTCCAACACGCCCCTGTAGCATGTCAGACGCAGGCATTGGAGTCACGAGTATTGATCACCAGTGTTTAGAGTTTGTTACAGCTTTGAAAGGTAGCCCATAATGCTGCTGACATCACATTACCACTCAGAAACTGCACCTATTTTGTCCTCCACTGCCATGGCAGCGCCTTGAGCCAGCAGCTCGAACTGATAACACTCCGGCCCACTGGGCTTCACAAATCCTCCCTCAACCTTCATTGATGAGAGGATGAGGGAGACCACCTCAAAAGACTGTTCTTTGGCAAAATCGCCATTGTAACCCTGGTCACTCTTTATATTTCAACATGTCACTTTCCCTCACCCTGACCACAGACCAACTTGACCCTCTCACTACTCATCCCCACACTTAAACCTACTCCTCAGGGTCTTTTGGCGTTGCCCACTTTGGTGGAATTTTTCAAAAAAATTTCTGGGGGTTCGGTTATACTTTTACATCAGGGTGAGTTACAATTTAAGCAACAGTTGAACCTCGTCATTTGTCCATAGAAAAAGTTTATTCTCCGCCATCTTGAACGTAGCTTCAAGGCAGTAAGTTTTTGTTTTAGTGTGCATTTTGAGATTCAAAGAACATAGCCCCGACTAGTGGCGTGGCGAGGGAGTTACACTGGTTTCACGTCTATTTTGCAGTGTAAAAGGAGACTGTAATAGAACGTTGTCATGTAAATCTGATAACAGAAATGGATAAATTGAGGGGGGGGGGGGGGTTGCCTCTAACCTGACTTCCGCCAGCTGTATGTCGCTCCGCCTAGCTTCACTCACATACATCTGGGACCTCTCCCATAGAGAGTGATTTCTCCAACCAATTTTATTGTCTGGCCAATCAGGACGCAGGGCTGGAGTTTCATATATGTGACGTAGTGGAGACGCGACCATGACGTGAGACTGTTTTGATAGCAATGGCGGCTCGTCGAGGAAGCAAGCGTTAACATTGATGCTGCCATTTCTTCCGTGTTGTCCAATCTACCTAATATTGTTTCATTAAAAGAACATCAGAGAACGGCTCTGAAGGCTTTTGTTGGTGGAAACGATGTTTTCGCCCTTCTCCCGACCGGATTTGGCAAGTTTTCCGGGGCGCGTCCGCAGCGCGAACCATATTAGGAGGCCTTTAGTCCTCAACGCGGTCGGCCCGGGATCGACTCCGATCCGCGGTGCTTTGCCGCCTGTCTTCCCCCCTCTTGCTGTCAGCTCACTGTCAATAAAATGCGTGCCACTAGAGCTTTTTTTTTCCTGCGTCGCTCTCACAGCGTCATGGGTTAGCTTCGGTGTGAGTGGTTGAAATAGCACGTCGATAAAGATGACAGACAATCATATGCAAGTGGCTTATCCAATCATATGCAAGGATTTTTGATAAGGCCCAGCCTTCAATAAAGGCAATTCCTATGGAGGTGTCCCAGATGTATGTGAGTGAAGCTAGGCGGAGCGACATACAGCTGGCGGATATCAGGTTAGGTTGCCTCAGCAGCAGAGGGAAGAGTTCGCTCAGCGCACCGTCGAGCATTCCGTTTCTCTTCAAATGTGTATTTTTAAATACCATATTTTTCGGACCTTAAGGCGCACAGTGAATTAACATGTCTTTGTGCGTCTTTGTCCGCATATAAGGCACACCAGATTATAAGACGCACTAAATATTCTTCCCAAGTGTGTAACATCACTCCGGCCCTTCACATACACAGCTCTCACCTGAGAGAGGGAGAACTATCCGTCTCTGTCGGGAGGACCGAGTAGTTGGACTACACTGCCCTAAGGCTAACATAAACGTAACTTTTATATTGAATTAACTTACTAGGTTTATTATTGCTAGCGTGTACTCCGGGCGCAGGCTGCCTAAATGCTCCCACTTGGGCGTACTGTGCGCACACTGTGAGCTGCGTGGATTCCCCGCAGACGTTTTACCCTTCATATTTGAGGATACTGTTGCCACCATTTCTTGTGGCAAATTCCTACAATTCCCACACTTTCAGCCAGTGGGACGAAGCAGCGGAACGGATGGTAAAATGTGTGATTAGCTAGCTGAGCACCTAGAGCTGTTTCTTTTCCAGCAGGCAAAGCTTGTAGAGACAAGCTTTGCGCGACCGGCCGAGCGAGCGACTGGCGGAAAGAGACAAGCTTTGCGCAACCGGCGGAGCGAGCGAGCGAGCGACCGGGCGGGGGAAAGAGACAAGCTTTGCGCGACCGGCGGAGTGGGGGGGGTCGGGGGGTCGGGGGGGTGTAGAGAAAAGCTTTGCGCAACCGGCGGAGCGGGCGGGCGGGGGAAAGAGACAAGCTTTGCGCGACCGGCGGAGCGAGCGACCGGCGGATCGGGGAGTGGGGTGTAGAGACAAGCTTTGCGCGACCGGCGGAGCGAGCGACCGGCGGAGCGGGCGAAAGAGACAAGCTTTGCGCGACCGGCGGAGGCAGAGCGGGGGAGACAAGCTTTGCGCGCATATCGAGTTATTTTTTTTTTTTTGGAATGTTGGGAGGCGGTAGCGTGAGGGAAACCCTACAATGTCACTTACAATCGCATCAGCAGAAACGCGAGGTCCGCGTCAGCCTTGCAGCCTTCTCTTTCTTTTAGCTCTCGCCATTCGGAAAAAGCTTGCCCGATGTTCACCCGTGTACGACTCGTCTTTCTGTCCAGAGCCCTTTTCCTCTTTCTTGCCTGCTCCGACATGGGCTTTCGCTGTTTTATCGCTGGTTCCGCCATGATAACTGCACAGATATCGCCACTGTGCTAGCAACAAACATGTTCTCGCCGTAAAGCAAGACCGACTCTTGCGATCTTGCACGAGATTCTGAGCCTGTGGGCGCGGGCCGAGGGCTCCTGCAGTTGCAAGTGCGGTATTTCCCCCACAGACCACCAGGGCGGCCAAGAAAACCTTAGTTCAACCTGAAATGACTCATTTAATCATCCAAAACGGTATGGAACACAGTAATTAACTGAAAAATGTTGCATAGTGTGCTTTTAATGCGCATAACAGTGCTATGTGCTACATGCTAAGCTAACTTCATGACACGGATGTTTGGGAGCAGCATAGAAAGGTCAGGCAAGCTCTTGAACGTGCATCAGCGAAGCTGTAAATCTCCCAGACAACATAAGCCAACACTAGCTGTTGGCAGCCCAATGACAAGAGTTCACTCAGGCTGGGCCTCCCCTTTTGAGCTAGAACATGCAAGGCTCCGCTGCATGAATGCGCACTGAAGCAGCAAAACAACATATCTGCCACGTAGACCTGGGCAATAAACCGTAAATTTACAGACACCAAAATTTACGATAATAACAAACGTCAATTTTTCCCAAGTCTGTGTTTTCGGTATTTAAAAAAAACGAAAGAAAAAGTCACTTTTACAGGAAACAGTAGGCTATGCTCATGTCCCTTTAACACGCTGCGCTACGTGTAGTCTATAGTCAGGTGACTCCACCCTATCCAGTCTGAAACAAGAAGTGGAAAAGACTGAGGTTGAAAAAAATTGAGGCAATTTCAAATGTTGTGGCGGCGGCGGTAGCAAGAGGAGCAGCTGTTAAGTATATTGCAGCCACATCTTATCTGTGGTTCAGTCACACGATGGACCCGTTCATTAGTAATCGTGGTGAACGGCCAAATGTATTGCAAAGTTGATTTTAGGCCATGTTGTCCAGCCCCTGCGTTGGAGTCCCCCCTTATGCTGACAAAAAATCCTGGTGAGGACCCTGCCAAGTATGAACTGTAATGAGTAATATTGGTTTGGGGAAAAGGTTGGCACAGTCGTATGATTCAAATTGGACAGCAACTACCGCAGCAGGCGTCCATGGTGAGAACAGAGCAAGAGGCACCACATGATCTTCCATTGTCCATCAGATCTAAGAAATATGTTGGTCAGAATTAGAATAATGACAAACTGACATTATTAAGACGTGGAGAATTAGGGAAATTCTCCATGTGTCTTATACTGCTCAAAAATTAATGCTCAAAGAATTTGGCTACTTTGGAGTCATAATCCCAGCTGCTTGTTCGTGGTTTTGTGTCTAACTAAAACCAGCTCCAGATGGCTGTTGTCCCTGTACAGTCTCTGAGGACAAAATTGAAGCATATACATGGCATTGTTTTTATGTACTTTAATTTGTTGTACTGGATTTGGACAGTGTCTGCAAATGCCCGATCATACATTTCCTGCAGCAGCTGTGGCTCAGTGGACAAGAGTAGCCTAACAACAGCCCGATTATAAGTTTGATTCATACTACCTTCTCTCTACACGATGCGTCCTTGGGTACGAGACTGAACCCCTAGATTAATTAGGGATTTGGGTGTGAACAGGCAGATGTGGCGTGTAGTGGTCAGGAAGTTTAGATAACGTCCAGAAAGTGCAGCATAAATCCAGTCCATTTGAATTCAGGACAAATGCATCTTGATAGTAGGAAAGTAAAAATATCCCATCAAGAGTCACAGATACTGGTTTCACCATCTCATTCATCCTTGATATGCAAAGCAAGCCAATCATATTATTTCCCACTATGATAACACAAACGATAAAGGACAGAAGACTGGTTTAAGCATTGCACATAGAAACCAGCTGTAATGCCTTGTAACATTTTTTCAGATAATGCTAAAATTTAGAAGTATTTTTTTTATCCACAAAATTCAAAATGTATAAGATATTTTTGTTTTGTGTAAAAGTGGGATTAGAAAAATTTATTTCAAGACTGTCATAAAAACATGTTAAACTAGTGTAGAACGTTGCCACATTTAATAAACAAAATCCACTGCATATTAACTGTCAATTTTATATTATAACACGAAGAAACACACAATGCTCACACAATATATTTATTTCACTGTTTAACCGTAACTATAAAAAGATTTTCATCTTATTTGGCAGCTACTTTAATATACCCAACTTCACACAGTTTGCTCAACTGTTGTAAAATTATGATCAATAATATTAAAAAAAGAGGCTAAATTAATTTGACAAAGCAAGAAATAGTAACTCCAACATGGCAGTTTTAAAAAAATGTAGGCGGTGCCTTTAAACATTGCTCCCACCTCCGCAGGAAAAAAAAACTGCAATGAATTACAAGTGCACCATGTGAGCAGTGTAAGAGGTGTGGGGGAGGTGAAACAAGAAACGGAGCTGTTCCATCTTCCAAGACGATAAAACAACATCTAAAATGCCCCAGTTCAGATTGGTTTGCCAACTAGGCCGGTTAAAGTATCATGACTGTGGTGAAGGAGTTCAGTTGTGAGAACTGTCTTCATACATTTTACTGTGGTTTAATGGCTTTGTTAACCATATGCTTCTACTGTTCCCTTGGAAAGAATGCAGTTACTTATGTACAGATTAGTTCAACTATTAAAAAAAAAACAAGAAAAAAAACATTTGCAACCCCAGGAACCAACAATATATATACAAACAGGAAGAAGAAAAAACGCTTAGCACTAGGCTTACCATAGAGATTAGGCCACACCCACTTTCCAGGGCAGTGTGCTTCATGGAAAATTACTGGGCTGTACTACTTCAGTCCAAAAGGGGACCTCAACAGCACATGGTGACGCATGAAACGTTTTCTTCTACTATTTTAACCATGCGTGTTTTCTGCCACATTAGACCTTTATTTGTTGCTTATTTTGACTTTGAGAACAGTAAAAAAAAAAAAAAATAACATCCAAACACGTAAACTTTGACCTTGTATAAAAACCTCCACAAACTGGTTATAAAGATGGAAATAATGAGACACAAATCTTATTTGTGTACCCTATTAGTTATGTTTTTTATGTGTTTTGTTTTTACCCTGTGAGACAATCCATGTCAAATCTGCTCTGTGTGTTTCTTCTCCACAGTGAGCTGGTTGGGGTTGCTGCTCGTTTTAGCCCCAACACAACATACCCGCCATGCTGACTTGTTAGGGCTGGGTCTTTAAATACTTAACAGGGACAATTATATCCTAGACACAACATATGTTTTACGTAGTTCACTCAATAAATACGAAACAAGAGAGAGTATATAAGAAATATTCATCTATGCATGTTTATCTCATGACAGGCATAAACAAGCATGTTTAAATGTTTCAAAAAGCAACAGTAACAGAAACCCAAATTAGGCTTTGATCTGGATTAATGTCATACTTACACTCTATATTCATGTTCCAACTAGCAGAAATATGAGGCAATGAAACCCCTTAGAACTAATGCCCATCTGCCCCGCAAAGGCATGAAACAGCAAATGCGGGTTGACCAGCCTAAATTTTTGTGGGATAGGCTCCGCCCATAATTTCCAAAATACGCTGCCAACATGTTAATAAATAAATAAAATCTCTCATTGAATACGCTACTAAAATGCATACAATAAAGCATAAGTCCATAAAATTTAAAATAATGTAACATTTTGGCAGAACTTTAAATTCTGAAAACATACAGGTGGTTTTCGCAAAAGCTGCCAGTTCGCCAAAAACTGCACCGTGCCTTAACCATGCCTTAAGCTGAAAACTGAAAAACATACTCAACCGTTAATTACTCAGATAGAAAAGACGGAATCCCTGTTGCGAGTGTAAAAAAAAAAAAAGCTAGCGTGAGCTCCGCACACAACTTCATATCAGCCCAGACATTTCTAAAAAAAATAAATAAATAAATAAAGCCGTTCCTTGCCTATGAACCTATAAACAGACAAAGATTAGCTATTCCAATTTTTTTTTTTAAATTGCGCAACATTTGAGGTAAGTTGCGATTGGTCATTTTCGCTAAAGCTACTAGTAAACAGTTTCGCTAAAGCTACTGGTCAACTTCCCAACATTGCTATCTAAAAGCCCTGACTACACCAAAACAATAAAAAAGCCAAATGCATCAATATTAATAACAGTATTAATAATAATAAGAGTAATAAAAGCATGCACCATCATACTTTTTTTTTTCCAGCAGTAGTGTTAGCTAAGAGTTCTGGTTGCCGCCAGTTACTAACGACAGATTTTAGAGATCACAGCTTGACTGATTACAGGAGAAAAACAAATTTTCTTAAAAATAACCTATATTCAATTGAGGGGGGGGGGCTTTTCTTAAAAAAAAAAAAAAAAGAACGAGGCTCAGCTAGCATGCAGTACCCCTACTCACCTACTCGTTTTGCTGGCCAGGGATGTTCTGCTGTTCTCAGTTTGGACAGTGATCTGTCCGCTTTTCTGCAGAAGGGCGCAGGAAGGATGTAGTGTGGATAATGAAAAGCTGCAGGACACCGGCTTCTGCATGCACAGGAAAAATGAAGCCCAGACTCAGTGTTGGGCTGTCGGAGCACTCCACTCCGACTCTTTGCTTCTCTCAGAAAAAAAATAGACTCCTCCTCTTTTCGCACAAACGCCTCACTCAAAAAAAAAAAGGCAACGGCTGCGCTGTGACGTCAGTGATCAGTGGCGGGAGCTGGGTCAGTCGGCAGCGCCGGAAAGTCGTCCGCGTCGATCCGCGGTTGTTTTTCGAACGTGTGCCTCCTCTTTATAGCCTCTCTCTATCGGCGGAGACCCCAAAGCCGGTACCTAGAACCGGAAAGGTACGTATTACAAGCTCCTGGATCCGACAGCACTCAGCAGCAACCTCAGCCTGGAGCGAGCCAGCTGCAGTCTGGTAGAAGCAGCCACACAGAGCCCACTTCTGCTAGGACACAGCAGAGGAGCTGCACATTAGCGCGGGGAGGGGAGGGGAAGGAGGGGTGTGAGCTTTGTCCGTGACAAAGAAAAACCTGGGCTGAGGGGGAGGAGTTTAAACAGGGGGGAGGAGTTTAAACGAAGGAGGAGGAGCTAGTCCAGCAACTGCCTTTAAAAAATGTCATGGAAAACTAACTTCCAGACCCCTGTGATATTATCAGGTTCTGGGTTCTACATTACAGTCCTGTGACTGTGATCCACTGGTCTCGTGTGGACATGTTTCCAATAACTGGATTTTTATGTAAGGAGAGTACTAGCTCAGAAAATGTGGTGAAAGGCTTTTTTTTCTTCTTTTTTTTTAGCTGAGTAAGCAGATGATTATGTCTCCACACTCTGACCTGATGGGGTACCGCTAGAAAGCAAGAGCACAAGTAAACAATTTTGAGCCAAAGCCTTAAAAAAATGATCAGATCTGTCATGTTTATTTGCAGCAAGAGGTTGTTTTAGCTCTAATGACACAGTAACATGTCAGCCATTTTGTTAACTCACTTTGACACAAAGAAGTACTGTAGTTCCAGAGGAGGCCAGCAGAGGGCAGGCAGTGATGATCCTCTGATCATAAGCGTTAAAAAGATCTGCTCTTTCTCACCATAAGTAGTCTAAACATCTACACCTGTTGTATTCTGTGTCTTGGCTAGTCTTTTTTTTATTATTTGTTCATACATGAGACATGATCAGTAAGAAGAGTCCCGGCTCCCCCATGTCTGATGATTTTCTTTCCTCTCAAGTACATTCATGCCGACCAGCCCAGTCAAGATGTGCAGCACTTGTCTAATCAGACAGATGCTCTCAAAATCCACTAGGCTCTAAAGTCACCTACATATGTCAACAACAAGAGCTAGGTCTCACTGCAACACATTGCTTCTACAATTGCAGAGCAATGGACACTGTATAGCTCGCCATGTACAACATTCATTTTCTCAGTCCAACAAGATCATCAATCAAACCCCTACAGAATACATGTTGCCTCTATTCTGGTTATTACATCAACTCATACTTAATTTGGCAAATATGCTCGTTATGTGTAAAAATCCAACCTTCCTGTTGTCCAGGTAACCTGATGTAATTGTTTCTCTTCACCGACGGACGCCTGGCTGATTAAATCTTTACAATGTGGAATTTTACCATTTGTCATCTATTAGTGATTTTATTTTGTATCTTTTTATTACATTCTGCTTAGGTTTATAAAAATGTTTAAAGATGAACCGTCGTAACCCTTTGAACCAGCGTGAGGTGCTCTTGAGCACATATAAGGCAGCTCATTGAGTATCATTGCTCGGAAAGAAGTAGGAATCAATGCTCTAATCATGCAAGAGGAACCTGCAGCAAACAATTACAAGGATGTATTGGACGCCCCTGAACCACATGCATTGTTTTTTGTTGTTGCTGGAAGGAGGGAAAATAAGAATTGAGGGGAGCAGATATTTCAAATTACTACTTGGTAATGAACTGTTAAATCTATTAGTGAACTGTATATGTTGTAGGAACCTTAGAGTAAAAGGCTTGTCTTAACCTTCAGCGACTGTCATATTTAGTGACTGTCATATTTAATCTAAGAGAAGTCGGACTGGCATTGTGTTTAGCTTCCTGTCTGATGACTGGATGCTTGCAGTTCAGAATTTGCTCATATTTAATGGGTTCCATTGTCAGTCGGAGCTGTGTTATATGTACAGCCCAAGCACCAGCTTAACAAGTACCTCATTGATCTTTTCATCATAATCAAACTCATTTACATTCAGTCAATAAGTCCAGTTTAAACATAATTTACCGGTATTATATGTTTGTTAAAGGAGTTAAAATGGACGTATCATGCATTTCAGTTCTTCCTTTTCACATTGAAATCATTCTGTTGTGGTCTATATAAAGTGGAACTGCACTGATTTGGTCTGCAGTCAATTTAGCCCCACATTCCACCTCTTTTACCCCTGTTCTGAGGTTCGTCTCAGAACAACTCGTTTTACAATGGAGGCACGTCACACCCCACCCCCCTCCAGGTCGCAGAGCGTTTCCCACCACCCCATTTGGCCATTTTTGACGGATGTTGGGGGATGGTGTATTGAATTGCGTGGGTTAATACACCCAGCAAACAAACGTTTTTGACGTATCCACTTGAAGCTTTAGCATCCTTCAGCTTGGACAACAAAATCGCTCCGAGAAATAAAAATGGCAGATTCGCAAAATTGGTAAACCTGAACTACATGATGTTGTTTAGCAGCTAATGCTGTGACGTACTTGTTAAAAGAAAAATTAAGAAAAAAAAAACGTAATAGAGAAAGAAAACTAAAAAGGCTTGAAAAATATGACCCAACAGACTATTATTCAAATTTTCTGTATTCCTAAAGACTCCAAGTACACAACAAAATGTATTTTAGGGATTCAAAAAGTAGATTTTGCCTGTTATGTCCTCTTTAAGCTTCCCCTGGTTTTGCTTTGAAGACTCAAGAAAATCAAAACTCTGAGGTAAGTTCTTCTTCATGACAATGTGTTTATGAATTACAAAATCTTTTCCTATCACAACAATGTCTTAGTTTTTAAATTGTTAGCATGAAATTCCATTTTTAATTTTATTTTTATCTGATTAGCTTTAGATCCTCATTGAGTGGATCTAACCTGTTCGTTACCAAGCGTTAGCATGAGGTTTGGGACCTCATAATTTCTCTTGATATCACATTTGAAGTTTTTGTGGGCAATCTTGGAACCAGAAAGTGAAATCTGGTGCTCACTGTGTTTTTTTTTTTTTTAAACAAAAAGATATTTTAAAATTCTGTTGTGAGCTTGAATAAGTAGTCTGCGGCCATTCAGTGCCACGGTCTCACCAGCAGCTGATTTAGCAATGTCACAGCCAGCGATAAATGTCAAGCAGTGTCAGTTCTGCTATCACAGCTACCATGTGCATCCTGTAGATTAACCCCCCCCCTCTCCCCTTTTTTAACATTGGAATCTATTAAAAAGAACTTGAGTGCACTGTTGCCAACTCCTGTGCAAGGAAAGTCGCTATTGGCTATCCTAAAAGTCGCTACAGTACTTGTGAGTAACACTTTAGTTACATAGCGCATATTAAAATAAAAATCACAAAGTACTTTACAACAGAAGATAAAAAAAATACACAAGACAAAATTAAACAAAAGCAGATTTAAAAGGATACATTTTTAGCTGGCCTTTGAAAGAAACCACTGAAACTGCTAAACTCAGAGTTCAAGTAAAGGAGTTCCAGAGTCTTGGAGCCACAGAAGAGAAAGCTCCGTCTCCTTCAGTTTTCAATTTTGTATGTGGGACAATCAGTAGTTCTTAATCACAGGACCTCAGAGCCCTAATAGGGTTGTAGGGATGTAGCAGTTCCAAGATGTACCCTGGTGTCTGTCCATGCAGAGCTCTCAAAGTCAAAACTAAGATCTTGAAATGCACTCCATAACAAACCGAGACCCAATGAAGGTGCATAAGCAGTGCAGTCACATGACAAAATTTTGAAGACCTTGTCAGGAACCTAGCTGCAGCATTTTGTACAGACTGCAACTTGTGGGAGGTTTTGAAAGTGCATTGCAATAATCCAGATGTGACGAAACAAAAGCATGAATACAATTTTCCAACTCCGGATGAGAGACTATAGACCAGTTCACGCGTGACGTCAGCGCTACGTCCGGGTCACGGTGGTTGGCAAAAACAGCACTGTTCTCGTCTACTACATGACAAAACGGGTGATTTAGAGCGTATTTTTAGTTAGTTTACTTTTGGAATCTAAACAATGCCTACCACTTGTTGTGCTCCCGGTTGCACACAGAGGCATTCCAAATCGTTGGATGTACGTTTCTGTCGTTTCCCGAAGGCCAAAGAAAGAAGAAAGAAATGGATAATTTCAATGAAAAGAGCGCAGGCAGACACTCCAAATGGACTGGGGGATCCATCATACCACGACAGAATATGCTGTCTACACTTCATCTCCGGTATATACAAACATGTCTGAACATCCATCCATCCATCCATGTTCTGACCCGCTTAATCCCTCATGGCGTCGCGGGCATTGCTGGAGCCTATGTCCAGATATAATATAATTGCAGCCGTCCAGTGGTTTCATGCTTCCATGCTCTCTCGTGTGTACTGGCCTGCGTGTTTATAAGGTAGATGTATAGGTCGCGGTACTGAACGCTTGGGAGCATTTCACAGACTCGCTCCGTCCCTTCAGGCTTTTGCTGTGTGGATCTGGCAATCTGATACCATCAACCATCAACTTAGTCTTAAAACGATCTTGTGATACGTTATCTAAAGAAGAAAAATACGTGGAGAACTCGTCAGTTTCTCTGTTTGCGTCCGCCATTGTGTTCGTCTTTTGCCAACCATGCGCGAAAAACCCGAATCAAAACAATAACAATGAACTGGTCTATAGGGCTAAGTTTGGAAATGTTTTGCAGATGGTAGAAACAGCAACGAACCAGAGATCTGACATGATTTTTGAAGCTAGATGACTAATTTGCATATTTACATCATCTAATTGTGATCCAGGCTGTAGGAAAGAAGGAATATCAACATTTCAAGACAAAAAGTAAGTAACTCTAAATAAACTATTCTAAATATGATTAGAACTACAAATTTCCTTTATGAAATAAGTTAATGATTTTAATTCCTTACCTGAACCCAGACTGCATAAACATAAACAGTTTTTATACAACATAAGATTTAACCAGAAGACAGTTATCGGAGACACATACTCTGGTCGTGGTGAACAAGAGACTGAGGCTGTGTGTGAATCAAATTCAGGGAATTTAGTGCAACAATTTCAGAGGAAAGAAACCAATACATTAAAATTTATATTTATGTGATGCTTGTATCCTGTTTTGTAATCCAGAGCGGGATTCCCGGCAGTTTTGCGCATGCGTGATACATTTGCAGTGAAGAAACGGAGTGGGTCTCCTCTCTGCTCTGACTGCACACAAGGTTCGCTCCACGAGGCTGCTGAGACAGACCATCTGTCCAGGTTTAGGGAGTGGGAGGGGCTCACGGCAGCATTCACTGCTCCCTTAACACAGTAACTGCAGAAAATGTCGCTAGCTTTGTTACTAGAGACTTTTTTTTGAAAAGAAAAAGTCGCTAGAGGTATCTGAGAAGTTGCTAAACATAGCGACAAAGTCACTAATTTGGCGACAGTGCTCCAGTGCCAACTTACTGTTAACCAGGAGATCTCTATTATTTTTGCCACACCCTCCTCTGGTTTTAGAAGTGGAACTGTTGCTTTACCTTTTGTATACTGATTTAAAGTATGGTCCCAAATAAAATAAATGCATGAGCAAATGGCAGTCATGGTAATCACATTTCATACTGTAAATGTATTACAGTGATGCTACACACAACCTGTTCTTAAGTACCACATATATCCAGACCAGCGTGTTTTTCTAGTCATTACGTCTTGGAAAATAATTTCCTAGAGTTTTAGTCCTACAGGTTATCTGTTTCCAAGTCTGACTTGAAATCCATGAATGTCTGCACCAAATGTACTAAAACCTGGCATGTTGTTGACAACTTTGAACCAGTGGGATAAATATCCATCCCACCTGACTGATCTGTCATGCTTTTACAAATGGTAGAGTCAAGCATAGATGAATTCAGACACATGGATCTCAGGTCTCAGCCCTTATACTACGGCCACAGCTCCCTTCTGGGGGAGACCTTATGGTTTGAATGGAACTCAGCAACAGCTAAAGTGTTTGGTGCGATAAAAGCATGAAATGGGCAATAAAGGTGTTTTATGACTTTTAGGTGCTTGATGGGGATGGCAGAAAAATAAACAACCCTATGACGTGGAATCTTCTGATTTTGTAGCCTTTTTTTCCTTTCTAAACCTTTTATTGTATGATACATCCCAGAAGTTGCTTAAACTCCTATTTACATGGATGCATTGAGTTTAAACAAATGAGGTGCAGGCATTTTTGTTCTTTTTTAGAAGGAAGTGAAATGATGAATCCATCTAGAAGGCAAGGCAAATTTATTTGTATAGCACATTTCAGTACAAGGACAACACAAAGTGCTTAGAAGACTAAGCTTCCTCCTATAGTGCAGAAACATGCATGTTAGCGTAACCAATGTTTCACAGCTGATGGCTAAAGACCGGCGACTGGCACACGGTGTACCGTAGACGGGGCTTGGTTACAGGTATTAAGGTTATACTGACATCAAACTCTTCCAGGTGTATTTACAAACAGCTAAAACAGTTTTTCCTCATTTAAAAAAAATGTATTTGGCTGTGTTGAAATTTTTCTAGTCACAAAACGCCGAGTTGTGTGCAAGTTTTAGGAATGCCATCTAATACTGCTATTTAAGACAACACCATTTTAAAACGAGCTAGTTGAAAAACTATTATGAATAATAAGTTTACTCACTGAATACATTTGTTTCATGTCTTTGTCTTAACTCTGGGATGCATATATTTTTTATTCAAGGTTATCAGGGGAATCTGATACATATCTATACCAAGTGTACCCTGCCTAATGCTTCTATTTGTTGTAGGAACAGGCTTCCACTTCAACCTCCCCATCCCTGACCCCAATCACAAACTGCTACAGAAAGTGAAAGAAAAATAGGAAAAGCTACACACTTATATTTTTTTGCTGTTCGCGGTTGATTTGGCTGCATACTGGCACAGTTGTTAGCGCTGTTGCAAGCTGGGGCTTCTCTGTATGGCGCTTTTACGTTTTCTACTAATTCTGGCTTCCTCACTACCAAACATTATGTTATTTAGCCTCTCCAAAATAGTCTTATGAGTAAGTGGATGCATGAACAATTGGCCTGTTAGTTCTACCTATATTACGACCTGTGTACCCTGCCTTTTCGCCCATTGACCTTTGGAGATGGGTTCCAGCCTTCTACCTTGTGTGGATAAAGCAGGGGTAGGAAAGGTTTTTTATAAACAGATATACATTTATCAGTTTTATGAAAACCATAAAAGATTAGCCTACAATGACTTGTAGTGCCCCCATTTGACAAGTAAAGGTAATTACTGTACTTTGTGTTTTCACCTGATACAATTTTATGTTTGTTACTGGTCTCACAACCAGTGACTGTTTCGATGTGTTTATTATGTTTTTATGTTTTCATGATGTAAAGCACTTTGAACCGCCTTGCTGCTGAAATGTGCTATACAAATAAACTTTACTTGACTAGTAGTGAGTCTTCAGCATTTGATTTGTCCAGATCCTTTCAAGAAGCATTTTGACGAACTGCAGTATAATTACATTGCCAACAAAAGACGTAGGAGGGATGGATCTGACAAAAGAAAAATAATTATGCAGTGAGAGGAGAAAAGGAATGTATGAATATAGAAGTGTTTTTTTAATGACTGGAAATTAGACTAGTATCTCTCAAAAGATAAAGGCATATCAATTATCAAATGTTTTCTTTAAATTCAAATAAAAATTAGCATTTTAAAAATTATTCCCTTAAATGTGCACAGCCACGTTATTTGACTTTTCCTATTTATACGTCGTTAGCTCACTGTTTTTTTTTATGAAAGATTATCACATCCTGCTGGTGTATTAGTTATTTTGATGTTTAATGCTTTGTTTATGCTCAATTTGTTAGTAAATAAAGCCTCTCGTGTTTATTTTTAACAACTAGATACATCACTGCGCATGCGCAACAGGAAATGTAACAAGGAAGCAGCTGCTATTAGCATCTCCCAGCGAAACAATAAAGAATAAAAATTTAAAAATATATGAAAAGACTGGAATTTCGCTGGGAATACAGTATGACCGTTGGTGTTCACTGAAGCAGACGCTAAACCTGCCGATTGCTCAGATGTGACCGCAGAGTTGATTGACGTGACTAACTGTTCTGATATGAAGCTCTTAAAGTTTCGGCACATTGGTGTATTTAAATAATAACGGTTGGTCTTCAATCAGGCCGAGCTGCCGTTTTACTGCGAGGCATTGCAGAGGGTCAGGCTCAGTCCGGCATTATTTACAAATGATTTATTAATTAAGCAAACAGGCATTATGATAGTTCTGCGATAGTGCCGGTAGTTGGCACCACGTCTGTTTATATCTGTTCATCGCGCCCGTTGTGGGGCTATATTTAGCCTCAAAAAGGACCATCAAAACTCTATCAGGGTGGACGCTTGGTGTATATAACCTTATTTTATCATGATAAAATGGTTCTTGGTCTTTTTTAAAAAAAAAAACGTGTATAACGTGGCTATATACCTTTAATGGGAAACAAAAATTGTTCTTACATTTCCTGACCAGCTTTTACATGGTTCCACTGGGATTTTGATGAGAGACCTTTGGTTTTTATCTCCAAGTCTTCTAGGTCAGAAGACCTTCTTACCATCACCTTAATCTTTAGCTTCGTAGAGTCTAGTTCAAATTAGAGATCGACCGGTACAGTTTTTTTGTTAAAGCCGATACCAATTATTTTGACACCAGCCAAACCGTTACCTGGTACGTGGGGCCGATTTTTTTGGGGTCGATGCTTGAAGCCAATATTGCATTTCTTCTTCCATTTACAAGATAAAAATTACACAATCATAAATGTTACACAAGTGCCAATTTCAACAAAAAAAAAAAAAAAACATTTATTAGAAGGAGCATAGCACAAGTTGCAGAGTTTTTGCTGAAGTTTCCCCCCTCTGGCCAGAAGTTGAAATGACACCAGTGTTGTGCATGGGAGAAGAGGAAAAAAAAAAAATCTACCATTGAGACTGCACAGCTTTTGTTTAGAGGAAAGCTATAAATATTGAAAGCTATAAATATTGAAGTTAGCCATTTGTAAACAGCAACTTAACCAAAAGAATTAAAAATGTTAACAATGTAAATTACCTTCCTGAGAACCTCATCTGTTTGATTAATATATTAAACTGTTATTTGTTTCTACTTTAAAAAGTGACTATTATGCTCTAACTGGTCTGAAGGAAACTGTCAAAGACGTACACAGAGAAGAAGACACACACAGAGATAGTGAGAGAGAGAGCGATCACAGCTGCTGTAGCTACACCACTCTGTCACAACAGCAGACAGGCTTAAATCGAAGGTAACCAGACCTATACTCAGTTTTTCGCTCAGCACAAGTGCAGCTAACGACCAGCACACAGATCGGCTGACGTTAACAATGAGCTTTAATAGGAAAAGTTGCACCGCAAAAACCCGTGTTGCAACTCTTGAATGAAACAACATGTTACAGCGAGACAGTGAGGAGGAGGAGGAGAAAGACAGTCCTGCTTTATATGGACATTATTTTCTGTAAAGTTAGATGCTGTACGTGTAGTGATTGGTATTGTTTTCATGTACATGCATTACTCTCCATGGCAACGTGTGCTCACGCAATGCGGTGTTATGGTAACGTAAGTTTTTGTGTCCCTTTGGAAGTTCCAATTGTAATAATATATGCATATAATAACTGTTTTCTCTCTGATAATTTCTCCGAACCGGGTGAGTCGGGCCTTCAATGAATAAGATAGGAAGAAGTAACAGGTCGAGCTAAACACCACCATTAAAAAAACAAAACAACGTTGACGCGCAAGTGGCAGAGTGAAAGAGAAAGTAAAAAAAAAAAAAGGCGCCACTCAGATGACCTTCCCGTTCGAGTGAAACAAGCCGTTTCATCCCGCTCACATACACAGAGGCAGACATTCAAAGGGCAAATACATCTAAATTAGACAGTTAAAAATACAATAAAAGTTGAAAACTTACTGTCTTACAACCAGTCTTACATTACCAACTGCTCTCTGCCAGGGAGGGAGCGGCAATGTATGCGCTTCACGTGACGTCAAGGCATGGCTGCTGAATCCCCTAATGGATCGGCCAACACATGCATGTATCGGCCTATACCGCTACAAGAAAAAAAACCAAATATTGGCCGAAAACATCGACCGGCGGATACAACGGTTGACCTCTAGTTTGGATTAGAGTCCGGCCTTCAAAACATTAATATTGCTCAGAAATAAATCAGAAGCCACGTGTTGAAATTTTGAATATTACTTTACACCCAAATCTGCCATAGGTATGAACAATGTTGGGCTTAACTATATGGCAGAAGTGTGTGCGGTTGTGAAAATTAAAGGCAGAAAACTAGTGCTAAGGTATCTGTATCAAGAATCCTATTAGCAGATACTTAGAACCTAGATAAAAATAAAAAGGTGTGACAGCTGTAAGGTAATTAGCAATACTTTTGGAGTTATTAATCTATGTTATAGTTTGTAAATTCAGTTACCAAATGTGTTGGTACTATCTGCTAACAATAGTCCTTCTCCATACCCTCTTAATTCTGTTCAGTATACTGGAGGGACTGGTGCTTCTCTCTAGCGGTGTGTAGCTGAATGGCAGATGTCTATTCATTCAATGTTCAACACTGAGAGACATTACTATATCCCACGACTGAAATTAAAATCCTTACAGATACTTGATCGTTATTCTGTTATTCACTTTTCACCTTTGTGGAGCCTACATGATTCCCCTCAGCAGCTGTTTTTCGCACTGTGGTAGGAGGAAGCTACTTATTGCTCAGTCTTCATCTGCTGCTATAAGTCGGCCATTGCGATTGTGTCCAAATGCTCATTGATCCAACAATGCTTATACAATCAGTGTGAGCAAAACCTTTCACAAAAATGTCAAATAGAGCAACAGCACATTTGTCAAAAAAAATCACAGCATACTACACTAACAAATCCTAATATTTTCAATGGAGCAAAGAATGATCCAGCCAGAACTCCAGCCAGAACTCAACAAGGAGAGTCATCAAAGCAAAAGTACCACCAAACTAGAACCATTGCTAATACAACTTTTATGTCAGTCATGCTCCGCAGTCAGCAACAAAGCTGGTTTTTTAAGCTCCCCGTTTCATCTCGTGTGTATAGGACTGCAGTCTACAGTATCAGGGTTATAACACACACACTTGCTCCATGGGTGAGAGAAAATGCGGATGATGCTCTGTGGTAAAGAAGTTCTCAAACAGCTAATGATAACATTACACAGTGAAATGTGAATTTAACAATCTCTATCCCAACACTTTAGACATTTCAAACGGTCTGTTTGTAACTCCTACGAATTTCTTTATTTTCTGCATCCTGGGTTGAAGAACCAGTTCTTTGGAAGAAGGTTCAAAGAACAATAGGGCCTTTTCCCAACGGTTTTTGATGAGACAAAGCAGGAAATGCAGAAATGTGCACACCTTCATTCCACCCAAGACAAGGTTGAGTTCTTAGTCTTTTTTGGGGTGCTAACACAAACTTGATTCATCAACTGAAGCCGACGCTCAGGTTTTACAAGCATCAAGCTCAAATATGGCTTTTCATAAGTAGAAGTTGGTAAAAAAAAAAAAAAAAAAAAAAAAGATTTCCAATAGACAGGACACAAGAGACAAAAGATGGTGCTGTGCTGCATGCCTGAACTATCGACGAATAAGAGGGACTGACAGAAAAGCCAAATTTCTTTCCTCGGGTAAGATCACTTACTCAACCACATTATTGGGTTGTATGATCGTTTAAACACAGAATTTCAACAAAATTCAGCTAAAGAAAATAACACCCTGTCTGGGTCAGGTTTTTAGGTCACTAGTAGGAGATAGAGATATTAAAAAAATAAATATGGTGAACTATAAAGTTTAGAAAATAAATTTAACAATAAGAAAATATTTTGCCTAATTATTTCTTTGCTATAATGTGGTTTTAGGCAGTAAATCCCATACCCTTGGACAGTGTTTATTTCCCCTTAAAATGCACCCCCTACATAAGATAAATGCATTTGTGGTTTGCACCCAGGAAAAACTAACCAAATACACTCCAGCAATGCCAAACAGCTTTTAGTGGCGGCAGAGTGAATGTGTGGATCGGCGTCTTTCTCATTAGAAAACCAGGCTTGTTATCGCTTGGAGGCAGTCCCAACGCAGAGAGATAGCAAGAGGAATGCTGGTGGTTTAATGTGAGCCAGCCCTCAGCAGTGTGTGACCAGCATGTGGGGGATGTGCAGTGCTGTTTTGGTTGCGTATCGTTCTGCCATGCACAACTGAGGTCCCCGCTTGTTAAAAGAGTAAACTGTTGAATTGCCAATTTGTCTTGCTACTTTAAACTACAATAATCCTATTCCATAAATGACACCAAACAAGATCTATTAGAACAAGTCGTTTGGTGTTAGCAGAGAGGATTTGGTTAGCTTTTTTATTGCCGTAACTCACGTACTCAACGCTGCTGCTCAGAACACAAATGCATTTTTCTTACAAATGAGGAATATTTTAAAGGGAAATGAACATGCTTTCTAACGGTGTAAGATGTATTGCCAGAAAACAGTGATAAACCAAATAATCAGCCAGATTTTGTTACTTTTTAAGCCAAATCTAGGTAGGTGTAATTTACAGGTACATCTGTAAAATGTGAATATTGTACAAAAGTGCAATATTTTTCGCCAGTCATCTCAGAAAGTGAAACTCGTGTGTTATATAGAAAGACGTGACCTCAAAGAGCATAGGTTCCATAGATACAGCAAGTCTGTATCTATGGAACATAGTTTTATCTATACAGATAATTCAACTCCTCTCACACCAAAGTAAGTCTTTTTCATTGGAAAGCAGCACCGGGAAGGCTAAATATGTAGTCCGATGACATTAAGATGAATCATTTTCTTCTTTAAGTTTTGTTAAATAGAAACAAAGAAGGTGACTGAAAAAGCCGCTGATCACTGCTGCGATTGTTTCCCCCTCCCACAAACGGAAAATACTCTATGGTGCAAGTTCCTTTATGAGTACTTTGATCTAGTGCACTCTGCCGGAAGCTCTGTCTTAAAGAAACAGTACTTCAACTCATATGGGAGGAGCCAAGTTTGGATGTTATGTTTGAAGGCATGTAAAACTAAGTCACAACAGTGTTACAAGTTATGCTTATGGAGATATTACAAAATGAATGTTCTGAGTCCAAACTCATGTTCATGTGAAGCAATACCCAATTAATTATTACTACAAATGATGATACCTTATAAGCCACACCAGCCCTGCTGGCTGATTAGTACCTGCACATTCCCAGTGGGGGAGGAGCAAATTTATTGATGAAACATGTCAAAATGACGAGAAAAGAACAGGAAAAACAGGAGAAAGAAAGAAGTGTCATGTTCCGCAAGTTTTAGTTGGACCTCAATGCAGACTAGACTTGGGCATAATGAAAACAAAGATTTTAATTGAAAAAAAAAATACTACAAGAACAAATTTACAGACAGCAAAATCAAGTAAAACAATGGTGCTACATGGGAGAAACAGAACCAGAGAGAATATATGCTGTGATGCATGAGGAACAGCTGGGACTGAGTGAAGGGAGAGCTAATCTGGAGGGATGAGGAACAGCTGAAACTAATGAGAACGGAGGAGCTGAGATAAAGTGTATAATGAACAGAAACTGGAGGAAAACACATGGAAGCCTTACAAAAACATGTATGGAGAATTAACCAAAATGGGACCAACTAGAAAACATAAATGGGGGGGGGAAGAGGGAAGAAACTCCAAACCTCAAACACATAAGAATAATGTGCATAAGCAGACAACTAAAGAAAGCCCAACACTGGAAACATATAAACAAAGAAATACTCCAAATATAAACAAAAAGAAAATCTAAATCCAAACACCTTGAGATTGTGTCCTAAAGATGCAGTAACTAAAGGAATCCTCAGTTGTGCTGCGTCAGCTATTAGCACAGTGCACTTTTAAATCAATAACTTGCTTCTGAGCAATTAGCCTCAACATGGTATGGTAATCAGTAATAACCAGTTTTCTTTTTCTACAGCTGGGCATCATGGAGGGGTCTTAACTAATGGATAATTTCCACATCTTAAACCCATGAAGTAGGTTTCTACATTGGCCTAATCTACACTCTGTTAATTGTATTTTCATCTGGGTAGCTAAAGTTTTTCCTGGTTTAATAGTCAAATTAAAATGATTCCCTTTTCACTCTTTTAAATATTAGTATTAAAGTATGTTCATTGTTTTAAAGTTTACATCACTGTTAGAGTACACATTATTGTTATTAATACTCCATGACTGCATTCCCACAAGCCATATTAAACTGCAATTTACTGCTTCTTTGCATCCACCTGTAAACATCTTACTGTTGTATCTAATCTGATATGCACATCAGGGAAAAATATACTGTATATTATACATGCAGAATAGACAACATGTATTTAATAGGTTTTACATTTTTTTCTAGGAATCTTTTTTTTTTACATTGCTCAAAATATTTTAATGAACAATTTGAAAACACTTTTTTATCTCAATTGGGGGAAAATCCTACTGGATATCCATACTAATGTAATATGTTAGGGAAAAAAGCATGTTGCATCTTTGGTGAAAATTAACGTCAAAGTCACAGACAAAAGGGAAACTAAAAAACTGATGCGGCAGGCTCGTCCAATTTGCTGAAATGTCATTGCAGCAACACAAAGTGGTACTCGGTAGTTAGTACGTGCTTGCATGCATGCCTGACAAAGTCTGGGCATGCTCCTCATGAGATAGTGTCCTGGGATATCTCCCTCCAGATCCTGACCAGGGCATACAGAACTCCTGGACATTCTGAGGTGCAACCTGGTGGCGTCGAATGGCCCTAAACAGGACATCCCAAAGATGGTCAATTCCTTCATTCCCCAGGAACTTTCAGCATACTCTTGTCTCACGAGGCCGGAACTTATCGTACACCAGGAGGCACCTAGGAACCCACTGCACCAGTAAAGGATCTAACAATGGGTCTCATGATTTCATCTGGATACCTAATGGCAGTCAGGGTGCCATCATTTATGCAGTACAGGTCTGTTTCCCTCCATGGATATGCCTCCTCAATTCAACACTGACCCACCACCAAACCGTTCAGCCAGAACAACGTTGCAGGCAGGAGAACGTTCAACACAGATTCACCAGAACATTTTCACATCTGACACATAAGCTCACAGTGAACCTGCTCTCATCTGGGAAAAGAACAGGGCGCCAGTAACGAACCTGCCAACTCAAGTATTTGTTGGCAAATGGTGGCTGAGCTCCATAGTGTTGGGCAGTGAGCACAGTGTCTACTAGAGGAAGTCGGGCCCTCAGGACACCCTCGTAAAGTCTGTTTCTTTTTTTTGAGGGGGGGGGGGAGGGGTTTCGCGGGTCTAGTGGCTCGCAGGAAGGGGGGTGGAAAAGGGGGAGAGGCATGCGGCAAAGGACCGCGGTTCGAAGTGAATTCTGGTCGACCGCATCGAGGACCAAGGCCTCCGCACATGGATTGCGCTACCCGCTGCGCCACCAGCGCGCCCAGTAAAGTCTGTTTCTAATGGTTTGGTCAGAGACATTCATGCCAGTGGCCTGCTGGGGGTCTTTTTGTAGGGCTCTGGCAGTACTCATCCTGTACCTCCTTGCATAAAGGAGCAGATACCTGTCCTGCTGATGGGTTAAGGACATCTGACGGCCCTTTCCAGCTCTCCTAGAAGAACCGCCTGTCTCCTGGAATCACCTCCATGCTCTAGAGACGGTGCTGGGAGACATAATTGGCTCCCAGCACCGTAAATTGGCTGACATGTTATCTTATCAGTTAAAGACCGTGGTGAAGACAATGCTATACGATTGAAAGCATATGTAAATCGGCGATGGAAAAGGGTACTATAGAAATTCTTGTCTAGTATGTAACATTGGGCAGGGCAGGCTCTTGTTTCCAGTAATCCATACTACCACCTTGTATTCTGTTGCAGCTGGTACATTTAACATTAGCAACACCAATATCCAAGCAGAACGTTAAAACTAAACTGTTAAAAATATCAGGACCAAATCATGTAACTGAAGGTGTACAGCTTCGAAGCCAAGCGGGCAACTAGCAAATGCGAAAGGTCTTTGTGCGCAAAGCAGTTGGTTGATCCTCACAAGGCTGGTGGTGAGGATCTAGACCATCTAGAGGTGGGCAAAAATACTTTTCTAGTGAGCTTGGAAAAACAGTGAACTACTTATTGGGTGTCAGGGTGATGAGCGGGATTGTCAGAAGGATGGATGCCTTAACTGACACCCGAGAGGAACCTGGTTGATGCTTCATTTCCCATAGGCCAAAACAAACCACACAAGGTATGGAAATAGCAACGAGTGGGCAAGTCTGACTGACTGGAAATGCGAAGAGAACAACTTGCTCCAAAGCTGTAACTGATTCTGTTCTGTAGCTTCTTTTTTTGACTTTGGGCAACACAAGGCCAGTTTTATAAATCAACAACAGAAAGACGACAAAACTTTTAAAAAACACTGCACAGAACTGCAGAGATTACTAAACAGTGGCTACTTGACTACAGCTAAAATAGGCCCAAATAAAAATTGCAACAATTTGTAAAATATGGAAGGTGTGGGCTGTGATAATGCATGAAGCAAGTGCATGCTCAGTGACTGACTGTGACTGAGCAGGCCAAAAACAGACACCGGAGAAGCACTGCCATGAGCTATGAGGGGCTGACGAGCACTTCTGAGAGTGCCTCCTGGTGGCACTAAGACACCATGACATGTAATCATGCGTAAAACAATCCTTGTATAATGTCTCGATATCTCAGCTGATCTATGTTAGATGGATCAAGTAGCTAAATGGTAAATGGCCTTAATTTATGTCGCAGCTTTCTGGTCCTACTGATTACTCAAAGTGCTTTTCTCTCTAGCCACTTCATTCAGTGGTACTCAACAGCGCGCACACATTTACCCACCAATACAGAAATCGGTAGGCAACTTCGGGTTAAGTACCTTGCCCGAGGCAAATCGACATAAAGGAATGAAGCTAGAATACAAAACAACCTTAATACTATAAGATGATTACTCTGCTCACTGAGCCACGGTCACCCCAGCTATGTCCATAAAGTAGAACATAGAAACATAGGTATTCCATGGTTCAGGAATACTAATAAAAGTAAATGACAAAGAATGCCAAGACAATAAAAATCAACAATATTTCATTTTCTTGAATTGACTAGAGGTTTTTGTAAACACTTAGGGTTGTTCTTGGTGTTTAAGTAGTGTTAGTCTGTAAAGCAACCTCCCTGCCTCTAAACTAAGGCTGTGCTGAATGGCATCAATACAGAGTCACCGTTTCCAAGTATGCGGGCTCACATTCTCTTGTCTTATCTGAGAGGCGTCAGGTCTGACCATCCAAAGATTTATCTGAAGCACTGTTTCCCAGTCCTGATGTCTGGGGCAAACTGTCCAGCATATTTTAGACATTTCCATTCTCCTATGAAACCAAAAGAAGTGATTTACCTCAACAGCTTGTCACCTTGCTCTGCAGAGGAGCTGCTGCCAATTAGTCATTAGTTTAAATCAGGTGTGTTGAAGCTCTCAGCAGACAGCAATCAGAGCTATCACAGCAATTTCAGGTTGGTTCCCTTCACAAAGTCAACCTAACGCCTTCTATAACTACAAAGGCCTATACAAAGTAAGTTTCTGGCAACCACTGTAGTCGAAACTAAAAAATTTACATATTGCAGTCTGAGCAAATACAACATTAGTAATTTATTCTTGTCACTTTTGCATTAGGCAGGTGTCGAAATAATTATTTTTAATAACCGAATATTGTTTCTGTTTTAATGCCTATCTGGGTACACTGTAGCCTGTGAACCTTTCCTGCAACAGCTCAGTAAGGTCCACCAGTGATTTGGTTTTCCTATCCAACCATTGTAAAAACGAATGGTTGGATGAGTAAAACGTCACATTGAGCTCTCTATCACATTGACCATAGAGAGTATCAATAAGTAAATAAATTACATAATTTTTCTTCTTATCTGCTCTAAAGATAAATGTTTATTACTGGTTGCTGGTCGTTGCCTTACCTACACTATGAACTGTACGCCAAAGTGGGCATGCTTTCCTTGAATGCAAGGTGATATACACATTGGATGATTGTTTTACAGGGCTCTTATTGGCTTGGTTCCTCCTTATTTGCCGGTGGTCAGAGGGCCCGGCGGCGCTGATGTATGGCAGCCTCGCCTCTGTCAGTCTGCTCCAGGGTAGCTGTAGCTACTAACATAGCTCACCACTGTCAGGGTGTCGATGTGTGTGTGAATGGGGGAATGACTAACTAGTGTGAAGCGCTTTGGGGGTTGTCAGACTAGTTAAAAGCGCTATACAAGTACAAGCCATTTACCATTTATTTATGCACTTTTCTTTGGATAACTGAAAGCTGTCATGCCTTACACTGAAATTACATTTTGTACTTCTTTGCTCTTCATCTTCAAACTGAAAAGAGAGACAGTTTTCAGTTTTTCTGTTCCCCTAAGCTTGGAATGTCCTCCAGTCTTAAGACCAGTAAAAACATTGCATGATTTTGCATTTCCACTGTTGGATCTTAAGAAAACCTTCTAAGTAGGGCTTCAAAATGGAAATAAAGAAGAAATGGGAAGAAGAGACAAAAAGTTGTGAGCAGACAATTTATCGAAAACAGAGTGTATCCCATGTTTACTTCCTGGTTCCTGAGCCAATCATATGAAAGTTCACAGAGTTCCTAAAACAGAGCGCAGCATTTGGTATGTTGGCAAAAGGACAGCTGCCTGCAAACACAGAAGCACGTAAGAGAAGCGGACCATAAATAGAACAGAAATAGAACATCATATACCTATCATGTGTAAGTAAAAATTAAGTGAAGTTTCACAGCAATAATGCAATGTTCAGTAAATGGCTGGTCTCCGAGAAAGGCATTGTGTATATGTTGTTCGGATTTTTACCACTAAGTGTCATTATTACTTCTTTAAACAAATGTTTAATAAAAAGTTAATGTCAGTGCTGTAAAAGCTACTTCCCCTTGTCCGGTTCTTTTCCTGGAGAAACTGTCATACGTTGAATAACTTCTTTTATAGGTAATTAATCTTGAAATAGAAATTATACTTTAACACTTTTAATCTAAACAAGTCAGAGAAATGGTACAGATTAGTATAGAGCAGGGGTGCTCATTAAGTCGGTAATGGCCGCCTGACATCACATCCTGTGACGTGGATAAGCGGAGAGCCGACCGCAGTTAGCCGCGCATTAGCAGCTGTAGGAGCTGTTGGACACAGCTGCGATCAACAATAGTTATTTCGGATTTCCAGAGGACTTCACCATTGAAATTCACGAGAGCTATTGTTGAAGCAACAATGCTCACGTGCCTGGCAGTTGGATGTAGCAAACATCGGGTAAAAGTGGAAAAAACATTAGTTTTTTCACCTTTCCGATTCATCATCCACCATGGGCTGTTTTGCTGGATTACCACCGTGAAGAGGGAGGATTTGCCATCGTGCTTCTGGCCAGAGAGAAAACACGTCATCTGTAGCCAACATTTGGAAGAAGAATAAAGGCTTGACAGATGAACTTGATTTGAAAAAAGTAGCCATAGACTTTGCCAGCAAGAATGACCGACGCCTCAGGTTTTTTGGCAAATTTGACTAACCAGGTCGTCTCCTTAAGAATGTTGATATTGCTGTTTGCTGTAGTTCAGTATTAACCCTTTTGCAGACCATTTATCTGTACTCCAGTTTTTATGTCACAAAACATTAAAGGTTTCTTCAATGCTGCTGATCATTTTGCCTTTCTGGTCATTTTTACATTTTATGCACAACCTTAAGTTTAATGACCTGTGGTTGCCTATGCCTCTTAGGGTAGTTCTTTGTTTGGTAAATACCTCCTAAATGTTGAGAAGATAATGATGTGCCTCGAAAAAATAACTCTTAAGCCTACAGTGCTGATATAGATGTAGATGAACTGATTGCTTCTTTAATCAGCATGCTCATTAAACATGTTAAATAGGGGTGCATTTCACTTTTCCTTGCCTATGGACCCAAAAGATTTTTTGGTTCGCTTCGCTCGCCATTTGGCTATAATACCTTATCTATCTTATTTGCCCCCCACATTTTAAAACCTTCCTACGCCCCTGCCCCCTTAATTTGTTTCTGCTGCCGGCTCTGGTTGTCGAAATGGGAAAAAGAGATACGGAAACGCCAGCCCAGAACACTGCTTGCATGGGTCTTTATAGTAACCAAGTACTGCCCACAAGTGTGTGCACTCCTCCCATTGTTGTCAGTAGAAACTGGTCATCACCTGGGTATTCTTTGCCAGACAGTGGAATAGCAAGGAGTCCCAGTTTAACAAAGTGTACATGCTGCACTGAGATAGCTGATCGTGTCCTTTATCAGTCCCTTTGTCCTTATCTATGTATGCCACATCTATAACTTCCATATTGTCTCTATACATCTATAGAGGCACTATAGGCACACAGATGTTCCACCAACCCTACTCGTTTTAGCTCGCCCTGCTCGGGTCTACCCCACTCGGTTTATCTTCTCTGTTTGGGATTCGGCCAGGCTAGAAATGCCTGGAAGTGTAATGACCAGAAACGGAGGACCCAGAATTCAGCCAGACAAAATCAGATAATGTTTAAGAAAACAGTTTATTGAGAAGTAAATTGCTGCAGGTCACGGGTGAATCGCCAGTGTCAGGGACAGGAACCACTTCTCACAATCTGGGAGCAGGCTGGGAAGGTGAGTGCAGGCTCCTGTTGGTGGGGTATGTTGCTGCTGATGCCCTAATGCGATCCAGAATCCGGTCAGGGAAGTTGTCAGGGTTTTACTCCTGGCAGGAGCTCGGTGGTCAATAGGCAGGCACAGGGTCAGAACCGTGATGGCAGAGTCAGGCAGGAAGATCAAGGAGAATGACCAGAGAACAAAGTCCGAGAGCAGGTTCTGGGTCAGAGCCATGTAATCTGAGATCCAGGGAGAATCCAAAACAGAATCCGAGATCAGAGTCAGGGCTAAGAAGCAGATCGGAAATCCAGGTAGCACAAAAATCAGGTCCGACTGGGGTTAGGCAGGTTCGGAGAATCAGGAGACAGAAATAGGCAGGCGGGATTCAGAACACTGGATAACACTCACCGGTGGCTCATAATAATCTGGCACTAGTGACTGGGCTGAGAGCTGGTTTTATAGTCAGCGTTGCAGGTGGATCAGGTGAAGGTTAATGAGACCGGGGCGGCACTGCACAGGTGTGTCAGATGGAGAATCAGACCAGCACTAGTGCCAAGATCATAACAGGAAGAGGGAAATGGTTATGCTGCTATAGGCCTAAAGCTATAGTTGGTAATCCTGTTCCGAAACACTTTTTATTATACTGGGTAAAATGGTCCTTCCATCCTGAAAGTAGTCAGTACGTATTCAGAAAAAGGAGGTTAAAAAAATGATCTCTGTAGGAGCTGCAGGCCTGTAAAAACTCTAACCAATCACTGCTCTTTGCACCAAAGCGCAAAGATCGGTCATAGTTTTGATCCTGCTCTCACTCTCCTCTGTTCTCAAGTTTGCCTTATCTATTGGTTGTCCCACATGCCAATCATTCTGACGTCCAGTGTGCGGGAACGTTCGTTGTTGGTTTCCGCTTGCTGGCAGCACATGCACACTTCTAGTATTTATGGTTCAGGTTAGCTTAGCAATTAGGTTAGTGGATAGCTTTGGTGATAGCCAGTCATACTGCTCTCACTGTACTTTGAACATGGCTGAGATTTGCAAGAACCTAACCGTATTCATGTTTATGAGAAGAAGAGGAAGGCCTCAGTATAAAGAAATAACACCAGAGTGCATTAGAGAGATTTTTTTTCACGCGATTCTCCTGAAGAGCGGAAGAGCAAGGTAAGATTGGCTTGTTCATGTGCAGTTATTCAAAAAGGGACTTGGGGAAACTTCTGGAAAAATTGCAGACCTTACCTTTAAAGGAAAAGTCCGGTCAAAATCAGAATTCAAACTGCTGAAAGTACTTTAAATATAAAACTATTACTTACTGTGCAATAAATTATACGTTTTTTTAATTTTTTTTATTCTGTTGTTGGGACTGCATTTTATTTGTTGGTATCTGAATAAAGGGACTGATCACAAATACATGCCACACTTTTCAGATTTTCTGTGTAAAACCATTTCAAAACCATTTCATTCAACATTGTTGTGTAACCACTGGTTGCAATTCTGAAATATAACATGAAACAAGATCTTTAACGGAGGGCTGCATTACATTTGAAAGTCAATTTAGTGATTCAATAAGAGACATTTCCAAAATGTTTTGCTCAGTATAATCAAATATATTTTTATAGAACATTTTGTTATGTAAACAGATTAAACTTTACCAGATAAAAAATAAAGGACTTAACTTGTTATAAATTTTAAGAATCTGTATTGATCAATAAACCAAAACCAAATCAGACCAATTTTACATCTAGGGAGTTAAATATGGAGACAAGCTGCAGATTTGATCAGGGGGTAAAACCACTGATGGCTGAGCTATGATCCATCAGGAAGCTCTGATGATAAAGAATCAAGGAACCAACAGGTCCAGTTAGACTTCATTAGACTTTACTGACATACATTACACATAAAAATGATGAAGATATAAACTGTTACAAATATGCAATGTTTGTTCTTTATGTACAAAATGTGAATTAGGATTATTCATCATTACCTGCAGTTTGTTGCATTTTAATGCCTTTCTAGATCACAACCTCAAAAACAAGATAAAGTTTTGGTTTATCACACTTTTTTGCACCTTTTAACAGGTTTGATTCTGCGGTTGTGGTTTTATTTGCAGTGCAAACTGCTCTGAAGAATAGTTTCTATCAGTCAGCCACAAACAAACAGAAACAACGTGTCTATTTTATCAGAAACAATCTGAAGAACCGCAGGTGAGAACATGTTGAAGCTGCAGAGGAACCATCATGCTGCAGACGTTATAGGAGTAAAACAGTGAATCTACTGAGAACATCAGACAGCACACTGACAGGGAAACAATGAAATACATTCAGGAGACCTTTGTTTGCATCTCACTGAGCTCATTTATACAGAATAAACACATTTTCACCAGAAATAGATCTTCAGAAGCAGGCTGTAAATGAGCAGACAGCTGGAGGTTTCTGCTGGAACTGGAGGACTACCTCAGTGAAGAATAGACAACTTCTGGGTCTGTTGGATATTCTTGGTTTTTTTCCATTGTTAAGCTGTGATATTTCACCATACTGTAAATGATAGTTTCCTCTCCGCCTTCCTGGTTACCTTTAGATTTGCTGTTAGAATGATGTATCACAACTAAAACCAGCATTAAAACACCAACAATGGCACATGTTAGAGTCAGGAACCCATAGGGAAGAAAGTGGGATGAGACTGGAGAACTTGATGTGGGAGAAGGAGCGGTTGTTGGAGAAGATGTGGAGGATTTCTGAGACAGAGATCCTGCTGGATGGAGACTCTCCATGACCGCTGATGCTACACCTGTAGAGTCCTTCATCAGAGCAGGTCACATGGTGGAGGGTCATGTGACTTGCAGGCTCAGTACTGATGAGGGAGCCATCTTGATAGAAAGCATCTGGGAGGTTGGAGGGAGCAGTCTTTGTGTGACAGCTCAGAGTGACGTCATCTCCCTCCATCACAGGGAGGACAGGACTCTGCAGGATCACTGATCCACCAGTGACAGTGAGCTGGATGCTGCTGCTGGCTGCTCCCTCTCTGGACTCACACCAGTAAACTCCACTGTCATGTGTGTACAGGTAGTTCAGGATACAGGAGGAACCAGCAGGTTGTCCCCATGGATCTTTACACTCAGACTGACTGGTGGTTGTGTTCCTCCTCACAGCTCAGAGACACAGAGTCTCCTTTAAAGAACTGAGATCTGCTGGGACTCACAGTCAGACCAGCTAGGAGGACTTTAATTACTGTACAGCAGAGCAAGAAGGTCAGAACTGAAGAAAAATTAATATATTTTTATCAGGAACTGAAACTGTTTAACTTCTGACAAACATGGGTGTCCAACCGATTATCTCTACATTTTAAAACCTGCAAATTTTCTTGAATGTTCTGATTTTTCAACTTTTATTCAAACCAAAGCCACCAGAAATACTAAACCCAGCAGAACTTTAATCCAACCAGACTGGAAATGTTTTTTTTTAGGAAGAACAAGAAGAGAAAAAAAGAAAGAGAAGAGGTGAAAGAAAGAAGAGATAAAAGGGAGAGAATGATAAAACTTCCTCCGTCTGCTCCATCACCTGGAAAAAGAGATGCAAAAAGAACAGCACAACCAACAGACATAAAGCAACTGATACAATCGAGTAACACCTTGATGCCAGTGCTACATCATATGTATTATTATTTAAGCTGACATGTGTAAAGTGATACCTGAAAAAAGAAAGTGACAGAAAATAAATAAATAAATTACGGGCTTTCTGTATATAAGAAAACACTTAATAACTGGAACCCTGCACCTGTGGGAGTTTGTGAGAGTGCACTAGTTTAGGTGAAAATTATCCAGAAGGAAATAGCTCGATAGTGGTTGTGGAGAACCAAAGGCCCGCCTTCCCCGAGCACAGAGGCAGGGGTCAGGGGACCCATAACCCCGGACTCCCAAAGGGGCCCCCAAAGCAGGGCGCCCTAGTGGGGCCAACACAGGAAATCTGCAGCCCCCCTCTCAAGGAGAGATGATCTCCTCTCAAGAGGAGAGATGACCCCGAGGAAATCCCCCAGCCACCGCAATGCCGACGCCCCCAGGAGCCGCGGGGACGAGCCCGTGGGCTCCGCCGTCAACCAGCCGCGCTGAAGTGGTCCCGGCCATGGGCCCCGCCCGACCCCCGGGGGGCCAGGCCCCGCGAAGCAGCCACCGGGAATGGGCCGGCACCCACCCGGGAACCCGCCCCAAACCCGAGGACCGTCAATGCGCAAGAGGACCAAGGCGCCTGCCAGTGCAGTGGAGGGGGGCAGGACGTGGGGGGATGGGCTCCGCACCTAGCGGAGACATGAGATGTTCTTGGGAGAGGGAGCGGACCGGACCAGTACCTGGGAAAAAAAAAAAAAAAAAAAAAAAAAAAAAAAAAAAACTCATTCACACCGCCCCTCCCTAGTGCCCCACTCACCACACACAGACTTACAAAAAACAGGACGCTGCACACACATTCCCACATAGCACTCACAACCAACAATCCCAAGTGGGGGGGGGGGGGGTAATTAAGAATTATTTTCATTTAATCATGTTTATGTGGCGAAATCCATCTTGGTCAAGAATAGTACTGTCACCTCCCATTTTGTGACATCACGAAGCGGACCCTGTTGAGCAAGCGACACTGCCGCACTGCAGCCGACAGCAGAAATATCCCTCCGCCTCAAAACGCAAAACAGAAACAGTCCGCGGACGGTGAGGGGAAACCCCATAACCCCCGTCCCCGTCCGCGGACGGGAAAACCCCAATAAACAGTCTGCTGCTACCGCGCGAGAGAGCTGCAGTGGACGGCAGAGGCTTTGTTTCCCTCGCTTGCTTCTGAAGCCCTGAATTAGGCGGATGCACGGGGAAAAACATTGCAAAAAAGTTGTGGTGGTCTGCACATTAGGCTAAAGACTAAAACACACAGACCAGCTCTGCCCAGACGATGGACAAAATAATAAGGCACATCACATGTGATATCCCTCCGCCCCTCTGGTCGGTAACCAAATATCCCCGCAAATTCTAAATTATAAAAAATAATAACCTACCGAGAATCCTCGCTCTCATGTCATGTTCAAAACATTCTTCTTTGAAATAGTCGCTGCATATGACGTGTTTTTTCTCTGGCCAGAAGTTAGATGGCAAATCCACTCTCTTCTAGTTGGCTATCCAGCGATGAGCCCGTGGTGGCTCATGAATCGGAAGGGTGAAATAAGCAATGTTTTTTCTACTTTTACCAGTTGTGTTGGAATATCCTACGGCCATGCACGTGGGCATTGTTGCTTCAACAATAGTGTTATGTTCTACATAACAATAAAAGGGGTAATAAGGCAACCCCATCGGCGCCTCTGGCAGAGGATCAAGTACGGCTTCCTCCGAAACAGAGGCACCACCAGGAGCTGCCCCAGTGTCCACACCATCGTCTTCCTGGACCTCACCACTGTCAACCATGGGAGGTGGTGTGGATGCTGGTGCTGCACTCTGTAGGAGTTGGTTGACATGCCTCCTCCACATGCGACCATCAGCAGTCTGGAGGGTGTATGAGACAGGACCAGTCTGCGCCACAATGGTCGCTGGCACCCATTTTGGACCAGCACTGTAGTTTCTAGCTAACACGTGGTCACCAGAAAAGAACTTCCTCTCCTTGGTCTGTTTGCGTTGCTGTACCTGCTTCTCTTGTTGTTTCTGAACAGTGTCTTTCACAGCAGCGGGCTTTAGCAGGTCAAAGTGAGTCCGTAGGTCCCTCTTGAACATCAGGGATGCCGGAGAGGCCCTGGTGGTAGCATGGGGAGTATTTCTGTAATTTAACAGAAATCGATGCAGCCTCTGGTGAAATGACCCCTGCCCCTCAGAGGTCTTCAGCGCGTTTTTTATGGTTTGGACAAATCTTTCGGCTAAGCCATTGGTAGCCGGATGAAAAGGTGCCAATTTGATGTGCTGCACACCATTCGCTTGCAAGAAAGCAGCCATTAATTCTGACACCAGCTGGGGCCCATTGTCAGAGACCAACTGCATAGGGCATCCGAAACGGCTGAACATTTCACCAATCTTCTCGATTGTTTTGGCTGCTGTGGTGGATTTCATGACTGCCACCTCTGGCCATTTGCTATGGGCATCCACGACAACCAGTAGCATCTGCCCTTCCACCGGTCCCCCAAAATCCACGTGTACCCGCTGCCATGGTTCTTCTGGGAACTCTCAGGGGTGCACTGGCGCTAAGTGGGGAATGTTCTGGCATGTGTGGCAACTCTTTGCTACACTCTCTATTTCTCTGTCCACTCCTGGCCACCAAAAGAAACTCCTTGCCAATTATTTCATGCGCACAATCCCACTATGGCCTGAATGTAATTGTTGCAGAACAGTCTTGCGTAGTGTTGGTGAAATGGCCACCCTCCTTCCCCACAGCAAACATCCCGACTGTATTGTCAGTTCCGTTCTCCTTGACAGGTAAGGCTGAAAACCTAGAACATCACTGATGGAATGGCCCTTTGTCACCATATCCATGACCCCCGCCAGCACAGGATCAGTGCGCGTTGCACGTTTCACCTGTGCAGCTGTGACAGGCGCACCCTCCACCTGGCTGAAGTAGAAAACCTCTTCACTGTTGGTTTTCGGGTTGATAACAGGTAGTGGAAGCCTGGATAGCCCGTCCGCATTTTGATGGCAGTCTGCTTTGCGATGTTTAATCTCATACGAATGGGCCGATAACAGCAGGGCCCAACGCTGCATTCGGCTCGCTGCCAATGACGGTATGCCTGAATGGGGCCCCAGGATTGTTGTGAGGGGCCTGTGATCAGTAAGGAGAGTGAACCGCCGCCCATACAGATATTGGTGGAAACGCTGGACTCCAAAGACAATAGACCCCTTGCATCTGACGTCACAGTCACGTGATCGGGGGTACGCGCCTCCATCTTGGTGGGCAGGCTAGCGTGACAGCCCACCACTGCACTGGCCCAGTTACCTCATTACTCGCATGTATACAAAAGACTATTCACCGATTGTTCAATATGGTGCAAACAGACTGCATCTCTGTTGTCAAAGCAATGTTTACAGTTTAGGGTCAGATGTTATCGGACTATATGCAGCCAAGTTATGAGAATAAACAACATTAAACTCACCCTTCCACGGACAACTGCTACATCATTCAGGTAACAAACAGACAGTTCACGTATCCATCCGGCAGTGAACTGTTTGTGCGCTCCCAAACTCTTGTACGCCTTCATCTGATCGCCACTGTACGTTGGGGTGGGTGACAACACAAGGTAGTTCACCAGATCCGCACAGCAAACTGATGGCCAATCATCGGGATTGCTAGAAAAATCCTTATCAGGAAGAGCCAAAGGGTCCGCAAATACCGAGCATACATACACTGTACGAGTTTTTCAGTCGTGGTACTTACATACATCTAAAAACTGTGCGACGGAACCGCGGGGTTTAAAAAGTTCACCGCTCACGATCTGTGCGGCGCGACGCTCGCTGTGGTGGCAGAGGCAGGCGAGCGACGGAGGGTGACAGGGACCCAGAGCAGGGGGTCGAGCCCAGCTCTGGCGAGGCCCGCAGGAGGCACCGGGGGAACGGAGGGAGAGAGGAGGGACGAGACGCACCGGCGCCCGGCCCGCACCACACCCCCCCCCCCCCCCCCCGAGAGCGGAGGAGTGCCGAAACAGGCGGCCAGCGCGTTGCGCGGACCGGAGCACTCGCCCTCCCCAACGCCCCCGCGAGCGGGCCGGGCGGAGGTCGCTTCAGGGACGCCCGCTCCCCTCCCTCCGCTGGCGAGGGCGCTCCCTCGTAGCTCTGCTTGAACAGCAGGATGCGCTCACGACAGCCGACTGAATTTCAAACATGTTTGATTTTCACCGATCGTCCGATTCCTGATCGGGAGGTAGTCGTGAGAAGCCAGTCCCCCCTCCTCCCCCCCTGTACGATCAAGCTGAAATTCGGCCCGATTCAAAACATGCTTGCACGGCTGAAGAATCGCCCGAAAAGGGGAAAAACTCGTACAGTGTCTTGAATATCGTGCGTTGTGTAGAAAATGGCATGCCAACCAATATGGCCGCCACGCAAGGGGTTCTGGGTAACGGAGTCACGTGGTTGCAAGGGGTCTATGCTCAGAGCTTCTCTCTCTATCTGTGCATAATTAGCCTCAGCTTTGTTCAATGTTCGTGATGCAAAGGCAATAGGTCTCTCTTCCCCGTTAGGCAGTATGTGAGAAATGACCGCTCCCACTCCATAGGGAGAAGCGTCACAAGCAAGTTGTATGGGCAGAGAGGGGTCAAAGTGTGTGAGTGCCCCCGACTTCAACAATGTATCCTTAGCCTGCTGAAAGGCCTTCTGACATGCGTCACTCCAGTGCCAGGCTTTTCCTTTACAGAGAAGGCTGTGCAAGGGCTTCAGTACAGTAAGTTGGGTATAAACCGGCCATAGTAGTTTAGTAACCCAAGGAACGAGCGTAGTTGAGCCACATCTTGGGGTGGTGGTGCGTCAGCAATGGCGCGGCTCTTGGATGGGACAGTGTGGTATCCCCTAGCATCGATCACATGCCCCAGATATTCGACTGAGGGCTTGAAAAATTCGCATTTGTCCTTACGCACTCTAAGGCCGTAGTCCTGTAACCGCTGGAGGACTGCATCGAGGTTGCGCAAATGTTCCCCATCAGAAGCTCCAGTGCAAAGGATGTCGTCGAGGTAGCATTGTACGCCAGGGAGACCGCGGAGGATTTGGTCCATAGCGCGCTGAAAATGGCCAGGGGCTGATGTGATGCCGAAAGGGAGCCGACAGTATCTGAACAGGCCTTTTTGTGTTGTTATAGTGAGAAATTCACGGGACTCTTCTTCGACACTCATCTGCAAATAGGCCTGATTTAGATCTATTTTGCTAAACTTCTGGCCATGACTCAGTCCAGCAAAGAGATCATCGATGTGTGGGAGAGGATATTGTTCAGGAGCGAGCACCGGATTCAGCGTCACCTTGAAATCGCCACAGATACGGATTTCTCCGTTTCTTTTAGCCACAGGAACAATAGGTGTAGCCCACTCACTGATAGCAACTGGCTCCAGCACGCCACTGGTGACGAGGGCTTCCAGTTCAGCATCCACCTTCGAGCGTATGGCATACGGTACAGATCTGGCTTTAAGAAATTTTGGCCTCGCATCTGATTTAAGACTAAGCCTAACAGTGATGTCTTTCATGAGGCCTAGCTCACTTTTGAAAATATCCTGATGCCTCTGTAAAACAGCCGTTAGCTCACTGGAGCTTGGGGACAGCATTTTCACGGTTTGCCAATTTAGTTTCAGGTTCTCTAACCAGACCCGGCCTAAGATGGAGGGACAGTTTCCCTTAGCCACATAGAGGGGGAGTGTCCCCACCTTGTTATCGCTTTGCACGGTGACGTCAATCATACCAGCCATGGGCATTGGTTCACTGAGGTAAGTTCTAAATTTGGTGTCTGAGGGTCTTAAAGCCAAGTGCCCTAGGTGACTCTTGTACACCTTTTTAGAGATAATGGATGCTTTGGATCTAGTGTCAATCTGCATTTTTACGGGGTGTCCTTCTAGCAGGGGTCTTGCCCAATAGCCCTCATCATCTGCATCCACTTTATTTATTTTCAGAGTATGTATGCTCATCTCCGACTCTTCATCAGACTCACTAGACCGTTCATCTTGCATTACTGTGTGAACAGGTCTTTTTTTCTTTTCTTTCCTGTAGTCCTGTCTGTTTTCAAACATTTTGTCATTATCCCCATTTCTGGTCATTTTGCCAACATTTCTTTTACTTTGGCATGACCGCTCTATGTGCCTCCGTTTCCCGCAATGGCGACAATCCATATCCTTACATCTGCAGGCTGTTGCTAGGTGACCCATTCTGCCGCAACCAGTGACGGACTGGGATTAAAAAACGGCCCTGGCATTTTCATCAACCAGTAGGCCACATGGGGAGCAGGGGGTGCGGGGTGGAGGGGGGGGTGGGGGAACGACGACAAGTTTTGCGCCGAGCGGGGGGGGGGGGGGACGACGACGACCAGTTTTGCGCGGACCGACTGGCAGAACGGGGGTGGGGTGGGGGGAAGAGACGACGACAAGTTTTGCGCCGAGCGGGGGGGGGTGGAGACGACAAGTTTTGCGCGGAGGCGGCCGCCTCGCCAAGACAGCACTACGGGAAACCCTGCATTTGGCTTATTAGTGGGCCAAGAGATAATGTAGGCCTACAATGAACAGGGTGAAAGGGGCCACGAACACCCGACGATCATGCCGCCTCGTGATTGGCCAGCCCAAACGGCCCACGAGGGCCCGCGGCCCTTCTGGCATCTGCCCAAATGCCAGACTGTCCAGTCCGTCACTGGCCGCAACGGTAACATTGTCCCTGCGTTTTCGCTCTGTCTGAGCTGCTCATTGCATGCACTTTGGTGGTTGCGTGTAGCTGTTGAGCTTCTTTTGATGCCATTTCCATAGAAAGACTAATGCTGATGGCTTTGTCCAATGTTAAATTCTTTGTGGTGAGCAACCTCTTCTGTGCTGCTTCATCTTTGAGGCCGCACACTAGCCTGTCTCGCAAGGTGTCGTTTAGAACGTTACCGAACTCGCAGTGTTCTGCCAATTCTCTCAGTGCCGCCACAAACAAAGACACTGACTCTCCTTCTTCTTGGTCACGTTTATAAAACCTGAATCTCTCAGTGATTAATAATGGCTTTGGTGAAAAATGGTCTGACAAAACTTTTACTATTTCGTCGTATGTCTTTTCCCCAGGCTTTGTGGGTTGAAGCAAGTCACGTAATAGGTTAAAAGTTTTTGGTCCCATCACAGCTAGGAAAGTGGGCACAATTTTGGGATTAACAATGCCGTTGGCTTGGACAAAGTAATCAAAACGTTCGGAGTATGAGCTCCATTGTTCAATATTTTCGTCAAAAGGGCCAATATTACCGATAACTGTAATATACGGTGTCCATGAGGGACATTCATAACAAACATAACAAATAGCTCTCGTGAATGTCAATAGTGAAGTCCTCTGGAAAATCCGAAAAAAATGCTGATGATCGCAGCTGTGTAGAACGGTTCCTATTGAGTTTGCTTGGAAAGCGGGAAGAAATGCCATCGGCGCTCCGCTTTCCCACGTCAAAGGATGTGATGTCAGGCGGCCCTTACTGCCCATATATGGCCAGTAATGTCCGCCCCCATACACAGTGATCCAGACGACAATTTATGTTTTTATTTTCTTATTGATTAAAGCTAAGTTAAATTACATTAAATAACCACAAACGTATTAGTTTTAGTTATAGCTAATGATCCCCTGATTTTCCCTTGTTGACCGGACTTCTCCTTTAAGGCTCCCACATACTAGGGTGTACCACGCGCATACTGTGAGCCACTAGCATACCAATTTCCTACATTTCTTGTGACACATTCCTACATTTCCCACATTTTCTGCCAGTGGGATGAAGTGGGGGAATGGATAGTAGGATGTGTGATGAGCTAGTTGGGCACCTAGTGTAATATTCTGTCTTGGTTCCTGTTTATGACTCGGTTAAGTTAGTTTCCTTGCCTTATGTTTTCTTTGTGTTTTTAAGTTCTGAAGTCCGGTTTAGCCTGTTTATTTTATATTCTCTTCTGGTTCACATTTATTAGTTGGTTTAGTATTTTCCTGCCTCTTGGTTTATTTGCGTTCTAGATTATTGAGTTCTGTTTAGGCTGTTGATTATTTTCTTTATCGGTTTTCTGTATTAGTTCTGATTTTAGTGCTGCGATTTGTTATTATTATTGTCCTTGGGTTTTGGTTTATTCTCCAGTTCTGTAATTGCTTCCACCTTTGGTTAATTAGTCTTTCACTCCGCTCACCTGTTAGTCTGTTTATTTAAGCCTCACCTCCTCCTCAGCTAGTTGTCGGTTCGTCTCTCATTCTTTCATGCACTCCGTCCCGTATCTGGTAAGAGCTCCCAGCACCTTGTTTCTGTTTTATTGACCCTGTTCTGTCTGTTTTTGCCCAGTTCTGTTCGCCTGCTCTCGTACAAGTGTCGCCTGGATGTTTTGCCTTACCTTCTGTTGGACTCTGTTCAGTTGCCTGTTTGTTCCCCACTCCTCATCATCCCTCAAATAAATCAGTAATCAACATAGCAGAGTTTTGGTTCAACTCCGGGTTCACCTTCAAACCAGATCATTACAGAAACGAACCGACCACCATGAACCTGTCGCCAAAACGCCATCGCCGCTCCAGAGCTGCTATGCTGCACGAGCCTGGTAAACCTTCCAGCACGCCGGCTCTCCCGGTTAACTCACCTCAAGCCTCCAGACTGTCCACCTCGGAGCGTGCCTGTCAAGGCACGGACTTTTTTCTCGAGGTTCATGCGGACGTGGTGCGGGACCTCCGCCCGGACCTTTTCCTGGAACCGGCTCAGCTTCCCTCTCCTAATGTGGTGCCACAAGGACCGCCATCGGCTTCAGCGGTCGCGCCCCGCCCGGAGTTATCAGCCCTCCAACAAGGTCCGCCACCTCGCCGCCCAAGGAAAAAGCGCTTGCCTGCCGGACATTCATCCATTATAGGCGGGCAGTCGCCCAACGAGCCAGCTCGGCCTCACCCGACGGCCGAGTCCCAGCCTCTGCCCACTTCCGGTTCAGCAGACAGGAGTCCCTCGCTTCCTAGAGCCGAGATGCCCACGGCTCCCCCTGCTGGCGTCCGTGACTCGGAATATTTGACCCTGGAGAATAAAATCAGAACTTTTGCCCCGATAATCAAGAGTCTCAGGGAGGCTCTTTTTCTCCAGTACTCAGAGGAGCTGGAGAGGAGGTTAAAGGAGTTGGAGGGCCACTATAATGACGCTCTCAGGGCTTTCTATAGCCGCCCTGCTCCTGCCGTCAAGAGTCTGGCTGACGCCTCGGCTCTTGAGTCTGTCTCCGAGGGTCCGGCCGACGCCTCGGCTTCTGAGTCTGTCTCCGAGGGTCTGGCCAACGCCTCGGTTCCTGAGTCTGTCTCCGAGGGTCCGGCCAACGCCTCGGTTCCTGAGTCTGTCTCCGAGGGTCCGGCCGACGCCTCGGTTCCTGAGTCTGTCCCCGAGGGTCTGGCCGACGCCTCGGCCTCCGTCAAGCCCAAGTCCAGAGAGTTGGTCCAGGAGGACTTGGCTTCACCCAAGTCACAGGAGGGGGTCCAGGAAGACCTGCTGCCGCCGACGTCCGACGTGGGAACCCAGAAGGGTCCGTCGCAGACGTCCGACGTGGGAACCCAGAAGGGTCCGTCGCAGACGTCCGACGTGGGAACCCAGAAGGGTCCGTCGCAGATGTCCGACGTGGGAACCCAGAGGGGCCCGTCGCAGACGTCCGACGTGGGAACCCAGAGGGGTCCGTCGCAGACGTCCGACGTGGGAACCCAGGAGGATCCTTCGCTCTTCGGGCACTCGGGACCTCAGAAGGGGATTCAACAACCGGGGCCCCCTGGAGACTTTGAGGCTCTCAGAGTTGTGTGTAAGTCAAGACCCCTTATTACCCTCATGGACAGCCAACTTTGGGAGAGACTTTATTGGCTGTCGCTTTCTGAGACCCTCCAGAAGCTGGTTTTAAGACTTCTGGTTTCTAAGGGTCTGACTTTAGCCCCTGAAGCTGGTAGCCCGGGGCCTCCTGAAGCCAGTAGCCCGGGGCCTCCTGAAGCCTGTAGCCCGGGGCCTCCTGAAGTCTGTAGCCCTGTGGCCTCTGTAGTTTGTAGCCCGGGCCTCCTGAAGTCTGTAGCCCTGTGGCCTCTGTAGTTTGTAACCCTGTGGCCTCTGTAGTTTGTAGCCCTGTGGTCTCTGTAGTCTGTAGCCCTGTGGCCTCTGTAGTCTGTAGCCCTGTGGCCTCTGTAGTCGATAGCCCTGTGGCCTCTGTAGTCTGTAGTCCTGTGGCCTCTTTAGCAGCCTGTAGCCAGGCTCCCACCTTAGCAGCCTGTAGCCAGGCTCCCACCTTAGCTGCCTGTAGCCAGGCTCCCACCTCAGTCGCCTGTAGTCAGGCTTCCCCTTCAGTCGCCTGTAGCCAGGCTCACTCCTTAGCGGCCTGTAGCCAGGCTCCCCCTTCAGTCGCCAGTAGCCAGGCTCCCCCTTCAGTCGCCCGTAGCCAGGCTCCTTCTTCATTCGCCCGTAGCCAGGCTCCTTCTTCAGTCGCCCGTAGCCAGGCTCCTTCTTTAGTCGCCCGTAGCCAGGCTCCCTCTTCAGTCGCCTGTAACCAGGCGCCGCCGCCTGTAGCCGTTAACCAGGCGCCGCCGCCTGTAGCCGTTAACCAGGCGCCACCGCCTTTAGCCTGTAGTCCGGCGCCTCCTTTAGCCTGTAGTCCGGCGCCTCCTTTAGCCAGTAGTCCAGCGCCTCCTTTAGCCCGTAGTCCGGCGCCCTCCTCAGCCTGTAGTCCGGCGCCCTCCTCAGCCTGTAGTCCGGCGCCCTCCTCAGACTGTAGTCCGGCGCCCCCCTTAGCCTGTGGTCTGGCGCCCTCCCTAGCCTGTGGTCTGGCGCCTTCCGTACCCTGTAGTCTGGCGCCTTCTGTACCCTGTAGTCTGGCGCCTTCCGTACCCTGTAGTCTGGCGCCTTCCGTACCCTGTAGTCCGGCGCCAGGTTCTATTTTCTCTCTCTCCAGGTCGCGCCGATGGGCCCCGAGGTTCCTGCTCCGCCGACGGCCTCTGAGGTTCCTGCTCCGCCGACGGCCTCCTGTCGTCCTGATCTGCCGACGGCCTCCTGGCCGTCCGCCGGAGAACCCGTCACGCCGGGGCCGTCCGCCGGAGAACCCGTCACGCCGGGGCCGTCCGCCGGAGAACCCGTCACGCCGGGACCGTCCGCCGGAGAACCCGTCACGCCGGGGCCGTCCGCCGGAGAACCCGTCACGCCGGGGCCGTCCGCCGGAGAACCCGTCACGCCGGGGCCGTCCGCCGGAGAACCTGTCACGCCGGGGCCGTCCGCCGGGACGTCCACCGGGACGTCCACCAGACTTTTGTACCTAGAGACTGTGTTTTTTCTTTTAGTTTCTGGTTCGCCCTGTTGGGTTGTTTTGATTTTTGCCTGGACTCTCCAGTTCTGTAATTGCTTCCACCTTTGGTTAATTAGTCTTTCACTCCGCTCACCTGTTAGTCTGTTTATTTAAGCCTCACCTCCTCCTCAGCTAGTTGTCGGTTCGTCTCTCATTCTTTCATGCACTCCGTCCCGTATCTGGTAAGAGCTCCCAGCACCTGGTTTCTGTTTTATTGACCCTGTTCTGTCTGTTTTTGCCCAGTTCTGTTCGCCTGCTCTCGTACAAGTGTCGCCTGGATGTTTTGCCTTACCTTCTGTTGGACTCTGTTCAGTTGCCTGTTTGTTCCCCACTCCTCATCATCCCTCAAATAAATCAGTAATCAACATAGCAGAGTTTCAAACCAGATCATTACACCTAGAGCTGTTTCTTCTCCATCAGGCACCTGCCGCACACCTAAAGTTCGGTGTCACATATAACACAGCTTGACGTGAATCATGTAAAGCACTTTGCATTGTCTGTGTACTGAATTGTGCTATACAAATAAATTTGCCTTGCCTTGCCTTGCCTTCTTCCCGCCGAGCAGTTTATAGCATGACACCACGTATGTGTAAAAATTGAACTCCGTGCATACCTGTCATACCTAACCTCCACATACTCATCTCCATGTAAGTATGTGGGAGCCTTTAGGCTGCTGGAGGATATTAAGATCCTTACTCTGCTGAATTCTCCTGCAATCCTCCGATTGTGCATTATTTGTTGTTATTTCAACTTTTAACTTTATATTCTTTCTCTTTTTCCCTTCATAATAGCTTAATTTGGTCTGGCGTTCTGTTTAGTTGTGACAACATCCTGGGTAGTAGATCGGCTGAGCTACTGCTGTCAAAAACTTCATCCTATAGGTCAGAGGTTCCCAAACTTTTTTAGCCGCGCACCCCCTTCCGTGTCCTAACCGGGCTGACGCACCCCCAATCTTCAAAAAAATAAATAAAAAATATGTATATATATATATATATATATATATATATATATATATATATATATATATATATACATGTTGTAGTTACAACTCAAACGTCATAACAAAGGTTATGTAAATAAAATGAGAACATAATTAAATTGCAATAGAGTTACACGGCCAGAGAAAGATCGTTTAAACCTGCACAACCTGAAACGTCTCTGAAGCAGAGACCATCCAGGTGGATTCACGGACTAAACTCTGATGATCTACCTGTGTGTGTGTTCTCTCTTTATTTATTTCATGTACCAGCTTCTAAATCTGAGTCTGATTCACAATTTACGCCGCTAAATAGAAACACGAAGAAGTTTGATTTGATTTGTGTCAGATGACAAGCGAGTCAGCGAGCGAGCCAAAGAGAGAACTGGTAAAGCGGCAAAGAGTAACAATAACAGAGCGCTCCATAAAGCTGCTATTAATCAGAGAAATTTTGTGATTGTTTCACAGCGGTTACCTTAAGCAGGTAAACACGCCCAGCTCCCAGCAGCCCCACCTCTGGTTTCCCTGTTCTTGTCTGAATGCGCACTAAAACCGCATCTTTAAAATGAACTGCATTGTCTGAATCACAATGAAAATTATTACAGATCTGTGTGTGAGCATAGTCAAGAAACTGCGTCTACACCAATTTTACCAGCAGCAGCGGAGGCTGGAGAGGCGTGGGCGTGACATGTGTATCAGTGCTCGTCACCGATTCAGTCACGGTACCATGAGCAGCGCTGTTTGTAGGTGCTGTGCGATTGGTAGAAAGACAATCACTCAATTTAATCTTGTGAATAAAACTTTCGGCACGAATTCTAATTTTTTCTGCTGACGTAAACGACGTAAAATCAGGAGAGAGAAAGAGACATTTTCTGATTCTCGCTCGTTTTCTTCTCCCGGATCTGTTGCAATTCTTTCCTCTGTTGCCTCCAATTCCTCACTCCCTCTCCTCCTTCATCACTAACTTTGACCTTAGATGTCTGCCTGACCTTAGATGTCTGCCTGACAGTTTCCCTTGTTTCAGCCAAATGAGCCTATTTTTTTTTTCTTAAAAAATATATACCTGAACTATTTTTTTTCTTAAAAAATAGGCCTATTTTTTTCTTAAAAAATAGGCTCATTCTATTTGCCAGAATGAATGAAGTAGTGGCCACAAGCCAGCAAAATGCTGATATTTCATCTTAATATGAAACGTAGAAGAAGATTTCTTCTAAATAAATACATTTTCGTGTGAATACTGTATCGTTCCGTTATGACACCCAAGCACCAGACCGAGGTTTTGCTGCTAACACTTTATTTTAGGACTAACAGAACAGCTTTCACAGAGTAATCCGCCAGTCCCCTGAACCACCACTCCTCCCCCCGGAAGCCACACATTTCTTCCGGTATAAACCCAAAACAACCTACTTAAAGGAACAGTAAGTGTGCATCAGCACTTAGAAATAAAGTCTAATACGGATCATTACAATACATTTTTATTTATTGATTCAATTTACAGTTTTTGATTTTCATTTTTACAAAGGACATGTTTATTTACATATCTTTATTGTATAGGGAAAAACACTGTCAGACCGCCATTACATTTTTCATCTCGCGCACCCCCTAGTGGCAGCTCGTGCGCACTACACTTTGTCAATCCCTGCTATAGATGATACAGCTGGCCCTGTCTCTCAGAGTCTAAAGGCCGAAACACACCAAACTATCCGATCCGTCCAATCCGATGGAGAGATCAATAGCTATTTTTCCTGACCTACTGGCTACGTAGAGCCACCGGACTCGTGAGATCAAGTATTCACTTGTTCCGAATATTCCGCCAGCATAAACTAGCCGAGCGGTAAACGTAAAGCTGCAATTACTGCTTGAACAAGCTCAAATGAGATCGACGTTTACCTCTGAGGTCCTACCATGGGTAAGTACACTGTTTATTGAAATGTTTTATTGATTATTTATTGAGCTGTGTGTTTTCCAGGACAAACCTATCGGGGGATAAACCTCGGTCGTGGCAGATGGCCGTTGATACTGAGCCTGGTTCTGTTGGAGGTTTCTTTGGGTTAAAGAGGAAGTTTACGCTTCACTGTCGCTACATGCATGCTCAGTTTGAGGGATTGCTGCAAAGTCACTAACATAATGCAAACAACTGTCCACTGTCACTATATGGTCATTCAAGAGGAGTGAATGCTGCAAGTCACTGACTCAATGCAATTGGCTTTCTTTAGAAGTACTGGGAAAAAGATGGAAATCCTTACAGCCCAGGTCTGAGAATTCTTACTGCTTGTTATTGTCATGGTTTTTAAGTGTTTTTAACAGTTTTCTAGCAGGCGTTGGAGGACTAGGCGGACATGTTGTTGTTGCTGGACAGGATCACTAGAATAAATCAAGATATCATCTACATAGACAAAAACGAAGACGTTCCCGCAGGACATCATTCACTAAAGCCTGAAATACGGACGGAGCGTTACACAGACCAAAAGGCATGACCAGATACTCGAAGTGACCAAGTGGGGTTTTGAAAGCCGTCTTCCACTCATACCCCTGGCGGACTCGGACCAGATGGTAAGCGTTGCGCAGGTCAAGCTTGGTAAATATGACCGCATTCTGGACTGGTTCTAGAGCAGAGGACAACAGGGGAAGCGGGTATTTATTCTTTACAGTGATTTGGTTAAGCCCTCGGTAGTCGATACACGGACGGAGGGATCCATCCTTTTTTCCCACGAAGAAAAAGCCCGCGCCCAATGGAGAGGAGGAAGGGCAAATTAACCCTGCCGACAGAGACCCTCCAATATATTTCTCAAGCACCTGACGTTCAGACCTCGAGATGTTATAGAGGCGGCTGGTGGGTAAAGGGGCTCCCGGTAGCAAGTCAATAGCGCAATCGTAAGGGCGATGCGGAGGAAGCGAACAGGCTTTACTTTTACTAAAAACCAAGCGCAAATCATGGTAAAGTTCAGGTACTCGGCTGAGGTCAATGGAGTCCTCTAATTCAGGAGATGAATTAGAGGGATGGGAGACTGGCTAAGCAGATAGCAGATAGCAAGAATGGCAGCCAGGGGACCAAGACTCTAAACGGGACTCCGCCCAATTAAGATGCGGATTATGAATTGTTAGCCAGGCTAATCCTAAAACAACCGGGGAGTGTTTAACGGGGAACACGAAAAAAGAGAGCAACTCTCTGTGATTACCAGAGACAATGACCTCCAGGGGTTTAGTCTGATGGGTGATCAAAGTTAAACGTTCCCCATCTAAGGCAGAGACCTGGAGAGGCGCGGACAAAGGAACCGTCTCTATCCAAGACTGGGTGACCAATCCTTGGTCAATCAAGTTAAAATCGGAGCCGGAGTCAACTAAAGCGGAAACGTTAAGATTGTCCTGGTGTAAGACAAAAACGAGACGGAGCCAGATCATCAGGAGACTTGGGGGACGAAGTTCTACAGCGGTCCGCCGTCTTCCCCACTACAGGTGACGGACCCGGTCTTTTGGTCGAACTGGACACGAGTTAACAAAGTGTCCTGCGGTCCTGCAGTAAAGACACTGATTTTCTGAGAAACGCTGTTGACGTTCTTCTCGGGTGAGGTGTACCGCATAGGTTCGGGAGGTGGCGACGGTGTTATAGCTGGCCGTGGGGAATTAACCCCTTGTACAGGTGGTAAAGACGGCAGCATAGGTCTCTCAGACCGCCCCCGGCTTCGGCTACGTAACCGGGCGTCCAGCCGAATAGCTAAGGCGACTAGACCCTGAAAGGTATCGGGCTCCTCAACGCGCGCTAACTCGTCCTTTAATGTTTCATCGAGTGCTTGGAAAAAGACAGCCTTTAACGGCCGGGCTTCCCAGCCGGCGGCAGCATCTTATGTGCGGAATTCCACGGAGAATTCAGAGACGCGTCATCCGCGTTGCTTTAACGCCAGTAATGAATGTGAATGCTGCACAGGATCCAATTCAGCCGAGAAGACTGTTTTACATTCACAAATAAATTCCGTAAAAGTGCAGACGAAGGATCTGCAGTCGGGAAAGCGAGCCTCTGCCCATCTAAGGGCTCTGCCCATTAATAACCGCAAGACAAAGGAAATCTTGGCTTGATCGGTGGAAAAGGTGCGAGGAGAATGATTAAAGACAAGAGTACATTGAAAAAGGAAGCCTCCGCAATCTCCACTGTCTCCTGAAAACTTCTCAGGACTCGGAGACGAGCTCTCTGAGACAGGGGACTGCTCGGTGGTTTCAGCTGTCAGATTAGTAGGAGGCGGAGCGCTAGGAGCTGGAGCGACAGGCTGACTCGACGTGGAAGTGAGAGCGGACGTCAGCTGGCTAAGCTGAGCAGTGACAAACTGTAACTGTTCCTGCGCCGAATTAACTGCTAAACCGAGAGCCTGTAACTGTTCCTGTTGGGCGGCTAACTGCCGACCGAATGTGTCTGCTGGGTTAAGTTGGCCAGAGTGTTCTTCTGTCATGGTTTTTAAGTGTTTGGCCCACATGCAGACACAGACGGAAGCAGGAACAGTTTTAAGATGTTTATTTTAAGGCTCAACAAAGGGGAAGCACACGCTGTGTGCGACAGGCGAGGTCTGAACGTCAGAACTGGAACGACTGCGGGAAGAAAGAGGATATGTTTACTAAGGATCAAACCAGAGGGAAATGTTCCAGAAGCTGCGCCGCTTACCGTTTGGTTGGGGAGACCTGTCCAGGGGGGATGAGTGAAAAAGGGACTCTGTGACCGTAACTCGCTGATGGTAACTGGTGGCTGAGTGACAGGAGGGCTGGCAGATGGAATGCAGGCGAGGGGTCCGGACAGCACCACTGTGACGGCAGGCAGGAGGAGCAGCTGGAAGAACCGGAGTGTAGCTGATAAACCAGGTGAATCCGGGAAGGGGGTTCTCACGCCCAGCTTGGTACCACCAAGGGAGTATGAGTGGAGATGCCAGAGCAAAATCTGAGCAGCGGGGATTCGGATGACTGGTTCACTGAGCACAACGCCAACACAGGTGGGTAAATCCAAACACGACAAACTGGAGAATAACAGGAGATAGGATTAGTACAAAAATAGGGTTTCCAAAAACTCACAGGTACGAAGCACGGGAGACAGATCAGTGGCCTAGGCATACCTCGACGGGGTTAACACTCTGGCGTCTTCCAGCTGTCTGTGTACTCCTTTTAAAGGAGAAGTCCGGTCAAAATCAGAATTCAAACTGCTGAAAGTACTTTAAATATAAAACTACTACATACTGTGCAAAAAATTATAAGTTTTTTTAATTAATAATAATTCTCATTTAATCATGTTTATGTGGAGGAATCCATCTTGGTCAAGAATAGTACTGTCACCTCCCATTTTTTACGTCACTCGGCGGACCCGCTGTTGAGCAAGTTTCAACGCTCTGTTTGTCACGGCGCACTATTTTCCAAGATCAAACTCAGTCGGGTCCTACAGTATATATCTATACACGTGTGTGTGTGTGTGTGTGTGTGTGTGTGTGTGTGCGTGCGCGCTCCGCGCAGCACGGCTTTGCCGGGGCTGCAGCAGAGCGCGCGCACACACACACACACACACACAGCGGAGGAGAGATCGCTGAAGTGACTTAAGTTAGCTGATTATTATAGTATAAGTATTAAAATATAAGAGCATTCCAGCACATGCTGGGCTGAGCACGGCTTTGCACCGGCGCTGCAGCTGAGCGCGCGCACACACACACACACACACACACACACACACACACACACACACACACACACACACAGCGGAGGAGAGATCGCTGAAGTGACTGTGTTGAAATAAGCAATGTTTTTTCCTCTTTTACCAGTTGTGTTGGAACATCCGATGGCCATGCACGTGGGCATTGTTGCTTCAGCAATAGCTCTTGGGAATGTCAGCGGTGAAGTCCTCTGGAAATCCGAAATAATTATTGATGATCGCAGCTGTGTAGAACGGCTCCTATTGACTTTGCATGGAAAGCGGAGAGAAATACTGTCGCCGCTTCCGCTCTTCCACGTCGCAGGATGTGATGTCAAACGCCCCTTACTGCCCATATTTGGGCAGTCATGTCAGCCCCCATACACAGTGATTCAGACGACAATTTATGTTTTTATTTTCTTATTGATTAAAGATAAGTTCATTAAATAACCACAAATGTATTAGTTTTAGTTATAGCTAATGATACCCTGATTTTTCCTTGTTGACCGGACTTCCCCTTTAAAGCCCGAGAAGAAGGTTCTTTGATGAGTCGCAGGTGTGGGCCACGCCCACCCGTCAACTGCAGCCACCTGTAAAGCAGAGTTAGAGCACGGAAAACAGAGAACCCTGACAGTTATCAGTTCATCATCTAGGCTAAACTTTTTTCTTGTGCTGGGTTTTTGCAACAATAGCGTGATTGGTCAGTGGTTTCAAGAGGGCAGGGTTAAGCAGATAAACAGGAATGTTGTCATTCCATAAACATTACTCTATTCACTCTTGATCTAGGAATTCTGTACCTTGTTTTTCATGAAGTGCCAAATTCTTTAGCCCTAACAAACTTTGTTCTCTTGTAAACACATTTCCGGGTTCTTGCAGTAGGGCTCTAAAACACGGCACCTTCATGAGAATAACTCCCCAATTCTTCAAACTGGGGTCATGCTGAGCTCTGTGTATGCCAGATGACTGACTCCTTATAACAACTTCATAAAGCTCCACTTAATAAAAAATCCAATATTTCTCTGCAAAACATTTATTCTGCCATCAGGGTTTTAAACTGTGAAAGACCCAAAACAGACTGAAAGCTGGCAGATATGCTGCTTAAAATCGTTAATAGTTAACACAATAAGCAAAGCTCCAGATAGTCTGTACTAGAAAATAAGCCATAGAAAATCAGAAGCACTGACAGATAACAGAGATGCAAAAGGAAACTGGAAGTGAACAGGATGATCAGAAGAGGAAACAAAGAAACCCAGGAATATAAATGCTGGATTGCAGACAGTAGTAAAGAATTATGACATGGTACAACAGAGGAAATCAATAAAAAGTCATTGAAATGACTGTTACCTTAAGCTACCTCTATAGTTATGCTGCTATAGGCTTAGGCTACTGGAGGACATTAGGATCTATTTTTCTCACTCTACTGAGTTCTACTGTTCTTCAATTAAGCACTGCTTGTCATCATTTCAGCTTTTAACTTTTTGTTCTCTCTCTTTTTTCTTCATAGTAGGTACACCTGGTCTGGCATTCTGTTAGCTGTGACATCATCCAGGGAAGACAGTTCACCACTATTACCATCTAATGTAGAACAGATTACTGGGTCAATGTGTGCTTCTGTGCTTTTTTGTCTGTCTTGTTGTGTCTCTGCTCTGTCTTCTCTAACCCCCAGTCGGTCGAGGCAGATGACCGTTCATACTGAGCCTGGTTCTGCTGGAGGTTTTCCTTCCCGTTAATGGGGAGTTTTTCTTTCCGCTGTCGCTTCATGCTTGCTCAGTATGAGGGATTGCTGCAAAGCCATGGACAATGCAGACATCTCTCCCTGTGGCTCTACGGTTCCCCAGGAGTGAATGCTGCTTGTCGGGACTTTGATGCAATCAACTGGTTCCCTTATATAGGACATTTTTTGACCAATCTGTATAATATGATTGAATTTGACTATGTAAAGTGCCTTGAGATGACATGTTTCATGAATTGGCGCTATATAAATAAAATTAAATTGAATAAATTGAATTGAAATAAACACCACACAGAACAAGCTGTACTTGAAAACACTGTGGTTTATAAAATTAGATCAGGCTTGTATAAAGACTAGACTTCTTCTGGAGAAAAGATTTGAGACAAAGCGCGCAACAAGCAGTATGTTGCTAAATGTGGAACGTCTGTGTGTACAACGTAGGGCTTGACGATAATTCAATGACAATATATATATATCGAACAATAGACGTGTTGTCTATCGAAATAAAATGGCTCAATAAAAATTTCAATAGAACATTTGTCCTTCCTTTTGCTTTCTAGTCTATCATGTAGGTTAATACTACAGTCATTACATCCTCCCAACCAATCGCAAACGACGATCCAGGAACGCTCCGTCACCAAGCTCCGCCCCTTCAAAGAGTTCAGCGAGCAGGTGTTAATTTTTTTTAAATTTGCAGTTTTGGCAAAAAGTTGGTTAAATAAATGGTTGAGTTTGAATTCACTGTTTGTTTGTTCTTTATCTAAAAATAGGTCATTAAACAACAGCATAAATTGACCAGGGTTGCTCTTAAAATATGTCTTGAAAATGATCAATATCGATCAATATGATTTCTATTGTATTTGCTCTTTTTCTATGTCGTCCAGCCCTAGTACAGAGCAGCAGGTGGTCCGCCCAAAGGGACTCCTCGGAGAGATGGAGGTAAATCCCATCCACAGGTTGGCGGTAAGAACCTCCCCCCACCCCGTTTTTCTTTTCTATGTGTGGCTGCTAATGTACTGTCCACTGAGCTATATAATACACTGGAGTGCTGATTTTGCCGAAAAACTGAAGTCACTGGCCGCCATCTTGCTCCTCCCTACTCTCACAGAATCCCATAGGATTTGGTTGCAACAACAAGCAGTTTTCTGGCTCAGTGAAAACGTTTCACAGGTAATTCTACAGTCAGTGGATGTACTAACACTATCAACTACTACAAAATTAGGTGCTGAAATATTTTACATGTTATTCATATTAGATATATATATATGTATATATAAGTATGTGTATATGTATATATATGTATACACATATGTAAATATATGTTTTTGTATATTGTTATTTATATATTTATAAATGTTAAACATATATATTTAAATAAATAAAATGCAAAATATTTCAGCACATGACTTTCTCAGTACTTGATATTTTTAGAACATAACATAAAACTATATGGCATTTGACATTTTAAAAGTTTTAAGCTCCCCCTGAACATGAGAAAATCCTCGTTATTCGATGCTGTAGCGCACATATTCCTTAGTTACTGGGGGGAAATAGGGAGTACCAATATGGCGGCTGGTGGCTTCAAAGCGACTCGTTCTAACAGCGGGCTATTAGCACTCCAGTGTATTATATAGCTCAGTGGTACTGTCCATAGATATCCATAATAAAGGCTAGATGTCTTACGGCGGAGTCTCAAACGTCATCACCGGCGGCCATCTTGCCTCAGGCAAGCTTTCTGGCGTGCTCTGTGGTACCTAATGTAAGGTGAGTGATCAGCACGAACACAAATACTCTTATCTCATTGAATTCTTGACGGATTTACAAACAGTTTGGTTTCTTACAAACGTTATGAACGTGGCTATAATTCTTGATGCTTGAACATGTCGAAATTGCAGATTTTCTTGTCGAAAAATGACTTAATCATGCAGCATAGTTGTGCATCACGGCTACTTGCGCAAGTTATCAAGGCTGAGACCACTGGTCAATTATATAGGTTTTACTGACACCAATAACGATTGTATGACAATTAATCTTTGGTGTAAATTTGAGGGAAATCAATCTCACAATGGTCCAAAAAGATAAATGTTCCTTTAATTTCCCCATGGTTATTATAAATTATTTTAATATACCAACTCTTATTTCAGGATTTGTTGTGCGACGGGCTCTGAAAAAGCTGTCCTGTGATGTCTGCCGTGCCAGCTTGGTAACAGATGCTGCATCTGCCATCAAGGACCAGAGCTACCACCTGCTGAAGTTAAAAAACAATGGAGGTCTGGTGATTCCATCAGAAGGCACAGTGATGGTAGTCAGGGCAGCAGAGTGGGTCATTCGTCAGACCTCATGTACCAGACGATCACAGCCCATCAAAGTGCTAGAGGTCGTGTACATTGTAAGGAAGAGGATAGGGTCAGAGGATGTGTTTGTGCTCAGAGAGCACATCGGAGAAACACAGTATGGCATAGACAGCCACCACCATACGCTGTTAACGTTGGTTGTGTCCTTGTTTTTTAAGTTAAGGCTGCACCACATTGCCAAAATAACTAACCTTAGTTTACAGAGCAACAACATGCAACAGAAGCTCAATAAAACCGTGCTTTTCAAAGGGCATTAGCCAAGCTATGTTTTTTGGGTCATTTTTTAAATCTCTGTCTTCCATGTGTATACCATCACAGTAGTGTAGGTGGGGATTTCAACATGCTACATCTATATATACTTGTGAAGGGGACTATTGTACCAATTTTAATAGCAAATAAATGTCACTTTTATAATGGATTAAAAATAGGAACTTTTGTGTAATTACTCCTGATATATAATCCGAATAGTCTACATGAGGCATGTCCAAAGTGCGGCCCGGGGGCCATTAGTGGCCCCTGGACTCATTCTGGGTGGCCCCCAACAGCATTTCAAGAAAGATTTGCTCCAGGTGGCTGATGCAGATGGAAGTTTTTAGTATTTAATTAGGGCAAAATTATGACAGAAAAGTAAAAAGCCTACAATTGAAAATGTTAAGTTCAACACAAAGTATTCATCTTTCAATAAACACACTTTTGACATTCTCTTTAATTTCATAATAACATATATCCAGTGACATTTAATTACTCAAATGCAAACTTTGGTGCATTAAATCTGCTTTTAATTCAATTATTAAAACTGGCTAATTACAGTAAGTGTTTTTAAAGAACAACTGAGTCAAATATTGTTCATATATGGCTAAACCAATAAGAGTCAAATTAAATTATTCAAAATAATTTGCAGGCTGGATGACCATCTTTTAATATGACAAATCAGCAAAACCCTTTTTTACCTTTTAAACTTATCATATTTTGTAGAGCAGGTAAAAAAATTTACATCATTTTTTTGGGTTTTAAAAAAAAAATAATTGTAGGGTTTTTATTGGCCCTCGAGTTCCTTTAACTGGACAATTTTGGCCCCTGTACCGAAAAGTTTGGACACCCCTGGTCTACATGAAACTTCAAAGTGTTACCTTTAATTTGAAACCTGGATTATGCTTCTACACCAAGAGGTTGCCACACAATAAGCCTTTTTTGTCAGTATTTCATATTTTATTATAACAGTAATATTCATATTATAAAAGTATGTATGTAAATATAAATAAATTAGGACTGTGAAATAATTAATCACACCCAAATAAAAGTGTTTACATATATATATATATATATATATATATATATATATATATCATGTTGCCATTCTTTACACTGAGTTTTAATAGCATATATTGATTTAACATAAATACCTTGTGCATGTGTATATTTATTGCACCTGTATGTTCTATTCAATGTTCTTTTCATATGAAATTCCATGGTTATAATTATTCATAAGTGTGCAGTTTCATAACTACATGTCTGACTTTTGTTTAACAAACCAAACAGTTTGAGAATCGGTAGACAATTGAGGAAGTTATGGTTATTTAAGTACATGCGCCATTGAAACACAATGTTACGAATGAGCGAGCTGCCTGTGGCAAGATGGCCGCCACGTGCGGACGTCGACCCCCATTGGCCAGCAGCGCGGACGAGACATCTAGCCTTTATTATGGATATCTATGGTACTGTCATGCAGTCTCTTCTCTGGACTGCGGCGTGTAGCTCCATGCACTGGCCTCTACTGGCCAACCAGTGTAAGTTCACATGGGTTTTCTCCATACCAGCGCAACCAGCATACCACCAAAAAACGCGGAGCGCATCTGAAATATCGTGCCAGTCATAGAATAAAGCTTCATGAAGCTTTGAAGCCTTCCAGCCGATTGTTTCATGAAAGGATTAATTTGCAGAAGAATCGCCCCGCTGGTCTGAGAAAGTTTAACATGCAGATGCTGGACATTTTCCATTTGATAACACCATAAGAAACCATTCTGAAGTGGTTACAACCATGGAAATGAGTGGCAAGTAAAATAACTAATTTCATCTTAAAAACTAATTTCATGCAAGATAGATAGATAGATAGATAGATAGATAGATAGATAGATAGATAGATAGATAGATAGATAGATAGATAGATAGATAGATAGATAGATAGATAGATCGATAGAGAAGCATGGAGGTGGAGGTGCATGGTTTGGGGATGCATTGCTCCAGCAGGACCTGGCCATCTTACAGTCCATCATCAATCTTATCTTGTTTCAAAGGGCACCTGAGGAAAAGCCATTAAAGTTAAAGCAAAAATGGACCCTGTAACATGACATCTTCAGGTGGGCTCTACAGAGCACAATTAGTTAAAAACCAGTCACTTTTTCCCCAGGCTGGGCAATTTGATGAGCACAATGAGCCCCTCACAATCTTAGCAGTGAGCTACACTGCTGTGACACAAAATGAGTAGAGACAATTCACAACCTTGCTTTCCTTTACACAATAAATCATTTCATTACAGCTCTGGCTGAATGTGTAGGGTTGTTGTCCTGCCAGAAGATGACCCAACCCACCAGTCTTTTGCAATTCTTCCAGGATTGGTCTCTATTTAAATGCATTTATCTTCCTATCCACTCTAACCAGCTTCCATGTTACTTCTGAAGAACAACAGTCCCACAGCATGATGCTGCCACCATGGGCATGATGTATTTAATGCAATGTGCAGCATTAGCTGTTTTGTGTTGGGGTTTTTTTTGTTTCTGTGTGCCACAGTTAGTGCTTTTCATGTAATCTGGAAAGTTTGGTCTTATCTGACCAGAGAAAATTTTTCTACAAGTCTGCTGTGCCCCACACGTCTTCATGCCACTCTTTATCGAAGCCCTTATTTTTTACAGTGCGGGTCCTGTAGCTGTCTTATCACCAGATTCTCCCACCCGAGCTTGAGCAGAAGCTCCACCAGAGTTAGCCATGTTGGCTGCTTCTCTGGTTACTGCTCCTCTCTGGCCTACTTGTCAGTTTAGGTGGGTGCTGATGTCTTGGCAGGTTGACACTTGTGCCATACCCTATCCATTCTCAGATGACTGAGCTGCTCAAAGCTTGGGATATCGCTTTATAACCTGACCCTGCTTTTAATGTCTCTGATACACCTCAGAGAGCCTCTACAGAACAGTTGGCTTATACTGAGATCACAAAGGGGCACTATACTGACGAATTAGCTGACTTCTGAAGGCTTCTCTTAACAGAAAATTTTGTAAACTGACACTGAGATGAACTTCAACAGTGTCAATACTGCAAGGCACTGTATTTATTTTACATTGATGCACTTTTTATATGTGGCATCTGTTTGCATTTTTTAAAACCGTTTTTTGTTTTCTGTGTTTTCAGTATTAAATTACTTTTATACAGTCATATGTTGTACATCCAAGATTAACGCAGTTTCATGATGCCATATGATTTTTAGCATCCAATGAAATAAAAAATCAACTTGTGTTTGAAAAAGTGTCCCAGTCTAGAAGGAGGGTTGTAACTAAACTGCTCAAAACTCCGAAGGAACACTTCTGAATCAGAGTACAATGTCAAGTCAGCTAAACGTCTGGGATACTGATCTGCATGAGGCGATACCTGGACCCTGCAGAGGTTGCACCGACAGTCCAACTCCACCAGGATGGCACATCAATGCGTGTCTCCCAGCACGGTCTAAAGAGCATGTAGGAGATTCCAGGAGACGGTCCGGATGGGGCCGTCTAAAGCAGGGTTTCCAAAGTGGGGGTCGCATGACAACCCCTGATTTGTTGTTGAGCTAAAAAGATTTAGTATTTTCTTTTGTGTGAAACCCGATACCAAAGTATAACTTTACAAGATGCTCATCATTCCTCATTTTAACCCAGGGGGAAGACTGGACCTTTTGTTAGAGTACTTATAAAAATACAAATTTATTCTCATAATTTAACAACTTTAGTCCCGTAATATACCCCCTCCCCCCAAAAAAAGGAAATAAAAAAGAAAAAGAGGAGGAAACCTTACCCGCTAAAAGGCTGCTGTCAGTCACTGGCATTGTAATTTTGTGGGTTGCAGGCTGAAAAGTTTGGGAACCTCTGGTCTAAAGTCCATAACCCATCACCTGGACTGGTATCTGCTCCTTTGTGCAAGGAGATACAGGAGTACTGCCAGAGCCCTACAATGTGGCCTCCATCATGTTTAGCTCCATCTGACGCCATCAGGTTGCACCTCAGACTGTCCTGGAGCTCAGTGATGCCCTGGTCAGGGTCTGGGAGGAGGAGATACCCCAGGAAATCATCCGTCATCTCATAAGGAGCACACCTCCATGTTGTCAGGTATGTACACAAGTAAATGGGGGCCATACAAACTACCGAGGACCATTTGGAGTTGCTGCAAAGACCTTTCAGAAAATTGGACAAGTCTGCCACATCAGTTTTTCAGTTTCACGTTCTATGTGACTTCGGATTAAAGCCTCGCTTTCATTTTCATCGAATGATGTGGCGTCCTTTTGTTCCTAACACATTAATCCTTCAGTATCAGTACGGATATCCAGCAGGACGTTTTTATAAAAGTGTTTTCAAAGTGTTCCTCTAATTCTTCGAGAAGTGCATTTTCAGTATAAATGATTAAATCAGGAGAACAAAATTAAAAACATGGAGAAGTGCATTTATTAAATAAACAATAAATTACAATAAGACACCAATGTATAAATAATGCCAAATAACACTGGAAATGATACTATAAATATCACGTCAACTTTGCCCAAAGGTTTGTCAATAATGAAGTGATCATGTTGAGGTCCTACTGACCGAAAGGAGTCACAGGAGTTCAGACAGCAGCGTCTCCACCCCATGACACACCAGTTCAGAGACCACACATCCAGGAGTATCCAGTTAATGGTGGTGACGTGAGAACTGACTGGCTGTACAGGTACAAGCATGCACAAACACACACAATGTCAAACATTTCTGCTTTCAGACCCTTGATTGCACTAAAATCACAAGCACGACCACTTTGCCCGACACCATACCGACATGTGACTGTTTATATCAACGATGACTGCTTTCCTGAAGGATTACCTTATTCAGTTGTGCCATATTTGTTCGCCAGAGCGTCCTGGACATGGCATTGGCAGAGCAGTTATAAATGTTGAAGAAAACTTGGTAAACACGTTGGCAGTTCGCTTAATTCAGTGCAGACCATTGGAATATTTAACATTAAACCTGATATGAGGAGATATGTTGGCAGACTCTGTAAACCTTTTCAGGGAGAAAACCATGTCAATTAAAAAAGGGCTGTCAGAGCATCTGAGGTCTCTTTTTTTACTGTAAACCCAGTCTTAATGTGGCAGAGTGCTGCCACCAAGTGGTGAGCAGGTGGAATAACAAGCGTTTTAGCTCTGTTCTCACTAACTTAGTAAACAGACTAAGTTAAATAAAGCAGATTATTTTGCAGATAACCCAAGAATCTTGTTCAGATATCTATAGGTAAGTTTCCTGATATCCAAAATAATACACTGATGACACAACAGAACTATGTTTTAGTGGCCCAGTCAGAAGGGTAACGTCAGAGCATGAGATTAAAAGCAATCCTTAGTGTAGAGATGAGGGGTTCTCAAATGCTATGTCCTGTATTTGACTAAATAAATACTGCAGTTAATCTAAAAGCCTATCATCTGTTTAGGTGTAAAAATATTCACAATTACTAAAATTCATCTATATCTATGATAATCTAGATAAAAATACACAAGGTGTCACTGCAGGAGCACACTCTGCCTATGCTGTGGGCTGCATCTGTCCCTCTTAAACTGGTACTACAGTAGCCCTCGTCTGCTGTAACGTAAAGTGGCGGATACTGCTGCTGTTTCCCGTTTTAAAATGCTCACAAACAGTGAGCAAAAAAAGCCAAATTAAGCTGGGGATATTAAAGAAATGTTTATGTTTTCTTGGAGTTGGTAATTGAAGAAAACCGCACAGCTTGTTAGGACATCCTGGCAGCAAAGCCGCAGGGATCCTTTGTGCATTTTGAGCAGCAGCTGCAAGGAATTTAAAAAGGGAAACTTTCAATGCAGCCAGTTGCAGAGCTGGCTCGGTATTCCCTGCTGCACAGAAAGTCAGATGCAATACCGGAAACTCTAAATGAGTTTATGTCACGCGTTTTAATGTGGCACTTTCTAGGTTTTTTTAACGAACATAAGGTGTTTAAAACAGATAAAAGTTCCTTTTTGCGATGTCACTATGTCTGACTGTCGTTGGCTTTACATAATTAAACCTTACAATAGAAAACTTTCTGAGTTTCATTTTTAATGCTCGGCAGCCTATATTTAGGTGTCTGCAGTCACAATGGAAAGAAGCTGAAAAAAAACCTTTTTGATCATCCTTTCAAGATACTTCATTCAGGGAAAGTTGCCAGTTTCCAGAAAAAAAGCGTCACCATCACTAGCTCCCCATTCACCTTTAGTAGAGATGCACTGTTCAGACTTTTTCTAACTATTACCAATTTATGGATTAATTGAAGTTTGACCTGGAGATTCAGATTTTTTTTTTTTCAAAGGACGGTAACAGACAAAAGAACAAAAATGTGCCTCAGGTTCTTTGATAGTGGTAGCAGTTTTGAATCCAACAGAAAACGACAGAAATTACAAGATTACATCCATTTAAGTCTAATTTCTAACTGATTCTTATTTGTTTAGAGTTAAAAAAAAGAAAATGAATCAAATTACATACTGTTGTTTGATGTGTTTAAAGAGCAAAAATGGTGTGAATTCTTAGTTTTGATGCACTTAATACATAAGAAAGAAAATGTTGACCTGCTTATCACCGATTGGAGGCAATCAAGAACAAATCTGGCCAAATCCGATCTCTGACTCTATTGGACTTACATTATTACATTATTATCAGAACTTATGTGATACACTTAAGGTCAGAAAGTATTGATGGTAGAGCATTTTACACCCAGACTCAAAAACTGGACTCATTATTCTCTTATGTGTTACTCAAAATTCTACATTAAAGAGAAGTGAACAAACACAATTAAGCTGCAATCCTCTTTAAAACAAGTCAATTTAAGCAGCGATCTCTGATGTTTTCGTGTAAAAACCCACACGAGGAATGCACGCAAATTAAAGGCCAGATTTAGCTTGTATATGTATGGTATGATTGTTCCGGTTCACCACCTGACCTGTGACAATACTGTATCTTATTATCCATCACCAAGCTGGAGATAATGCTGAAAGAAAACCGAGGGGGAAATGGCTTTAGAGGGCTAGTCTGGGCTCAGTAGGATATGTTTGTTGTTAAATACTGTCAGAATGGAGCTGCCGGCTCTATTTAGGAGTTATTGTAATCAATTTGTAAACACACATCTGCATATACACACACACCCCGTGGAAGAGAGGGGAGAGCTGCAGTCAAGTATCTGCTAAAAGCAGCTGCTATGCACGAGTCAAAGACGGGCTGAACGAGAGGTCTTTGGTGCTGAAATCATGTTTTATCTTAACTAAATTCACAGATTTTTCATTAAAAACCTCAGCAGTGTGGGTCCCTTCGGGGGGAAAAATGCGCATACTTTGGATGGGTTGAGATGGACGGGGAGGCGACACCAAGTTTTACAGACCGTTATTTCACTCAAAGCTAGGGTGAAAAACGTGATTATTACATCAGGTTCATTGCACTGTTTTCATGTTGACCAATTCTTTCGCTGGCTGACTACAGGTTGCTTTCCTGGGTGTCATTTGAAGTGATGGGGTGCAGACCTCCATTGGCGTTCAGTCTCTTGGCACGGTACGTCTCATAGTGAATGTTGTGGGTGACCTCCTTCAAATCCTGGAGGTGGGACCTGCAGAGAGGATGTGCACAAACACAGGGAGGACAGTTCTGTAGTCAGTTTCAAGCAGGGAGTCATTAGCACGGGGGACGCAATGAATTACATAGCAAACGCGTCAAATTTCTTTTTTAAAAGCAAGACCTCCCACAAATGTTTGGTTAAATGTCTCTCAGTCAGCTGCAGAAAAACTGCACTCTTTCTGTATCCATCAAGTTTTTTTGGCTCAAATCAGGCCAATTTTCAACCGTCCAGCAGATGCTTTCAGGTAAAGTCGAAAGAATCTGGAAGCAGTCCCCCTTCTTCAATAGTCGATCAATCTTGCGCAATGCAGCAGTACCACTGGCAGCACATCGGACCCTCAGCACGATGCCACCACTACCGTCCTTGACAGTCGCTACGGTTTTCAAAACATCATCTTGTCTCATGCACACATATTTTCTGTCATTGTGGCAAATAACTTCTCTTTTCTCTTCTCCTTTAGTCCAGGAGGCATTTGGCCTCTCCATCTGGGTAGCCGCAAATTTCAGTTAAGCTTGAAGGCGTTGACTTTAGAGCTTTCATCTCTCGGTCCATGTTGACGTAAAATTGGTTTTCCTGTGGACAGTGACACTAGTGTACCTGCAGTTAACAGGTCATGGCAAGGCTGAGCCTAGGTCGCTCCTAGGTTGTGTCTGAATATCCCAACTAGAAAATTAACATCTGGAGGTTTGTGTCCAATGGCTGACACGCAGAGATATCTACTTTGTAAATAAACTGATAGTTTTGGGACAATTAAAGGGTAATTGTCAATAAAAAATAGGGAGAATCAATTCTCAGAGAAGATGCAAGTCATGTATTAAGAGAAAAATAGAATCAAATGTTAAAAAGGCTAAAAAAACAAAAACAAAAAACCGACAACTGGACTTCGGTTTCTTGAAGCTGAAAACGGTTCCCTCTTCATCATTCAAAGCTGGTGATGGAGACGTTCCAACATTGAAGCTTTCTGGGATGTGGCGTTCTCCAAATCTAAATTCACATGCAGCTCGGTCTCCCCTAACAATAGGGCATCGTTAGTGCCATTGCTAGCCTGGCTCACCGACAGACGTTTGAGAGAGGGGTGAAGGAAGGCATTTACGTCAAACCAGAAAAAAACATTTCTACCAAATCACCAGGGCAGGATTAGAAAGATAAAATGACACAACGTTCCTCTTTAATGTCCACATTACTGTCCAGAAATGTGTGTGATTTATTCGTAACGTTGCTTATGGACAGCAAGAACGAAGATTTCAGTTTAAACTGAATTCAACTAATTCTGTTAAAACTACTCATCATCCAGTTTCTCTCATCTTCAGAACAAGTGTGTAACGCCGCATTGTGTGATCGTGTGATAAATTCAGACTTCAAAATGTAATAAAACGTCATTACAACCGCTTTTTGTAATAATCGGTGCAAAATCTGATAAAATCCGTGTGATAAAATCCATGAACGCATTTTGTAATAGTTTCTGCCGCATTATGTTATGACATTATTACATTTGGCGGTTCCTCTTTATCAAAAATGATAATGTAATAATCATAAACAATCACAACCCTGTCTTTGTGGTCGTCTTAATCAACATGCATTTATTAACTGCCATGTTGTGGAGCCTAAACGTCAAGTAACCACTTTAACTTATCGTGTGAGCTTTTATGTATGCTTACCTGATCAGGAAATCTCTCAGCTGAGCAAACTCACAATGGTTTGGATTTTCAACTAAGAGCAAAGAAAAAAGAAAAAGGAAATAGAGTCAAGAGAACGCCCCTGTTATTTCTGCAGCAAATAACCCAAAAGTCATCAACAATGCTCACCTTCTATGATTCCCCACGGCGTCTTCCTCCCCAGGACTCGTTTGCTGTTCACTTGGTATTCTTTATCACTTCCAACCACGGCAAAGGGCATTGTTTCCTGCAGACAGACACATTTCAGCACAATTCAGCAGTGAGGAAGGGTTATTAGACGAAACGTGCGCAAAATATCCTTTTGCCTCAAACTCCTATAAAATGGGATGCATTGAGAAATTGTGACCAAAAGTGGCCAACTTTCAGCTTGATTTGGCCTGACTGGTGACAGGCTGGTCAGAAACTAAAAAATATTTTTCAGTGAAGGCCTCATACCTAAGTCCTCCCAGGTGGCCCCAACAACACTCTTCAGTGTGAATGCGTTACTGAGAGAAGACTCAAAGTTAGCTATTTTCAGTATCAGAGGTGGTTAAAAATAAAATCAGAAGAAGCACAAGAAGTTGTAAGAAGGTATTTAAAAGGGAATCTAGTTTCTACAACGACATGCCTTCTGTTCATTCAAGCTGCTACAACAGTGGCAGAGACATTCAGCAGAAAAGAGGAAGGCTAAGAGTGAATTATTGTAAAATCCATATTTTATCCTTGGGAGCTTTCAGCTTCTGTCTGTCAGGGAACATGCTAGATTTGTAAATGTCTGCATTCATAAAGAGTCACATACTCAGAGGTCTACATGTGGGCGCCGCGGAGGCCCTGCTGGCGGGTGGCGAGATTTATGGGCTTAACACACGGAGAGCGACAAACGACAGCGACTAATGGCTTTCTTCGCTACCGCGGTGAAAGCCCAACACACGGGACGAGAAAGCGACCGCAGCGTTTCAAGTCGCGCTGTTGGATCGCTTGTTTCCCAGACAAGTTTTTGCTTATGAAATCAGAGGGCTTTTGATATTTTCAAAGCAGTCAGTGGCCGACAAGAATGAAGAGTCAGAAGATATTTCTGGAATTGACTGAAATCTTGCTTTTATGTCTACTCTATAAAAGAAAAATACCACCGGCTTCATCCTATAATACAAGGAAACAACATGGGGGACATCATCATTCTAAGGGCGCACCTCACGACTGATCCAGATAAATGGCTGTAGTGCCAAGAGACAGCAGCAGAAGTTGAGCATTGTTCCCGACCACAACCCACATTATTATTTGTAGTTACATGGAAAATAAGCTAACTGGTGACAAAAAAATATTATCATATCCTTATTAGTCACATAATTGATTTTTTTGTATGGTTAAATGTATATTTAGTCAATTTCATACATTATACATTGTTATAGGGCTGGACGATAATTCAGTAACAATATGTATCGATTGATAGATATATCGATAATAGAAGAACAGTTTTCCTTCCTTTTGCATTCTAGCCTATCATGTAGGTTGATATTACAGTCATTACATCCACCCAGCCAATCACAATCAGACCCACAAACGCTCCGTCACCAAGCTACGCCCCTTTTAAAGAGTTCAAAAAGCGCGTTCTTGTTCATTTTTTTTTTTTAAAAACTTGCAGTTTTGGTAAAAAGTTGGTTGACTAAAGGGTTGAGTTTGAATTCAGTGTTTGTGTGTTCTGCATCTAAAATTAGGTTGCTAAGCAACAGCATAAAATGCCATTTGTTGATGATTATCGCTATCGATCAATATGATTTTTATTTTATCGATATCCTTTTTTTTCTATATCATCCAGCCCTACATTGTTAACTAAAGTCATCACTTTTATATTTCTCTCTTTTTATTCAGAAGTGTGAATGTCTCACTTTATCAGACGTTTTTATATGAATTTAATAGCTGGTGAAAGTGTGGACTTTAGCTGCTTACCTTCAGCCCGCACGTAAAGAAAGGAGCAACATCCCCTGCAACTGGCATGAGGAATACTAAGTTCTGGTCCGAACCCTGACTAATGAAGGCTGATTCTTCCTGTATTATTTCTACCGTCCTTCATTTCATGGCAGTGGGGCCAAAATGTCAGTTTTATTATCTGACCATAATTTCTTGACTCAAAACATGTCGCTCAATCATGCAGATCATTATCAAATATTCTCTGGGTAGCTGCTCCACATATTGTTTGTATCAGGATGCTTCACAGTTGGCATCGCAAACAACTCATGGTTTGAAGCTGTCTTACTTACACCCATCTTTTCAGCCCCGCCAACAAATTTTCTGTGGGCCACTAATGCTAACTGTGCTAGCTGCTCATACAAGATACTAAAGAGAGCCTAAAAAGTCCGCTCTGTAATCGTGTTATCTTTGTTTTAATGGAAACATCTTGTCTTACAACAACTAATCTTTCAAACATAATAATAACTGCTCACATTAGGAAAAGCTAGAAAAATCTTTTCAATGCTATTCTTGCATCATATCTATAAGAGATCATAAAACAAATCAGAATTTGATCGGTGCATCTGTGGTCATCAGGATTAGATGGAAGAGACAGAAAGAAAGGACACATGAACACATACTCTGATCTTGTCGTTGTCACTCTTGTCCTCCATGTCATCATCAAACTCCTTCTGTGGGTAAAACTCAATCCCGTTCATTTCCAGCTCCTTTCTGACCTGCAGCATGACCAAACGCAACGACAGCGTTAACAATTAAGAATGAGAATCAAAACTTCTGGACCCAGAAAGCATTTTGATAGAATGAGTTATGTTTCGCAGATAAAGCGATGTTACAGCAGCCGTACTGGTGAGACTCACGCGCTGTTTGAACTCTTGTCTCTCCTCGATGGTCATTGTGTCAGACTTTGCGATCACTGGAATGATGTTTGCGGAGTGGCTCAAGCGCTTCATGAACTCAACATCCAGTTGTCGAAGACTAGAACAGAGGCAGAGTGAGGAGTGTTAACATGACAATAGTTTTTAACACTGGCAGGCAGCACAGAGAAATATTTGTCACATGTCTCTTTTTAGGAGTTACTGAAGAGTTACGATGTAAAAGCTGTTGAAAACTGGCCCCTTCACTGGGAAAAGGCTGTGGTCCAACTCTTATCTGAGTGCTTAGAAAAGCTCCAGTAGATCTAAATTATCCCGACTGAGAGGGATGAGGCAAACTGGCTGGGATGTGCAAAAGGCTGCACGCATTTAGTCATTAAGGAGCAATTTCACAGTTGTCAACAGCAGCTAAACGTGAGGTGCTCAGAGAAGATGTAGGTGCTTACTGGAACATGAAGAAGCAAAATTGATTTACGGCTCTCTCTTTCCAATAGTGACACGTTTTCAAACGAAGACAAGAACGCCGCGTGGAGGCGGTTTCCCGGCCTGCATGTGTTTTTTTTTTTTGTCTTAAACCATCAGTTTTACTCACGAGTGGCCAGTCGGGGGAATAAAGTAGAGGCAGCAGTGCACTCTGGTGTCAGGGATTCGCTTCTTTCTGGTGATGTTCACTTCTTCTTTCAGGAACTTCTCAAACTGCTCATTGATGTACTTAGAAATGGGTTCCCAGCTGTGGGACACAAAAAGCTCGATTTGGTTTTTTTTTTACCGTTACGTGCGCTGCAGCCCTCTGGAGCTCAAATGTTACGTTTGTCACAGAGAAAAATCTTGCTGCTGGAAGAGAAGACATTAGCCATGTTGGTTAGCTGCAAAACCTACCAGTTGTCATTGTTGATTTGGTCTCCAAAGCCTGGAGTGTCAACAACTGTCAGCTTCATCTTGACCCCGCCCTCTTCAATTACTGCAACAATAAAAGGAAAGACAAAAAAAGGCCTTTAAAACAGACCTACTGTAAACTTTATGAGAGCGATTTGTCATTTAGCTAAGCAGCTAAGCAATGGCAGTTCTTTATGTGACTCCCACAGGTAGCCTCAATCCAGACTGGTCCAAATGCCAGAAAACTACTGACAGTAAAGTCCTTGCTTTTGCTTCTTCACAGATAGAAAAGATTTTCAGGAATCTCATTTTTTTTTTATGAATATCTGTTTCAAGTAGAATCAGATATTTAGAAGCTGCCCAGTAAAATTTGAACTTAAGCATAAAATAAATTCTCTACAGCCATCTTTTCTGCTTACATTCACTGGAACCAAATAAGCAATATAAACCTTGTTTGGGTGCTACTGGCAGATAACTTTACTTGTCGTTCGGCATACACAAGGTCATGCCGCCCTGGGTGGTGAGCCATATTGACCACATAAAAAATCCAGACTGCTGCTGAGAAATAAATGACAAGTATGCAATGTAGCCATTTTTTCAATATTGACATTATCCTAAACACTGAAACCCATATGACTGATTAAAAATTATATGTCCAAGGCATTTTCACAATTAGATCTTCTATTGGATGTTTTCTGGGCAATTAACAAAAAAAGAACAGAAAAAAAAGGAAGAAATGGGGGAAAACATCCAACATGTTCAATTCCACATTACCAAATTAACAAAGATCTCTTTTTTATAAACAAATGTTCTTCATTAGTGTCAATCTACGCCGTCATCTTGAGGTGCGATAACATATATGTCTAATCGTGTTGTGTGATATTTCCTGTTGGTTCTTTCACAGATTTTTCTCAATCTGCTAAAAACTCCTGTTGATCCAGTTCATTGTTATCAGTGGATGCACCAACCAGAATCAGCTGATTTTCAGCTTGACCGACCCTGATCAGTACCTAGTCAGAAACTCAAATATCAGATCCTATTTTCATCAGTGAACGTGTCACACCTAAGAGCTAACAACAACATTTTTGGTGTGAAAGCTGTTGCTTAGAGAAGAAGACTGAAAGGTCTTCTTCTCTAAGCTTCTTCTCTTGGTGTGCTAATTGCATATATATGATGCTAAAGACACATTTACATATTTTTCGGACCATAAGGTGCACCGTGAATTTACGTGTCTATGTGTGTCTTTGTCCACAAATAAAACGCACCGGATTATAAGGCGCATTACATATTCTTCCCAATTGTGTAATATCACTCCGCCCTTCCGGTAGGGTGACCAGATGTCACCAATTTCCGGGGACAGATGCCGTTTTGAATGACCTGTCCCCAGCAAAAAATGTCCCCAATATCAATGTATCGTGATGGAGTAAAAAAGTTTAGCGCAACAAGAGGTATTTACCCGGTCCTGCTGCTGTCCCGACATAGTAGCGCTTTGCCAAACGCACCTTAACCGCCCCCCGTCAGCGTTGCAGTTTAGACAAAACAAACCAACCCCCTCTGTGCTTAACAAAATCAGAGACGTCCCCAGTTTTCATTAGAGAAATCAAATCTGGTCACCTAAAGTTACGGAGGAAATACACTGGCCGCGTAACATAAGCGGGTTACAGTGGTGTTTTTAGAAGCGTAAATTTACATCAGACGATGCAAACTGCTCCACAGCTGCGTGATTCTACGAAGAGAAGAACTTTCGTCATGGGTAAGTAATTAAAGAAAGACAAATTACCAGTAATATATGGGTATGGTATTCAATTATCAGTAATATATATATTATGTTTTATATTATGTTTTGGTCTCCTAAAAGTCCGCGTCTTGACCATATCTGTTTAGAAATTGCATATTTTAGTTTGTTAGCTTGTTAGCTTGTCACAACTACATCATGCATGGCGCTTAATCCTCGACGACTCTTATTTTGGGATAGTTGCAGAAGTGAACTTTGACACAGGATGTTGTTTTCTCGTTTATTCCCTGCCAAACAGGAGCGTACACGTGTCTGAAATTAGAACCTCAATCTAATTTAGGCATTGCGTAGCGTTATGCTTTTGCTGTACATTTATTGAATGATTAAAATGAAAAGCTAACCTAAGCGTATGCTGCTCCGCAACACGTCCTGTATGTTTCCTCCTTAACACAGCTCTCTCCTGAGACGGAGAGCTATCCGTCTCTGCCAGGAGGACAGAAAAGTTGGGCTACACTGCCCTGTTTCTAACATAAAGCCAAAAAAAACCTTAACTTTTATATTGAATTAACCTACTAGTTTTATTGTTGCTAGTACGTACTCTGGGCACAGGCTGCCTTTACATGAATGCACTTCTAGTTTAGACATTACAGTCAGGCAGTCTTGTAGACAGCTCAGGGGTCCGATCAGGTAGTGACACAGTGTACCGTAATGCTTCAAATATCCATTGAGTGGAGCGGCTTTGTTGCTAACCAAAGTTGTGCTTACACATTTTAACATATTTTTGAGCCCATTGTACCACATAAAGTCGGAAATCATTTATAAGGTGCACCATAAACTTTTGAGAACATTTAAGGATTTTAAGTGCGCCATATAGTCCGAAAAATACGCTAAAAGTCAACTCCGTTATGTCTTACTCTGTATGTGAGGAAATTTTTTTGAATAACATTTTTGAATGTTATTATTTATAATTCTAACAAGAAAATCCGAATTGGCTAAAATCAGGATTAGCCCCCTTTCCATTGCAAGCCCCAGGATTTAAAGTACCTGGTTTAGGTATCTTGGGGTAAACCAAAGCCTGGGGCGAAAAAGTTTATAATTAACTTAAAATTCCAAAAACATCCAGCCAAGATTTTCACATTTCATATCTGGTACTTGCAGATATTACAAACTTTTTTCTGATAAATTAAGGGTATAAAATCTCTAAGTTTATAAATTGGTCATCTCCTTACTGCTCTTTACTCCCCCTTGTGGTGGACAGTTTTTCTTGCTGCACACAATCCCGCCCATTGAACAAAGCTCCAGGCTTGTTGAAAAGTCCTACCCTCAGACCAGGACCTTTTTCCAGTGAAAGAAAAGTGAAAGTGAAGTCCCCCATTTGGAAACGTTTGAGTTCTAATGGAAAAGGGCCTATTGGCAGGTGAACACTGTAAAACTACAGACTGGAAATCAGACTTTAATCTGATCAAATCAGATAAAACAGTGGAACATCCCTTCTTTACACTTTGTGTTATGGTGGAGTTTAGTTTAGTAATGATTTTTTTTATTAACTACAAGTGGGGCAGAGTTTGATGACCTCAGCTTGTTTTCCCGCTGAACTGAACCCGAGAAGAAATTGTTAAACAGAGAGGAATGTTCTGCTAGTAAATTTTGCTTCTGTATGGTCAAAATGTTTTCATGAAACAGTAACTACGTTGCCATAAAAAGTCATACATCCTGCACACAAAGACATGTTTGGGGAGTAACTTTTTAGGTTGGTGGCTCCTTCACTGCTTCAAGGACAGGGCAGCTTGCATTCAGTGATTCATGTATTATTCCTGCAGTGTATCAAATTTTGTTCGGCATCACTGTGAGACCATCTGTCACAACACTGACCTGGAATTGGGCTTTCCAACAGGATAGCGGTCCTCAGGACACAAACAAACAAATCCAAAGGTGTAATATCTAAGAATACAAACTGCTGAACGGTTTCTCAGAGCAGTGAACGCCCACTGCCTATTTCAGAAAAACCCAGCCTCTGTGGGCTGCTTCTTTTTATATCTTATAAGGTTACTGAGCGGCTACTCATTAGCCTAATTTGCTGGGAAATATTCCGCCAGGTATGCTTTGGTTTTGCATAATTTCTTTTCAAGTGTTTACTTGTCCCTGCCTAACTGTAACAGGCAGAACAAAGGTGTGTTCAGAAATGATTGGTGGACTTCCCTATAAGGCAAAAGAAGGCCCCAAGATTCATTTAATGTATCTAATAAACTTTCAACACGGAATTCATTTTTGTGTTTTTGTGCCACTAGATAAATGTAAAATTTGTTTACCATGTATTTTATTTAAAAAAGACATCCTGACCTACATTGAACTGTATATTATTGGATATATTTCTGGAACACAAGTAAAAACAAACGCCAGTGTGGTGCAGCAGAGATAGTGATGCTTAAAGAAAAGTAAAAGCCTTTATAACCACTGCTGCTGAAAACTAAGCTTTAATAAGGGGCTGCAAGTCAAAGCTGCAAGGAAAATATCCCTGTCATAAAAAGCCTCCTGTCACTGGAAGTACAGCATAAAGCAGAAATACATTTTTTCTTTTTTTGGCACACAGACAAAGATGACACCTCCTCCTACGTAATTTTTAGAGCTCATAGTATCTCCTCAGCTGGACAAATATCTGCCTGGTCAGAAAATAAATATGCAGTCCAAGTTAAAAAAAGTCTCTGCTACAGAGACAAAACGTCTTAAAGATTTTTGATTGGTCTCATATGAAAAGATCTCTTTTGGCGATCACCATATTACTAACAGTACGTTCATTTCCTTCAAGACTTTAGTAAATATGTAGCCTGAATCTCGCCAGATGGATTTTGTTCAGCAGAGCTCCACACATCCATCTGGGATTGCTCCATTGGAGATATATTTGAGATGAAGGGGTCCTTATCATAAATCCTTGCATATGATTGGATAAACCACTTATCCGTCATCTTTACTGAGGCACTACTTCAACCACTCACATTGAAACCAACCCATGACGTTGACGTTAGGGAAGATTAAGCTCTTGCCAAACCCAGTCAGGCGAAGGGCAAAAACATTGTTTCCACTAACAAAAGCCTTCAAAGGCGTTCTCTGGTGTTCTTTTAAAGAATTAATATTCAGTAGATTGGACAACACTGATGAAATCGCTGCATCGATGTTACCGCTGGCTTCCTCACTGCCAGCCTCCATTGTTGTCTGAATCAAAACAGTCGCTTCTCTGATACGTCACATCTATGAAAATCCCGCCCGGCGATCCTAATCGGCTCAACCATTTTATGTGGTATATTGAAATCCCTCCCAATGGCAGCGCTTACAGATGAATGTGTGGAGCCGTGTGGAGCTCGGCAGACCGACATCCATCTGGTGAGAGTCAGGTTAGTAAATATGATCATAGACTATCAAATAAATTCAGTAGCACAAGGCCCCTAATTTTCTTCAACTTACATTTTATTTTCCTGGAACGTTGAGGTGACTTCCTAGAATTTTCTGGAACTTGCTGATTACCTTTTCAGATCTTATCAGGCACTTTCATGGAACTTTAAAATAACTTAAAGGGGACATATCCACCTTTTTAGCCCTTAAATACATCTTGTTGTATACTTGGAGTCTCTAGGAGTGCAGAAGGTTTCAATGTAGTCTGCTCAGGGGGTGAATAGATATCTTTATATTCTGTTTGGGTCAAAATTTTCAAGCCATTCCATTTTCTTTGTTTTCTATTATGTTTTTGAACAGTTATGTCACAGCATTTGCTGCGGCGCATCTAAACAAGGTCATGAACTTCCAACTTACCAAGTTCGTGAATCTGAAATTTTTATTTCTCTGAGCAATTTTGTAGTCCAAGCTGAAGGACGACGATGCTACAAATGGATACGTCAACGATTGCTCATTACACCATCCCCCAGCATACTACAAAAGATGGTCAAAAGGAGTGCAGTGAAACGTGCTGCAATTTGGAGGGGGGATGGGGTGTGAAGTGCATCTTTTAAAGAGACAGTACCAAAACGAGTTGCTCTGAGATGAACCTCAGAACATTAACAAGGAATTCAGACCAAAGCATTACAGTTCCACTTTGTATAGATCACAACTGAGTGATTTCAATGTGAAAAAGGACTGAACAGGATATGTCCCCTTTAATGGGTACCTCCTTGGAATGCTCGTGGACATTTCTAGGTAATTTCAAGAACTGGGCTATAGTATCAAAAAACATAAAAAGATTTTGAAAGATTTTCATGAATTTTACTGGTTATTCTCCTGAAAAGGTACTTTCATGAGTCGCACTTAATTAGGAGGTGACTTTACTGGGGTTCATTTCAGCAAAGTATCTTTGGAATTCTGGAAAGTAACGCCTAATCTTATGGAAAGTACCTAGTAAGTTTAGGGACAGTAAGTATTAAGGTTCATCAAAGTTACACAAAAGTCTTTGGGAAGTTCTGAAATGCAAACGTAGTTCTGGGAAAGTAACCAGTGATGTCTGTGAAAGTTACAGAAAGTATTTGTTCAAATCCAGAAACTAAACCAAGTTCAAGTACTCTAGTAAGTCTTAGGAAAGTAACCAATACGTTTTGGGGACATTACTGTCATGATTTAGATTTTTGCTTGTTTTTGTTTTGGACTTTTCTGAACTGATTCTCCAAGTCATGCTCCACTCCTCTCACCATCTAATCAGCTCAGTCCACTCCTCAGCCTATAGCCACCGGTTATCGTCCAATCAGCTGAGTCATCTTCCAGCCACCAGTTACTAATAACCGGTCACTCTCCCTACCTGCCTCATTCAACCACTCCCTGACAGAACGTCTCGTCTTGTTTCCCCGCCTGCATGTGCTGGTTACTCTAGCGACCTGCTTTTCTTTTTTCTTGTGTGTTCCTTGGGATCAGTCCTCGCCGTGCCCTCGCTAGTCTGTTTTGCTGGTGATTGTGTGCACCGCCTGGAGAAAGGATTCCTGTTGGATTATGTGAATCGCCCTGCTCTTGCTGGAGACTCGGCGGCGGCTTCAAGTCGCATTCTGGCTACACCTCTGGTCACTTCTGATGGTACCTGCAGCTTCTGGTCAAGTCTGGTTCTGCCTGCTACCCCACCTGCATCTGATGGACTCCAGTTCATTCCTGCCTGCCATTATTGAACCTTTTCAATAAACCTTTTAAAAGGAAAACTCTGTCTGGCTAGAATACTGGGTTCCCAGATCACTACTCATAACAATTACACTCTACCAAAGTACCTAATAGGTTATGCAGATAAACTTTTAACTTCGGGAAAAGTACCCCAGTAAGCAGTCCAGCTCACAGCTTTGCCTGGGCCCGGGACAAGAGAAGCTTAGATGGGCCCCATGTACTGCATTCTGTAACCAGTAGAAAATGAACTGATATTTATCATTTCAAGAGATGATTGATACTGCATTTTAACTCCTCCCATCTTCTCCCTGTCTCTCCTCTTCCTGTTTTCCACCTCCGTATTTTAGATTTTAGCTTTCCTCCTTAGAAGAGCTACTGGATAATATAGAACCCTAACAGTGACACAATTCTCAAAATTAAGTAATTAATTAAACACATTTTTCCATGTAATAATTTGAATAAAATTGGAAATAAATATATCCATCCATCCATTTTCTAACACGCCTATACCTATTGGGGTCACGAGGGGTGCTGGTGCCTATCTCCAGCTGTCAATGGACGAGAGGCAACTACGCTGCAGACCAATCACTTTTTCTATAGCGCCGTTAGCACCCGAGTGAATCCATTGGTAAGGCTGAGGGAGAAAATAAATTCATGATGCTCTGCAGCACATGGCAATCAAGGAAACATTTGTATGAACAAGCACTAGACATTTCCATAATAATGTATGTACATTGTTATTTATTTAAGATAAAGATATATATTTTTTTAGAATGTACAAATCTAAATTGTGGGTCTTTCTAAATGAATGAACTGTGGCTCTTCTGGCTTTCCATAAACCTGGGAGCTCCAAATTGTTACCAACAGTCATAGTATGATTTCCTAATATCAAAATGACTGCAGAGGGACAGACTGAGGTTGTGTATTTGCCTCTCTCTGCCTGTAGTGGACCGAGCCCTTTAGGCAAGGCAAGGCAAGGCAAATTTATTTATATAGCACAATTCAGTACAGAGACAATGCAAAGTGCTTTACATGATTAAAATAAAACAGGCTTAATGGCTTAATGAACTCAAAGTCAAAAGTTGTGTCAGTGGCCAAACCGTGTTTGTAGTTGGGACGGAGAGGTCCGTTCCCACTTTGGCAAGGACAGCTAGGAAGTAAAAAACTCGAAACGGTTTTCTGTAACTTAAATATTAGGTTTATATTTTTCTTCCCAAACGTTTGGAAAGAAAAAAGTCCTTAACCACACTTCGATGCTCAAGGACTGTTCTGGGTCTCCCTCCACCATGGGTCCAGCAAAAATTGACCCGGCTGCCCACCCCCCACCATCAGTGGCTGTGCTATTACGTTTCAGGAATGTTGCTACTAAGTTCAAGAAAGTAACCTTGACATTCAGTAAAGCCATGTCTAAGTTCTGGTCAGTAACCAGGGCTCAATTATGTATATTTAATCTTAATATAAAAAAGGGAAAATATCTTTCTCTCTTTACTCACCGTGAGAAACGGACTTGATCTCTACCGTTTTGGGGATCTTCTCGTCACGTGACCATCCTGCAGTCTTCCTGCTCACCTGAGACTTGAATAAGGTGTTCACCAGAGTTGACTTTCCGAGGCCGCTGTGCCCTGAGCGGGTTTTCGTGGAAGTTAGAAGTTAAACAAAGCTTAGGAGAGGAGGTAAGCTGAGAGAAATATGATCTACTGTGACGTACCGACAACCATGATGTTGAAGTCAAAGCCAGTCTTCATGGTCTTCTTCCTCATCTGTTCAATGATGGTGTCAATACCAATGTAGCCAAGCAGAGTGGACCCCCCACTGTGAGGTGGAGCATGAACCGCAGCGTGACCACCGCCGTGACCCACACCGTGACCCACTCCGTGACCCACTCCGTGATTGCCAGCATGGCTTGTAGTGTGACTTCCGATGGGAACCGGAATAGCACTCGGTGGCTGGGCACCAATGCCGCCTGCTCCAACACCTGGGCCCTGGGGCGGAAAGGGACTAGAAGGGGAGGGAGCCCCGACATTTGGGGGCTTGGCAGGGACAGCTGGCTTGGGTCTAACCTCTGGTGGAACTATGTCTGACATGTCTGCAGAGATGGAGAAAGACAGAAATAAATTACACTTGGAGAAATGACGGAGAAGTAGGCCAGTGGAGCAGCAAGAGCTTCTTGTCCCGTTACTTGCTCTGTATTGAAGAAATGGCCTGATTATTAACCATCAGTGGCTTCAAGCTCACGCGCACCTCAGCATGTCCATTTTTGAAAGGCTAAAAATAAAAGGAGTATTTTTGGAATGGCCTAGTCAAAGTCCAGACTTAAGTCAGACTGAGACGCATTTGCAAGCACAGCTCCTAGCGCTTAGTGAGCCCCTGAAAAGTTTTGTTTTTGGGGCCAGATCCCTCCCCCAGAGAAACTGCTGGACAAAGAAAGAAGGGGATCCACGTCCAGCATCTGACAACACTGGACGTGTTGTCAGTTTTCTAATAACACACAAAACATGTTACTGGAGGAAGGTAACTGCATGAGCTAAAGAGTTAGGTTATGTTAGAGAGGGACAACCAGAAGAGGAGTTGTTTGGAAAGTGTTTATTGTAGAGTTTAGACTCTGAAAACTCGACGTTTAGCCCCCAAAAGATGTAAAACCAGACAACGAGAAAAATCTGAGTGCAGCAGGGTGAACCTCCCAGAGCTGCCTTCTTTCAGCAACATTTCCAAATTTTTTTCTAATGCTTCTATCAATTATTTCTCAAGTGCATAATTGCTGCAACATTTTATTCCGAGTTGCTAAACATATTAGGTTTAATAAATTCAATTTCAGTGAGCGCGGACATCTGTATCATATGGACTGAGAGGCAAACGCGCACATCGTTGCCCCACTATGGAGACTCTGGTTTTAGGCCAAGTGAACATGTAAAGTGCAGTAAATTAGAGGAGGGGATTTGTGAGACTTGCTGCTGGAAAGAGATGACGTGAGGTCTGTATGGCCATGCAATAGTAGCGTAAAAAAACACGCACTGAAAGAAAAATGACCTTGTGAGGAAAAATCTTTTCAGCACTTACTGGTGAAGACGTGCTAAAAGCCTTGCCACACATGTAACTTGATTTTTTTTGAATAGCTTTTAATTAAAGTACATTGATTGATTGGTAAAAATCCCACAACAAGAAATGATGGTCAGAAACAAAATCCACAGTGTCACAATTATAGTCTCCACTGTCAACACTGTTTTACAACATTTTGGGAAAAGGATAACCTTTTATCTTTGCAACGCTTCGTTTTTCCAGGTGGAAGCAAACAGAAAGTAGGATCTTTGTCCGATCCTCTTTGCACCGATCTAGATCATTCAGAGTCTTGGGACTTCGCCCATGCTTTCTTCCCTCAGCTCACCACTCAGTTTTTCTGTTGGATTTAGGTTTGAGGACTGACATGGTCAGTCCGTATCTGGTGAGCCAAGCGTTTTGGATCATTATTGTGCTGAAAGACCCAACCGTGACCCATTTTCCTTCCTATGACTGAGTCCACCAGATCTTGCTATGAAGTGTCCTGATATTTCAGCAATCTGTGATGTGATTCACTCTAACATGGTTTCCAGGGTCTTTGGAAGAGAAACCCACAGCAACGCAGATCATCGTACCCAACAACCAGACTGGCAGACCGACCTGGAGTGATTGTTGTTACAAAACTAAATCTTAAGCCCCTTTCGGATCGTCCTTTTCTTCTGCGATCAACTCGAGTTGATTACATTGTGACCAATTGTAAGGTCCCAACATGGCATTTGGCATTGAAGTCCCCCCCCCCCCCACCGTGGGAAGTACTAATCTGTGGCAAGATGTGAAATTTGATGTTCACAGAAGCGCTCCATCAAATGTGACTGAGCTTTAGCTATTTTACAAAGAAGAATGGGCATAAATCTCAGTGTCCAGATGTGCAGAGCTGGTAGAAATGTGCGAGCTATGAAGGTAGCAAAAGGTGGTTCTACAAACTATTGGCTCAGGAGGGCTGCATAAGAAGAACCGCTACGCCAGATATGGACGAAATGTGGGAAACGTAAATGTGTATGAAGGCTTCTGTTTAAATGTTAGCGCTTTGGGAGGCTTGAGAAGAACGTGGTGAGAGCAATTAGTGGCGCAGAAACCAAAGCTGGAATCCACCACTCCTGCTTCATCATCGTCAGAAATGATGTATAAGCCCAGGACGGAGGAAGTAGCCAGGATCAGTCAAGCTTTCAGGTAAAATATGTTTAGTGAAATGAGCCCTTGGGTGCGGCAGGCAGCAGATCATCACAGAAACATGCCTGCCGGGGCTGAGCCCAGGGAGGCTGATGATAACTGGAGCTCTCTGGGGCGTGCATATGGAAGGGCCAGTCGCCGTCTCTTCAGTCAGTCACAGATGCAGGGAGCACAGGGCAGCGAGGCAGGGGCTGTCACTTTGAGTTACTCCAGCCGGTGGTCATCACGCAGCTCCGCTCCCCCTCCACTGCCTGGCGCCCATCGCAGTAGCTCAGCTACATTTCAGCACTAAAAGCGAGCTAAAAATCCACCACACTGACAGTCTGAAACATACACCCACAGCTCTCATTAAAAAAAACGCAGATAAATAAGCACACTGAACATAGCTTAAAGGGCTCCTGAACGCAACACGAACAGAGACGCAGTTTTGATTTTTTTTTTCTGAATAAAAACAGGAGGCTAGCTCCATCTCTCCCCGTGCTGCGTGCCGACCCCATTGTCTCCGCCGCCCGCACTCGGTCCTGCCGGGCAGCGTTAGCCCGCTGCTAGCACCGTCGGCTCGGCAGCGTCACACTCACCGATCCCCGCTCAGTCCGTCAGCGCGAGGGGAAGCCGGGCTGCTCTCACTGGGTCCGAAAGCTGGTCCCCAAAACGCAACACAGCGACGCTAAGAACAGGAGGGGTCATGTGATGAGCGCTGCTACCTTTTCTCTTTCCCCTGCGGCCGAGAGAGAGAGGCCCCCCCTTTGTCTGTTGCCAAGGCGACAGGAGGACAGGGAGTGGGGAGATGCAGTGCACATGCGCACTGGAACTTTGGCTCAGAGGGACATCTTTTCGGAACAGTCTGTTGGCAGTGAGACGCACTGTTTATAGGCCTGGGCTGTGGCGTAATTATATGACTAAATGTCCTGCTGCTATTGAATAATAAAGCTATGTAAATATTCGGAATAATGCTAAATATTTAAACTTTGCGGATGTGCTGAAGGGCAAGAAGGGGATCTTTAACTAAAAATCTGTATTACTTTACAATACTTTGGCAATTTATTTGTAAAGTACTTAAAAACAAAACAAACCAACTCAAAGGCCAGAAGCTCAAAGACAGAGCTGGACCAATGGGGAAAAGGAACTCAGCTGCTGCTTAGGGCCGCCAAAACCATCAGGGGCCTCCCAAATTTCCTTTTGACATAGACCATAGATCTAAAAAATTATAAAATGTTTCTTAATGATTTGACAGTTAAAATTAAGGTTTTAATTAAAATTTCATAAAGATTTGATTGAAAGATTTAAAGGATTTGGGAAATTTGTAAAAGTGCAAAGAATAATCGTTCTTTTTGTCATGATTGGAGTTTTGTTATTGGTTTGTTTTGTACTTCTTTCTATTTTACCGATTCTGTCTTAGGTTTAGGTTGTGTCTTAGTTTTGGTTTATGGAATAGTTTGAGTTTTGTTGTGGTTTGATTTTGTTCTTCGTTTTATATTATCAGTCAGGGTTCTGCAAGCTTTTAGTTCAGTTCTGTTCACCTGCCAGCTCACCTCCCTGTTTTCACCCAATCAGTTTGTCACTCCCCTGTCAGCAGTCACCAACCTATCAGTTCGGTTCTCTGTCAGTCACTTCCCTGCCTCTGATTAGTTCCACCTGTTTTCCTGTAATTAGTTTCTACTCAATTCACCTGCTCACTCCTCTATTTATACCTGCCTCTGTCTCCTGCACTCTGCCAGATCATTGTCTTTTGAGCCTTTTGGTGAGTCTAGTCCAGCATTCCCTGTTCTGTTTGTTTGCCTGTTGACCTGACCCAATTAGCCTCCGGATTTCTGAGCCAGCCTGAACCCTGTACCCGATTTTTCTTGCCCTGTTCTGACTGCCTGCTTGTATTACCTGTAGTGATGGCGAGATGAAGCCTCATGAGGCATTGAACCACTTGAGCCAACTGGTTCGAGAAAGGGTTCATTTCTTGGAGCTTCATGTGCACACGAAACCACCTACTGGCCAGGTGTATAATCACAGCCAGCTGTATCTTAACACGTGTGATGCATTGATTTTTTTTTTTTTTTTTGTCTATTATGGCTCTTGGTCAACAATTTCCCCTCAGCAGCAACACTGAAGCACACAGAGGTTCGCGCTGCGTCTTTACGCACGATCCAGCTGCTGATGTCTCCCTCTTTTCAGCTCAATGTACTTCTAGACAGTAACAGTTTCTAACATTCTCATCACCTTTCACAGCGACAGGTTTCTCAGTCAGTCGCCGCGCTGACCAGACAAATTTCTATTGCTCTTGTCAGTGCACTCTGGGCGGTGCGGTGGGCGGATTTTACCCCCGTTGGTGCGCTGCGTGCGACGGATAAACAGTGGGGAAAATGCAGAACTAAATACTGTAAAGGGCTTCTATAAAGGGAACAGGGGTACTGACAGATCTGAGATGAAGCCCCTGATGTTACAAGTTCTTTAAAATTACCCTTAAAAGTGCGCACCTGAATTAAAGCGCAAGGCAGCACGCCCACCGAAGCGCCACTGATTCTATGTTGTTAAAAACAAAAGAGCATGAAACACAGCTACTAACTCTCCTATTGACTTTAACTGGCACACGTTGCTACCGATGTGAGGACATTAAACGTAGTGATTCACGTTTTGAATAGTGATAAAAGCACCTGCTCCGAGGAAAAGGAGGGGGGAGAGGAGCAAGCGCTGAGGCACAGAAATACGGTGCATGTAGTTAAAAAATGCAGAATAAATAAAAACGAAACTTACAGTATAAACACACCGAGTGGCGTTTTAAACTGCATCTTGTTAGCAGAACTGTTTTATGATCCAGCGTGCAGCCATAACTGGTTCTGAATGAACCGGTCATCTGGCCAAATCTGAGCCACTTCCCGAAGCAGTCACATGGTACAGCCGGGCAGCGAGGCTTCGGACGTCATCGTTTTCGGCTCCTCCCCTAAATGAAGCAAGCTTCGATACGCGCTTTACGGAAACGCCCCCTCCATTACTCGACACACGCCTCGAAGCCTCGGCACATCACGTAACATCACTAATTACCTGACCAGTTTCTGTTTTTGGAGTTTCTGAGTCTGCCTGATCCCTGCTTGTTTATTCTGCTCTACTGTGTACCGACCTTGGATTGTACTCTGACCACTGAGCCTGCCTGTCCCTGTCTTACCAGACTGCCTTAAGTCTGACTTAAATTCCTCTAAAGCTCATCTGCTTGTCTGGCCTGAATACTGGGTCCTTCTGTCCCAGTTTGTGACACTTTTTTTTATTATTTTGACATATTTATAATATGATGCTTTGAGCTAAATTCTTTCTTTGTCTGCGCTGAGTTTGTTCTGAAATAATTCTGGCCAAATACTAGCAAATTTTCTCTGATTGCTTTTAAACTCAGCCAATTAAACTTGGTCCCGTCTCCCAGATTTTACCAAAGCTGTATTGAAACCCAGTTAGGTGTGGCAATGCTCTTAACAGGCCTCAAAACATATTCTGCTTAAGGCCCCGTAAAACCTTAGGTAGCCCTCTAAAAAAAGGTTTGACTATGATCAACGTTTCATACTGGGTCAAAGGGCGAAAGAGTAAATGTAAGAGCTCACAAAAAATTCAAAGCAGTAAGGGAAGCTGTTTATCGTGCAATGGAAAATCATTCTTATGGTTCTTGAAAAGCAAAAGCTCTTAAGCATCTTAAGGACATTTGAAAGCTTGTGATGCACTGACTTGAGAGAAAATGACAGGGGAACAGTTCAGACTCACAAAAACAAGCACAGTCATAAAAAAAACTTAAAAACACAATTATGAAATAAATTGATAAAAAATATGCTCCTGTTTCAGGTGTACAAATCTAGCAGTGGCATTTTATGCTAGTTTTAAGTAAGCAATGGCAGACTGATTACTTCCAAAATGAATAGGATTACAGTAATCAAGACAGATCCAACTTAATTCACCCATTTGTTTATATGCACTCAGAGCTAATATCCATTTATTGCCATTTAGTCCTTTCCTACTTTCAATTCAATTCAATTTATATGGCACCAATGCATGATGTCATGTCATCTCAAGGCACTTTACAAAGTCTAATTCTTTCAAATCAGACAGATTGGTCAAAAAGTTTCCTATCTAAGGAAACCCAGAAGGTTGCATCAAGTCTAGACAAGCTCCTGAAGGAGCGTAGAGCCACAGTGGACAGTCGTCTGCATTGTCCATGGCTTTGCAGCAATCCCTCATCCTGAGCATGCATGAAGCGACGGTGGAGAGGAAAACTCCCCTTTAACAGGGAGAAAAACCTCCAGCAGAACCAGGCTCAGTGTGAACGGCCATCTGCCTCGATTGACTGGGGGTTAGACTTACATTTTGTTGCAATGTACTCAATACTTTGCATATCCATAGAATGCCAAAGTGCTCAAAGTTATAAAAATATATAAATAAAACATTATGAAATAGTTATTTACTTGAATAAATAAAATATAAATATACAAAGGGACACTGAAATTGTGAAATAACCGAATGCATATAAATTTATCATCTCAGTATTATGAAAAATGTTTCATTCTTCTTTCCAAATGTGAATAATAATTTTATTATGCATTATTTTTTTTTTCACAGTAATATAGATTATTATTGAGGCATTGTTATTTCATTCCAGCAGTTTTTATTTCAAAATGTGCTTTTTTAAAAGTCATCTTTTATTTTATTATGGTGTTTTCCTCATTGGACTATTTACTTTATAATGACACTTTTCAGCAGAATCACCTCCCCTGCCAGTCAGTGGGTTGGACATGCATCCCCCTTGGGTGATCCTTAAAAAGTGATTTGTTTTTTCCTGAGTGCCCCATGAACAGCTTACTTACACACTACACCTTCAGGCCTGACTTGAAACTCTTTGTTGGATCGCTTTCGTCTGGGTAAAGAAGCAGCCAATCATACAGCTCTTCCCGCCCTGTTTCTCTTGATTGGCAGGCGAAGTGTTTCTGCTGAAAAGCATCATTATGAAATAAAAGATGAATGTTTAGAAAAAATTGCATTTTGAAATAAAAACTAATGGAATTAGATAAAAAAAATTCAGAATAATGAGGTGATAATATTATAAGCATTCAGTTATTTCAGAATTTCATTGTCATTTTGTATATTTATCTCTTATTTATTCAAGTAAATTATTATTTCATAATGATTTATTTATTTAAGTTTAAGCACCTATGGGCTTTAGTGGAAGATAAACTTAGCAGTCATTTGAATGAAAAAACTGACAACGAATGCCATGTTTGCAGAATAAAGAACCAAGTAAAAAAGAAGGGGAGCCAGAATGGGTCTTTGTGGTACTCCCCAATGAAAGTTCAGCAGGAAAATAAATACAATTGTTAATTCTGGCAATAAAATTTCTATATAAGAGTGTGACCTAAAATACTGAGGAGCTGGACATTTGGCACCTACACACTACTACAATCTACAGTTGAGGTTGTTATGATCTAAGGTGTCAAAGGTAACCTTGAAGTCTAATCCCACAAATAGAACAGTCAGTATCCCCATAGCATGATTCCACCACTACCGTGTTTAACCCTAGAGATGTTGTGTTGTTTAGGGTGATGTGCTGTGTTCCTTTTCTGCAACACAATGCTCTGCATGTTTGCCAAAAGGCCTAATTTTTGTCTCATCTGACCAGAGCACCCTATTCCAAACATTTGCTGATCCTTACATGACTGGTGACAATTCTATGTTTATGCCATTTCTTTTTGCAACTCTTTCATTAGGGCAGAGTTGTGGAGTGAAAACAAATAGATGTCCAATAGATTCTCCCTCATGAGCTCCAGATATATGCAGATCCTCTAGAGACAAGAGAGGGCTCCTAGCCTGCCAGTTTAACTCCAACCTTTAAACCATGTACTTTGGTCTTGAAGCTACTAATTAGGTGACTTCTAAAGGCAACTGGTTGCATTGGGTGTTTTTTAAAGGTATGAGAGTAAATGGGGCTAAATACAAATGCAAAACATACTTTTGAAAACCATGAATCATTTTAGACAATTATTTGTTCTGATGTCTTTGTCTTGGTCTATTCTATTGCATAAAATCCTAATAATATACATAGAGTTAATGTTTGTAGTTGTAAAACTTCAAGGGCTATGAATATTTTACAAGTCACTTATGGCACAGTAATGTCTGTTGCTGGAAATACAGTAAAAATCCACACCTCCATAAACTGAAAGGTAAACAACACAAAATGTTATCCTCCCTCAAAGACTGAGCCATTGAAATGGAAAACAGGCTAAAGTCGCTGGAGAGGATCTTGATTTGTTTTTGTCACATGAAAAACAAACAGACAATCTCCATCAACTCCCCAGGCTCCTATCTTCAGACAACTTTGCCATAGCCGGCCTCATCACAGGACTAAGAGTACAGACAGTGGACGCAGGACTTTGTGGGCCGGTACCATCTCCTGCTCAACACTGAAAAAAAGCAGGGTCAGCAGGGTGGGACATGAAATAATCATATTAATGTAACTAAAGATGCCTAAATAGATCCAGCAGAATCATGAATTCTGTTTTTGGGTGAATGCAGGAAACACTAAGGAGCTGGTGGTGGATTTCTGCAGGTGCAGACCCACCCCACTGATACAGGTGAACATCCAGGGAACTAGTATTGGGATAGGGGACTCCATTAAGTACCTGGGTGTTCACCGAACAATGAAATGGACTGGAGTCCTAACACTGATGCTCTTTACAGTGAAGGTCAGAGCAGACTCTACCTGCTATGGAGACTGAGATCTTTTGGAGTGCAAGGGGGTGCTCCTGAAGACCTTTTTTGACTTTGTAGTGCCCTCAGCCATCTTCTATGGTGTTGTTTGTTGGAGCCGCATCTTATCTACTGCAGTCACAGAGGCAGTTAGATAAGCTCATCAGGAAGGCCGGCTCTGTCCTAGGAGACATCCTACACCCATTGCAGGTGGTGGGAGACAGAAAGACTCTAGCAAGAACAACCTCACTGTTGGACAGCGTCTCCCACCCCATGCATGGAGCTGTTGCAGAGCTGGAGAGCTCCTTTGGTGACACACTGCTGCATCCTCGGGGCTCGAAGGAGTGCTATCACAGATTTTTTCTCCCAGCAGCTGCTCCACTTTATAACATCTCTGCTCCTAACAAACTCAATAAGTATTTACATCCCTCCTGTTTTCACATCCATTGTTTTTTTAATGCAGAAATGCACATGCACATTTTGTAGAGTTTTTCCCAATTACCCTGCACACTTCATTAACCTTAATGTTCTATTTTTAATAGCTGCACAATATTTTTCTCATGTTGTAAACTCGCCATTAGTGTAACGTCTCTTATTGTAATATTTAGTCTTTCATGTCATTTGCCTTTCACTTTATTTGTTGGTACACCTGAATCTATCCACTGAGGGGTAATAAGGGCTATTTCTATTCAGTTTTCCCTTAATAGGTCTTTTTCAAAAGTAATATGAATTAATTTAATGCAACGCTAATGGATATGGCATACACAGCTTCACAATGAGATACTGGTCACATGCAAAAACGACACCTCACTGGTTTCATGTCCTCAAAAACTCCTCAACAAGACATTGCAGATACATTATATCTCATCTGATATAATGCTCTGTTATCCAAGAGTTCACTACTAAACCCATACTAATTTTTTTCAACCCAATAACCATTTAAAAACAAAACTATTTCCTTTTCACCCACTACTCACACTTTATCTCACAGTTGCTCTCCTTATGTCCCCCTGCTTCCGCTGTTTCTTCATGTTTTTGCTGTGTTTTTGTACCCTTGTGGAAAACTCCGTTGGCATGTCTTCCAATGCTCTTTGTTTTGACAGCGTCAGCTAACCAACATGGTCACATCTTCAGCCTGTCTGTTAGTCTGCTGATAAGGAGCAGCATCTTCCAATCCTCTGCTATCCCCTTGTACCACCCCACTCCCCTGAACACCCACCCCCACAGATACAACATTGGTGGACTCCTGTCTGAAATATAAACAAGAACTGACATATTTTAACACTCTGCTCTTAATCAGTGGGTTGCCTTTGGTCAATTTATACTTCTGGGTACTCACCGACATACACCGAGTCTGGGTAATACATAGTGACGTAATATGGGTCTTCTGAATCCTCAGTGATAATTGCTCTGCCTGGGACACAGGAGCCTGGTTGGTGTTTCTGGTGACAATGTCGTGTTGTGGTTTCTTCTGAAGGCTGGGAAAACATCTCCTGTGGCCGGTCAGAGACTCTCTTTGAGCTGCCACCAGATCTGTTTGTGTCAAACGGGCATCTTGACACGAATGAGGCCCAGGATGGCTCTGGTAGCTCTGCTGGCACCTCATTGTGGTCAGGGGTTTTAAAAAGCCCTGTTTGCTTCAGAGCTGTGTGACTGAAGTTCATCTCTTTGTGGTTATCACAATGCTTAGTTAGACATTTAAGCTGGAGGTCAGGGTTTGAACAGGAACCATGTTGGGAATAGAGAGATTCATCAGATGCAGGCTGGGAGATCCGCAGGCTCTGAGATGCCGCCACACATGTCTTAACTTGATTTAATCTCCCTGCACATTGAGACGTCTGTTGTATCTGACTGAAGTCTCTTGACTGGCAACTGTAATCCCTTGATGCATGCTCAGCCCTGCTTACTGCTCTGTTTACATCAGACTGGGTGGATTGGCTCGGGGTCTGGTTTGGTACAAACCTTTGATTCTGCTGGGACTTGCTGTTTAGAGATGGAGCTTCTCGTTCCACTCTTGTTTCAGTGATTAGGTCTAATTGTCTTCTCTTTGTTTTGCTTTTGTCTGAATTAAGACTTATCTGTGAATCTGAGGAAGGGGACGGTTTGCTCAACTTTGTTCTTTTACTTGAATCTGTTTGCTCACATGCCTGATCAAATGAGGTAAAATAAGAAGTGTTAGTATAATCGCTCTTGAGGCTGCAGTCTGCTAACCTACTTCGAAGTCTTGATTTCATAGAAGGGACGTCGAACACTGGTGTAACGACATCAGCACGCCTCGTCACTTCTCTTGGTCCACATTTTTGCTGGTTCGTGATTGGCTTTGGTTTTGGGATGGTAGCAATATTTGGGTTACCGCTTAAAGTCTTTAGTCTGTCTTTTGCTGTAATTTCGGTTTGCTTAAATCTAACTTTATCTTGAGCTATGCAGGAATTGTGACATATTGCTGGAGGCCCGTAAGATTCAGTCTGATATCGGGGCTCTCTGCAGACTCTTCTCTGCCCAGGATGAGTAAAGTCCAGCAATGTTCCTTGGTCAAGAACCTCATGCTTGATCTTCTCCACAGGCTGCACTGTCATGTTAGATATGGAAATGGATCGAGCATGTCTCTCCTGAATAACAGGAGAAGTTTGTCTCTCTTGTTGGCCTGTGGTAGCTGATGAAGGTGATGGGCACAGTCTGGGTGTTGGGACTGTCAGAGTTGGAGATACTCTTGGCTTTGGGTCTGGCTGTTGTGATATTGGGTAAAAATCGGCTGAGGTGGGCAGAAGAGCAGAATCCCTTGGTCTTGGTTTGAAAGTAGGGAGCGTAGGAGAGGAATTTGGCTGTGGAGCAGGGGAAATGCAAATGCTGGGCTTGGCAGAGATGGTCAGTGAGCTGTGTGTTGAAGGTCTCTCCCTATTGTTTCTCTGTGAATTCAGATATTCTTTGTTGTACATGATCTGACTCGAGATTTTGGCAGAGGTTAAATCCTTTGTTCTAAAGTGGGGGAAAAATCAAAGGTTAAAGGCATTCAGCACAACATTTATAGATAAGTAAACATATTACCAGATTGAAAACAAGCTGCACATCTGCTTACCCATCGGCTGCTGAGAGTTTAGAGTTGCCCTTTTCAAAGATGAGCCCTTTCTCATAAAATGATGGGATTAGGATAGCTTTCTTTTTTACCACAGGAGAAGACAGAGATAGAGGAGGTGGCAAGCAGACTTTAGGATGGACATTTGTTTGTCTGCAGGACGAAGAAGCCTCTGATATCAAAGGTGCTGGTCGATGAAAAGCACTCATTCTGTCGTACACAGAACCACCTGCAGAGAAAGACTGATTACATTTATAGATCCACACAAAGTATTGCATATCTGTAAAATGGAACTGTTGTAATATGCCACACTTTTCAGATTGTAATGTGTAAATCACTTGGAAAACCATGTTTAATTGTTTCATTTACCTTCCATTTTCCAAAAGTCAAAGAGGGTGACAAAACGTGAAAACAATGAAGTAGTATAAATAGTTTTACGAGGCACTACATTTTCATGTACTTCCAAATCCAAAGGCCAATTTTTATAAGAAGTTCCCACTATTGAAAGCTGTAAACGTGAAGGAGTCAGAATCACCATCGTTATAAAAATACATAGAGACTGATCCAAAATATAGTCATTTAAAATCAAACATAGATTAACGTACAGAGATTTCAGAAATAGATGTTAGATTTTATCTTTTCATCGCAATAAAGACTGATGTGGCTTTAGTTAATAAGTTCCCATAATGTTGCAACAACTAATGCAATAGAAAACAGCTCAACATTGTTTGGTTCTTCCATCGGAAAGATTATTAGCATTTTGTGAAACAAGCCCTTTCAACTGCAAGCGCTACAGAGTAGGAAAACATGCAAGCAGCATCAAGTGACTGCTTTCTGCTGCAGCACGGTAAGATGCTGTGCATTCTGATGGAGAACAAATTTAGATATTTAGCGTGAAAAAACATACCTGATGTTTGAAGTTCCTTTTTCTGTTGCTGTCACTTTGAAAGAGTAAACAAGCCCGTGAGTCCAAGACAATGAGCAGAGAAGTAGGAAGCGGTGGGCGCACAAGTGCCATTCTCGCCATTTTTGTCCTCTAAGCCCTCACTGTTCCACCCCCACCCTGGTGTCCCGCTGGATTTGGTTCCCTGGACACCGTGAAGTCTGAGTGCGGCCTGTTTGCAGCCTGTCTCGTCACAAAACAGAAATCTGGTCAAGCAAAACAAGATATTTGTGCACAGAGAGGACCAGTGTTTGGCCCTGTGGCTTTTTAAGGTCTCTCCTCAAAGTTGCATGAGAATTCTGACGGGTTCTGATGAGAGGAAAAAATGTTGGCTCACTTATGAGATTAATTCTCTCGCTGACGAAACTACATACATCTTATTAACATTTATAACATGTTATAGACGAGGCACGGGGTGGTAAGATTCTTACCGTATGATAACCTTAAATAAAGATACTACAGTTTCGACATATTTCCACAAAAAATTAAAACAGAAAAGTTTAACAGGATCTTAGTTCATCTAATCTAATATACGTGTGAAAATTTAGTTTTTCCAAATGTGACCTTTGCATTTGTCATTCCTCAAAAGTCATTTATTAACAGATCCTCATTTCCAGCAATTAAGAATCTTTATTGTCATTATGTAACCATAATGACATAATGACAAACACATAGTACACAGACAGAGGTCAAGACATTATGTTCAAATGTCTTCATCAATACGAAAAATGAGCCAAAATGTTACCATTGGCCTGCCTGTGACAATGTGAAGCAATCACTGAAATACATTGAAAAACAAAGGAGCAAATATTTAAATCAAACAATTAAAACAACTCACAGTGAGATAGATGTAAAAGTTTTATTTGGAAACTGAAAAAACTCTTTTGTAATGAAGAAAAATACTTGAGGTTCCCCAAAATCTCAGTGCCCTCGGCACAGGCCAGCTTGTTATGTTGCAGCAATTTACCAAGTGGAACTCATTGTACTGTTCAAGAATGCAACTTTTCAGCAATGTAGCTGCCCTTACTTTGTCTAGACAATGTTACAGTAACACTGTCAGAAGGACTTCTCAGTAAGGACATGGGAGTTACTCACTTCGTTTGGAGGGATCATAGTTTTTTTCTTCATGCATTCGTCATGATGGCGGCACCCTGATTGGCAGCGGCTACAGTGGGTCACAGTAGCAACAGAGATTTATTGGCAAATAGCTCAGTCTGTTCTCTTAGTTTCTCTGTGAAGCACCGGGTCCCCTCGTGACTGCGTCCTGAGGCTGCTCCTGTTCACCCTAAAGACACATGACTGCTGTCCAAGGTCTACTACAAACCACTTTAGGAGGTTTGTGGACCACTCAACAGCAGTGGGCCGTATCCATAAGGATGAGACCCTCTGCAGCAGGGGTCACCAAACTTTTTGAAACTGAGAGCTACTTCACTGGTACGCTGTCATAAGAAGGGCTACCAGTACTGACCTTTGAACTAGAAAAGTCGGAGCTCACCTTAAATTTACGTAAAAATTAACATTTCTCATGCTTTTGTCATTTCTAAATTTATATAAATGCAGGTGTGATTAGAAAGGAAAATCAACCGAATAAAATACAGTTTTAGATGCATCTCACTGGTGGGTTGTGTTATTTTTTGAACAGGCTCGAGGGCGGCACATGTGGTCCTTGGGGGGGCTACCTGGTGGCCACGGGCACCATGCACCATAGAAAGCATCCTGGCCGGCTACGTCTGTGTCTGGTCGTGGGGCCTGCTATGTGTCTGACTGATGCTACCGGACCAGAGCTCAGAATATCACCAAAGACACCTCCCACCCACACCACAAACTGTTCTCACTTCTGGCGTCTGGGAAGACACCACGCAGCCTGCGGAGCAGAGCAGCCAGGTTTTGCAACAATTTATTCCCTTACGCCATAATATTGCTGAACTCAAATTAACCCCCAGCCCCCGCCACACCCTCTGCTTCTCCACCACTCATCCAAGACCAATTACTGGGTAAGTTTGCTCCAGGGATGTAACACCCCTGCCTCTCCTTCGTTCATTCCATGTGCAATAGAAAATTATTTCACAATGAGCATCAAAGGTACGTTTACAATCCTTAGTATTTTTCACATGATCATTTTTATGCACATTTCTCCATTTTTACTTTTTTAGGTTTACTTTTGTTGCACCTTCTTGCTTCCTTTCCCGAGCCACTGCAATAAAGAATCTGGTACAAATATTTTTTTCATGATGCAAATCTGAGGGACAATAATGATGAGTCTAAAACTGTCATAGTGGGGGGATTTGACTGCAGAGGAGTGGCAACTTTCTGAAAAAAGTGAAAATCTTCAGTAGAATTACAAACAAATGTAGTTAAACCATGCAGAATACCGTGCTGTGAAAATGTTCTGACCCCCTCACAGTTTTTATCTTCATTTTCATGAAGATTATCAAACACATTGTGATACCAGACAAGCATACTCTGAGTAAATCTAAAATGCATTTTTTAAAATGATTTCATTTATTAAGGAAAAAACAACAACTATCCAAAACACACATGTGAAAAAGTACTTGTCCCCTAAACCTAAACTGGCTTTGTGCCTCCAGTGACGAGTGTGAACTGATGTCTGGACATTCTCCTTCAGGTCTTTTCTGGTATGAAGCAGAATTATTGCTTCAATCAATCAGAACAAAATGTTCAGGCAGCAAAGCAGCCCCAGATCATCATGCTACCACCAGCAAGTGAACTATCATTTTTCAGAAAAGCTGTGTTTAACACCAGCTGTAACATGACAAACAGTCCCACTTTTGTCTCATCAGTCCACAGAATATTTTCCTATAGGTCTTGGGGGTCATCAAGATATTTTTTGATAAATGTGAGAGGGGCCTGTGATCTCTTTGGTGAGCAGCGGTTTTGGCCTCGGAACTCTCTTTTATTGTTGTTGAACACTGACCTCAGCTGAGACCAGCGAGGCCTGCAGTGCTTTAGATGCTGCTCTGGTTCTTTTGTGACCTCCTGGGTGAGTTATTGATGTCCTCATGGAGTCATTTTGGTAGACAGGCCACTTCTGAGAAGGTTCCCCACTGTTTTCTCCATTTGTGGCTGTTGACTCTCACTGTGGTTTACTTCTGTCCCGAGGCCTTTGAAATGGCTTTGTAAGATTTTAAGACTGATGATTGCCAACAAATTTGTTTCACAACTGTTGTGGAGTTTCTTCACATTGAGGAGTCATGCGATAGTTTTACCCTACTGCAAGTTTTATGGAACTATTTCTTGATTCTAAAAGGTCCGGTATTTTTTTCCCCATCGGAAAAATGACGTTAATCAAAGGTAATTCATGATTTTACAAGGGGGGCAATTACTTTATTTTTTTACTACATAGGGCCAGGTTGGTTTGGAAGTTTTTACCTTAAAAAAACAAAACCAAAATTTGAAAACTGAATTTTGCATCTCCTCTCGTTATCTTTGACATTAAAAATCATTTTGACAATCTGATGATCAACATTTAGGTTTAATTTCAACAAAGAGCAAAAACAGAAGAAGTCTGTGAATACCTTTTCCAAAGCAATGCAAATCTTCCACTGTGCTCCTTAAATCAAACTCAGAAAAGCCTGGATTCTGAATGGATTAAAAGATTTTATTTTGTATGAATAAAGAAGGCAAAAAAGGCTGTGTTACACACAGTTTCCACATGATGCAGTCAAAATCAAAAACACAACGAATTAACAAAAGCTATTTCTCTGCACTCTTGGTCCATCTGGGATTTTCTTGGCACATTGAGGGAATCTCTTATTTATTGACGGCAAGTTACTTTAACAAGCGTTGCATCGGTTTGACACAGCAGAACTAACTATCCACATGCATTTCAACAGCTGCCGTGCAGACATCGGGGAGAAGATTGCAAAGTGAAAAAAACCTCCCCCAGTGGCAGCAGACTTGCGTCATTCACTTCACTATGAAAAAAAGCACAATGAAAGTTAACTTTGTGTCACATGTAAAGTGATTGTCAAATTACAAAATGTATGCAAAAGTTGGCACAAGTATATAAGATGGCCTCAGACTTACAAACACTAAAGGGCAACATGTTTTTGAATCAAATCACAATTTCCCTCTGTAGTCCTGCATGTATGCCTCACTTTACTTGATCCCTGCTGGGAAAATCCACAGAGAGCAAAGAAAAGTTGGAATGATAAATGATCCTCATCTCCCTCCTTCTTCTCCTGTAGTTGTCAAGGTATTGCTTCCCAGCTCCTCGTCCTTTCGGTGTGCTGTCTGCGCACCTTTCTGCCCGCGTCCTCTGCTACCCTCTCCATCAGATCAGGGCATTGCTATCGTCATCTCTGCAGTTTACGCTGGCCACTAGCGGGTGATGCCGGATTGTTTTGTTGCTCCATTTGTGGGCGTCCTGCAGCCCGGGCTCAAGGAAGTACAGGCACGCTCCGAAGCCTGCCAGCACCAGAACCGAGACCAGCAGGTAGAGGGGCACGAACCAGTCCAAGAACAACCAGGACATAACGGCTGGCAAAGCACAAGGGATGGGGATGGTAGAAGACGAACGGGTCAGAGGATCGATGAGGACAGCAAAAAGAGAAAGAGAAGAGCAGAGATTTAAATGACTAAATGAAGCATCCCCACCTTATTTGTTTCAACCGTCCATCTACATCACGTCTCTTTATAAATCGCTTCTACCCAGCTGGGTTTCATCGTTGTTAACAAATGAAGCAGAAAAAGGCAGATGGCTCCATGTTTACCTGTGGAAGAGCTTGATCAGTCGATCCCTTGGCGTCTGATGGCGAGGGTGGGTGATGAAGAGCAGCTGGAGCGAGTCAGAACAGTCATGAGAAGATTGTTTCCCCGCGCTGCAGCTCCCACCCGCCTGTGAGACGGTGCAAATCACAGCTTCCCTCTGAGAGGCTCCGAGAGAAACAGGCGCTGCATGCGGCTTCATCCTCCAGCTACCGACGCTGACGTTCAGAGGAGGGGCGGCCGTTGCCATGACAACCACCCCTGCTGATGGCTGAGAAACCTCATGGAGTGGGAGGAAAACTTATATAACTATAATCATTTTACTTTTTTTTGGGTGGGTGGGGGGGGCTGCTTGGGGTTTATTGGGAGGAGGAGGGGGGAGGAGGGTGAAGCCCTTCAGATGTCTGTGGTTGCTCACCGCCTCGCTGCTCACTGTATAAAATCGGTTCTAATCCATTTAACACCAGGCCGATCACACATTTTATGTGACATTGAGTAAGAGATGGGCTAGTGAGTTGAGCATTGTTTATTTCTTGTGGTATTTTTTTTAATCTGCTTTTAACAACAGCTGCTGCAGTGTTTCACGGATTCGCTTCCCGTCATGCCTGCTGTTTCTAACAAAGCTGAGAGGATGGCCTACATAATGAAAAGTTGTCATTTTTCTCCCTCTCCCAAACCTCCCAGTTTTAGCTCCTTCTGCACGAATGTCACCAGATTCATGAAAAGCTGCTGAGTTCAACAGATAATCCTCAACTGGAGGTCTGAAATATCAGAAGGCAGCAATGATGAGCAGAGGCTTACTGACTCAAGAAAAAAAGCACGAAGTGGTTACTTTATTTGGTAAAATTCACATTTCTATATTTTTCCCTTCAGAATAATGCTTATTTAAACATGCTCTGTCTTATGTGACAGGTAGAAGAAGAAAATCTTGTGTTTTTTTGTCACACAGCTCAATGTTCTCCCTATTTTCATTCTGGAGGAGTTCTGGAGGAGCTCTTACTTCTCCTGACCCCCTTTCAGATCACAAGATAAGACAGTACACAATTTTGGGCTCATGAGAACAAGAAGAGACAATACTTCGGGAGGGTTAGGAGAGCATCATATCGAAATCAACATTAAATAAGGAAGACAAAGCTTACAAAAACTAGAGAACTGCAATCGCATCACTGGAGCAGAAAACCAAAGCTGGAAATGTACAGGTAAATAGGGAACATGATGGGAATGTTCCCCATGATGATCTGATGAACAACATTAGGTGTATTTAAAGAAAAAAGAGCAAAAACAGAGGAAGTCTGTGAATACATTTTCCAAAGCAACCTGTACTCCTTAAATCAAACTCAGAGAAGCCTGGATTCTGAATGGATAAAAATAACTACAGGTGGACAATAGAAAGATCTGATAAGACTGAAAAAAAAATCTTGGAGATCTATATACACAGGAAGTGATATCCGGGAATATGGACGGGTGAGTCTGATTAACTAAATGTGGAACAGCTGTGGAACAAAAACAGTTATTACGGCTTCTGGGTACCTAAAAAGAGCAACAACAACAAAAAAAGAAGAAAAAAAGAAAAACAACAACTAGGACTCTGAAGTGCAGAACATTTAAACAAGATCCAGCCCTCTGTGTCTTGTCATGGGACACAGGAATTTAGATTTTAATGTAGAGACTACAATAAAGGCAGCAAGTGTCTGGAGAGAGGTACAGCAAGCCAGCCTAACAGCAAGTCGCAACCTTGAAATACAGCAACTGGATCTGATATCATTTATCATCACCCTGAAATGGTAAATGTACTTGTGTAGCACTTTATCAAGTCCGTCAACCTGAACAGAAGAAGCAAGGCTGCCTAAAAACACAGCCACGCTAGGAAGGCCACGCGGAGGAAGGCCTGAACTGCTTTCATCTCTGCTGCCTTGTCACCACAACCAGACAACAAATTGCACCCTGAAGCAATTCCTTCCAACCAGACTCCCCAAAATCAACCGAATGGACACTGAGGCAGAGGTTAGGCAGACAAATTAACAGGGAAAGCTTAGAATGGTTTCCTTTTAAGGTGTTTTTACCGTTTTGTTTCAATGTTTGACCAAGCTAGGCTTAGCTAACAGTGCTAGCTCCTGCTAGCGTTTTTGAAACAAAGCTTTGCTGATGTGGTTGAGTATGATTTACGTTATAACAAATTTTATTTCCATACGGGTTTTATACGTCAATGAGACATCAATATAATATAAAGCTGCTGACACTGAAAATGACGAAGATGCTGGTACTGGTAAAGAAAATGCATATGGATGTGATGATTTTGGACCCGAAGAGGAAGCTACCAAACACAGCTCACAAGGAGAAAATAGCATGGGTGACAATGCTGAGGATCCAAATGTTTTTGGGGGAACAAGAATGGACGTCTAGAGAAGGCAGTTGTTCAGGCAAAGGTGTTGCTGCTGTTTCTGCTTGGGTGGAGATTCTTTTGAAGTAAACAACTAGGGTTGAGGAAGGGGTCTAAGCCTGGTCAGTGTTGACACTGACTCTGGAAATGACGAAGATGCTGGTGCTGGTAAAGAAAAAGATGCAAAATACAGTTTAGTAAGGCGGTGAAAGAGGCTAAACGACTGTATTCGGAGAAGCTGCAAAACCAGTTTTCAGCAAACGACTCTGCATCTGTCTGGAAAGGGTTTAGGCAGATCACAGATTACAAGCCTAAAGCCCCCCGGAAAGCTGCTGGACCAGACTCTGTCTCTCCATCTACCTTAAAGCACTGTGCTGATCAGCTGTCGCCAGTGTTCACAGACATTTTTAACACCTCACTGGCGACATGTCACGTGCCAGCCTGTTTCAAATCCTCCACTATCATCCCTGTTCCCAAGAAACCAAGGACCACAGGACTTAATAACTTTAGACCCGTCGCTCTGACCTCTGTGGTTATGAAGTCCTTTGAGCGCCTTGTGCTTTCACACCTGAAATAAATCACCGACCCCCTCCTGGACCCCCTACAGTTTGCCTACAGAGCCAACAGGTCGGCAGACGATGCTGTCAACCTGGCCCTTCACTAAATCCTCCAGCACCTGGACTCTGCAGGAACCTACGCCAGGATCCTGTTTGTGGATTTCAGCTCTGCATTCAACACAATCATCCCAGCTCTGCTTCAGGAGAAGCTCTCCGAGCTAAGTGTGCCTGACTTCACCTGCAGGTGGATCACAGGCTTCCTGTCTGACAGGAAGCAGCACGTGAAGCTGGGAAAACACGACTCTGACTCACAGCTCATCAGCACTAGTTCCCCCCAGAGCTGTGTTCTTTCTCCTCTGCTCTTCTCCCTGTACACCAACAGCTGCACCTCCAGTCACCAGTCTGTCAAGCTTCTGAAGTTCGCAGACGACACCACTCTCATCGGACTTATCTCTGATGGTGATGAGTCCGCCTACAGGTGGGAGGCTGACCATCTGGTGACCTGGTGCAGGGAGGACAACCTGGAGCTCAACGCTCTAAAAACGGTTGAGATGGTTGTGGACTTCAGGAAGATCTCAGCCCCAGCTACCCCCATCACCCTCTGTGACTCCACAATTGACACTGTGGAGTCTTTCCGCTTCCTGGGAACTATCATCTCCCAGGACCTAAAGTGGGAGCTGAACATCAACTCCCTCACCAAGAAAGCCCAGCAGAGGATGTACTTCCTGCGGCAGCTGAAGAAATTCATACTGCCAAAGACAATGATGGTGCACTTCTACTCCTCCATCACTGAGTCCATCCTCACCTCCTCCATCACCATCTGGTACGCTGGTGCCACCGCCAAGGACAAGGGCAGGCTGCAGCGTGTCATCTGGTCTGCAGAGAAGGTGATTGGCGGCAATCTTCCATCTCTCCAGGACCTGTACGCCTCCAGGACTCTGAGGCGTGCAGGGAAGATTGCGGCTGATCCCTCGCACCCCAGTCACGAAATATTTCAGACACTTCCCTCTGGCATTAGGCTGCAGTCCATCAGGACCAAAACCTCACGCCACAAGAACAGTTTCTTCCCATCTGCTACCAGCCTTATCAACAAGGCCAAGAGCCGCCCGTGACACTTGACACTGCCTCTCTCCCTCCCCCGTTCAGGACCTACAAGCTACACCAACGTAGCATCTTCAGCGTGACATTAACGCACAGTCTACCGTGTATATAGCTATAGATTCTGTATTTATACATCTATTTTGCCTGCACCATCAACACCAAGTCAAATTCCTTGTAAGTGCAAACCTACTTGGCAATAAACTTGATTCTGATTCTGTTGAGGAGGCACTGACAGGTCTTCAATGGGTGAGGAAGGGGCGTCAGTGATGGTATTTACTGCGCTGAGGCACCTGGGGGTGGGGGTGGTGGCAAGGTTGAGAGGTGACACTAAGGCCCTTAGTGTGGAGCAAGTTGACACTGAGGTGATGCACAAACATCTCAGCTAATGCTATAGGAACCACCTCAGGTTTCCTCCAACAGCTTACCAAGCCCTAGAAAGGTTAGTAGGGCAAACCCATCCTGCGACAAAAGCAATCAATTCATCAAAGCCCGCAATTGCCTACTTGGCTTACAGGCCTCAGGCTTGGTGTCAAAGCACACCTTCTGCTGTCGGTTATGGTCCTTTGTGCGAAGGATTTTCTTTTTTCTTTTCTTGGTGTATAAGGTTAGATTCCTCTCTTGTTTTTTGTGTACCAAGGATCCACATGCCGAAAGGATGCATTCAGCAACACAATGAAACAAATGTTTAATATGTAAAATAAAAATAAAAATACATCCAGGAGGTGTAGTGGGGTAGAGCCCTGTAGGAATAGGCTACTTGTTTACCATTCAGAAAATGTTGCTGCATCTTTGGTGGTTGTGCAGGGGGCTTCCTTTCTTCAGCTTCTGGGTCTGACTCAGGGTCAAAGATGTACTGTTGTACCATTGTGCATCTGTTTGCAGCCATTTTCACGTGTATGAAGTGTGAGTGTAAACATTCGGTCATGGCCAGGTATTTTGCATAAAAGTGACAGAGTCCTAAAAAAATAGCCCATTCTGAAAGGAGCTCAAAATAGGTGAAACTGGTGAAATCAAATCTCATTATCTGAGAAGAATTTTGTGCAGAAAATGTAATGAACATGTTTTGTATAGCCCATAGACCTATCCTATAATGGAGCGTATTAGGTCACCTTTAATGAAAAAATAAGGGAAACAACTTTATAAACTATTTTCACACAAGTCAGACACACCACGCAGGAACAAAACCGGGCATGAAGGACCAGTGTGGATGAAGGCATATTCTTCATCCGTTTTGACTCCCCCCACACTGGCCCCCTCCCTGCCGTCAACTCTCCACACGTCTCCAACCACCAGTCCTCCAGAGACCCACCATCCCCCCTGCCGCCACTCTCATCAAACCCCGAGCCATCCACACCTTCGGCTCTGCCTTCCTTCCCCCTCACAGTCACACCAATGCAGGTGAGAGGGCAGCTGATGAGGCTGAAACAGAGGAAAGCCTCAGGACCGGACAGCATCCCCCCCAGGCTGCTGAGGACCTGTGCAGATGAACTCTGTGAGGTCCTCAGCTACATCTACAACCTGAGCCTCAGCCTGGCGGTGGTGCCCACCCTGTGGAAGACCTCCTGTGTGGTACCGGTTCCCAAAACACCGCACGCCAGGGAACCGGCCCACTTCAGACCATGGAGCGGCTCATCCTAGCACACCTGCGCACCGTGGTGAGCCCCACCCTGGACCCGCTGCAGTTTTCCTACCGGCCCAACATCGGAGTAGAGGACGGCATCATCTACCTGCTGCAGCGGGCGCTCACCCACCTGGAGACCACCGGGAGCGCTGTGAGAGTCATGTTCTTTGACTTCTCCAGCGCTTTCAACACCATCAGACCGGTGCTGCTCAGGGGGAAGCTGGAGGACGCTGGGGTGGACAAACATCTAGCTGACTGGACCATGGACTACCTTACTGACCGCCCTCAGTACGTGCGACTGAACGGCTGTCAGTCAGAGGTGGCACTCTGCAGCATCGGGGCCCCGCAGGGCACCGTCCTGTCTCCGTTTCTTTTCAACCTCTACACCTCGGACTTTACTTACAACACGGACAGCTGCCACCTTCAGAAGTTCTCTGATGACTCGGCCATTGTGGGCTGTGTGTCTGAGGGGAACGAGCTGGAGTACCGGTCGGTCATTATGGACTTTGTGGACTGGTGTGAGAAAAACCATCTGTGCTTAAACACCAGCAAGACCAAAGAGATGGTGATCGACTTCAGGAGAAGACCCCCACCTCACTCTTAAGACTTAAGACTTTTTATGACTCTGTGGTGGCCTCAGCCCTCCTCTACGCTGTCGTCTGCTGGGCCCCTGGCAGCGCAGAGCGGGACAAAAAGAGGCTGAATAAGCTGGTGAGGAAGGCCACTTCTGTCCTGGGCTGCTCTCTGGACTCTGTGGAGGAAGTAGCTGATAGGAGGGTGTTGTCCAAGCTCACATCCATCATGGACAACACCTTCCACCCCCTGCACCAGACTGTAGAGGAGCTGAGCAGCTCCTTCAGTGCCAGACTTAGACACCCTGTCTGTAAAAAGGAGCGTTACCGCAGGTCATTCATCCCTGCTGCCATCAGATTATACAATGCTGCACTATAACTGTAACCAAACTGTAATTATAACTGTAACCACAACTGTAACCATAACTGTAACTGTAATAACCTACGTGCAATAACTAATGTGCAATTCTATTTAATACACTGTGCAATAATACTGAAAGAAGTGACTTCTGCTGCTATTACACCTGAATATATGTCAATAGACATGTATATAAGTCACCGTGAATGTACATAAGATATCCTCTGCCTTATTTCTATTTTTGTATTTTTATTCTTATTTTCTTATCTACTTCTTTTGATCCACTGTATAAACGAGGACAGACTGTACAGTATATACCTGACGCACCTTGTCGATTACTGAGCCGATGTGACATGTGAATTTCTCCAGTGTGAGATCAATAAAGCCTATCTTATCTTATCTTATCTTAACATGACTGAGAGTCAAAAGGAGCGAACCGCGTCCATATTGATGAGAAGAAGAATGCCTTAATAGAAAGAAATAATTAAATATAGAGGTGAAAATGTCTGTGGCCTCCACCTGCAAAACTATACCTGTTTTTGCAGTAGACCAGATAAATTCCCTGACATTCAACTGGCTTGATATTATACTCTGATTAAAAAGTATTCCTTTAATTTTTTTGGACTGTGAGTATCCATTATATACTTTTTTTATGAATAATTTTTGCAATGGGTACCCCATTTTTCTGGCTTGAGCACCTGTCCCCAAAAATGTCTATGCCTGTTTGCAGCACTTAAGTAGCAGCTAAATATGTTTAGACTATTGTGTTTGCACTGAATGTTAATAATGGATCAGACTAGTGGCAACAAAAGCACACAAATAAACCAAGACAGGAAGTCCTTTCTGCTGAATAAAAATATTGGCTCCAAACTTTTTTACAATTGTAAATGATTTAGACCCTAAAATATAAAAAAGAAGCAATGCATCTTCTTTCGAACTCAAAGATGTTACCAACAACCATTAGCCATAGGTGGCCTTCAGTAGGGATTTTCAACAAAACAACAGCACAGAGTAATCAGCTGTTTGATTTGATGAATAATGCAATTCAAGAAGCTTTACACATGTTAATGTGATGGCACTCAACTTTCTATAAGGGGGTCTGGCATCCATACAGAAGCCTGGCATCTGATATAGAGGCTGTAAGAGCTCTTTAGTTCGGTGGAAATCAGAAACAAGAGGGACAAGTGAACACTCCAGCAGATTAAATTAACACAATGATAATGAGGAACCGTCAACATGTTAAGAGAGAGGGAGATAAAATATGTATGTTTTAACAGTACTAGTCTGGCATCAATCAGGTAACTAAACTCAGCATCCAATCAACCCTGAGTTAAAGGTAAAGAGATTTTTCCGGAATAACTGCATGCGCAAGACCATCTGACCGCTCTTCAGGGGGATGGCGTGAACCCCCCCCCCACCTCTGGTCTTATTTATTTTTACTGAGGCCTTCCTCTTCTTCACATAGAGTTGTACACGGTTTGCTTCTTGTGACTCTCAGCCATCTTCAAAGTATACAGTGAGAGCAGCGGAGCTACAATGAACAACTAACAGCAAAGCTAACCACTAAGCTAACTGTTAAGCTAATCGGATACATAAACACTAGAAATACGCATGCGCAGTCAGCAAACAGAAACTAAAAAGGAACGAGCACGCACACCGGTGTTACATTAGCACGTCAGAATGATTAGTATGTGAGACAACTAATAGATAATTTAATACTCCCAGAACTCGAGGGACAGAGGGGGGAGAGAGCAGGATTGGTCAGAGTTTTTACAGGCCTGCAGCTTTCACAGAGATCAAATTTTTTAACCTTTTTCTGAATACATAATTTATGTACTACTCTCAGGATGGACGGACCATTACCCCCAGTATAACAAAAAGTGTTTCTGAACAGGATTACTAACTACAGCTTTAAGCACAAGCATGAAAGAAACCCTCATCCTCTCGGGACATCTCAGGTCTCCACTAAGTATGGGGCCCATCCTCCCCGTCCGGCTCTCCTCCGTTGGCTGGCGCCTGGACCTGCCGGAGGCAGCTATTCCAGTGTTGGTCCCTCTTGGGTCCCTTTGTTCTGGGCCCTTTCGGACATCTGGGGTTCTGGTTTCCCTGCAGTCTGCCTCAGTGCTCTGGGGGCGTGGTCCTTGGCTTCTCGGAACCACTATTGAGCATTTTTCCTATGGACAAACCTTACATATACAAGTGCACTATCCCAAATACCTACAGGTGCTTGGATCCAGGTGCTTACAGATTCACTTCTATACAGAAAACCTCTATCATTAGCTTTAGCTGTCACTTTATACATCTCATATGAAGTAATACTACGTACTTTTCAGTGACGTTATCAAGGTGTTGGTTGTTTGTACCTGTAATATGTTATTGGTTGGTTTTGCTGTATATTTATTTATATACATTTCTGCAAGTGTAGAAGCAGACTCTGAGGATGTTATCTTGTTCTCTCATTTTTCTCTCCTCTTTTTCGCTTCCTTTTTTCCCCTCTTCTACCTTCCCGCTTTTGTGTCCATTAAATGTGAATAGTCCCAGAATAAAATCTAATAAAGGTTTTTGCATATATAAATCAAGCGGAGCACTATGGCGAGAGCAGTAGTGCTCCACTTGTGAAAGAAAATCTGATGGGTTCTATTTGGCATTAAGACAACAATTCTTAATGCCACACTGCCAGACAGGAGACGTGAAAAAAAGAAGCCCTCAATGGAGTCCAGATAACGTGATTCCCCATAGGAACGGCAGGAAGTGCGCATTTCTCGTGAAAATCTCGTAAAAATCTTTAATGACAGCATATGGAAAATATCAACACATAATTAACAAAAAGTAACAAAAAAACAAAAACATGCAAATGAAGTGGTTCATTTGTCTGGGGTAAATTTGTAATTTAACAGTCTCATCTTTGTCTTTTCAGTTGTGGATGGTCTATTGACTCTTGTGGAGCCTTCTGTCCCAAAGCTCCTGCATGCAGTTGTAGCCGTAATACCCCACAGGTGTTTTTGTAATGGATTAAAGTAAACTCAATTTTGTATCTTTCATTACAGGATGATGATGAAGACACTTTGTCTGCTGCCACAGAGAGGAAGCAGAGACAGATGCTTACTGATGTCTGATCCTTAAAAGTCTAATCTAACAGTTTTATGGATCTTTACACACACACACACACACACACACACGTTTGCAGCAGAATAATAGTTGCACATTTTTCCCCTAACAGAACAATGCTAGACATTCAGGTGGACCCATGGAAAACGCACGACTCGGGTCTCTTGGCTTCCATGTTGCTGATGACGTGGGCTTCACCTCATATGATCTGTACTGTACAAAACTATAATTAGCTGCACTGTCAACTACATTGATTACGTTTACTTAGGACTACCTGCACATTAATCCTATAAAAGGTCTTATTCACTTAATTTCCGTCATTTAGTGAAGGAGCAGTGATAGGAATCCCAGGGGCATCAGCCAATTATGTCTGGAAATCCTAAAATATATGAATAGAAAATTTGTGCTTGAAGTCTCAAAATTTGATACGGAATAAATTGCTTTCCCTGATATCTGCAGTTCTGTATAGTTTATTTACAGGCCTTGAGGGTCTGTGGCTAGGGAACACCACTAAACTCTACAGCAGGAGTCACCAACATGGTGCTCGTCGTGGGCACCATGTAGCCCCAGAGGACCACATGTGGAGCCCACGAGCTTGTTCTTAAAAAGAAAGCACAATCCACCAGTGAGCTGCATCTAAAACTTTATTTTTGCATTTCTATAGATTTAGAAATGACAATATCTCTAATGAAGCATGTAAAATGTGTTTATTTTACATAAACACATTTATAAAGGTGAACTCTGATTCTTTTAGTTCATAAGATCAGTACTGGTAGCCCTTCGTGTGACACAACACCAGTGAAGTAGCTCTCAGTTTCAAAAAGGTTGGTGACCACTGCTCTACAGTAACTGAGTGCAACAGTAACGTTCGCTGACAGCATGACATGCAGTTGCCTTTAAAGGATATTCTGCGTCTCCTATGTTAAATAAAAAGCTGCTGTTGCCATAAAAATGAAATGCAGCACAAACAATTTGTTCAGAAATAACCACAAGCCCTCGTTCTGTTATACAAGCAATGTGATGGCTATGAATATTAAGATGAATTATTGACTGCGATAATGCTCGAAAAATATATGAATCCGGAAATGACAAGACATTTAATCGTGGTCTGAGCAGCCTCTCCCAACGAAGATTTCTGTGGAGTATTTCTGCTCCAGCGCCTACATGTTCCTTCAGAAAGGACACACCATTTCAGACACTTCCGTGTGCAGATCTCAGCTAAAAAGTAGGAAAAACCCAGAATTAGACCAAACAACCCTGCTACTGAGCAGGAGTAATTTGTTGCTGTGATTGAACTCAGGGTAACAGCTTCCCAGCTTTCTAAAACAGAAAAGACAAAGTATGCAGCAAACACACAGAAGCTTTGCTCCAAAACACAAGGGAAGAAAATCTTTCTGACTGAAGCTGCAGTCTAATTCCAGCTGAGGACAAGCCATTTTAAAAAAACAAAACAAGAATGCATACATTTAAAAAGATACTGAGATCTAAACTTACAGAAAACAGATCATTATGTAAAGAGCATCATTTGACATGTGCTGACATGTATCTAAATAAATAGATTAATATATTATCTTCTAGGTCATAATCCTTGCATTTCTCTATATTTTAACCATCTCAGGAACATCACCTGTGGGATAAAGGATTATTTCAAATCAATCTAATGTCAGGATAAAGGCCTTCTGCAAACCTCCTCAAAGAGTGAAATGTTTGCTTGTGTTCAAGCAAAGTCAGATTTTCAAGGCTCATAGTCAGTCATTCTTGTGTTTAGACATTTTCTCAAACCAAGCCTCCAAAACTAACACTTGGCATTTCTTTCTCAATTTTTAGAATCTCAAGTTAATTTTACCAACGGCTACAATTAGTTTTTGTCTTGTGGTTCAGGCCTTGGTTGTAATTATCATGCCATTTATTCTCTCCAACCAGCTTGCCACCTGCTGCCTTTCATTTTGTGTCTCTTGTTACTGGACGATGCCAGGGATGTGGAGTCATCAGGGGAAGTATTCAAGCCAGAAAGAGAGTGAAGGCACCAGGGATAAGAGTTAAACCGTAACAGCTTGCAGCGGTGCTCATTTGGCTGATGTTCAGTCTCAGCAGAATGGAGTTGATGAGATGAGCCTTTGGGTGCGGAAAGGGGGAAAGGAAATCGTCTGGCTCTGTATTCAGACAGTGTTTCACTCTGACAGAGCGCTACAGACAAAGAGGGTACTCTGTAAGATGTGCTGAAACCCTCTCAAGGGCAGAAGTATTGAGTATTTCATGTAACAAAGTCTTTAACGTTGGTTTAGCGAGAAAACCCATCAATATGTTTATTGCTTCTGCTTACATTTCTTCAAAAAGACTTTCTACATTGACAAGATTCTTAAGCCCCATTTACACTACCCCTTTTTTAACCGTGCCGAGAACGCTCCGAGCTCGGTAACTGAAATAACTATCGAGTGTAAATGATTCACAAACTGAACTGAACCGTGCCAGACACAACCGAACCGCACTAAATCTAGACCATTTCGATGGGTGGGCTCGGCCCGGTTTTTCCCTGGCTCGGTTCTCTGATAACAAAGAGCGCATGAGCAGACCGCGTCATGTCCTTACAGTCAGCTGACTAATTTCATGGTTTCAGACATTCATAAAAATACTAGCTTCACGACCGTACCACACGATTTCCAGTGATGATTCTGCTTAGCAGTGTGATGGACCTTAACGTTTGTCGTTGTTTCCTGCATCTCTAAGCCCTGATTAGACGTTCATTTGTCTTATCCACTTCCCAAAAGCCGACTCTGTCGGTTGCCTTCTTCGCCTGACTCTCCGTAAACAGCGAAATATCACAATTATAACGAAACATAACTTCCTGAATGTTACGGGCGTCGGCATTTTTATTTGCTTGATTCCCTCCTACAATCCTAGAGAGCAGTAGTACCGTAGATCGTCACTAGGAGGCGAGGAACTGTGCTATTATGGTGTGTAAATGGTCATAAGAACCAAACTCGTCACAGTTAACTGATCCAAGCTCGGTCCGAACTCGGCATGGATCGGTTAAAAAGGGGTAGTGTAAATGGGGCTATAGTCCTACTGACAAGTAGAAACTATTTTTCATATTCAAAACATCGCTTAACCACCACCACCTACTACCAAACTGACAACAGACACCATTGCCTCATATTCTTTTAAAAGAGCAGCTATAGAAAATAGTTTACTAGACTGTCCACACTCAAACCTTCCCTAATCAAGAGAGTGCCACTGATTCAGCTTCTTCTACCACACTTCAACTTGGTTGGGTAAAACTGCTGTTTAAGAAACCTTCCCTTTCTCAAACTCAGATGGAGCACTATTCTATTTTAGTCTATCTCCTAAAAGGTTTGAAAGAGCTTTCTTCAAGCAGGTCACAGAATACCTCTCACAAAACAAACTCCTTAACCCAAATCAATCTGATTTTAAAGGGACATTCCACCAAAACTTCTCTGTTGGCTGTGACAGAAGCCTTAGAACGAAGCCATTGTAACAGCCAAGGCATCAGTACTTATCCTGTTCAACTTATCAGCTGTAGTTGACACTGTTAACCATAGTATCCTTTTGTCTATACTCTCTGGAATAGGCATCAGAGGTAGAGCACACTCCTAGTTTGAATCATACCTCACTGTCGGTAATTCATCATGTCCTGGCTTGGTCACAAATCTGCAGCACAAGGACTCAAGAAAGGGGTCGATCAAGGCTCAGTACTGGGACCTTTTTTCCTCTCTTCTAAACACACCACCTCACTGGGCCAAATCATCTAAAATCATGGCTTTTCATACCACTGATATAATGACAAATGATATCCAGCTCTATCTGTCGTTCCCAACTGATGACTGCACAGTGTCAACACAAATCTTGGACTGTCTCTCTGACACATTGACGTGATGGACTATGATTTTAAATCACTTTTAAAAACTCATCTTTTTAAACTGGCTTTTAATTCCAGAGAGCGCGACTATTAGGCCAGTCCTTTCTTTTATACCCTTTACTGTTGATAAAGCTTATATTGTCAGTCTATTATTTTATTGATAATAGCTTTTTATTATTTTGTTCTTTTATCAGTGAGAATGCTATACAGCATTCTCACTTATTGTTTTCCTGTTTTTCTTTATTATTATTATTATTATTATTATTATTATTATTATTATTATTCCGTCGGCGTGTAACTACTCCCACATACTTCAACCGATTTCAACAATTTTGGTGTCAAAACGTTCAGCTCCTTCCCGACATTCCTGCTATATCTCATCATTATTCTAACTTTAATACTTTTTAAAATATTTGTACTTTTTGTGCGTACTTTTTTCCCATTGAAATGAATGCAAATCCCTTCAAATTCTTCAAATTTTTCATATTCCTTCAAATTCCTTCAAATTCTTTTAATCATTCTTATTGTTCAAATTGTTCAAATGGTTCAAATCTTTCAGATTTTTCAAATTTTTTCATATTTTTCAAATTTTTTCAAATTTTTCAAATACTTCAAATACTTCAAATTCTTCAAATTTTTCAAATTCTTCAAATTTTTCAAATTCCTTCTAATTCTTCTGATACAACTGATATTAATACTACAACTACAACAGATACTACTCTTACTACTACTACTACTACTACAACTGATACTACTACTACTGATACTACTACTACTACTACTGATACTACTACCACTACTACTACTACTAATGATACTACTGCTGCTACTGCTACTACTACTGATGCTACTGCTGATGCTACAACTACTACTGATACTACTACTATTACTACTACTACTACTAGTACTACTGATACTACTACTACTACCACTACTACTACTACTACTACTACTACTACAAATTCCTTTAAATTCTGCAAATTCCTTCAAATTCTTTAAAAACTGATACTACTACTACTACTGATACTACTCCTACTACTACTGATACTTCTACTACTACTACTGATACTACTACTACTACTACTACTACTACTACTGATACTACTACTACTACTGATACTACTACTACTAATGATACTACTGCTGCTACTGCTACTACTACTGATACTACTATTACTACTACTGATACTACTACTATTACTACTACTAATACAACTACTACTACTACTAGTACTACTGATACTACTACTACTACTACTACTACAAATTCCTTCAAATTCCTTCAAATTCTTTAAAAACTGATACTGCTACTACTACTGATATTACTACTAATACTACTGATACTACTACTATTACTACTAATAATACAACTACTACTACTACTAGTACTACTGATACTACTACTACTACTACTACAAATTCCTTCAAATTCTTCAAATACCTTCAAATTCCTTCAAATTCTTTAAAAACTACTACTACTACTACTGATACTACTACTACTGCTACTATTGATACTACTGATACTACTACTACTACTACTGATACTACTACTACTACTACTACTACAAATTACTTCAAATTGTTCAAATTCTTCAAATTTTTCAAATTCTTTAATATTTTTCAGCTATTTTTTCTCTTCTGCATGGATCTTCTGCATCTTTTCCTCAAATCATTCTGCAGATTAGCATTCTCACTCGCTGTTGCGTAGGAACAGCTTTTTCTAGTTTTCTATTTAATTTGTTATTCACCTGTACAACACTTTGGTAGCCTTTTTGGTTGATAAGCGTTTAATGAATAAATGAATGAAACTCCACCATCTCTAACTGAACTGCTTGCCTTCCCAGCCAAACTGTCCATACACGAGCATATCTGGATCAAAATGGAATCCCTATTTCTTGCTCTACCAAAGGTAGCTTGATCATAAAACATAAAAATCAGGCCTTACCTAACCCAACATGCCACCAAGCGCCTGGCGCAGTCTATGATCATCTTTTGCCTTGACCACTGCAACACCCTCATGACTGGTATCCCAGGCAGTGCTGGTCTTCAATCAACCTAACAGTAACATCACCTGATTGTTCTTTGAGCTCCACTGGCAACCTTTAGCTGCCCAGTCTAATTCAAGTCACCATTATTAGCCTTCAAAGTGCTCCCCTCTACTGGAATGCTCTTGCTCTGTCACGTTTCATTAAGGGTCTGTCAGCTAGCAGTGTCCACACAACTGTCTTTTCATGTGTCGTTTCACGCTGGTGGAACAACCTACCAGAACAGGGGTGTCCCTTTCTATCGTCAGGAAACGCTTGAAGACCAACTTCTTCAGAGAGAATCTCCTTCCTTGTACATCTCAATACCCTCTACTGCACCAGCTATTTCTGCACTTCCCTCTATAGCTGGGTTTTATTTCTACACCTTTACTCCTGACAGAACCTCGTCAGCCTTCTTCTAATTAGCTTATTGTTTGCTTTCATATTAACTGTATTGTCATATCTTCATTGGTAAGCCGCTTTGGATAAAAGGGTCTGCCACACACAGAAATATATACACATACTGAGTTTGTGTCATTGTTGTAAAAGGAACCATTTTAGTTTTGTTGTTATCGAGGCAACATGTAAGGGCATATGCTCTCACATTTCATCCCACAACTAAAGTGGACTTCAAGGAAAGCCTTTTCTAGCTGGCTTATTTGATTTTACAGTTTTTCACAATAACTAAAACCCATTTCTAGAAACCTCCTCCCATTTTCACAAATACATAAACTAACAAACTTCTCCACAAACTTCTCCATCAAAACCGAACTTTCACCTCAAAACCAGCTGTCATGCGGTCAAAACCAAACAATGTGTTCAGTTCATACACACAGCAAGTAAAAACAGATTCACCTCAGAACATTCATTAGACACCACAGAAAATAAATCAAGACACAGCAACCAGTGCATGGAACTAACAGAAAATGTTCATTGTTAAATTAAATATGAAATACCTTTTTAAAAAAAATGAAAATTCAACAAGAGAAAAAAAAAGAAAGACAGAAAAGGACTTTACTGGTTGAGATTCATTCGGCAACAACTTGTCTTTGTGCGGGGTCTGGCCAGAGGACTTCATCCACGTCGCAGGCTACATTTTCCCTTGCCAAACAATGGGGAAAGAAGCTTCTGCTGTGCCAAACCCAGCCTTGACAAAAATCAACAGTTATAATCACAGGCTTGTTCCATTGCCTGCAGTAAATTGTATCTAGTATAGAGCTGTCGGTCATAGACCTTCCCCCACCATGCACAGAAAAACTCCGCTATTGGTTTCAGGAAAGGACTGTACGGTGGAGAGATAACCTTTATGAAGCGCTGGTTGTTGGTGAACCACTCATGTATCAGGGCAGCATGGTGAAAACTCACATTGTCCCAAACTATGATATAAATTGAATGCACTTGTTGCCAATCCCGACGTTCACGTGCAATAATAATAATAATAATAATAATAATAAGTTTACTTGTGGCTGCACAAAGGGTGACATTGCCACCATGGTGGCCAGGGACACATTTGCCAATTATGTTCCTGCCCCTCTGCCTCTTTTTCACAGATGGAACCTTGTTTCATCTGTGAAAAAATGTGTTCATGTGCGCTTTCGATTGAATCCTGTTCAAAGATTCTCTGTAAAAAAGAAAAAAAGTTGAGTACAGTACTGTAATTGACACAAAAAAACACTTTTGCAATAGATTTACACACATACAAACAAAATGGTTCACGGTACTGTAATACAGCAGTATCAAACACCAGCCTACAGTAACAGTTTGCCTATGAGCAAATAATTATAATGAAAGCTGATATCTTAGCTTTTACTCTTGCAGAGTTGTGCTCAAAGGGTACTCTGTACACTTGTTTCATACGAAGTCTGCTGTGTTGAAGAATACAGTCAATAGATGAAAGAGACACATTGTTGATGCCATCAAAGTTGACATTGACTTATTTTTCTCTTATTGAATTTAGCTGTGGATGATTAAGCTTATCAAACCCTTATTTTTCTACAGAAGATGGAACTGCACAAATCTAAAAAATAATAAATAAATAAATAAAAGATTTGCAGAAAAATATGACAAAAATCAGTAGTTGATGTGATGTGAGATCAGATTTCATTTGCTGCCGACTCACTACTGATCAGAGATGTGGTGCAGGCAGGAAAGAGCTGCTGGAGAACACTGAAGCTTCTAGCAGTGACGAGTGGGCTGCTCAGCGCAGGAGGTGATCGGCTGGATGACAGATGTGAGCAAATTACCAGAGGATCATTATCCTAGGACAGACGTGGTGATACACTGGTAGGCAGGTACAGCCCAACAGATCCAATGGGCTTGTCAAGGTTCGTGGATGGGATGACAGCCTGAGGTTGTCGCCCAGAATACAGAGGGCTCAGCGTAGATGTCCAACAGGGGTAAGGCAAGGCAGGGAAAATCCATGGAGATGTGGTCCTGATCACAACTTTCAGTAATCTGGCAGTGCCTATCTGTTGAAATCCATTATATAAAGGCAGATGAACAGGTGAAGGAGATAAGCAGGATTAAGCTGCCAAGGGAGGCGGCTCTCAGCTCCATCAGATGATAGTAATTGCAGAGGTGCAGGATGAGCATGGCAGCAAGCAGACAGACTGGCCAGAACGTGACAATTTTAGCATGTGCCAAACTCTCTATATTATTTTAAAGTGTGTGTTAATTTTAAGTAATAATGTGTTTGTGACTGTGTAAAGCTATACCACAACAACTCTGGTTTATTTTGCTACTTTTTTTTGTCAGTAAAATTGTGCCAACTTGGGGGAAAAATTGCATATTTTCGTTTCATTTGTGTATTTTTTTTAACAGAAAACACATCTTAACAAATCCTCCTCAGAGTACTCATTTTCAAAGGGTTTGTAAGATTTTCCCACCGAGTGAGCTGACTGATCCGAGCACGCTGAACCTTTCAGGATGGAGACAGCCTTGTGGGTTTTCTTTTTGAAGCGTGACAACTGCATGAGCCGTCCTACTTCGCCTGTCGCTGGATTATTCTGACACTCTGCCTTAACTCCAACCGCTCTCAGTCTTCAGGCTTCGTCGTGTTGATGCACAAACATTTGTGAGCATCCTTGCATCATTTTGTTTTCCAGAAACCATGAGCGTTTTTAGAGGATTAAAAAAGCACCAACGCTGCTCAGAAAAAATATCCTAACAGCTACCAAATGTTTAAAGCCTTTTCATAGCTACGACAGTGAATATCCATGGAGTCTGACCGCCTGGCAAAAGTTTACTTTGATTATCCTCCCCATTCTATCACGTTACAACCACAATTACAATGTTTTTTTATTTTGGATTTGATGTGGAACTCAAACAAATTGCAAGGAAAAATATATATAGTTTTAATTTTCAACCCAGCACTGAACAGTGTGCTGTGTTTTTGTACCTATTCCCCCTGAGTCAATACTTTATTTAACCACTTACTGCCACAGCTAAAGGTATATGGGGGTATGTCTTTACCAGCTTTTGCATATTTGCACATGTCTTTAGTTTCCCAGTTTATTTCCAGTGTTATTTGTTAAAGGGGCCTATGATTACACAAGTTTTTATGCCAGCAGCTCTCTCTGGTTGCATACAAAATTGTTCCAATTAAGTCGCAGCATGTTGGCTTGTTATATTTTATTTCTGTGTTTTACACTTAATTTATGCTCTAATTGTTAGTAAACGAAGCACATTTGTGCAGTGCTTTAAGTGGGAAAAAAGTGAGGGTACCTTTTTTTTTATATAAAAAAGGAGTAGGAAAATATTTGCTCAAGAAAAAAATGGACATCTCTTCAGTCTCTAATCTGGTGCCCCCTCCATGAGCTCAATATGTAATATGGTGAAAAAGGTACCTAAGCCACAGGTGATACTTTAACAAAGTTATGAGTTGATGAATGGAAAAATGGTTGGCAACAGGAATGTTGAAAAAACCTTGCTAAATTAACTTTTTTTTTTTTGACTGTGCTAGACAAAAAAAGTAGCAAAGCATCATTTCACATACAGTTTTTTCACTAAAACAACAGTAAACTGCTTTGAACAAATTAAAAACATGAAAAATGATAAATGCAAAAGTAAAGACATGAGAATTGATCCCACGTTCAGGATGTTATATCTGCCCTAATTGAACAATGATTTACTCTGAACAGCAGCATTAAAGTCTTCTAATCTAAAATAAATTGTAGAAGTTCTGCAGACTTTGAGGATCTTTGGTTTTAATGAGCTCCTCCTAATGAATCTTCCTGAGGAAAACAAAACTTGTCCCATTGTTCAGTTTCCTCTGGAAAGTCTGACATTTGTGATGTTTTTAGGGACGGACACTTGGCATATATTGTTTTATTTGATGAATATGTTTTATTTGCTCAAAATACACAATGCAATTTCCTAAGTAATGAAGCCATAAGCTTGACGCTCTCCTTTTCCGCTCTGTAATTCACTTGATTGCAAATTAAAAAAAGCAAAACAAACAGGAGCCTCACGGTTAGGTTCAACCATTTAACATATATTTTAACTTGTGAATAATCCCTTTTTATCTTTAACTTGAACTTAAATTACCCTCCACATCTGAATAAACTTTAACTGAATTTAGGTTTCTACACAAACCAGCCCCTAATTGTTATCAACGTTCTTGAAACAATTGCCCAACAGGTGTAAACCCATATAAGAAGAGCCCAAACAATATTACTATTACTCAGTAAAACCAGTCCATTGTTCTTTGCCTCGCTCAAATAAGAGCTTGAATTTAGAACAGTCCATCAAAGACACAGTTTTGTTATAGGGTGACAAAACTCGTCGGTCTTGGTCTTCACTTTCATGTGACGAACAAGGCCATTCCTGTCAGGAAAGGTCTCCACGATTCTTCCAAGTGGCCATAAATTTCTGGGTGCAGTGTCGTCCACGATCAGAGCCACGTCACCAACACAGAAGTTTCTTCTCGGAGTAAACCATTTCTAACGTTCTTGGAACTGTGTGAGATATTCCCTGCACCAGCGTTTCCAGAAGATATCCGCGATGTATTGTACCTGAGTGTGAAGTGTTAGTTTTCCTAACACACATAGCTTTTTGCAATGGCCATAAAGTTTCAATTTGGTTTCATCTGACCAGATCTCCTTGTTCCACATAACTGATGTCTCCCCAAAAACAGAACTTTTTATGGCTTTGGTGTCTCACTACAAATCTCAATTAAATATATCCTTGTTGTATTGGGACAATATGTGAGAAAGGGTATAACCTCCTCGAACTCTGTGAGAAATACTCCGATTTTTAACTCACTGTTGCTCAATTTTGTTGACAATATTGTCTGTACCCATAACATGTGCAATACCGAGCTCTGGACCTTTTTCAGCATTTTGCTGCTTTACTGCTCAGGTGAAAAATTGCTGTAAAAGTAGAGGTGAGAGGCAGATTCAGCCGGCAGTCCTCTTGAAAGATGCGTATTTAATGATGCAACATTTTCACTTTGTTTTATAATGCTCTGATGTTACAGAAAGCAAGCTAGAGTTCATTTTTCCACAGCATGATTACAAAAGAGCCCCTAGTGGTGATGCACACCTTCAGTCTTTTTTCTTATCAGCAGTATTAGATCAACATCCAGCATGTAGGTCACTGCTGGGGTACACGCCTTTTAAGATTTCTGCTGCCTCAGAGACGATACGCACGTACTGACACTGTTTCTTTGAATTCGTCTGTCTGTCAGGCCCAATTACACACGGGCCTTATGCAAGCTAAAAATAAAGACTAAGATGCAAGCATAGGCATTTTGCATAAACAGGCAGGGGAATGAACTCATGCTCTGTCCCTGCAGGCCTTTAGAAGTACTAGTGTCAATTTTCTTCTCATCAACGTCTGCAAATATTTTCTCAAGATGGCTTGCTGCCAGATATTGCATGTGTTTTTAGAGCAGTGCACTCAAATTTAGCTGGAAAGTATGAAGAAGAACATCTTAATATATATATATATATATATATATATATATATATATATATATATATATATATATATATATATATATATATATATATATATATATAGTACAGAGGCTTCCATTCTATATTATAACTCTAGACTCTGCCAAAGAAACGGATAAGATAAAAATTCTCTAGTAGCTCCTGGGAAATAGACTGCAGGCCAGCAGCTTGCCAGGTTAATCTGAAAGTCTCAGGAGAACGACACTCCTGCAGCAGAAAAAATTGTGTTAAACCTTCGGCACTTTCAGCATGTGAGAAGAAATGCAGTAGCTTGCAAACAAATTGTTGTCCTTTTCCACATTTCTGTCACATTGCAACTATATATCTAAATGTATTTTATTGGGATTTATTGTGATAGACCACTTGAATGTAGTGCATATGGATTTAGCCACCCCGAGTCAATACTTTGCAGAAATACTGTAGCTATAGCTACAAAGACAGCTGCAAGTTGTTTGGAGCCTGTGTCTGTTATCTCTGTTATCTCTGCCCATTCCTATTTGCAAAATTGCTCAATTTCAGTCAGATTAAACAGAGAGCGTCTGTGTTAGGATCCTGGTGTGCTTGTGTGGGTTGGTGTCTGTACAGCAAGTGGTTTCTTCCTCCTTCTGGAGATTTCTTCAGGTGGCCGTGGCTGAGCTGCAGCAGCCTGGCAGCACACCTGGGTGCTATTTCGTCATCCTGCCACTGACTTTTAATTAAGGAACTGCTGGACAACCACTCTTCACCATCCCTATTTGCGGATGATGGTGCACTGTGGAAGAGAGCAAGGAGTTTGGAACGTTTTAAAAATATAATGCAAGAAGCTATTGATGAAGTAGAACGTTGGGGATATGGATGGTGTTTTAAGTTTTCAACTGAGAGGACAAATACAATGATTTTTACCAAGAAAAGAAATATACCTGATGTGCCTTTTAAATTGGACAGGAGAAATTTGACAAATGTGAATGTGTTTAGGTTTTTGGGAGTCGTATTTGATTCTAAGCTTACATGGAGTGATCATATCAGTAGAATTGTAAACAAAACAAAAAGAAAATGCCAGGAAGTTATTAATGTTATGAGATGCCTGAGCGTAGATAAGTGTGGGGGCAAGTCAGTCTTCTTTGAAAGTAATTTCTCTTGCTATGATTCGTACGGTTATTGATTATGGGTGTGTGGTTTTTAATTCTGCTTCAAATCCTTAGAAAGATTAGACTGAATGCAGACACGGGCACTCAGATTGTGCTTTGGTGCTGTTGAATCTACTTCTATTCCAGCTCTTCTTGTGTTATCTGGAGAAATGCCTCTTGCTTTGCGTAGGCAACAGCTTATGGCTTATTACAGGGTAACCCTTGGGGACATGGAGAACTTCACCCTACAACAGCTGTAATTGAACATTGTTGGGACGACCTGGGGCATGTTAATAGATTTGGAAAATATGGTACCAAATATGGACAAAGCCTGGGTATAAGTCATATAAAGTTTTGTCCATCAGTGGTTGTGCCAGAAATGCCGATATGGACAATGAATGTACCTAAAATAGATTTGTACATGCTGGACCTTAAGTATAAGGGAAAAAAGAAAAGCTGTTCTTTCATCAGAATGTGAAGCACGTATTGGCCTATCGTACCATGATTGTATACAGATTTATACAGATGGTTCAAAAGATCAGGATAAACAGACTTCAGGATGTGTAGCTGCTGTACCCGATAGAGGACCTTTAATGGCCCTCAGGACCTCAAAATGTTTATCTGTATATAGTGTGAAATTATTAGCGATTTTAAAGGCTTTAGAATGGGTAGATAAAACAAGGCAAAGTTTTGATTTGCTCTGATTCTATCTCAGTCCTCTTGAGCTTGAAGTCCTTCAGTTCTAAAGGACAAGATATTTTGTTTAAAGTGTTGCTGTTTCTCAGTTGTGCAACACGGCCTCCCACTTCTTTTTCTACTCTGGTTAGAGCCTGTTTGTGCTGTCCTCTGAAGGGAGTAGTACACACTGTTGTAGGAAATCTTCAATTTCTTAGCAATTTCTCGCATGGAATAGCCTTCATTTCTAAGAACAAGACTAGACTGTCGAGTTTCAGATGAAAGTTCTCTATTTCTGGCCATTTTGAGCGTTTAATTGACCCCACAAATGTGATGCTCCAGAAACTCAATCTGCTCAAAGGAAGGTCAGTTTTGCAGCTTCTGTAACGAGCTAAACTGTTTTCAGGTGTGTGAACATGATTGCACAAGGGTTTTCTAATCATCAATTAGCCTTCTGAGCCAATGAGCAAACACATTGTACCATTAGAACACTGGAGTGATAGTTGCTGGAAATGGGCCTCCATACACCTATGTAGATATTGCACCAAAAACCAGACATTTGCAGCTAGAATAGTCATTTACCACATTAGCAATGTATAGAGTGTATTTCTTTAAAGTTAAGACTAGTTTAAAGTTATCTTCATTGATAAGTACAGTGCTTTTCCTTCAAAAATAAGGACATTTCAATGTGATCCCGAACTTTTGAACGGTAGTGTATATGTCATTAGATTTATCTACAAAGCTGCAATGAATAGCGTTGCACAGACACTCCACATGTTGAACCAACTAAGTATTTTCACAGCCCTTTTATCTGTGCTGCAAGAAGGATCCGTTTTCTTATATACTTTCTTTACTAAAAGTATAGAAAACATATTATTCCAATTTTATTGCAGGTACAGTGGCGCAAAAAGTGGGTATGCACTATATGCAGTGCATAGGGGCGCAGCACCATGGGGGCGCCAAAGTGATGGTAAAAAAAAAAAAAGTTTTGGTATTTTCTATCTGTAGCTGCTATTGTGCTTTTTAAATTTGAATTTCCTCAATGCTTTAAATAACATTTTAGAACAAAACATGTTAGAGTAGACGCCCTATGTCATAAGATTCCACCGTAGAATTTTGACACAAGAGGGAGCGGGGAGAAGCATCCCGCTGCAGCCTGCGGGAAGGCTGCAGCGGGATGTAGGCTACTTGGGAGCGGGGGCGCCGTGAGCGCTGAGCGAGCAGATAGAATAGCCTACGAGTAGTGAGTTTAGTTGTCTATGGAAAATGGATAAATCAAGAAAGCTGTGGGGGGCGAAAAATAAAAAAAGGAAGAGGGAAAGGGAGATGGCATGTCAAGGGATGCAACAGCAGTTAAACAAGTGGATGGTGAAAGGCAACAGGTAGGAATTAAAGTTTGACGGCTGTGCTTGGAGGCTTGCAAATAACGTTATTCACGTTAAGAGACTAGCTAGCGATTACTAACGTAGCAGCCAAATGGGGGTTCACATCTTGCTTAGAATGTGCAAAACCGAGGTTGCTGAGTTGAAAACTGGAAAATATAAGGCAGGAATTTGCTTAAGCGAGGCGGTGAATTGGCGGGGCGACAAGTTTTGCGCGGATCGACTGGGGGGGGGGGGGGGGGGGGGGAGGCGGTAGCGTGAGTATAGCGCTGCGGGAAACCCTGTAAGGTAGCAGGTACAATACAGGACAAGAATCTGTAAAACAGATACATAAACTGGTTTATCATGGAATCATTAATATATTTTGTTTTACCATTAGCTGTTGATGTATATAACTAATGCAATGACTTTGGTTTACCATGGAATCATGCATAGATTTGCTCCCGTTACTTAGGCTTGTATATTCATACAATATGAATATATATGAACAGCAGGGGTGGACTGGGACAAAAAAATCGGCCCTGGCATTTTGGATTAGACTGGCCCACCACATTTTTTTTGTGTACTGAATGTGTATACCAACTTTGCAATACCAACTGTGCAATACCTTGAGGCCAGGTTAATGGAAATTAGTGAGAGTGGACACTTAAAATACTTCCAAAATCTTAATTTATTACAGTTTTTTACAGTCGCTAGGACACATTTCTCAATACTTAGGTCACTTTTTCAAAACTCTTCACACAGTGAGGACAACAGAAGTATATGTGGGCTAAACTGTGGATCATTTATCATTGCTTTGGCACAAAATGCATTCAATGACTACATCTTTCAAATTACATTAATTCTTTTCTCACTTCGACACAACAACCGCCAAAACTCTGTGTACCTACAGGACAATTTGCACATGCTTACATACTGTTTTCAAAACTGTTAAACTTATGTTCAAAACAATAACATAATACAAAACTGAATAAGACAGCAATTTCCTACATTTCTACAGGAATATTTTAATGAAATATATTTTACATCTTAAAATTAAATGCTATAAAAATAAGTGGACAATTGGACCAACCACAGCTGATTCTCATTGTAGATGAACATCTACACAGGTGTTACTCTTTCAATTTCCTTACAAAAAGAGACAACTGCTGAATAGTTTTGTATTGTGATGTAAACATGGACCCAGCCAGAAACAGAGAAGTGGCTGAAAGAGGAAGAAGAGGGGCTGGGAGGGGGCGAGGAATACGTATGCGTGGTGGAAGAAGAATAAGAGGAAGACCAAGAGCTGTAGTTTCAGATGAGATCAGAGCTACTGTAATTGATCATGTAGTAAATCATGGTCTCTCAATGAGAGAGGCTGGTCAGAGAGTGCAGCCAAATCTGCAACGCTCAACAGTGGCATCTATTGTTAGAGTTTTCCAGCAAACCAACAGGTAACTTGTATTCTGCAAGGGCATTTGACTGAGTTGCACATTACAGAAGTAAATAGACTTGTGTGTAATTGCTTCTGCATTTCTGCTTAGGACTCAACGGTTACCTCACACAGGTGGGAGAGGAAGGATGCTCACTGATGTGCAGGAAACTGCCATTGTTGATATGGTCATCAGAAACAATGGCATAAAACTCACTGAGATTCGAGACACAGTTTTGGCAGACAACATTACTTTTGCAAATATTCACAGTGTAAGCATCACAACTATTTCTAGAGTCCTGAAAAAACATCAGGTAAGGATGAAACAGTTGTACACTGTGCCTTTTGAGAGGAACTCTGAACATGTCAAGCAACTCAGGAACCAATATGTCCAGGTAAGATCACAATAAAATACAGAACTGTTTTTGAACAAAACACACACAAATAATTTTTTTTTAGGTAATGTTTACTACTGTAACAGCTTATGTTGCCTTGTGGATTTATTATAGAGGGTCATGGAGATTGAAGGCAGGCAAACGCCCCACATTTTCATCTTTGTGGATGAGGCAGGTTTCAACCTGGCCAAAACACGGCGACGAGGAAGGAATGTGATTGGGAAGAGAGCCACAGTGGATGTCCCGGGCCAGAGGGGTGCCAGCATCACAATGTGCGCAGCAATATCCACTGATGGACTGCTGTTACACAAACCACTAATTGGGCCATACAACACTGAACGTCTCCTTGCGTTCCTGCATGATCTCTATGGAAGGGTTGTGCTAGGTGAGGAAAGGGATGCAGAGAGAAGAAATCCACCAACATTTATAATTGTATGGGACAATGTGGCATTTCACCACTCTCGTGCAGTCACCGAGTGGTTTGCAGCCCATCCCAGAATGGTGTCACTTTTCCTCCCACCTTACTCTCCATTCCTCAACCCCATAGAGGAATTCTTTTCCTCATGGAGGTGGAAGGTTTATGACCACCATCCACATAATCAAATGTCCCTCCTGGACGCAATGAATGCTGGATACCTGGACATATCAGCAGAAGATTGTCAGGGATGGATCAGGCATGCCAGAAGATTCTTTCCTAGGTGTATTGCCCTAGATGACATAAGATGTGATGTGGATGAGAACCTGTGGCCAAATGGAGAAGACCGAGTAGATTAGCATTACTATTGTATCTGTATCAGTGGATGATGTGAATACAAATTCTTGTATTTTGGAATTACTCCTAAAAACAAATAAAAGACATAAAATATATTGAAGCATTCTGCATCATGTCTGATTCATTCCAGTAACCTCTATTGCAGTGAATTATTAACCGAGATTGTATAATGCTACATGTTGTTAGTGTTTTTTAGGTCATTGTTTTGTGGGTGACAAAGTGTGTTTGTTGGCTGTCAACCTTTGCTAGTGTTATGGAAGAATGTGTTGATTTGAGATATGTATGAAGTGATTTGGTAGTTTTAGTGCATTTTGAATGTGAAATGAACTGCTGTGCCAAGCTGAAAGTTGGTTTGGAGAACTGTGTGAAGAGTTTTGAAAAAGTGACTTAAGTATTGAAAAATGGGTCCTAGAGACTGTAAAAAACTGTAACACTGTAAAATGTAAACTCCACCACAGCACAGCAACTATTCTTAGATCAGAGAGAGAGAGAGAAAGAGAGGTGTCACGGTCAATCACACATATTATCACGTTACATCATTATAAGAAGTTATTGTAAGTTGCTCATCAGATCTATTCAGTCTTCCAGATACTGTAGGGTAACATTGGACTAATGTGCACTCACTGTGTAAAAAAGGATGCCAATGACAAAATGAACCAGAGAAATGCCTCACTTGTCATCATGGAAAGAAAGAAAATATATAATAACATAATATAAATTTTGATTTACTCAGTCATTTGTAATAAGTATTTTATTTATCTAATTTCCTAATTTTTGATCATATTTTCTTTAAAATCGCAGACTTTTCGCTATTTTTCATGTAAATCCTTGGTGGCGCTTCATAGCGAAGCCGGTGAGGCCGAAGCGAGCTTGGCCTCCCCTGGGATTGCGCAATCCCATGTTAACTGTGCTGACTTCCATTCTGTGAATGCATCTTCCTGTCTCTAGATCATAAATTCAATTGTTCAAACAGTTATGAACTGATTTTCCACAATTTAATATATGTGGATTACGAATTGTGTTTTGGTCATCAAACTGTGTGCAGATAACATGTTTTCGTGCAGCTGACCGATCATAAACAGCAAAGAACTGGTTGTAGGTGAGGCCGGCAGTTCCTTGGCCGCTAGGCAGGGGGCGCTCAAGGGGCACCGCTCGTGATCCCCAAATAGTAGAGTCAAAACAAGTTATTGATGTTTTATTAGCGAGTTTTGCTAAACAAGTAAAGCACTAAAAAGACTCTAAACATACAGCTGGAACAGGACTGATCAGGGAAGGCTTTCCTCCCTGGCAGTGAGCTCCACTGAGACTAAGAGAGTTTTAAATCTGAAGAAGATAAAGAGAACTTTTACCGGAAAATGATATTTTTGTTCAGAAAGAGCGCCGCAGGGACTTAAATTATAAGTAGAGGTAAGACAGCGATACTTATTCATGTTTTGTTTTTGTGATAAAATGTGCGTAATGTGGGTTATAGTTTTAGAATGTGTTACAAATGCAGAAATCCATCATAACTCATAAACTGCTACCAATCAAATGACAATTTTTTTTCATCAAAGAACCAATATTTTTCCATGTATCTTGGTGAATTTATTTGGCTCAATCAGTCTCCTTCAGCACTTTGCAACGAGTCTACTCTGTAGAGTGTATATATTTGTAAATCTGACTCTGATGACGTCAGTGCCTCACCAGCTATGAACCCTACCGCACGTCACTGACTACAACCACCACCACCATATTTTACATCAGACACCGGAGCAGATGAAGGGCCTGCTGTTGGGAACATGTCAGTCAGTTTGACACATTTCGCAGCGTCCGTTTGAAGAACTCGTTTCTTTTTTTCGTGCGTGAACACTGCTGCACAAAGTTCCAAATGGAGCGTGAAGGTGTTTTTCTACTTTATGATTGGCCTAGCCCTTTAGACTGTCAGGGATGATAACGAGGCAGATATATAAAATAATTAATAATAATAATAATAATACATATTTATATACATGTCGGGTCTGCCGGCCCAAACAGCACGTCGGCCCACCGGGAAAATGCCCGGTACGCCCGATTACCAGTCCATGCCTGATGAACAGACTAGCTTGTGTTTGCTAACAGTGGGAATGTAGCAGCCAAATGGGGGTTTACAGCTAGCTTCTAGCTTAATGCAAAACCAATGTTGCTGCGCTGACATAGTGGAAAATATAAGATAGCATGTACAATAAATGACCAGAATCCAGAAAACATAACTTATGCAGTAACTCATGCATAAATAATATGCAATAAAGATGTTGTTTTACCATTAGCTGTTCATGTTAGCTGTGCTGTCAGACATGTAGGCTGCTTTACATTTGTTGGGTGACATGGAAGCTGTAATTACAGGGTCACATCTCTCTCTCTAAAGGTCTGTGCTAAGGCTATCCATATTTCTACTTTTTAAAATCCAAAATGTGAATGTAATTTCAACAGCAGCAAAACCTTACTGCATAATAGTTGTCTTATCTGATGCCATCACTAGGCTGATTTAGAAAGGCTGCATTAAGTTGCATTGGTTATAATGATAATGTTAATGTTTGTCAATTTGCAACTGTTTATTATGTGTTAACATTGTTAATAATATACCATCTAATTATTATTATGGCAGGCCTAGAGTGGCTGATATACTTTAAAATAAACCTTTATTATTTAAAGACCATACATGATGATGTCTGGCACTTATTTATTTATTTAAATCCAGGGGGGGGCACCAAAACTGATGCTGCATACCCCTCTTATACTGGGTAGTTGCGCCCCTGTGCAGGTATGAGTGTTTAGCAGGAAAGTTGGATTAATAATGAATCACAGACAATTTAATGTAGAGAAAAAAAGGATTGGATCTGCAGCCGCATGGCAACAGCATCTCCCATGTCAGAATAGAGAGCATTGAACTGTGGAAAACACAATATGGATGCTAATGACTCAGAATACTTCTGAACTATGCGTAAACTCAAAACATATAAAGCCACTCTCCTTTGAAGCTGTGTTACAATGTAAAAAAAATAAAGACAATAAAACAGCAGAACATTTTCAAACTGTAAGGTTTTTCTGTAGTTTCACTCAGCCATAGCCAACGATGGAGAATTTGCTCCACTGCAGAGCTGTGGGAGCAATTTCACACATCGTCAATCCGCTTTAGTATCTCATCAAAGAAACACTGAGACCATTTTTAGCTGAAAGAAAACATCACTGCTGCTCTTTGTTGGCGATGCTCAAGAGCTCCGGTTGGATAGTTTAAGTCAATAAAACTTTCATGATAGACTTTTTTTTTTTTTTTTTACACGGTTATTCAAGGTTGTAAATGTTGCCAAAACTCTAAAATATCCTCCAGCGGCATCCTTTCACAACTGAGTTTTAATGGCTGAGCGGACATCATTGTTGACAGCAGGGTGTTATATAGATTGCTATGGCTCTGAATGATGTAACACTCTCATTGTGAGCGCTTAGATCTCAATGTGTTGACATAAATGTAAAAATTGGAAGCAGAAATGACCAAATAATGCAGCACTAATCACAGCCATAATGAAGCCTCTACTGTCATCTACAGGTCAGCACAAGAAATAGTCGATTTATTTTCATATGTTTTGTTTTATGATGCCATGAAAACCCTCTTGCATAATGTTTGTTAGCTCAGTGTAATTTATGAGAACAAAATCAGAAAAATTAAATGTTTTATGGGCTTAAGATTTTTTAAACTTTTTTGCTTTATAATTTTGAAGGTAGAAACTGCAACACTTTCACAAAGCCTACGTTTTCATTTGTGGAATAAAAAAGCTCTAAAATCCTAACGTGAATCTGTCAATCTGGCATGAAACCCTGCGGCACAGAGGTGTGGGGGAGGGTTTCCCATCCCCGCTGTCTTGTGGCTGTCTGGGCCCCAATGTTATTGTACAATTTTTTTTTTTTCTTTATTAATCTGGTTTGCCACCAGATCCCAGAACAGCCGCTGCAGCCCGCCCGACACCATCCTGAGAGCATGAGGCCACAAGCAGCCCCCCACCAAGAGGAGTGGCTGCTGTCCGAGGCCCCTAGTTCACACCAAACCAGCACAGGCGCCACAGCAGGAGTAAGAGCACTACACCGTGCCCCCCGACCCAAGCCTTTCTCCCACGTTTTTGTGTGTACTTGTAGTAATGTGAAATGCAGATGTGTATGTCTAACGTGCATTAAAACTGGGGTTGTGGCTGGGTTCGAGACCCCACTGCTTGCCGACAGCAGTCTCCCCTACCCCAAAGCGTTTTAAAACTGAGGTCCAGGATGCAACCAAGCATAGCAGAGGTCAGAACCTCTCACCCACACCCCAAGACCCTCCAGATGCGTGACGTTAAATGTGAAAGGAGGTGGTGGTGGGCGCTAAGGCACCAGCATGAATCGCCCCATGGGGGCCAGCTTCCCAAATGGCCACTTCCTGCCCTGCCAGTGCCCACACATAGAGCACCTATTGGGGCCAGGGATGCTGAAGAGATCCTAGGACACCCATTTGTTTTATGGCTGATACCCCCCCACACACACACACACAGACAGCAGCCGCTCACACCAACAGCCCAGGATCCAGAGATCCACTGGAGCAGCCAGGACAGCAGGCACCACGCTGGATAACAAGAAATTTAATGAGAAGTATCCTCATCCAGCATAGAAAATGAAGATAGGTGTGCAGTAGTGACAGCTGTACTTTTAAACTCAAAAGATTGAAGGAGTCCCCCTTGGTAACAAGAGTTGAATATTTCCTCTTTAGTAAATTTCAAATTGCAGATTCTAGGTCTGAAAACAGAAACCTACACACTATTCACCATATGTTCAGTATATTCAGTAAATACCTGCCTTGAACAGAAGTTTCCACCTGTTGCTGCAATGCATCTTGGTATCCATGTTCAGCTGCCCCAGGTAAAATTACAAACGAGCAGAATTTTGCTCTTCATTCAGTTTTTGTATGTACAATTATTGGCAGGCTTAGATTAGAATTAGTTTTCATTAAATAAGACAGCCATGTTTCACATAATACAATATACACAAACTACCATGTGTAAAAGAAAACAAATGTTTATACCCCTCTCAATCAAAGGAAAAATCCCTGATAACAGGAATCAAACCCTCAGAATAGCTGATCAGCTTTCTGCATATTTCCCTGGCTAGTTTGACAATTTGGTGATGAGCTCTAAGTCTTAGATGTTAAAGCAAGATGTCAGTAAAATTGAAAGATAAACTTTAAATCTAAATGTGGTAGGAGTATGCATAATTTTGGGTGCAGCTGTAAAGTGACTATCGCTTTCAAAGCTGTTACTTCAAAGTAACAAGTTACTCATTGTCATGCAAATTTATAAATCGTCACAGGCTTGAATGACCAAACGTATTTTATTTAAATATAAAATAGTCCAAAGTTCACAATGTGTTAGACAATATTGATGAATATGTCAGCCTGAATGAACAGTGAGCAGAGAAAAAAAAACAAAAAAAACAACAAGGGTTGGTTGGCTGATTAAAATAGTGACTTGGTACTGAAAAATTAAAGGGGATATCTCATGCTTCTGTCCTTCCTTTTTACAGTTAAATCATTCAGTTGTGGTCTATATAAACACAGAACTGCAATGCTTTGGTCTGAACTCCTTGTTATTTTGGCTCAACATTCCCCCTTTTTACTCCGGTTCTGAGGCGCGTCGGAGAGCAAATCGTTTTGGTGCTGTCTCTTTAAATCTAAAGGAGGCACTTCACATCCCGCCCCCCTCCAGGTCGCAGAGCGTTCCACTCCAACCTGTTCGGCCATTTTTGTAGTATACTAGGAGACTGTGTAATGAATTGTGTGGGTTAAAACACTCAAGAACCGGACATTCTCACTTATCCACTTGTAGTTTGGGCGTCCTCCAGCTTGGACTACAGAATTGCCACGAAAAATAAAACTGGCGGATTTGCAAAACTGGTAAGCGGGAAGTCAATGACCTTGTTTTATCAGCTCTGCAGCAAATACTGTGATGTTATTGTTAAAAAAAAACATAATACGAAATAGAGAAACCTGAATGGCATGAAAAATATGACCCAAATAGAATATAAAGATATCTACGCAGCACCTGGAGTGACTAAATTCAAACTTTCCGCATTCTTAGACTCCAAGTATACAACAAAATGTATTTAAGGGCTAAAAAAGTGGATTTCACATGATATGTCCCCTTTAAAATGTTTATGAAATTATAATAAAAGAAAAGAAAAAGACTTGTGAAAATGTTCCCCTTTGGCATAAACTGTATCTAACAAGGACCAAGAATGAAAATAACCAGCCTACTGCTATTACAGAAAAACTGCAACTTGTCGGTAGCTACACCAGGAACAGGACACACCTAAAAACAGTTCATGTGATTACATGAATACATATTTATTTCAGCTACTGATATCTGTAAAACAACTGAATAAAATAGGAAAAACTGCAGATGCTGACATCAGAAAACCAAGTATGCTATTGTCAATACTACTCGCTGAACATGCCACAGAGTAATGTGCTGCTGGTTTCCAAGAAAAATAAAATATCCCACTGGTTTCCCTGTCTTTCCTTAAACGTGTCGACAAAAACACTTACTAGTGATTAAAAAAAAAAAAAAAAAAAAAAAAAAAAAATAGGATTTACCAAATTTACCATGTTCAAGATCCAAGCTCATACTATAACACTACTGTCATGACAACTATCCAACAATAAACCATGCTGGGATCCCAACACCATCTTTTGCAGGACTCTCAGATTTCAGGCATTAACGTCATACTACAGATTTTCTTTTCTGTAGGACACTCTCAGACAGTTTCTTCACCAATGAGAGCAGGAAAACTATTCTCAGCATTGGACGTGGCACAATATTTTTTTTAAAGTTTTGATTTAACTTTCTAAATACAACCAAGAAGTGCTAAAATAATCGAGTGAAAGTTATAAACATGGTTACATTTGTGTACAAACAGCGACAATGTTCCCAGTACAGTTCTACCTGTAGCCTTCATACAATCCTCCACAACATAATAAAAACGGGTGTTCCATGTGAGGAGATGCTGTTTGTTCATTTTACCCATTAACTAATAGCATCTTGCATCCTCAAACTCCTGGTTTGAGTAGATGTGGGTGATTCACTGTCATATTGTTCATATTTGGTTCAGTTCTCAAGTCTCAGAAACCTGTTTTAGCCTTGGGACTGGTTAGCTCAGGTCCTCTGACTACCTGTTTGTTAACCTATCTAAGCACCAAAAGGGTTGGAAATGTTCCAAGATTTACCAGAAAACAAAATCATAAACCCCCCATGTTGGTTATCGTCCCCTCCATCCAGGCTGACATCAGTCTGTCAGAGCGCTTTTTGTCCTCTTGCCCTGCTTCCCTCCGCTGGATGTGACGACGCTGCCGTTGTAGGCTCCGGCTGGTCCCACCGTGTCGTCCTGCTGCTCCTCCTTGGTGTCCGGCAGCTCTTCTTGAATCTCACGCAGGCGTTTCATAGTCTGGTCGATGATGCGCGTGCTCACCAGGTTGAAGTCGTGCATGCTGACCAAGTGCAAGAGGAAGTTGCGGCAGAGGTTGCGGCGGATGATGTGAGCGCCGCGGTTCTCAACGAAAAGCATGACGGCTTGATTCATCTGGTTGTCTGCTATGAAGCTAGACGGAGAAAAAGAATAAGAGCAGAAAAGGAGCAAAGGTGTTTTAAAAAATGGGATAAAACAGTGGTGAGATTACAGAGTTAGCATATGAAACTTGGGCTCAGTCCAACTGCATCAATAGGTGGCTCTCAAACTACAGGGTGCAGCAGTGTCATGTGACAGAGCTCCTTATTTCCAGAGTGCCTAGACTGGTGTCTCCATTATATCACCAATAAACAAGCGTTTCAATGGAACAGAGAACATGCCACAAGAATACGCTGTTAAAATGTCATTGAATTGCAAAATATGTTATCATTACTTCATGAAATAATGCATGACTGTTTAAACATCGCTTGACTCCAGTAATCAGAGGCCCACATTGAACGAGGTGAATAAGTGATTCAAGCTGCGTGGTAATTAGGCAATTATTTTAGTGCAACAGTTTCAGAGAATAAAAACTATATTAATTATATTCATACTCCACTTTGTAATCCAGGGTGGAATCATCAGCAGCCTTGCGTTATACGATTGCAATGTGAAAACAGAGCAGGTCTCCTCTCTGCTCTGACTACATGCAGGGCTTTCAGGATGAGGCAGCTGCCTGTCAGACAGCGCTGAGGGAAGTAGGGAAAGACTCATAGCGAGAAATTGGCTAAGTTGGCAACACTGGACTCCCGTCTCTAGTTTTCCTTCTCTACAGAGAGCAGCGCGGTGCCCAGTAGCCACCAGTAGCTTTGCAGTGAGAGACAGGAGCCGGAGTTGGGTTTTCAAAATAAAAGTACATTTTAACATCTCAGTTTAAATTCACATAAAATTCTGATTCTGATTAGAATAAATGTGTAAATATACAGTAGTCATATGCTTTACATTGTTTTAACATTTTTTTTATTCATTCGGAAGGTGTGAGGGCTTTTATTTTGGTGCGGCACTGCGCCACGATCACATGTAGTGGAAACCCTGTATGATTTAAATGCTGCGTTTCTATTCTGTGTTTGAAAGCTGGGCCATACGTAGATTATGTCCCCAACTTTCCACGGCTCCACCTCCCGCAGGACTTCTGCTGTAAACTGGAGACCCAGATCTGCACCTAACCCCAACAATGGATTCCAGAATGCGATTAAAAACGGTGAAATCAGAGCAAATCTCAGTTTCATGGTAATGATAAAAGTAACCTGCTGCTGCCAAAAGATGTGTTTGCATCTCAAAGTAGAATGGATTTTAGATGAACAGAGGAGAGTTCTGATCGGGATTACACCGTCAACTAAAGACAATTTAGTGTCATAGCAGTTCGGCTATGAAACTAAACTAAAATGACTTTTAACTCAGAAAGTGTGTAATAATCCACAGATCTTTAACAACTAAAGCCTGTATCCCGTAAAAAAAAGAAGCAGCCACATGTGTTGCTACACTGAAGTAGCTTGTCTGCTCTGTTCAAAGCTAAAATCAGTAAAGGTTCAACAATCCTGCACACCTTTGTGTGATTTAAGCTGTATGCATGAACACAGATGCTGTAAGATATTTTTACTTTTATATCTTTTACATCACTCTTGCTCCCAGAAAATGGAAGTGCACACCTCGTTAAATGGAAAATTCCTACTACGATTGTTGGATTTTATCTGAAGGAAAGCCGGAATAAACAGACCCGATGTGAACTCCTGACTTTAGATTTAAAGTTTACAGAATATATATGAACTGCAGAAAGGATTAACCGGGAGATGACTGAAGTGAAAAAGGTTTCCCACCCTCCAACCACAAACCTCCATGTCTAGTTCAGGGGTCCCAAAAAGTCCTGCCTCCCTAACAGAGAAAAACTATCCCAAGAACTACGCTGCTTCCTGGAGAACTTTCTGCAGTGAACGTGCACTTCACAATGCACACAACAAACAAATGTGTGCATTCATGAAAAAAAACATGAATTTTCAAATTTGAGATGAAACAAAACACAATTTAAGTATGGAAAAATTAAACAGACTTTATGTGGCCTTGAATCAAAATGACCAAGCAGGACTTAATTCATCTCTACCCAAATAAGTAAGCAATCATAATAAGTAGGAGTTCATGACGATATGAGGAAGACCTGGATCAAAGTACAACTAAGTGGCTACCAAGTGTTCAAATTTAAAGATCATTTTACACTTTAACTTAGACTCGTTGAACAATCATGTCATCCCAACATAAATCAAAGTCTCCGCTGCTCGCTGAGCTGAGATCTTCAACATACCCGTGCTTCATGACATGCAGGTTCCAGAGCTTCATCACCTCCTTCTCTCCCTCATTGACGTCCGTGAATTCATCCAGTTGCTGTAAAAAAAAATTAAAATAAAAAAATGTTTCAGCCAATTTAAAACTGTCCCATCAGCCTAAACCTTGGTAAGAGGGGAAAATGTTTCAAAATGTAGCATTTGCTTTAGGACACCAGGCATCTGTTTTCCTCCTATTAGCACGACGTTTTATAAGATCACATTTGTTTCTTATTACGTCTATTCTCAGGAATTCTTATCTTAAATTAAACTTATGCCATTTTTGATAGCATAAAGGGGAAACAAAAACTTAGGAATGAAAGGGGTTTCACAGCTGAGCATCCAAAATTAAAGAGGCTGAGCTGGCAAAAAGAGAAGCTAAGAGGACTTTTCTGCTCAGCTTTTGCCTGAAAATGCTAAAATCCAGCAAACGTGTTAAAGAAACAGTTCTGGTCAGGTGAGACCTGGGTCAAACTATGCGCTTGGCAGGAAACTAACACTACAACATAAGCCTTGATACACCACCCCCGCTGTGAAACATGGCGGTGACCGCATCATGCTGTCGGGTATGGCTTTCTTTAGCAGACACAGGAAAAAATGTAGGAATTGATGGGGAAACATCTCTAATCTAAACCATTGCACTGCTAGCTATATCTTGTATTCAGGTGTTACGTCCGGTCCAGACCAAGAACCAAGAATCACAGGAAAGGAACTTACTGACTAAAATACGAAAAAGAATAGAAACTCATGACCGATTTGCTCCCACACCTGTACATACACACAGGTATGTACAGGTGTGTCTGGGCCAGGTGTGCTTTGTGCACGCAGCCAAACTACAGAGAGCACCCGTGAAGCCAAAACCATACTTCAAACTTTTGGGGTTTACTTAATTAAATGCTAATTTTAAGCGGGCTGAACACACATGTCGAAGACGTTAGTGAGCCCAACGCGAGGTCAGAGGTCACAAGAGCGACTGTGGTAGCAGCTTCTCACCGTGGCGGTCTTCTCTCGGAGCCACTCTGGGTCTCTCTCGTCCTCGCTGTCCACGTCCATCTCCTGGGGCCGCAGGGGCATGCAGCTGTCACTGTGGAAGTAGAGCCGGTTGTGTCCGCTGACGTACGTCCTCTGCTGCTCCAGCTCGCCGTCTTCGGACTCCAAGAACTCCGACAGACTCGGTTTGGTCCTCTTGGGCCTAGGTGACAGTAAGAAAACACATTAAACGCATCCATGAGGTTAATAATGAAGCATTTATCTAAACAAGCTTCACAGGTTACCACTCAACACGCTGCATCACTGCTCATCAGAATTCGCTGTTAAGCGCTTCATGAATAAACTTGAGTGATTAAAAATAGCTGCAAAGACTCAGAAGAGGTTGAGACAAGGGGCTGTTTACCGTGAAACCAGTATGTGAGTGACTGAGGTTCTCTTGACTGGACCATTTCGGCTGAAAGCAAAGCCCGGCTGGCTGTGGATGTCCTGAGGGTTGCCCACATAGGAGCCATCGTAGCACTCGTTGATCGACACGTCTATCCTGGCTCCCTTTGGGTGAGGCTGATTTTAGAAGGAAAAAAAAAGATCAGATAAAATTTGATCTGTAAAACAATTTTATAAAGACCACAATCTAACATTTTTTAAAAAGGTCCTGATTACACCAGTATCCGCCGACAGTCTTCTTAGACCTTTAGTCAACTATTGCCTTTTCTTTCCTTCTGCAATCCAAGTTTGACGACAAATTAGGAAGTAGCACGCATTAAAGGAGAGGAGATACGACACAGAATAAAGAAAATAAAATGATTTTTTTGTTGTCCCAGAGAAGGGAAATTTAAGTTTATAAGCAGCAAGGACGACAGAAGAGAGAATACTGTACTGTAGTTACTTAAAATGAGTAACTCAGACTAAATGAAATGTGCAGCTGAGCCGAGTAGGGTGCTTTGAAAGTGTACAAAGTGTGCATAAAAAAACAGTAACAATAATATGGATGGATAAATCTGTGCAGTTAAAAGTGGGGATGTGAAGACTTGTTTAGTTTGTTGTGAGCTGCAGAGGTTATAAAGTCTTGCTGCAGCTGGGATGAAGCTGCAGCAAGCTGTTGCAGAGCTCTCCAGCTGTGCAACAGCTCCAGGCATGAAGTGGGAGCCATTGTCCACCAGTGAGGAGTCCTTTTGTCTCCCACCAGCTGCACTGGGTCCAGGGGACATCCCAGGACAGAGCCGGCCCTCCTGATGCGCTTATCTAACCTCTTCCTCTCAGCTGTAGATAAGATGCTGCTCCATCAAACTACACCAAAGAAGATGGCTGATGCCACCACAGAGTCAAAGAAGGTCTCAAAAAGCGCCACCTAGCACTCCAGAAGACCACCGGCTTCTGATCAGGTAGCGTCTGCTCTGGCCCTCCTGTAAAGAGCATCCCTGTTGTGACTCCAGTCCAGTTAATTGTTCTGGTGAACTAACCAGAAATTTCAGTCATTCATGCCATGCCGGTCTAGGGGGACAGAGACACTGCATGTGCCAGTCCAGTACTTTTTAGGAAGGCTGGATGGTACTAAAGCAGGTTCTGACCCAAACTGAGGAGCAACACAGTATATATATATAAAAAAAAGGGACAGATGTTGCTTTTTAAGTGGCTGTGAATAATTTTGACACGGCCCCCAGGTGGCAGCAGAACGCTACAGCAGGTAAATGTGCATCTACAAAACCAAGCGCAGAACTAAAGCAATGCTAGAAGCAGAAAAGGTGAGGATGAACTGGTAAGAGTGTACGTCGTGACTGGATGTTTTCCCTTCAGCACACCTGAGTCAGTAGCAAAGGAAAAGCAGCCCAAAAGCCTTCAAAACAAACCTTCCTTACCACATAGTTGAAAATGAAACGCGAGTGGGAGAGCTTGAGGTGTTTGAGCAGGCTGTAGAGTTTGCTGCAGTTCAGAGTGCACCAGGGACAGTGGAGATCGTCTCTGGCCTCAGTCTGCTGCCGCGTGTTGTTGTTGTACAGGAACTGACGGAGAACACGTCACAGTTACTACAGCGTAAAGGAAGCAGGTTTATCCCCCAACTGATCAACACGAATGTTCGGTACTGTTACATGCCAAACCAACCTTTCTCTGTCAAGGTCAGCATTCACAAATCATTACCATCATCCCCCCCCCACCAAATGTGTCAACAGGTGATTCATCCCCAGGCCCAGTGTTGTCCTTACTGCTGTGCGGTGTACCTGATAAAATATACGGAGCTTCTGCCGCGGCTCAGACGAGACCTGCTCTCTCCTCGTCTGATTGTCTGTGCTGACTGACTCTTTCACTGCTGACAGGAACAGACGCACAAGTTAAGTCTTTGTGTGGCAACAAATATGAACAATTAATTATGCATTGGAGACCAAACTAAGTTGTATGACCTTTCCTTTACACCCAAATATGCAACACAAATTTGAAGATTGGAGAAGTCCCTTCCAGACAAAAATAACACACTGTTGTTCAACGTTAATAAAAATCTAGATCTATACTAGCGATGCACCAGTCGGGCGTTCTTTGGCCAACACAGATCCTCAGTTGTCCAATGCTTCGAGTCAATGCTTCCTAAACCCTTTAAGTCAATCCACCTCGTAGGAGAAGAATCTTTTCTAGCTTCCCCCATTACCATAACAAGTAAAATGTGTCAGTTTTAAATTTAAATACATATATAGACCAGTGATTGTACTCCTTTTCTTTTTCTGTTGTGGCATTGAAAAATGTGAAATAATTCAGATTATTCATTTCCTTGGCAGAAATGTCTGCCCCCAAAAAAGTAGATTATCAAACTGTGACGACTCTGTGGTTTTTTTCAATGAGGCAGTTTTTTTTTTTAACTTATTCTCATACTTTGGGTAGTCATCGGCATTTTTCCTAGAAATTTAAGAATAGTCCCACTTTAGACAGCAATGCACAATTCCCCTTTATTTTTTGGGTTTGCCTTTCTCAGTTTTGCCAACATATTTTCTATTGGAAGGTCTGAGGACCGGACTGCCAGCTCTACCATGGTCGCCTTCTGGCCTCTTTGATATCGTCTTCTTGAAACATCAAGTTCAAAGGTCTTCCTCTTCTGCGTGAGGCATGACCTGAAAGTTGGCGACCGCTGTGCACAATGTGCCTCAGCATCCGTTGTCCCCGCTCCCTCTTTTTACGCGGCCTACCACGTAGCGGCCGAGTCGCTGTTGTTCCTGGTCGCTTCCTCTTTGTTGTAACACCACTGACAGCTGAATATGGGACATTTAGGAGCGGGGAAATTTCACCACTGGACTTGTTGCTCAGGTGGTGTCCCATCACAGAACGGCGCTGGGACTCACTGAGCTCCTGAGAGCGACTCGGTCTCTTACAAATGTCGGAAAAAAACAGTTTGCTTGATTTCATACACCTGTGGTCTGGAAGCGATCGGAAAATCTGATTTTGATTATTCAGAGGGGTGAGCAAACACGTTTGGCAAAATTGTTTCTGTTGTTGATATAAAAAGTGTGACATTTAAAACTGTTATTGAATGAAACTTCAGTGTTCAGTGTTTGATCCGTGGGTCAGGACAGGCCGACTGGCTGGTGCATCCCTAGTATACACACACATATCACTGGGACTAAGACTTTACGTTGGAATATGAAGCAAAAAAGCAATGCTTACACTTTAGTTGTGTGCTACATGAGTTGATCTCTGATGCATGTTTCTCTGAGAACAGAAATAGGTATTATGTAACGACTAGCTCACTTATTTTCTGCATAACAATAAAGTGAATATAAATCGTTAGTAAACAAAGTCAGTGTGACTTCCACCAATGAACTCAGAATAAAATAGCTTATTAAAACATCTACTAACTAGTTCTCATGTCTGAAAGGGACTCAACAATTAATGCTGTTCTTCCTTTGAGGCCAAAGCACAGGACGACACAAATGCTAGTGCTTTTATCAGGCTGAAAACAGGAATCTCCTACTGCTTTTGGCTCTGAAGCATTTCAAGTTGCGTCATTTAATATGTGTACAACCTTATCTTACATTTAGATTTTTATCACTTTTCTTTATAAAACTAACTTGAGGTATAAACTAAATAAAGGATCTAACAAAAACTAAAGGCTGCTCACACAACACTCAGATGTTCAGGATCTAATTACGTCTCAAAATTAACCTCAACTTGACAGAAAGTTTTTTTTGACATACTTATAAGGGCTGCACGGTGGTGGCTGGTCCGGGTCTCCATCGGGCTGGTGGTTTCTGAGTTGCGGGTAGCAAGAGGCTTGGCTACAGGGGCGGTGGACTTTGCGCTGGCGTCGCCTGTCCAACGCAGCGTGAACTGCAGTGTGGGTCCCTGAGAAAACGTCTCAAATGGTGGGATCCTCTGTGGGTCAAAAATACAGAGTAACAGTTTGTCATACTGTTCATAGAGGTGCTGGTGGCTGCTGTGACAAAAAAAACACTTCTCAGGTAAGAGCAATAATGAGGATGCACCGAGTTATGGGTCAAAACTAAAGAACAGGAAAACTATGGATGTACAGAGCACGCGTTTCCCGGTCAACGCAGATTCACAGTTTTCTTTGAGTTCTCGCATGCCGTGTCAGATTCTGACCCCCTCAGACGTTGTTTTAGGATTATAACAAGAGAAAAATGCACTGCTGGTTCAACAGAAAATGAAGAAATTAACAAGAGTAAGATCGTCTCTGCTTGCGCATCAAAGCATACAGGACTGTCTCAGAAAATTAGAATATTGTGATAAAGTTCTTTATTTTCTGTAATGCAATTAAAAAACCTGAAATGTCATACATTCTGGATTCATTACAAATCAACTGAAATATCGCAAGCCTTTTACTGTTTTAATATCGCTGATTATGGCGTACAGCTGAAGAAAATTCAAAAATCCTATCTCAAAATATTAGAATATTTCCTCAGACCAAGAAAAAAAATTTATAACAGCAAAACAAAATCAAACATTTGAAAATGTCCATTAATGCACTCAGTACTTGGTTGGGAATCCTTTTGCACAGATTACTGCATCAATGCGGCGTGGCATGGAGGCAATCAGCCTGTGGCATTGCTGAGGTGTTATGGATGCCCAGGATGCTTCAATAGCGGCCTTTAGCTCATGTGCATTGTTGGGTCTGGTGTCTTTCAGCTTCTTCTTCACAATACCCCACAAATTCTCCATGGGGTTCAGGTCAGGGGAATTGGCAGGCCAATCAAGGACAGTAATGCCATGGTCAGTACACCAGTTACTGGTGGTTTTGGCACTGTGGGCAGGTGCCAGATCTTGGTTGTGCAGCGTTTCCTGCCACATTTCCCCCTTCCAACACACTTTTTGTGAATGTGCTTGTTACGGCCCCTGGCCTATAGAGGCTGTGCAGGAGGCTTGTTTGTTATGCAAATCCACTGTGACGTAACATCTACCTGATTGGCTGTAAGGAGGCTGCAGAGAAGCTGCAACCTCATTGGACAAGCAGAGGACTACCATGCCAATCTGACTGCTGATGAGACCCTACTGCAGCAGTATAAAAGACTCCAGCACTCATTCCTTCTTTGGGGACAGCTAGTAGGAAGTGGCTTTTGTTAAGCTGTTCCCCCACCTTTGGTGCTTGTGATTGTTTTGGGCTCATTTTGAATTAGTTGTGCTTCCTAGTTTGGTTAAACATGTAACTTAATTTACCCTAAGTACTGTTAAGATTATGTGACCTTTATTTTGTGTTAAACTGGGTTGTATTGTTTTGTGTTTGTTAAAACCCATTCTTTTTGTAATAAATCACCTTTTATTATACTAGACTTAGACTTTCTTTATTGTCATTTTGTATACACAGAGTGCATACAGAACGAAATTTCGTTTTCACACAGCTCAAAGATTGCAGTAACTCTACAGGATACCTTGCAGTGAATTACAGTACAGGATAAAGTGCAGTGATAAATCGCAGTCACTTACAGGATAAGTTTCAATTGACTTCCGGATAAAGTGCAGCAGTGAACAGTAGGCAGTTGAAATGTAAACAATGTAAAACAAATGTAAACAAATATGCAGTAAGGTGCAGCAGTGATTTAAAAGTAGACAGTTGCATTGTACACAGTATTGCAGTACGTTTCCCGGTAAGGTGCAGCAGCAATTTTGCAGGATACAATACAATGTGCAAATGTGCAAAACTACTTTTCTCTGGACATTTTTATGTTACCTCCCCTGGACCCCTAGACCTTTGGGGACGTAACATGCTTTTAAACTGCACTCTGTGAACAGCCTGCTCTTTGAGAAATTTCTTTTTGTGTCTTACCCTCCTGATGGAGGGTGTCAATGATGGTCTTCTGGACAGCAGTCAGATCAGCAGTCTTCCCCATACTTGTGATTTAGTTTACTGAACCAAGCTGAGTGTTTTTCAAGGCTCAGGAAACCCTTGCAGGTGTTTCGAGTTAATTAGACGATTCAAGTGATTAGTTGAATAGCCTACTAGTATACTTTTTCACGATATTCTAATTTTCTGAGACAGTCCTGTATGTTCACAGTGATTCTTTCTTTGCCAGGTCTCCCTTAAAAGAGACTGTTAATCGCAATGGTTACTTCCCTGGTTAAATAAAGGTAATAATAATAATAATAATAATAATAATACAGTCTTTGTAATTTATATTTTACTTAAAAAAAAAAACAGGCATCCTATTAGTTGGGTTAAGGATAAAAATGGCTTGAAATTCTATATGCAGATGATATCTTGATGTCTGTGACAGACTGAGACACCTTTGCCACATTTGATGGTAGCTTTCAGAGTTTCCCCCAGAAAATGGGCTAATCCTGGCGGTAGGTGGTGTTGTTGGCTGTGGGAAGTCCACGTGCTACCATGGAGCGGGTGGTGGGGTGCATTGCCTCGACTGTGCGTCGAGCTAATAACGGCTGGCTATTCCTACCGTGACGTTTACTCATAGTTTTATACCACTCAAGCATTTGAACTAAACACACGATGCTTAGCCTTGTGGGGTGGCGAGTAAAGCCTGGCGGCGCACCAGGTTTCTAATACGCTGGGGAAAACCCCGAGCGAATCAGTCATACACTAAATTATCAGGTTATACAATCAACTGGAATAAATCTGGAGCTATGCCAATGATAGTGTGCCATGCCTACATGGTAGAGAAAGTGAAATTTCGGTGGGTACCCAAGGGTATGAAATATTTAGGAATACACCTTAACCAAGACGTGGATGACATGCTCAACCTCAATTCTGGACCAGCTTTACAAAAAAAAAGAAAAAAAGAAAAATGTAAATAAGAAGAAAAGTGTGTGGGGGGGATAATTACACTCCGGGGGAATACGAATATAATAATATAAATTATTTGCTAGTGCTGCTACCAATTATAATAACTTCCACTATTTTCAAAAAATATGATGGACCACTTCACCATGGTAGACAATCAGGGCAGGGATAAAGGATAAAAATCGCATAAAGACATTAAAATCCCTTTCCGATACCAGATGGTCAGCTCACACTGTTGTAACAAAAGCCTTGTTAAAATTACATTGGGATCCAGCAGTCTTTACTCAACATTGCTGCTGATGAATGAATATCAGAACTACACCGCAAGAGAGGATGCAAGGGAACTGTACAGAAAAATTATTAAACTAGAAATTGCATTTACCGTATATTTTTGAAAACAAGTCACTTTTTCCCCCCATAGTTTGGCCGATCTTGCGACTTACATATGAATTTTTAATTGGTAAATGAACTAAGAAGTAAACATTTCCGTCTATAGCCACAAGAGGACTCGTTAGGCTTGTCAAAACTATATGCTGCTCCTGTACCACTTAAAAATTTATTGAAACATTAACTTATAGACAACAAAGATGGAACACAGGTAGTAGGTACGCGTTTCACTGTTTCAGTCTGCATTCATGCAGCGAATCGTTGGGTGGTGCAGCTCGAAGGACCCAGACTGCGACAGAGCCCTGTTACTGGGCTGTCCGTGAAGCTAATAACTAGAGCTAGCTTACAGGTCTGTTGTGCGGGCGGTTTACAACTTTGCTGATGGACGTGAGCTTTATGATGCTCTGAAACATCTGTGTTGTACTATTAGCTTAGCATGTAGCACCGTTATGCTCAGGGTCCAATTTTGACAACTTTCAGCGTAACGGGCCTTTATGGTGAAATGCGCTGGCAAGAACTTTCTGAGTTGAAGTTTCTGGCTTGTTATGCTAATTTACCCCATTCAACCTCCCAAGTATGTTCCATATTATTCAGCCACTTGTGGGTGCAGTTGTGTAATTGAATAAGTTGGTTTTTAGTCTTGGATTATGTGAAATAAATTTCTACACAAATGTCTTTAGTCTGGTGTGACGTATGTTTTTTTTTTCCTTTTTATGACCAATTTTCTGACTTACGCTACTTATATTCCGGAGCGATTTATAGTCGGAAAATACGGTCATTTTTCAACGATTTCAAGGAGTGAGTACTGCACTACAAACAGGGGAATTGGACCTGTGCAATGCGGTGGATTTGGTTTCCTCGCCGTGTCACTACATTTCAGCCTTGTGAGACCGATTTGATATCTTTCGGTGTCAGCTTTTTACTCTGGAAATGGCGGGTGACATGTTCCTTGCAGATGTCTCAAAGAAAAAAATAGGAAGAGACTTGGCTAATGACTCATCTGAGCCTGAGGAAGCAGATGCTTTTGTACGTCCGTTTCTATCTGCATCATTGACCGGTTAGTGTCAAAACTTTGGGTTTTTAAAAACACTTGCCCCGGAAACCTCTGCTTAATAGCATTAAATCTGCAGAAGTACGACAGTGACTTGAAAGAAGACTTTGTGCAGTAAGTAATGCAATTTAGAAAGTTAGTGCAGGATGAAAAGTAGAGTCTGCAGTGGTTACTGAAATTTTTAAAAAGGAAGAAATGACTGTTGTTTCACAACAGACACATAGCTCCGCGACTGTTCCCAACTATGCCAGTTATCAACGCAAGCGCAGAAAGATCCTACTCTATATTGGGCTTGGTGAAAAACAGACTGCGATCAAGCATGCAGCAAGACTGAGTCAGTATCCTAACAATAATGTCCATTTAGCAGGATTTGAATTTTAAAGTATAGTCGTGGCTTTTTCTGCAAAGAAGACTAGAAGAAAGCACTTTTAAAAAAGGTAAGACAATGCTTTATCAATTCCCAGCACCCTGTTCAGATTTTAAATACTTTTAGTTCATCGATTTATGTTATGTTCCTCCTGCTTTTTGGTATCCAGACAAACACTGGTCCTATCACAGAATGCAATACACTTGCTTACTTTAAAGTAAAGTGGTCTTGATATTTTACATATAAATGTTCGTAACTTGCTCCCACAAATGGAGAAGGTTCCCATCTGGATCGATTCCACGGGTGCCGATATTATTGCCGTTCCTGAAATTTGGCTTTCCTTTTTTGAAATCATCTTTTTATTGATAAAAGGCTCTTAAAACAATACCATTTTCCATTTAAATGATATTCTGTAGACCCTTCTCCAATTCTGTTTTTGTTTAGAACATAGAGCACAAAACAAAAACCATACCATGATAGAAAAAAAACAGATAAAGAGAAAACCAAGAACTTACACCTGAACCAGAGTACCAACGTTATCTGTTATCTAATCATGTTAGTGGGGAGACTGAAATAATAAAAAAAAAATAATAATAAAGGAACAAACAGGAGCATGTTTATATCATTATCATAGAAAGTCCAGGTGTCAGTGAGTACCGTTTTCTTCACCATCAAAGGACACTCAGAAACCGGAGGAAATTGACAGCAAGAGGTCTGCAGATTACGGCTGGACTAAAAATAATCTCGATATTTTTAGGATGAATGCTGATATACGATATTTATCTCGGTAGGTCTTTCTTTTCATGAAGCAATTATAAAATGGCATCTCTGAATCAAAGCTTTATCCCAAATGTCTCACAGGCACATTTTTAACAAACAGCTGTAGATAAATATGAGAAACAGCTGAATAAAATGACCTACTGGAATACATAAAAACAGAATTATTAGGGATGGATAATGTTAAGGATTTATTGATACTACTACTCTTAACGATACTCCTTATCGAGCCGGTATTTTATCGGTACCATTAGGAATACTTTATCAAACAAAAGGGTAAAAAACAAATAATTAAAATTAATTAACTCTAAAGATGATTTCAAGTATTAAATATTTTACCTGAATCCAAACCACATTTATAATTTTTTTTTATATTATCTATATTAACCAAAAGCGCGATCGGTGCTTTTACTTGTTGCCAAAGTCTCAAACAATACAGAAAAAATGTGTTGCTTGTCGCTTTTGAATAAAAAATTCACTAGCGGGTCTGAAAAACTGTTAAGTGTTGATGAAAGTACCAAGCGAACATATACTCTCATCCTGCATCTCTTTTAAAAAAAAATCTTGATATATTTCCCAACGTCTGGCAGACCCAAAGCCACATCTGGATCAGAGGACAAGTTTCTCATTACTATGGTTAGCATTACTGTAAACATCAGTTGTTTGGTCTAATCCATCGAGTACGTAAAGCTAGATTTTTGGCGCAGAAGCTTTTTTAAAGGAAAAGTCTGGTCAAAATCAGAATTCAAACTACTGAAAGTACTTTAAATATAAAACTGCTACATACTGTTCAATAAATGATACGTTTTTTTAATTAAGAGTAATTTTCATTTAATCATGTTTATGTGGAGGCGTCCATCTTGGTCAAGAATAGTACTGTCACCTCCCAGTTTGTGACGTCACATCGCGGGACCGGCTGTTAAGCAAGTCCCAAGGCTCTATTTGTTGTGTGTCACTACGCGCTATTATCTGAGATGGCGACAACCAGTGCTCTATACGAAGCAGAGCGATGGATTAATTAGCGACAGCGATGGGAGTCATCATCATCTGATAGCGATATAGATTTTTTAGAAGAGTTTCTTGACAGCAACCGGACTTTTGACGGAATCCAGCCGTACCAGTTTGAGCCAAGGAGACCAAAACGGGACGATGTGAGTTGAATCTGTCTGCTGCGGCACCACAGCCGTCTCCTTATTTTTGTGTTATTCTTCTCAGTTTGTTCTTCTTGCCGATGAAATATCTCAGTGTCAATATCAATTAAAATTAGTGCTTTCAGTTTGAATGCGTTATTGTTTGACCATAACGGCGCCTTTCTCAACGCGCGTTAACAGCATTATTGTTTTTCCCCACCACGCCCTCCGGACTGTGTTTGTTTTTTCCCCCTCGGCTTACGTTGTTCCAATATTGCTAGAGTCTTGCCTAACAGACCCGTGCTCACTGTTGCGAAGCCCACTTATTTTATGCGACTTTGGTCTTCTTTTTTCTAAAGTCGCTTATTAATTTCACGAGTTGCGGGTTGCATTTTTGGGCTTGTTTGAGAAAGTGAAGTGGATTATTTCGGCTCTAAACTAAGTGACGCTGCCGCACTTCAGACACCAGCGGAAATATCCCTCCGCCTCATAACGCACTGAAGCTCATCCTGTAATGTTTTTTCACTTTTACCAGATGTATTGTTACATCCAACGTGGGCATTGTTGCTTCAACAATAGTTCTCGTGAATTTCAATAGTGAAGTCCTCTCAAAATCCGAAATAATTGTTGTTGATCGCAGCTGTGTAGAACAATTCCTATTGAGTTTGCTTGTAAAGCCCTCAGTTCACCGCGATGTTATGTCACAGGATGTGATGTCAGGCGGCAGTTTTTGCCCATATTTGGGCAATAATGGCCGCCCCCAGTATCAGTGATCGCGACAACAATTTATGTTTTTATTTCTTTACTGATTAAGGCTAAATTCATTAAATCACCACGAACGTATTCGTTTTAGTTATAGCTAATGATCCCTGATTTTTCCTTGTTGACCGGACTTCCCCTTTAATAAGAGCCTTCACTTTTAGTTTTTCAAACACCTCAACGACACTCACAATAGCTAACTCAGTTCTCTTCCCTCAGCAACAACATCTGCATCAAAGGCTCAATCCAAATGCCCTTATAAAGCAAGGACTCTTTGTGTCTCAGCGGTCGCCATGATAAGTGCTGTCTGAATAGTGCAGTAAGGAAGGAGGTAGGAAAAGTAGCCTGTATGCTTCCTCTCCCAGCTAGTTTTGCCAAGGAACCCCACGACGTCTCTTACCGGCACTAAGAGGCCTTAAGGTATCCCTCCTTTGCGTAACATGACGTGTCAGCACAGCCCCTCAACGAAAGTGTCCGGAGAGAAGAGATCGCATCGTCCATGTGCGTTTCCCTCACGTATGACGTCAGAGTTAAAGGCTGTCCGAATTTGGCGCAGCAGTCCGAAGCTCCTTTCCTTTCCACGATAGAGTTCCCACTGTTGACCCCGTGAAAGGTCAAGGAACAGGAGCTAGAAGCTCTTATTAAGGGTATACGGACGGAGCCAATGGGTGTTGGTGGCAGTGTGGCCTGGTAGTGGCTGGGCATGATGCCTTCATTGAACGAAATAGGCTCCAACTTTGGAGTTACCATCTTGCTGCTAATCAGTCGGGCCCAGTTGAGCATAAAACCGCCCAATTCTGGTCTCTTTTTCGCTCCATCTCTACCAACGCCTGATCAGTCCACTGAAACTAACCAATCAGAGCACACTACACATTCTGTGTCCACACAAACAAATTCAGTAGTTTGTGTGTCAATCTCTTGTATAAATAACACTAGAGAGTCATCACTGTGGACCTGCAGGTGCTTACAAAGCAGATGCAGAAATGATGACAGAGATCAGATCTCCCACGTTAGGAGTGAAGAATAGAAGCCACCTGCAGACAAACTAGGCCCACCCACCTTGCCGTCAAGGATCGTTTCCCACGTGGCCCGTTTTTTGCTCACAGGACTCTCGTCCATCCCTTGCATTGACACCTCGTACTCTCCGTCCAGCAGCTGCAGCCTCCTGTAGAGGAACAGAAGCACTTTCTAAAAGGTTTCATCAGAAATCTGCAGGTAAAAAGAAAAACTGGATCACAACCGCCTACCGATTCTTATCAAAGACAGTCATCTGTGCGATGTAGGTCTCTGTGGTCCCCCCCTCCTCTCTGTGTGCTGAGCCTCTCTTCTTTCTACTGGGCGTTTCGATCACATCTGAGCACAAATGTGAAATTTTCAAGATGAGTGGGTGGGGGAAATTTAACATTGAGCAAGCGAAATTTTGAATTTAGTGGCGGCTGCATGTAACGCACCGATATTCTCGTTGGCCTCCCCGTTGAGTAGACCGCTTCTCCCAGTGCGCGACACCCTGAAGAGGAGCGAATAGGACTTCACCATGTGGCTGTTGCTGGGCTCAAACTCATTGCTGGGGACGAGTAAAGAGGGGCAGGAGCCCAGCTTGGTTTGCTTAGAGTCAGGATTCAAAGGCACCTGCTTTTTACCGGTAGGCACTTGTTTTATTGGGCAACTGACATCCTGAAGGAAAGGGAAAGTATGAGAATCATCAGTAGAACAAAGGCAAAGAGGAAGAAATCCTCAGTTGCAGCAATGAAGGTTTCAAACTATACCTTGCGTTTTTTATGGCAGACTTTGACGAGTAGCACCTCTAAAGACACAGAATGTTGCTCGTTTTCTGAATTCTGAGATGGCTTTTCTGCGTCGCAACAAAAACAACAAAACATTCATATTAACCCTTTGGTCCCCCAAACATATTCGAACAAGAAAGATTTCCGTTGGTACCATTACAGCACATCAAAACCATGCTTGGCTTCTTAAAGGTTATTCAAATAAAGACATGTTTAAATCAGAGGTGGGCAATAACTAGTTACATTTACTTGAGTAATTGAACAAAATTTACTTTTAGGAGTACTTTTACTGCAATGTCATTTTTACTTGTACTTGAGTGATATTATAGGAAGTATCACTACTTTACTTGAGTAAAATTTCTGCCAACTCAACCCACAGTGAGTAAGTTCATTGAATAAAACAGACTTGTTTTAACCAAAAATTATCCAGAGAGACACTTTATGTTAAAGTGAGACTTCTTGTTTGTACACAAGTTTTGTTGCTTTAATGCTAGTTTTTTTTTTTTTATCTACTGGGCTATGAAACCATTTGGAGGTCAAGTGAACATACAGTAAACAGTAGATATTGTCATCAGAAGTACTTTGTACTGTTCTAACATACATTTAACTACTATAAGGGTTGATTTAATAGGTTTTATGCTGAAAAACATTTAGAAGTATTTCTTGTGCCTGAAATTATTACTTTGTAATTGTGGTTTATGTATATTTTTTGTTAGTCTTTAAAATACCTGAATTTGTTAATAACCTAATATTTTTGCCTGACCGATTCAAATATCAGATCAGTTGTCATGATATGTTACTTAGTACTTGTGGAGCCGTCTTACCAAATACTTTTTTACATTTGAGTAACTTCTTAGTTAGGTACTTTTTACTTCAGTACAAATATGTTGAAGTAGTGCTACTCTTACTGGAGTAAAAATTTTGGAAACTCAACCCACCTCTGGTCTAATTCCTACCCACAAACCATGAAATACAATACAAATAATATAATCAGTGAGAATGCTATACAGCATTCTCACTTATTGTTTTCCTGTTTTTCTTTATCAGTGAGAATGCTATACAGCATTCTCACTTATTGTTTTCCTGTTTTTCTTTATTATTATTATCAGTGAGAATGCTATACAGCATTCTCACTTATTGTTTTCCTGTTTTTCTTTATCAGTGAGAATGCTATACAGCATTCTCACTTATTGTTTTCCTGTTTTTCTTTATTATTATTATCAGTGAGAATGCTATACAGCATTCTCACTTATTGTTTTCCTGTTTTTCTTTATTATTATTATTATTATTATTATTATTATTATTATTATTATTCCGTCGGCGTGTAACTACTCCCACATACTTCAACCGATTTCAACAATCTTGGTGTCAAAACGTTCAGCTCCTTCCCGACATTCCTGCTATATCTCATCATTATTCTAACTTTAATACTTTTTAAAATATTTGTACTTTTTGTGCGTACTTTTTTCCCATTGAAATGAATGCAAATTCCTTCAAATTCTTCAAATTTTTGATATTCCTTCAAATTCCTTCAAATTCTTTTAATCATTCTTATTGTTCAAATTGTTCAAATGGTTCAAATGGTTCAAATCTTTCAGATTTTTCAAATTTTTTCATATTTTTCAAATTTTTTCAAATTTTTCAAATACTTCAAATACTTCAAATTCTTCAAATTTGTCAAATTCTTCAAATTTTTCAAATTCCTTCTAATTCTCCTGATACAACTGATATTAATACTACAACTACAACAGATACTACTCCTACTACTACTACTACTACAACTGATACTACTACTACTGATACTACTACTACTACTACTGATACTACTACCACTACTACTACTACTAATGATACTACTGCTGCTACTGCTACTACTACTGATGCTACTGCTGGTACTACAACTACTACTGATACTACTACTATTACTACTACTACTACTACTACTAGTACTACTGATACTACTACTACTACTACTACTACTACAAATTCCTTTAAATTCTGCAAATTCCTTCAAATTCTTTAAAAACTGATACTACTACTACTACTGATACTACTCCTACTACTACTGATACTTCTACTACTACTACTGATACTACTACTACTACTACTACTACTGATACTACTACTACTACTGATACTACTACTACTAATGATACTACTGCTGCTACTACTACTACTGATACTACTACTACTACTATTACTACTACTAATACAACTACTACTACTACTAGTACTACTGATACTACTACTACTACTACTACAAATTCCTTCAAATTCTTTAAAAACTGATACTGCTACTACTACTGATATTACTACTAATACTACTGATACTACTACTATTACTACTAATAATACAACTACTACTACTACTAGTACTACTGATACTACTACTACTACTACTACTACAAATTCCTTCAAATTCTTCAAATACCTTCAAATTCCTTCAAATTCTTTAAAAACTACTACTGCTACTACTGATACTACTACTACTACTGATACTACTGATACTACTGATACTACTACTACTACTACTGATACTACTACTACTACTGCTACTACTGATACTACTGATACTACTACTACTACTACTGATACTACTACTACTACTACTACAAATTACTTCAAATTGTTCAAATTCTTCAAATTTTTCAAATTCTTTAATATTTTTCAGCTATTTTTTCTCTTCTGCATGGATCTTCTGCATCTTCTCAAATCATTCTGCAGATTAGCATTCTCACTCGCTGTTGCGTAGGAACAGCTTTTTCTAGTCAGTGAGAATGCTATACAGCATTCTCACTTATTGTTTTCCTGTTTTTCTTTATTATTATTATTATTATTATTATTATTATTATTATTATTATTCCGTCGGCGTGTAACTACTCCCACATACTTCAACCGATTTCAACAATTTTGGTGTCAAAACGTTCAGCTCCTTCCCGACATTCCTGCTATATCTCATCATTATTCTAACTTTAATACTTTTTAAAATATTTGTACTTTTTGTGCGTACTTTTTTCCCATTGAAATGAATGCAAATTCCTTCAAATTCTTCAAATTTTTTATATTCCTTCAAATTCTTGTAATCATTCTTATTGTTGAAATTGTTCAAATGGTTCAAATGGTTCAAATCTTTCAGATTTTTCAAATTTTTTCAAATTTTTCAAATTGTTTCAAATTTTTCAAATACTTCAAATACTTCAAATTCTTCAAATTTTTCAAATTCTTCAAATTTTTCAAATTCTTTCTAATTCTTCTGATACAACTGATATTAATACTACTACTACAACAGATACTACTCCTACTACTACTACTACTACAACTGATACTACTACTACTGATACTACTACTACTACTACTACTGATACTACTACCACTACTACTAATGATACTACTGCTGCTACTGCTACTACTACTGATGCTACTGCTGATACTACAACAACTACTACTGATACTACTACTATTACTACTACTACTACTACTACTACTAGTACTACTGATACTACTACTACTACTACTGATACTTCTACTACTACTACTGATACTACTACTACTACTACTACTACTGATACTACTACTACTACTGATAATAATACTACTACTACTACTAATGATACTACTGCTGCTACTGCTACTACTACTGATGCTACTGCTGATACTACAACAACTACTACTGATACTACTACTATTACTACTACTAGTACTACTGATACTACTACTACTACTACTACTACTACTACAAATTCCTTCAAATTCTTCAAATTCCTCCAAATTTTTTAAAAACTGATACTACTACTACTACTGATACTACTCCTACTACTACTGATACTTCTACTACTACTACTGATGATACTACTACTACTACTACTACTACAGATACTACTACTACTACTACTACTACTACTACTAATGATACTATTGCTGCTACTGCTACCACTACTGCTACTACAACTACTACTGCTACTACTACTATTACTACTACTAATACAACTACTACTACTAGTAGTACTACTGATACTACTACTAATACTACTACTACTACAATTTCCTTCAAATTATTTAAAAACTGATACTACTACTACTACTGATACTACTACTACTACTACTGATACTACTACTATTACTACTACTAATACAACAACTACTACTACTACTAGTACTACTGATACTACTAATACTACTACTACTACTACAAATTCCTTCAAATTCCTTCAATTTTTTTTAAAAACTGATACTACTACTACTACTGATACTACTACTACTACTACTGATACTACTACTATTACTACTACTAATACAACAACTACTACTACTAGTACTACTGATACTACTACTACTACTACTACTACTACTACAAATTCCTTCAAATTCCTTCAATTTTTTTAAAAACTGATACTACTACTACTACTGATACTACTACTACTGATACTACTACTATTACTACTAATAATACAACTACTACTACTACTAGTACTACTGATACTACTACTACTACTACAAATTCCTTCAAATCCTTTAAAAACTGATACTACTACTACTGATACTACTACTACTGCTACTACTGATACTACTGATACTACTACTACTACTACTGATACTACTACTACTACTACTAATAGTACTTCTAGTACTACTACAACTACTACTACTACTACAAATTACTTCAAATTCTTCAAATTCTTCAAATTTTTCAAATTCTTCAATGTTTTTTAGCTATTTTTTTCTCTTCTGCATTGATCTTCTGCATCTTCTCCTCAAATCATTCTGCAGATTAGCATTCTCACTCGCTGTTGCGTAGGAACAGCTTTTTCTAGTTATTATTATTATTATTATTATTATTCCGTCGGCGTGTAACTACTCCCACATACTTCAACCGATTTCAACAATTTTGGTGTCAAAACGTTCAGCTCCTTCCCGACATTCCTGCTATATCTCATCATTATTCTAACTTTAATACTTTTTAAAATATTTGTACTTTTTGTGCGTACTTTTCTCCCATTGAAATGAATGCAAATTCCTTCAAATTCTTCAAATTTTTCATAATTCTTCAAATTCCTTCAAATTCTTGTAATCATTCTTATTGTTCAAATTGTTCAAATGGTTCAAATGGTTCAAATCTATCAGATTTTTCAAATTTTTTCAAATTTTTCAAATTTTTTCAACTTTTTCAAATACTTCAAATTCTTCAAATTTTTCAAATTCTTCAAATTTTTCAAATTCCTTCCAATTCTTCTGATACAACTGATATTAATACTACTACTACTACAACAGATACTACTCCTCCTCCTCCTACTACTACTACAACTGATACTACTACTACTCCTACTACTACTACTACTACTACAACTGATACTACTACTACTGATACTACTACTACTACTACTGATACTACTACCACTACTACTACTACTAATGATACTACTGCTGCTACTGCTACTACTACTGATGCTACTGCTGATACTACTACTATTACTACTACTACTACTCCTACTAGTACTACTGATACTACTACTAGTACTACTACTACTACTACTACAAATTCCTTCAAATTCTTCAAATTCCTTCAAATTCTTTAAAAACTGATACTACTACTACTACTGATACTACTCCTACTACTACTGATACTTCTACTACTACTACTGATACTACTACTACTACTACTACTACTGATACTACTACTACTACTACTACTACTACTACTAATGATACTACTGCTGCTACTGCTACTACTACTGATGCTACTGCTGATACTACAACAACTACTACTGATACTACTACTATTACTACTACTACTACTCATACTACTAGTACTACTGATATTACTACTACTACTACTACTACTACAAATTCCTTCAAATTCTTCAAATTCTTTAAAAACTGATACTACTACTACTACTGATACTACTCCTACTACTACTGATACTACTCCTACTACTACTGATACTACTACTACTACTACTACTACTACTGATACTACTACTACTACTACTACTACTACTAATGATACTATTGCTGCTACTGCTACCACTACTGCTACTACAACTACTACTGCTACTACTACTATTACTACTACTAATACAACTACTACTACTACTAGTACTACTGATACTACTACTAATACTACTACTACTACAAATTCCTTCAAATTCTTTAAAAACTGATACTATTACTACTACTGATACTACTACTACTGATACTACTACTGTTACTACTACTAATACAACTACTACTACTACTAGTATTACTGATACTACTACTACTACTTCTACTACTACTACTACAAATTCCTTCAAATTCCTTCAAATTCTTTAAAAACTGATACTACTACTACTACTGATACTACTACTACTACTACTACTGATACTACTACTATTACTACTAATAATACAACTACTACTACTACTAGTACTACTGATACTACTACTACTACAAATTCCTTCGAATTCTTCAAATTCCTTCAAATTCTTTAAAAACTGATACTACTACTACTACTGATACTACTACAACTACTACTGATACTACTACTATTACTACTAATAATACAACTATTACTACTACTAGTACTACCGATACTACTACTACTACTACTACAAATTCCTTCAAATTCTTCAAATTCCTTCAAATTCCTTCAAATTCTTTAAAAACTAATACTACTACTATTGATACTACTACTACTACTACTACTGCTACTACTGCTACTACTGATACTACTGCTACTACTACTGATACTACTACTACTACTACTGATAGTACTTCTACTACTACTACTACTACTACTACAAATTACTTCAAATTTTTCAAATTCTTCAAATTGTTCAAATTCTTCAATGTTTTTCAGCTATTTTTTCTCTTCTACATGGATCTTCTGCACCTTCTCCTCAAATCATTCTGCAGATTAGCATTCTCACTCGCTGTTGCGTAGGAACAGCTTTTTCTAGTCAGTGAGAATGCTATACAGCATTCTCACTTATTGTTTTCCTGTTTTTCTTTATTATTATTATTATTATTATTATTATTATTATTATTCCGTCGGCGTGTAACTACTCCCACATACTTCAACCGATTTCAACAATTTTGGTGTCAAAACGTTCAGCTCCTTCCCGACATTCCTGCTATATCTCTTCATTATTCTAACTTTAATACTTTTTAAAATATTTGTACTTTTTGTGTGTACTTTTTTCCCATTGAAATGAATGCAAATTCCTTCAAATTCTTCAAATTTTTCATATTCCTTCAAATTCCTTCAAATTCTTTTAATCATTCTTATTGTTCAAATTGTGCAAATGGTTCAAATCTTTCAGATTTTTAAAATTTTTTCGAATTTTTCAAATTTTTTCAAATTTTTCAAATACTTGAAATACTTCAAATACTTCAAATTCTTCAAATTTTTCAAATTCTTCAAATTTTTCAAATTCCTTCTAATTCTTCTGATACAACTGATATTAATACTACCACTACAACAGATACTACTCCACTACTACTACTCTTACTACTACTACTACAACTGATACTACTACTTCTGATAATACTACTACTACTACTGATACTACTACCACTACTACTACTACTAATGATACTACTGCTGCTACTGTTACTACTACTGATGCTACTGCTGATACTACAACAACTACTACTGATACTAATACTATTACTACTACTACTACTACTACTACTACTACTGATACTACTACTACTACTACAACTACTACTACAAATTCCTTCAAATTCTTCAAATTCCTTCAAATTCTTTAAAAACTGATACTACTACTACTACTGATACTACTCCTACTACTACTGATACTTCTACTACTCCTACTGATACTACTACTACTACTACAACTACTACTACTGATACTACTACTACTACTACTACTACTGATACTATTGCTGCTACTGCTACCACTACTGCTACTACAACTACTACAACTACTACTGCTACTACTACTATTATTACTACTAATACAACTACTACTACTACTACTAATACTAGTACTACTGATACTACTACTAATACTACTAATACTACAAATTCCTTCAAATTCTTTAAAAACTGATACTACTACTACTACTGATACTACTACTACTACTACTACTACGGATACTACTACTATTACTACTACTAATACAACTACTACTACTACTAGTACTACTGATACTACTACTACTACTACAAATTCCTTCAAATTCTTCAAATTCCTTCAAATTCTTTAAAAACTAATACTACTACGACTGATACTACTACTACTACTACTGCTACTACTGATACTACTGATACTACTACTACTGATACTACTACTACTACTACTACTACTACAAATGACTTCAAATTGTTCAAATTCTTCAAATTTTTCAAATTCTTCAATGTTTTTCAGCTATTTTTTCTCTTCTGCATGGATCTTCTGCACCTTCTCTTCAAATCATTCTGCAGATTAGCATTCTCACTCGCTGTTGCGTAGGAACAGCTTTTTCTAGTTATTATTATTATTATCAGTGAGAATGCTATACAGCATTCTCACTTATTGTTTTCCTGTTTTTCTTTATTATTATTATCAGTGAGAATGCTATACAGCATTCTCACTTATTGTTTTCCTGTTTTTCTTTATTATTATTATTATTATTATCAGTGAGAATGCTATACAGCATTCTCACTTATTGTTTTCCTGTTTTTCTTTATTATCAGTGAGAATGCTATACAGCATTCTCACTTATTGTTTTCCTGTTTTTCTTTATTATTATTATTATTATTCCGTCGGCGTCTAACTACTCCCGCATACTTCAACCAATTTCAACAATTTTGGTGTCAAAACGTTCGGCTCGTTCCCGGCATGCCTGCTATATCTCATGGTTATGCTAACTTTTATACTTTTTAAAATATTTCACTTTTTGTGCGTTTTTGGTTGCTCCCATTGAAATCAATGCAAAATCCTTCAAATTCTTCAAATTTTTCATATTCCTTCAAATTCCTTCAAATTCTTGTAATCATTCTTATTATTCAAATTGTTCAAATGGTTCAAATGGTTCAAATCTTTCAGATTTTTCAATTTTTTTCAAATTTTTCAAATTTTTCAAATTTTTCAAATTCTTCAAATTTTTCAAATTCCTTCTAATTCTTCTGATACAACTGATATTAATACTACTACTACAACAGATACTACTCTTACTACTACTACTACTACTACTACTGATACTACTACTACTGATACTACTACTACTACTACTACTGATACTACTACCACTACTACTACTACTAATGCCACTACTGCTTCTACTACTGATGCTACTGCTGATACTACAACAACTACAACTGATACTACTACTATTACTACTACTACTACTACTGATACTACTACTACTACTACTACTACAAATTCCTTCAAATTCTTCAAATTCCTTCAAATTCTTTAAAAACTGATACTACTACTACTACTGATACTACTCCTACTACTACTGATACTTCTACTACTACTACTGATACTACTGATAATACTACTACTACTGATACTACTACTACTACTACTACTACTGATACTACTACTACTACTAATGATACTACTAATGATACTACTGCTGCTACTGCTACTACAACAACTACTACTGCTACTACTACTATTACTACTACTAATACAACTACTACTACTAGTACTACTGATACTACTACTACTACTACTACTACTACAAATTCTTTCAAATTCTTTAAAAACTGATACTACTACTACTACTGATACTACTACTACTACTACTGATACTACTACTATTACTACTACTATTACAACTACTACTACTACTAGTACTACTGATACTACTACTACTACTACTACTACTACTGCTACTACAAGTTCCTTCAAATTCTTTAAAAACTGATACTACTACTACTACTAGTGATATTACTACTACTACTACTGATACTACTACTATTACTACTAATAATACAACTACTACTACTGATACTACTACTACTACTACTACAAATTCCTTCAAATTCTTCAAATACCTTCAAATTCCTTCAAATTCTTTAAAAACTAATACTACTACTACTGATACTACTACTACTACTACTGATACTACTACTACTAGTACTACTGATACTACTACTACTACTACAAATACCTTCAAATTCCTTCAAATTCTTTAAAAACTAATACTACTACTACTGATACAACTACTACTACAAATTACTTCAAATTGTTCAAATTTTTCAATTTTTTTAAATTCTTCAATGTTTTTCAGCTATTTGTTTTCTTCGGCATGGATTTTCTGCATTTTCTCCTCAAATCATTTTGCAGATTAGCATTCTCACTCGCTGTTGCGTAGGAACAGCTTTTTCTAGTTATTATTATTATCAGTGAGAATGCTATACAGCATTCTCACTTATTGTTTTCCTGTTTTTCTTTATTATTATTATTATTATTATTATTATTATTATTATTATTATTCCGTCGGCGTGTAACTACTCCCACATACTTCAACCGATTTCAACAATTTTGGTGTCAAAACGTTCAGCTCCTTCCCGACATTCCTGCTATATCTCATCATTATTCTAACTTTAATACTTTTTAAAATATTTGTACTTTTTGTGCGTACTTTTTTCCCATTGAAATGAATGCAAATTCCTTCAAATTCTTCAAATTTTTCATATTCCTTCAAATTCCTTCAAATTCTTTTAATCATTCTTATTGTTCAAATTGTTCAAATGGTTCAAATCTTTCAGATTTTTCAAATTTTTTCATATTTTTCAAATTTTTTCAAATTTTTCATATACTTCAAATACTTCAAATTCTTCAAATTTTTCAAATTCTTCAAATTTTTCAAATTCCTTCTAATTCTTCTGATACAACTGATATTAATACTACAACTACAACAGATACTACTCTTACTACTACTACTACTACTACTACAACTGATACTACTACTACTGATACTACTACTACTACTACTGATACTACTACCACTACTACTACTACTAATGATACTACTGCTGCTACTGCTACTACTACTGATGCTACTGCTGATGCTACAACTACTACTGATACTACTACTATTACTACTACTACTACTAGTACTAATGATACTACTACTACTACCACTACTACTACTACTACTACTACTACAAATTCCTTTAAATTCTGCAAATTCCTTCAAATTCTTTAAAAACTGATACTACTACTACTACTGATACTACTCCTACTACTACTGATACTTCTACTACTACTACTGATACTACTACTACTACTACTACTACTACTGATACTACTACTACTACTGATACTACTACTACTAATGATACTACTGCCGCTACTGCTACTACTACTGATACTACTATTACTACTACTGATACTACTACTATTACTACTACTAATACAACTACTACTACTACTAGTACTACTGATACTACTACTACTACTACTACTACTACTACAAATTCCTTCAAATTCCTTCAAATTCTTTAAAAACTGATACTGCTACTACTACTGATATTACTACTAATACTACTGATACTACTACTATTACTACTAATAATACAACTACTACTACTACTAGTAGTACTGATACTACTACTACTACTACTACAAATTCCTTCAAATTCTTCAAATACCTTCAAATTCCTTCAAATTCTTTAAAAACTACTACTACTACTACTGATACTACTACTACTGCTACTATTGATACTACTGATACTACTACTACTGATACTACTACTACTACTACTACTACAAATTACTTCAAATTGTTCAAATTCTTCAAATTTTTCAAATTCTTTAATATTTTTCAGCTATTTTTTCTCTTCTGCATGGATCTTCTGCATCTTTTCCTCAAATCATTCTGCAGATTAGCATTCTCACTCGCTGTTGCGTAGGAACAGCTTTTTCTAGTTATTATTATTATTATTATTATTATTCCGTCGGCGTGTAACTACTCCCACATACTTCAACCGATTTCAACAATTTTGGTGTCAAAACGTTCAGCTCCTTCCCGACATTCCTGCTATATCTCATCATTATTCTAACTTTAATACTTTTTAAAATATTTGTACTTTTTGTGCGTACTTTTCTCCCATTGAAATGAATGCAAATTCCTTCAAATTCTTCAAATTTTTCATAATTCTTCAAATTCCTTCAAATTCTTGTAATCATTCTTATTGTTCAAATTGTTCAAATGGTTCAAATGGTTCAAATCTATCAGATTTTTCAAATTTTTTCAACTTTTTCAAATTTTTTCAAATTTTTCAAATACTTCAAATTCTTCAAATTTTTCAAATTCTTCAAATTTTTCAAATTCCTTCCAATTCTTCTGATACAACTGATATTAATACTACTACTACTACTACAACAGATACTACTCCTCCTACTACTACTACTACTACAACTGATACTACTACTACTCCTACTACTACTACTACTACTACAACTGATACTACTACTACTGATACTACTACTACTACTACTACTACTACTAATGATACTACTGCTGCTACTGCTACTACTACTGATGCTACTGCTGATACTACTACTATTACTACTACTACTACTCCTACTAGTACTACTGATACTACTACTAGTACTACTACTACTACTACTACAAATTCCTTCAAATTCTTCAAATTCCTTCAAATTCTTTAAAAACTGATACTACTACTACTACTGATACTTCTACTACTACTACTGATACTACTACTACTACTAATACTGATACTACTACTACTACTACTACTACTACTACTAATGATACTACTGCTGCTACTGCTACTACTACTGATGCTACTGCTGATACTACAACAACTACTACTGATACTACTACTATTACTACTACTACTACTCATACTACTAGTACTACTGATATTACTACTACTACTACTACTACAAATTCCTTCAAATTCTTCAAATTCTTTAAAAACTGATACTACTACTACTACTGATACTACTCCTACTACTACTGATACTACTCCTACTACTACTGATACTACTACTACTACTACTACTACTACTACTACTGATACTACTACTACTACTACTACTACTACTACTACTGATACTACTACTACTACTACTACTACTACTACTACTACTACTACTACTAATGATACTATTGCTGCTACTGCTACCACTACTGCTACTACAACTACTACTGCTACTACTACTATTACTACTACTAATACAACTACTACTACTACTAGTACTACTGATACTACTACTAATACTACTACTACTACAAATTCCTTCAAATTCTTTAAAAACTGATACTACTACTACTACTGATACTATTACTACTGATACTACTACTGTTACTACTACTAATACAACTACTACTACTACTAGTATTACTGATACTACTACTACTACTACTACTACTACTACTACTACAAATTCCTTCAAATTCCTTCAAATTCTTTAAAAACTGATACTACTACTACTACTGATACTACTACTACTACTACTACTGATACTACTACTATTACTACTAATAATACAACTACTACTACTACTAGTACTACTGATACTACTACTACTACAAATTCCTTCGAATTCTTCAAATTCCTTCAAATTCTTTAAAAACTGATACTACTACTACTACTGATACTACTACAACTACTACTGATACTACTACTATTACTACTAATAATACAACTATTACTACTACTAGTACTACCGATACTACTACTACTACTACTACAAATTCCTTCAAATTCTTCAAATTCCTTCAAATTCCTTCAAATTCTTTAAAAACTAATACTACTACTATTGATACTACTACTACTACTACTACTGCTACTACTGCTACTACTGATACTACTACTACTGCTACTACTACTGATACTACTACTACTACTACTGATAGTACTTCTACTACTACTACTACTACTACTACAAATTACTTCAAATTTTTCAAATTCTTCAAATTTTTCAAATTCTTCAATGTTTTTCAGCTATTTTTTCTCTTCTGCATGGATCTTCTGCACCTTCTCCTCAAATCATTCTGCAGATTAGCATTCTCACTCGCTGTTGCGTAGGAACAGCTTTTTCTAGTTATTATTATTATTATTATTATTCCGTCGGCGTGTAACTACTCCCACATACTTCAACCGATTTCAACAATTTTGGTGTCAAAACGTTCAGCTCCTTCCCGACATTCCTGCTATATCTCATTATTCTAACTTTAATACTTTTTAAAATATTTGTACTTTTGTGCGTACTTTTTTCCCATTGAAATGAATGCAAATTCCTTCAAATTCTTCAAATTTTTGATATTCCTTCAAATTCCTTCAAATTCTTTTAATCATTCTTATTGTTCAAATTGTTCAAATGGTTCAAATGGTTCAAATCTTTCAGATTTTTCAAATTTTTTCATATTTTTCAAATTTTTTCAAATTTTTCAAATACTTCAAATTCTTCAAATTTTTCAAATTCCTTCTAATTCTCCTGATACAACTGATATTAATACTACAACTACAACAGATACTACTCCTACTACTACTGCTACTACAACTGATACTACTACAACTGATACTACTACTACTACTACTGATAGTACTACCACTACTACTACTACTAATGATACTACTGCTGCTACTGCTACTACTACTGATGCTACTGCTGGTACT